>OY253654.1:0-600000 GCA_958009055.1 Choricystis sp. odSpoLacu1
ACCCTAACCCTAACCCTAACCCTAACCCTAACCCTAACCCTAACCCTAACCCTAACCCTAACCCTAACCCTAACCCTAACCCTAACCCTAACCCTAACCCTAACCCTAACCCTAACCCTAACCCTAACCCTAACCCTAACCCTGACCCTAACCCTGACCCTAACCCTAACCCTAACCCTAACCCTAACCCTAACCCTAACCCTAACCCTAACCCTAACCCTAACCCTAAAACCCTAACTCTAACCCTAATCCTAACCCTAACCCTAGGGCGCACGAGCCCCCCCCAGGCTGCGGCGCCTTCCGACTGCGTTGCCGCGGTCGTACGACAGGGGCAGCCCAATGTACCAGTCGCCGGTTGGAGCGTAGCGTGAGGCCACATTCGCCAGCTTAGACGCGTGCAAATACGCATCATCATCCGCTTTGTAGTACCAGGGGGCGTTGGGGTAGGTGTCGGCCAGATACTTCAACGTCGCCATCTCTTCAGCCGAGGCGCGCGCTTTGGATGGATCGTTGGCGCACTGCACGATGCCCAGGGACGGGTCGCCACGCTCCGAGAAGAAGTAGACGTGCGCAAAGTCGCTGCCCCATGTGTTGGTGATGGCGGGCACAGACAAGTGTTGGCGGTGGATGGTGGTGGTGATGCCGACCACGATGTGGGTGATGAGGGAGGCTCGTGCGGGTTTCATGGCGGGTCGTCGGCTTTGGGCGGATGGAGGGACTGCTGTGTGGCGATTTGACGGTTTTTATGCATCGCGATTTTAATCGAAACCTTGCAGCTCTGACCAGAGCTGCAAGGTTTCAAGGTTTCACTCGTCTCGAATGACGAACACACTTGACCGCCCCAAACACCAAAGAGTCGCCGTCGACCCATGAATACAATATTTTCATGCAAACCAATGTGGTCGACCAGATTGCGTGCAGTCGTGACATGAGCTCTGAACTGAGCAATTTCGTTGATTCCCTGCTGGTCTCTGACAGCTCAACGCACGGCTTTGACTGCAACATTGACACGCTTCAAACACATTCATTCAATGACGCCAACGCAGATCCTGATTTCCATACGCAAGGCGACGTGGCGACCACAACGACGGCTGGTTTAGAGTCCACCGTTGCGTCACCGGCATGCTCTTCTGTCCAGGCTCCCAAGTCCAAACAGCGTGCATCGTTCAAAACTCTAAGAGGCGGAGAAGACCTCAACCGGCTCCCGAAATCTGTTCGACGCGTCATTACTAACAACACATATTTGCGGCGACTTTATCTTTCGCCTGGTCAGGTTTTGTGCTTGTTCCCGGGCCTCTCGACAGACTTTATACCAATGACACAATCTCGCCAAGTACGCTCTTTACTGAAACAAAAGGAAACGGCACGTGACATTGACCTGGAAACCTGTGATGGCCGACACTGGGCCTCTATTCTGGAGTGTGTTGTAGTTCCAAGCGGCCATCTGCATTGTCGTCTTGTCAACGGGTGGTCTCAGTTATGCCGAGACAATGGCGTTGCTGTGCATGACAGTGTTGTGTTTGAGATGTCAGCAAGTAGCCCGAACGAGATAGCTGCGCGCATCGAGCTCAAAGCTGGTTAGAATAAACAATAGCTCATTGTAACATGTGACAAGACGACGGACCTGCGTCGGACTGAATTTCATCGATCCCCACCACACCCCTGCCAAAACTCACGACTGGTCAGCAGTCTGTCTTCATTGTGCCCGCTCTGCACAAAGGCACGAGCAGGCGCACCATAAGCCCCAGCAACGCCTTGCAAGCGTTCAGCTCTGTCACCCAACCACTGCCGATACCGAGACGTCAGCGCGCCACCGTCGGTGCGGTTGGTGGGGGACCGGCAACACCGCTCCTCTGTGAAATCAACAGGCGCGTGCCCCGACACCCATGAGTGGCGTGCATAGGCACGCATATTCATGTCGTGCTCGTCCTCGCCGGTGCCGAAGAAGCGGGTTTCGTCAAGAAAGCCAATGTGCTGTGCATACGCGGTGCGCAGCGCTAGTGGGCCCCTGTTGCCCGTGTCACGCACGTAGAAACAACACCGGCGGCCTTTATCCACTGGTTGCGGCGTCAGCGATGACAGGCACTTGGCCCCAGTCAGCGGTCCTCCCTGCTGCGAGTAGTCAAACGCGTGGGCGCAACGAGCACTGACTGAAAACACGTCAGGCCATGTCGCCAGCGGCGTGGTCAGAGCCACGTTCCAACCGGGCTGCGTTAAAATCTGGTCGCCTTGCACCAGGATGGCGTAGGGCGAGCGAGCGGTGAGCAGGAGCGCATTGTTGGCAGCGGTTTCTAAAAGTTCAGCACCGGTGACGTCGATCAGCACCGCTCGTGTCATCCGCCCTTTGTCAGGCAGCCAGCATTCACGTCCCACATCACCTTGACGAGACGTCAAGTTGACGCCCGTCTGCCACACGGCAGCCGGGTCGACGGCAGTGGGTGGACAGGGCGGCCAACTCGCACTGCGTTGCAGCGTGTCGCGCACCACGTCCAGGCTGCCGTCTGTGCACGCGTCACACAACACTATCATTTCGAAATCGCCCCGCGTCAGTTTGAGCAGCTGAGTGGTCACAATGCGCAGCCGGGTAGCCGCGCTGACCAGGATGCTGTGGGTGGGGGCCACGTGAGGAATGTGCAAGCGTTCGAACGCGACGCAGGGGCCTCCGAATTCAGCAGGGCGAGCTTCTGGTTCGTTGAACAATAAATCTCGCGGCTTCATGAACTTGCATGCCTGCCGTGATGGCACGTCTGCGCCCGGGCAGCATGTGCCGTGAGCGAATTGGTGGCGCAGCGTGGCGCGAGGTGCTGCATCGTGCAGCAGTGCGTGGGCACCAAGCTCAGTCCTAGCGACTGGGCAGGCAATGGCGGCAGCTGCAACCAGCACAACCAAGTGTCGTGTGGTGGCGCCCATGAAAGAGAACACAAAAATGGGCAAACGGCGCGTCACAAACGCTGCATTGAGAGTAAAGATTCAGGGACAAGGCAGGCCAGCCAGTGGCACAGATACAAAAGGTGGCGGTTCACACACAAACGCGCGCTGTGCAGACACAAGTGAGAAAGCACAACAGAAAAACTGAAAGAAAGAGAAACGAGTTTTGCCCCTGTGCCGCGCACTTCACACGCCCACGCCGCCGCCGCGCTCCACCCGAACGTGCAGCACGCCATCGTTGCGGTCGCCGTGCAGCTCCAGCATGACGGTGTCCCCCATTTGAGCCTGCAGGCGGCGCATCAAGGTGCCCCACCCAGCAGACAGGCGGGCGTGGCGTTGCCCCGACGACACCAGGCACTCGTACGTGACGACGTGCGGGTAGTTGCCTGGGTCGAGTTGCAGGGCACGCTTGAAGAAGTTGCGGTTGGGCTGGGCGCGCATGGTGTCGCGCGGCAGGTGCAACGACATGTCGGGCAGCAGGCTGTCGGCCTGTGGCAAGAAAAGGGCGTGGTGCGTGGTTAAAACAGCTGAAAAACACAGAGCCCCCCCCTCTACCGTCGCCCTCGCATACTTCAAACCGCTGCCTCCCTCTGCCTCCACATGCTCACCATCTCTGCCGTAACGTACAGCCGTCTCAAGTACGTGGTGCACGTGATGACGCGGCTCACGTTGCACAGCGGCTGCGTCGTCGGGGGCGGCAGCAGGTTCGCCACCAGGGGCGGGGGTGGCGGCAGCACCACGGGCCTCGTCAGGGCACGCTTCAACGATTCCAGAGCCAGCACGGCTTCCGACTCGGGATCGTTTTGGTGCAGCGATGCCTTGAAGTAGGGCAGCAGGGCGACAGCCAGGGACTGTGCCAGCAGGACGTCTGCATCGTTGCCAGGGGGGGCGGCAGGGCGCAGCGTGGCCGTCATGGCGCTCATGGTGTGTGTGGATGTGATTTGTGGTTGCGTGTGTGCGAGCAGAGGATAGTGTGTGTGTGTGTGAAGAAGCGTTTTGGTGTTAAAACTTTGGACAAAAGGGGGTGGCAAAACCAGTTTTGCCACTCACTTTTTTTGCCCGCGTTTTGCCAACTCTGTCTTTTTGCCTGCCGCTTCTGACGCGTTGCCGCATGGTTGAGCTTTGTGTGTTTGCAAGGCGCACATTTACAGAGCGCGTTGTTTTGGTTTCTTCTTCGACAGGGGCAAGGGAAAAAAATAAAAAGACGCCACGTCGACGGTGGGATGAATGACATGAGTCTGCCCTGGAAAGGGTCCAACCAACATCAGCCTTGACGCACTTGCCGAGACAGTGCCAGCAAAAGCGCGTCTTGTCGACAGTCAACGTTGCGTTGGATGACGCAGGTGGGGGGTTGAGAAGGGGTTGCACCAGAACGCATCAAAGCATTTGTGGGGTGAAACCATTGTGGGTGGCCACCACGTTCCGTGGTCGCCGTCCCGGTAGGTGGGGAAAAGGGGGGGGATCCGTTCGTCCGTGGTGCCCACACACGGAGACCGCTGGTTGGTTTTTTTTAGTCTCTCTCGTTCACGGCGCCAGCTCTGGCGGCACCTCGATCGCGGGTTTGTCACCCACGCGGTAGGCCTTCATGTAGGCCAGCAACGCGTCCAGGGTGGTGAAGGTGCGGCCCTTGGTGCCGGTCACGATGGTCCAGTTGGCGTGGTCGGCCTTGAACCAGTGCGCCTTGGCGTCCCGCTGCAGCGCGTTGACGCCGATGACGGCCACATCCTCCACGCGCCAGTAGCCGTACCCCACAATGGCTTCCCCCGAGTTGACGGGGGACGGCAGCGCCAGGCGGCCGGGCTTGACCTTGCCCACCGGCAGCACGACCCCCGTCAACACGCCCACCGGGTTGGCAAAGTCGGGCACACCGTCCACGCACACGCACAGCAGGCCGTGCGTGCATTGGGGCAAGTAGAAGGCGCGCAGCCTGTGGAAGGGGGGGGGGGGGTGGAAGGAAGCATTGGTTGGGTGGGTCGGGGGGGGGCAAGAGGCACAGGCCTTCTCCACCCCATCCTCCCTCTCTCTCTCACCTGCCGTCCGGCTCCACCGCCGTCTGGGCCGCCCGCTTGACCCCGCCCCACAGCGACCGCGACAGCCCCAGCGTCACGCGCACGCCGTCGTCCAGGGCGGCGCTAGCGTCGATGTGGGCGAGCAGGCGGCGCAGGTCGCCGACGGTGCGCACCGACTCGAGATCGGGGGGCAGGCCCAGCCGGATGCCGGCCTCCGCGGAGGCGGCGGGCAGGGATTCAAAGCGGGCGATGGTGCTGACGCCGACGCCTGTGTGTGTGTGTGTTTTGTGGGGGCGGGGGGGTGGAAAGGGTGGCGTGTTCAAGCCCCCCTGACGCCTGTGCCCGCCCCCCCCCCCCCCCCCTCGCCCACACCCCTCTCCCTCACCATGCAGCGACCCCACGCCATCCTGCGTGCTGGCAATCGGCAGCTTGGTCAGCAGGGCCCGCGTGGAGCGCACGATGAAGGCGTCGGAGAGAGCGGGCACGGCGCCCGGGCAGGGCGTGCCGGTGTCGGACGCGACCAGGCACGCGACCAACCGCACGGGCCCGCGCGGCGTGGCCCACCACGCAGCCCCCGGGTGCTGCACCCTCGCCACGGCCAGGGAGGCGGCCACATCGATGCCCGCGTGGGCGAAGGCCACACTGTCGGAGGCCGCGGTGAAGCGCGCGGTGGTGAGCGGCGCCGCGACGTGCGCCAACGCGCCCTGATAAAACGGCAGCGCGCACGGAGTGAGCGGGCTGGGCCCGCCCCGCGCACAGGTGGCGCCACCCCCGGCGCGCGGGTCGATGCCCGCCTCCAGGGGGGGCAGGGCGGCAGGGCGCTTGCGCGAGGCCGGGGGGGGGGGGGCAGGCTGACGAGGCGCGCCGCGTCGAGCAGCGTGCCGACGTCCCCCGACACCGCGCGCCGCCGCGCCGCGCCGCCCGGCGGAGCCGTCGGCCACGCGCCCTCCAGGTGGTTGATCAACGGGCGGGCAGAGGCGGCCGCATGGCTCGAGCGGGCGCCATCCAGGGCGAGGCGCACCGCGTCGAGCGACGCCGCGCGCGCCGCGTGCGCGGCGCCCGCGTCGGGCGCGGTCTCAATATCGCTGGCGTCCGTCAGCACGAGGCAGCCGTGCACCGCCAGGTCGCACACCAAGCTGTCCACCACAAACAGGCGCACGCAGGTGCCGGTGGGGGGGGACGTGGGCCCCGTGCCGCGCGCGCAGAGCACGTCGAAGCGCGCGGCCGCGCCGCACGTGCCGCGCACGCCGACTGCATCGCTGGCCGAAAACTTGGAGGCCAGGGCGCGGTCGCACCGCCGCCGCGGGGCGCGCTCGCACAGGCGGCAGGCAGCGTCCCGGCAGGCGGGGTGGACGCAATCGTGCGCAAACGCGAGCACGAGGCGCGGCGACAGGGGCGGCGCGCACGACGCGGACGCGTTGGCGACCGCGGCCGACACGGCGGCGGCAGCGGCGGAGACGATGTCGTCAAAGTCGTCGTTGGTGGCTTGGTGCTGTGAGAGGGGGCGGGGGGGGGGGGGGGGGGGGTGAGAGGGAAGGTGCACGCGGGCGGAGGGCGGAGGGGATGCTGACAGCGCCCCTAGACCCAAACAGAGACCTTGCCCCAGTGACGCGCATTCCCCCCCTCACAGGCCGTCGCGCGGTCGCGCGCTGCCCGCCAGGGGCCGCGTTGGGGGGCTGCCAGAGACCAGGCGTGGCGGCGGCCAAAAAAAAAACGGCGCAGGTGCCTAGCCGCGTGGACGGCACGCGACTCTGTGACGGGCGCCTGTTGCCCGCGCTCACCTCGGTGGGCTCCATGCTGGTGACGTCGCCAAGCTGCGCTGCGCAGTGGAGGCGGGGGGGCAGAAGGAGGCGGCGTGGTGGGCGGGGGACGCCCAAATTTTGACGCCGCGCGGCGTCAAAATCGGCTGCGAGACTGTCTCGCCCCAGTGCCAGTCTCCACCTTCCCTTCCACCTTGGCTTCCACCTTAGTAATACCCTCACTCATACCCTCACTCGTACCCTCGCGTCACTTTTGTATGATTTTTGTCGCCGGCCAACCGCCAGCCGTTGCTTCTTGCATTGAAACACTCAGCCTCTCAACAGAGGCGTTGCACAAACCCGTCACACCCGGTCCGGTCGCCTCCCGCAGTGTGTGCGTTTCACACCCGGTCCGGTGACAAAACACACACACACGTAACTGGCGTGCACCGCGCGCCCACGTCCTTTGCCCCTGCAAAAGACGGGGAACGCGCGCCAAGGACCCAGACGCGTTGATGGTGGGTTGATGGACAAAACTTCTCGGCACCCGCCCCCCACACAAAAAATCACATCCACTTCAACCCCGCCGGCACGCACGCCCTGTACTGTGCAAACGCGCGAGACGCCGTGCACACCCACCCGGTCGCACACTGGTCGTTCGCCGTGCAGTAGCACAGCTTCTGGGTGGCGCACCCGGGCCTCGCGTACAGCGGCCCGCCGCGCGCTGCCACCGCAGCAAACAGAGGCGTCTCAAACACTTTGCCGGGATCGTACACCGCTTGCGCCGCCAGCAGGCGGTCGAACCCGGCGCCGTACAGGTCGCGCATGGGGCAGGCCGGGTGGGTGAAGGTGCGTCCAAAGTTTTTGCCCCAGTGCGGGCGGCCGCGAAAGGTGCACAGGGTGAGTTGTTCTGTGTGGGGTGTGGGTGTGTGTGGATGAGCGAGGGTGCAATGCAGGTAGAGGAGCATCAGTGAGAAGCAAGGAGGCACACACACGCCATCTTACCGATGTAGTCTTGAATCCACGAGTACTGGAGGGGGGAGGAGAAAAGGAAACGTCGACCCTTCTCTCACCAAGCCACCAACACACACTCTCACACTTCTCCCTCTCATCACCCTACACTCACCTTGGCCGGCACGTCTGGCAACTCCGTGGACCGCAGCATGGCCAACGCAAACAGCACCGGGCGCGTCATGCCCGCCGTCAACGCGACGTCGGCCTCCACGGGCGCCCCAAACCGGATGAGCAGGGTAGCCACCGGCGCGCAGCGCGCCGTGCCGCCCCCCAGGTCGGCGGCGATGATGGCGCGCACGCCCGCCGCCCACGCGTCAAAGTCGGCCGCTTCGATGGCAAACCCGATCTCATCGATTGCGATGCCCGCGCTACAGGGGGCGGCCTTTGGGTCGGCCCAGTTGGTGACGACAAAGTTGGTGGTGCCGACACCAACCGGCAGCGGCACCGCGCCGTGCGCAGTCGCAGCCCACTGCTGCGCGACTAGGGCGGCCGCGTTGGTGGCGCACGAGGCGGGGCCCAGCAGGGCGCCCGCCCCCGTGTCGTTGACGTCGCGTTGCACGGTGGTGACGTAGGCGGCCACGAGTTTGGGGGCGGCGGGAGGCGTGTTGCCTGTGAAAGACGGGCCAGTCACAAGGGTGGAGGGCTTGGAGGCATCCCCACCGCTTTTTAGTGTGTATCGATTGTACACTCCTGCATCCGGGCGCCACAACAGGGCCACGTTGGCGGTGGCGGCATCACCAGCGACCGCGGCCAAACCAGCGAGATCAGACTCGAGCGTGGCATCAGGCAGCGCGGTGGTCGTCGTCGCCACTGTTTTGGACATCGGGTCCAGGGCGAGAGTGACTTCAGTGACGATGCCAATCACTCCCAAGCCGCCCGCAATAGCGTTGCCGTCGGCCGAGGCGCGAGGAGAGGTGTGGATGGTGCCCGCCGCGTCGACCCACACATACTCGGTGACGATGTCGTTGAAACCGCTGGGGACAGACCAGCCGCCCGCGCCATGGAGCGACGTGGCAACAGCACCCCCGACCGACAAATCCGCCCACGCGGACGGCACGCCTCGCGGTGGGCTCAAGCCCGCGTCCGCGGCCCAGCCCCACACCTGCCAAAGGCGCGACCCCGCGCGCACCATCAGCGTGCGCGCGGCTGGGTCCACGCGCACCACGCCACGCAGCTCGTCCTGCAGCACGATGACTGTGGTGGGGGTGGCAGAGATCACAGGGGGTGGCAAAGGCGCGTGAAGAGGGATGGGAGAGCCAAGGCCGCCTCCAAAAGCAAAAGGACATACAAACGGCGCGGTCGAGTGAAACACCGAGCTGGACGCTCGCACCGTTGTCAGGGGCGTCGCCGAACCAGCCAGCGTGGCCAGCGCGTCTGCCAGTTCGCCCGTCGTGGACGGCAGCAGCGTCGCGTCCGAGTAGCAGAGGAGCCACCCATAGATAGACACACGTTTCGGCCGACCCCGCACGCGCAGCATACAGCTGGTTGGGCGACGCGGAGCCAGCGGTGGTGTTGGGCAGGCCGTTGGCTTCGCTGACGCGGGGCCAGGGGGAGCTTGCTGCCGCGGCGGTGGCCGCCAGCAGCAGGAGGGCGGGATGGGGCCGCATGCGAGAGGTTGTGTGAGGCTGCGCACGCGCTCGCGCGCCGGCGCCAATTGCGTAACGTCCTGCGGTTGGAGAGTGGCCACCTTTCTGCGAGCTATGACGACGGGGCAGGGGGTGCTGAGGAGCGAAGGAGCGAGAGAGCGCAGCACGCGCGCGTGTCGAGAGAGGCCGCTGCGCACGCGGCAAAGTGTGTTTTTCGACTTCGCCTCTCTCTCACACACATAAAACGCCCAGACAACACACACGGCGCGCCGCGCAGTCTTTACACAGCAAGCGCGCGTGCACGCGCGCAACCAAAAAGAAGGGCTCTCTCTGCCTTGCGAAAACGAAAAAAAAAAAGGGAGATCAGCGCTGTTACGTGGGGAACGCTCGGAAAGCGGGGCCCAGCTGGGTTCTTGTTGGAAGGGGGGGGGGGGTCGCGTAGCGATTGTAGGTAAAAAACGGGGTCCCTATGACGCCCCTGGTTGTTGTCTTGGTGGACGACGGTTTATGGTGGGAGAGGGGGCGGGGCGGGGTGTGTGGGGTGGTGGCGCAAAAGCCGGCCCTTGCCGCGCCTCTTCCCTTCCCTCTCGCAAACCATCATCTCACACGCGCTGCGCCGCGTCCGCGGCGTCGACCACTTTGTCCACCACGTCGGTCGACTTGGACCGGCTCCGCCCCGACAGGGAGGACGCCAGCTTGGCCAGGCCAGACTGCGGTTTGTCCGTGGCGGCGGTGGTGGTGGTGGTGGCAGCCGTCGTCGTGCCCGCCGCGGCGCGGTCGCCGTCCGAGCGCGCGCCCGTGCCGCCCAGCTTGGCGTCGGTGGCGGCAGTCTTCGTGGTGGTGGTGGTGGTGGCGGCGCCCGTGCGGCCGCCCGTCGTCGCCGCCGTCGTCGTGCCCAGCTTGGCGTTGCCGCCGGTCGTCGCAGTGGCCGTCGAAGACGCCCGGCTGCCGCGGCAGCACAGCGCCCACAGCAGGCCAGCGAGCAGGAGAGCGCCCAGCACCGAAACAATCACAATGCCCGCAATCGCGCCCTTGGACAGCCCCTTTTTGGAGGCAGAGGACAAAGACGCCAGGTCCAGGGTGCGGGATGACGGCTTGCCATCGATAGAGCCCACGTTGAAGCCGCGCGCACCGGGGAGGGCGGTGCCGTCAGCAGCCTTCAGGTTGCCGGTCGCGCTCTTTAGGGCGGACGACAGGCCGTCCAGCTTGCCGTCTTTCAGCGTGTCGCGCAGCTTGTTGGCCGCCTTCTCGCTGGCGGCCTTGATGTTGGCTTCAAAAGGCATGCAGACCTGTAGTTGTGTGTGGGGTGGAAGGCGTGTTGTTTTTTGCGCAGCCGTTCTGTCCTCCCTCCTTCCCCGCCATCCACCAGCCTACTCACGTTGGGGCCGGCACACGTGACGCCATCCTCCACCACCTTGCCGCCGGGTTTGTTGGCCACCACCGGCTTGCCCGCCGTAACCGACACGGCGTCCTCCTTGACGCCCGCCCACTTGGCGAGCGCGGTCTGCAGCGCGGAGCCATAATCGGTGGTCGCGCTGGACGGCACCTCGTACTCGCCCGCCGTGTTGCGCTTGAACGAGGGGCGCAGCACGGGCTCGAGGGAGATGGAGGTCGGGTCCGCGGCGGCGGGTGTCTCCTGGGCGGCGGCCAGGGTGGCGCCCAGCAGGAGGAGGCAGGCTGAGCGTGGGTGGTGGTGGGTGGGAAAGGGGTGAGCGAGAGGGAGACTGGATAGCGGCCAAACGCAGCCGCGTCAAAAAGCCCCACTCTCTCCTTGAGCCAACGCCGGCCTTGTTCGAGAGTTCATCCACGTGCGGGGAGGCTGGCAATGCAGGCCCGACACGGCGCCAACCGCCAGTGGGTCGGCGCGGTTCGCGCGTTGGCGGACTCGCGGCGCGGCTGGCCACCTGCAAGACCGCACCCAACAGGGCGGTCTTGCCTGCTGGCCAGGCCTGCCACACTCGCGCTGTCGCACAAAATAGCGCGTTTGGGGCAGCGGCGCAGCGCAATGCAGCCTGTGTGAGGCAGGGGCGGCCCCCCCCCATCGCAGCGCCAGCCCGCGGCATGGCAGCCAGCGCACCCACGCCACGCTCCCACCCCGCCGTGTCACACGCAACGCGGAGCCTCCCCACCGCCCGCCTCGCCACACGGACCACTGATTCGTGTGTTTTCGTGGGGGAGGGGGCAGCGTGTGCAGCGGTTGGACACGCGCACGTGCTGGGCGCCCGCCCGCTCTGGCATCGGCCCCGACCCGCAGGGTCGTGGCTGATGGCCGCGGCACACGCATTGCGGTCGAGTGAGGCGGCCGCCCGCCCTGCCGACACCCCTCCACTCGAGCTGGAAACACTCACCAAACTTGTTCATGGTGGAAAGGGGGGGGGGAGGACGCGGGCGTGGAGAGAGGCCGACGAACAAACGGAAAAAAACGGGTGAGTGTGAGAAAGCGGAAAAACGCCCGCGCCACGCGTGCACAGAAGAGAGGTTGCTTGCTGTCCCCCTCCCCACCCGTCGTGTATGTGCGCGCAGCTCTCTACAATCACGCACGTGCCTACAAAACAAAACCATTAAAAAAAAAAAAAAAACATCATCACTCACACCGTCGCGGTTCGATCAAACGCGTCACTGAGCGCGCGGCGCGCGGTGTCGCCCGCGGTCGGCGGCGGGCGGCGGGGTTGGTCTAGACCGTCCCCCCCAAACGGGGAGGCTGCTGCTGGTGTGGCGGCAGCGGGGCGCGTGGCAGCAGCAGGCGCAACCGCCTCTCCGCCACTGTCGCTTCGCGCCTCCCTCTCCACCCTCTCCACCCTCTCCACCCTCTCCACATCCTCCGCCTTGCGCCGCCGCCGGCACCCCACCAGCACGGTGCCCGCCATGCCCGCCACCGACGCCACCAGCAGGGCGGCGGCCGCCACGATGGCCACAATGGCGCCCGGCGCGAGGCGGCGCCCGCGCCCCAGCACGATGCTGTCGCCATCCTCGTCGTCGTCATCGTTTAACGCCACCAGGTCGTCGTCATACAAACCTGCCGTGTACTGCAGCGTGGCCGCGGTGGTGTTGGGGGTGGCGGCCGCGACTGCGCGCACCAGTGCCAGCGCCACCGGCCCACCCGCGTCCACGCCCACGCGCAAGGCTCGGGCGGCAGTCACATTGCCTCCCGTCGCCAGGGAGGCTGTCCACGCGGAGCAGGTTCGCTTGGGGCAGGGCATGCCCGCGTCCGCACGCGTGATGGGGGCTATTGCTGACACCGCGACTCCCGACGCGGCCGCCAGCGCGTCCGCGACGGCCGCCTTGTTAGGACGGTCGCCATCAGTAGCTACCGCGATGGTGATGGGCACGATGGTGCGGTCGGGCGGGGGGGGAGGGCGGCGGGCGGTGGCGTTGCGCTGGTCGGAGGAGGCCTGCACGACGGTGCCGTCGCCATCGACCGCCACGATGGAGGCGGCGGTGGTGGAGGGGGGCAGGTTCAGCATGCATGCTGCGGCCAGGGTTATGAAGGCCGTGACGGCGGCGGCTGGGGTGTGTGTTGGTGTGGACGGGAGGAGGCAGGGGGGGGGGGGACAGTGGCACGCTGGATGTGAGAGGCTGTGTGCCGGTGGGCCACACTCTGCCACGCCCAGAGTGGCAGCGTGCCAACACAGAGCACGCACCCTGGCGAGCGGGCGCGGGCCTGGCTGGCGGAGGCCAGCCAGGCCTGCGCACCGAACCTGCATCGACCACAGCCACGCGCTCGAGTCCACACGCACCTGGTGGCCGCCCCATCGTGGCCGCGTGGATGCGTGGTCGCCCCAGCAAGCGCCACGCACAGGGGGAGAGAGGGTGGGCGAGTGGGCGCACCACGCCCACGCGCACCCACGTTTCTCTTGGCGTGTGTGTTTTTTGTTCTCCCCTCTTCCCTCGCAGCACTCACCACGCCCGAGACACAGACTCACAGTATTCAACGCGGGTGGCCGTGGTTGGGCCCTGTGTACAAGTCTTAACACTTTTTTTCAAATCTACTCCCTCTCCCTCTGGCCCTGGCCGCCACCGCCAATGGTGAGGTGGGAGCGCGCGTCGCGCTCGTCGGCCGCGGCGCGCGGTGGTTCAAAGCGCACGCGCACGGTGCGGGGTTCGGCCTCTCCCAGGGCTGCCAGGCGAGCATACGCACCCGGGGCATCCACCCACAACAGTTCGGCGGCGGTGACGGCGTCGGACGAGACGCCGGCGGCCGCGGCAGCCAGGCGGGCGACCTCGTCGCCGCGGTCGGCGTTGAACTCCGCCACCAGGCCGGGAGCCGAGCCGTCACGCGGCGCCAACCCACCGCGCGCCACGCGCACGCCGCCGCACCACCACCACCCCCACCACCGCTGCCACCGCCCCCAAACACACCACGCCCCCGACTACAATGCCGGCAATGGCGCCCGGGGCCAGCCCGCCCGCCCCGGCCGCCCCCCCCAACTCTGTCACTATGTCGGCGGATCGGTCCCCCTCCACCAGCCCGCCCACATAGTTGTAGGTGGCGGCGTCTGCGCGCGTCGTCTCCAGCACCCGCCTCAGAATGGAGCGGTTGGCGCCCGCGTCCAGAGAGACACGCAGCCTGGCGGCCGCGGTCGCGTCGGCCGGCTTCACGCGTACGTCCCACGCGCGGCACACGTCAGCGCAGGCGGCCGGGTTGGTGGTGACTGTCAGCGCGATGTTGGCGGGGGTGACGCCCGCGCCCATGGCCACAGCGGCGGCGACGGCTGCGTCAGAGGGGGCGTGGGGCGCGCCGCCCGCGACCAGCGTGAAGGTGATGGTTGTGGGGTCGGCCGGGGGCGGCACCAACGACCCGTTGACCGCGTAGTCGGAGCGAGCCAGCACGTTGGCATACCTGTCCACCGTGACGGAGGCGACGGCGGTGGTGGGAGGGGGGAGAGAGAGGAGGAGCGCGAGCGCGAGTGCGAGTGTCGCGGGGGCGGCTGAGAAGAAGAGGGGAGGGTGTGGGGAGTGGTTGCTTCTCTGTCTGAATTCAAGACTGCGTGGCACACGGGGTGGGAGTTGGGCGCCGCAGGGAGGGCGCGGGGGGGTCCACTCCTTGCCGCCATGGCGCATTCGCAAACACCCGCGCGCACACACTCCGCGCCCCGCCCTCCAACTCATCTAACTGCCAACCAGGCACACACCTCGCGCCCACGCGAACGCAGCCATGGTGGTGGAAGCTGGACGGAAGACTGTGACAGGTAAAAAAAACAAGAAATGTGGAGCAAAACCAAAAACACTCTCTCTTCACTCTACCCACGGCGCCACCACCCGCTCAAACGCGCCCGCCGACGCGGCCGCCGCCAGCAGCAGGCCATAGTTGGTGACTGGGATGCCCGCTGCGGTCAGAGCCCTCAGCCTGGCCCTCACCTTCTGCCTGTCAATCATGCAGCCGCCACAGTGCACTGCCAGCGCGTACCGATGACCACCGCCGCCATCCACCAGGTCGGGCAAGGACCTGCCAAACGCGTGGTCCAGCTCTAAAGTCACACCCCCATCCAGCTTGGCCAGGGCGGCCGGTATCTGGGCCGTGCCGATGTCGGCGCACGCCTGCAGGATGCGGTTGTGGTTGCACGCTTCCGCGACCAGCACGCGGTCGCCGCTGGCCAGCCGGCTCGCGGCGCGCGTGCCCGCCACAAAGTCAGCCAGGTCGCCGTCTGACGCGCGGTTGATCATGGCGATGGAGAACGTGGTCAGAGCCAGGCGGGGGGAGTCGTCCACCAGCGTCCATGGATGCACGATATCAACCGCCTGTGAATCAGTGACCGCGATGGCGGGGGCGCCGGCCGCCAGCACTGCATCCACGGCGGCCGTGAAGCGGGCACGCTCGGCTGCCAGGGCTGCAGGGCCATTAAGTCCGCGCGCTGCGTCCAAGTCCAGCCGAAACGCGACCGTCGCCGCGTACGCGCGCAGCGCCTCCTCCTGCACCATGGCCTGCGGCCTCAACAGCCGCCCCGCCGGCGTCTCCGCGTCCATGGGGATGACCAGCAGCACGGATGCCCCGGGGGCCAGGTAGCGAGGCGGCAGGCAGGGGACGGGGGGTGGGGGGGCGGCCGCAGCAGCAACTGCCTCCACTGCGGCCACCACGGTGTCTCGGGCGGGAGGGGAGGCCAGGTCGGTGACCGCGCAGGCGAGCGTGTGGCCGGGGTCCAGCGCGTCACGCGCGGTGGAGGCGTTGTGGCCATCGACGCCATTGCCACCCCCTCTCCGCACATTCAACAGCAGCAGCGGCGTGGCCCCCGCGTCCGCGGCAGCAGCCAGCAAACCACGCTCATGCCCCCAGTCCGACCCCGCGCGCGCGGCCACGTCGATGACAATGACGACAACATCGCTCTCCGCCAACGCGGCCAGCGCGGCGCGCTTCTTTTGGGCGCCCAGGTCTCCACCCTCGTCCACGCCCGCCGTGTCGAACAGTTTGAGGGGCCCCACACCGTGCAGCTCCACCAGGGCAGTCTTGACGTCGGCCGTGGTGCCGGGCGTGCCGTCCACAATCGAACCACCCGGGGCCAGCAGGTTAAGCGCGGTGGATTTGCCGCTGTTCATGACGCCCACAAAGGCCACGTTGGTGCGCAGGGTTTGGGAGGGAGGGGTGCCGGGAGGCGACGGAGTCAAGTGGGTGGAGAAGGAGCGGCGAGAGGGGGGGGTGGGGGGGGTGGGCGTGGCGGCACGCCCCGCCTTGCCACCACCTCCCCCTCTCACCCTCACGTCCGCCTCCACCCCCCCCCCACTCGCGTGCGGTGGATCCCCCCACGTCCCCGCCGCCGCCAGCCGCCTCCCCACAGCCGCCACCCGGGTGGCCAGGCAGGCGGCACACCCGGCCGCGGTGTCGGTGATGCAGGGTTTGCCCTCGTACAGCGCATAGTCGCCTCGATACTGGGAAGGCGTCAAAATGGGCATCAACACATTGGCGCCCCGCCGCAGCGCCAGTTCGCGCCCGTGCGGACTCACCGCCTGCAGGGCGGTGGTGGCCGCGATGTTGACGTCGCCCAGTGTGATGCGCGCGAGTGCATTCACGCGCGTCGTCAGCGTCAGCATGGCCCCCATGAGGTCGCCCTTGGGCAGGGAGCCGTATTGGGCCGCCCACGCGGCGGTGGCGGGTGTGCCAGGCTCCGTAATATAGGGCCCGATGCCGATCATGTCGGCGCCGATGTGTTTGAAAAAGACGACGTCGCTGGCCAAATCGGCCAGCGTTTGGTCCGGCAGCCCCACCATGACGCCCGTGCCCAGCTGCATGCCAGCTGCCTTCACGTTGTGCAGGGCTTCAACACGTGCATCCCACCGTTGAGACGGTGGGTGCAGCGCCGCAAACAGGGCCGGGTTGGACGTCTCGATGCGCAGCAGGTAGCGCGCGGCGCCCGCGTCGACCAGGCGGCGGTACGCGGCGAGCGGCAGCTCCCCGATGGATAAAGCGACACGCAGCCCTGGGCTGCCATCCACTGACGTTGCCGCCCGAACACGCCTCACCACGTCCTCCACAAATGTTAGCCGTTGAGGAGTCACCAGCTCCCCCGACTGCAGCATCAAAGTGCCGAGTCCGTGGTCTGCGGCCCAGCGCGCGATCTCCACAATCTCGTCCGCAGGCATGGTGTACCGCCTGACGCCGGGTTGCTTGCGCCGGATGCCGCAGTAGGAGCAGTCATTGACGCAGCTGAGGGTGTGTGGGAAGGGAGGGAAATAGGGGGGGTGGATGGCGAGTGTGTGTGTGGAGAAAGGGAAGAAGAAACACCGACCCCCCTCCCTCTCAACTCACACGTTGCTAAACTCGACGATGCCGCGCATGAAGATGTCTTCAACAAAGAAGCGGCGCGTCACGCTGTCCGCGTGCGCCCACAGGGCGGCGTCCAGGTCTAGGTCCAGGGAATGCACGACCCTGTCGCCGCCCCCCAGCACCGACGTTGCGCGCAGCAAGGCTTCCACCGCGTCTGATCCCGCGTCGATGACGTCGCCCGGGCGCAGGGAGACGCCAAAGAAGGCGCCCAGGCGGGTGGCTGCAGCGTCGGGGGTGATGCCGGGTTCCCAGGGCGGGCGGTGGCGGGCAAAGGAGAGCTGTTGGTGTTGAGGCGGCGGTTGGCCGGCTGTTTTTCTCGACACCACTCCCAATACACGGCCAAGCTCCCTGCTTTTTATAACTCACCAGCTCTTGCAGCCTGTCGTGGTGGCCACCCGCCCCAGGGGGTGGTGGCGTCGACGCCAGTGCGCGCACGTTGCCCGCCCGAGCCGCCATCCGCCGCAGGGCGGCCAGCATGAGGGTGGGTGGCGGCGTCACAAGGAGAGAGTGTTCGGGCTGCACGAGGCGCGGCCTCGCGCGCTCGTGTGTGTCTTTCGGAGTGTACACATCGACGACGTCGCCCCATTTTTTGACACACCTCGACCCCCCCCATGCATCCCTCCCGCGCACCCCCCACAAACTCAGCCCACCCACCCACACCCGCGCACGCACCCGACACACACACACACACACACGCACACACACACACACTGCCCACATGTTGCGTGCCGCGCTGGCGGCCGCCGGCGCCGTCGCCCGCCGCAGCACCGCGCGCGCCTCGTCAGACTGTGGCGGTCTGCGCGCCGCACCCGCCCTCTTCACCCAGACCCGCGGCAAAGCGTGGTCCATCGAAGCCGAGACCGGTCACACCTACAAAGACCCAGCCGCCATCATCGATGGCGCCGCCATCGCGCGTGCCATTGACAACGGGCGCGCGCACGCGCGCGACCCGGCTGCCGTCGCCGCCGTCCTGGCCGCCGCCTCCGACCGCGCCTTCCTGAAAACAGCTGAACCTGGCCCCTCTGAATTTGTGCAAGGCCTGACCCTGGATGAAGCCGGCATCCTGCTGGGCGTGGATGCACACGACGCGGACGCGATGGCTCCGATCTACGCCACCGCGCTCGCCATCAAACAACGCATCTACGCCAACCGCATCGTCCTGTTTGCGCCGCTCTACATCGCCAACTATTGTGTGAATTCGTGTCGCTACTGCGCGTTTCGTTGCGAAAACAAGGAGATCGAGAGGTCGGTGCTGACGCACGACCAGATTCGGGCTGAAGTCGCCGCCCTGGAGCGTGCAGGCCACCGCCGCCTGCTGGTGCTGACGGGGGAGCACCCGCGCTACACATTCGACCAGTTCCTGGAGGCGCTGCACGTCATCGCGGGTGTGCGCACCGAACCGTGCGGCGAGATTCGGCGCATGAACGTCGAGATCCCGTCGCTCAGCGTGTCGGACATGCGTCGGCTCAAGGCGACCAACCATGTGGGCACGTACACACTTTTTCAGGAAACGTACCACCGGGAGACGTTCAAGGTGAGTTGGAAGGGAAGGAGAAAGCGCCGGGTTTCGCCGCGCGCGCCTTGTTTTGGTTTCAACCCACCCCGTCGCTCACGCCACCCCCCCACCACCACCACGACCCACCCTCCCAGTGCATGCACGTGCGCGGCCCCAAATCAGACTACGACCACCGCCTCCTCACCCACGACCGCGCCATGCGGGGCGGCCTGGACGACGTCGGCATCGGCGCCCTGTTCGGCCTCGCCCCCTATGAATACGAAGTGCTGGGCATGATCTCGCACGCCGCCCACCTGGAGCGCGAGTACGGCGCCGGCCCCCACACCATCAGCGTGCCCCGCATGCGGCACGCCACCGGGTCGACCGTCGCAGACGCGCCCCCCCACCCTGTGGACGACGCAAACTTCAAGAAGCTGGTCGCCATTCTCCGCATCGCGGTGCCGTACACGGGCATGATTCTGTCGACGCGCGAGTCTCCCGCGATGCGGGCCGAGCTGCTGGCCGTCGGCATGTCCCAGATGTCGGCCGGCTCGCGCACCGACGTCGGCGCGTACGCGCGCGCGCCCGACGCCAACGACGCCAACCGCCTGCTGGGGGCCGAGCTCAACGGCCAATTCTCACTCGAAGACACGCGGTCCATGGGCGAGATCGTGATGGACCTGCTGCAGCACGGGTTCACGCCGTCGCTGTGCACCGCGTGCTACCGCAAGGGGAGGACGGGGGAGGCTTTCATGAAGATCGCCAAAGCTGGCAAGATCCATGACTTTTGCCACTCCAACTCGCTGTTCACGCTGGCCGAATATTTGAAGGACTATGGGTCGCCGGAGGAGAAAGCGATCGGCGCCAAAACGATTGAGGGAGTCGCAGGGGTTGACCCCTGGAGCGGCCCGGCTGGTCAAACGCAAGCTGGCTGCCATTGAGAAAGGGGAGCACGATGTGTATGTGTGAAGAGAGTGGGAAGGGAGGGGTGTGCGGAAGTGTGGGGGGAGGGCGAAGTAAAAAACAGGACACCGACTCGACCCGTCGAAGAATGCATCCCCGCCCGGCTCTTTTCTTCCCAATGGTGCGCTCTCCTCCTCCGCCCGCCTCCGCCTCCTCCTTCTCGCGCCACGCCCTCGCGTCCACGCCTCCCACCCCCGCCACAGCTGCCGCCCCATCTTCTGCCCCCTCTGACGACGACGACGCGGCGCCCCCGCCCGACCTGGCTGCCGCGGCGCAGGCGGCAGCCGCCGCCCGGCGGGCGGATGGGCTGAAAGCGGCGGCAGCTGCAGCGGCGTCCCTGGCACAGCGCCGCCTGACGTCGGCGGCGGCGAGCCAGGTGGCGGCCGCGACGGCCGACGCGACGCTGACGACGCGGGTTAATGACGCGGTAGCGGAGCGGTATGAGAGCATGACCGCTGATGTGGCGGGGTGGCGCGAGTTGACAGAGGTGAGTGCGGATTGTTTGTTTGGGGGGTGGGTGAGGGAGGAGATGAAAGTTAGTGACGTGTCTTTTAACACAACCCACTTCCACACTCACCCACAGGCCACCCACGCCAAACGCCTCGCCCTGGCCGACGCCCTAACGTCCGCGGTGGCCGACCTGGAGCCCCAAGTCGCCGGTCTGGAGGCCGACGTGGCGGCCCTGGAGTCCGCGTCGCGGTCGCTGGCAACACGCGCGGGCGTGGCCGACCCGCCGTCGCCCAGTCCGGCACGACAGAGGGGAGGGGGGCCGATGTCGCTGCTGAGGCGGTGGGTGGGAGAGTAGAGAGAGAGTGTTGTGGGGGGGGTAGATCAGCATTGTTTTTTTTTAAGTCATTCTTTTGATTCATTTGCACACCGCCATCTCTTTTTTTTTTCCCTTTCCCCCCAAAACAAAAGCAAATCAAACGTCCGCCATGTCGTCCTTCTCAGCCAGCTTAGCCAGTGCTGCCGCCGCCGCGTCGCCCGCGCGCTTGGCACCACGCACAGGCACCGGCGCACTCAAATTGTGCACCCCCCCCCTCGCCAGCGCAGCCTCCCACTGTTTGCGGTGCCGTTTATACAGGTACAACGCGGCCCGGGCGTCGTCCACGGGGGAGTGGGAGCCGTCCTGGATGGCGAGGCCCAGGTGTTCGGCGGCCAGGTCGCGCAGGCGTCTCGGTTTGGGGCGCCGCCCAGGGGCTGTCGCCCGCATCAGGGGCGGGTATCGAGCCGTGTCCCGCACCAAGGAGCGCGGGTGACCCAGCAGCAGGGCTTGGAGGTCGTGCGTGATGGAGTGGCCGACCAGGATGCGGCCTGAGACGAGGGCCGCGACACGCCTGCGCACCACATCCGGTGGGGTTGCCCCCACCACGCTGGCCCGCGTGATGCCGGAGACTCTGGTGCGCCAGTCGGTCACCGGCTCCACTTGAGCCACGTGCGTGTCCAGCAGCACGGTGCCCGCGTCGTTGACGACGCACACGCGCGCGAGCGACGAGCGCGCGCCGCCGGGCCCCACACCCACCATCTCGCAGTCAATGGCCAGGATGCGGGTGGCGCCGGCTGTTGAGTTGACGGCGTCGGGGCGGGCGGGTGTGGTGGAGGTGGGGGTGGATGCAGCGGCAGGTTTGCCGCGCAGCGCGACACCACCATTCGCTTTTGCCTTCTTCTTGTTGGACACCAAATTAGCGGCCTGCAGCGCGGCCCAGTTGGAGCCGGACGCGTTGGCCGCGGTCGTGGTGGGGATGGCATGCTTTTTGGGAGGAGGGGGCGCATGGGCGGCGGGTACCTGCGTATCGCCACGGGAGCGCTTGACGGGCGCCGCCTTTGATGTCGACGCGTCAGTGCCATTGTGTTGCCGTTTCAGCGACGCAGGCACAAGGACAGCGTTGTTGGCGGTGGCGGGGGTGGGGGGCCCAGCCGGCGCGGCCGCGGCCGCGACCGCCGGCGCGGGCGGCTCCACCACTTGCGGCTTGAACTTGTTGCCTCGCACCATGACTCGGCTAGAGCTAGGAAGACTGCGTCAGGCGCGTGATTTCGGCTGGAGTGTGTGTGGTGGGGGGTTAAGGAGTTTTGTGAGCAAAGGGGCAGGGCAAGATCAGCTCCACCTCTTTTACCCCCAACAATCCCTACCCCACCTCCTACCTTGCACCCTGGCCAACGCGTCCTCCCTGGAACACTTTTCTAGAGCACCGCCAGACACCACGCTGGCAGCGTAGACGGCCTATGGAGTGGTGTGGTGTGGGTACAAGGGGTGAGAAGAGGTGAAACGACGTTCGTTTGCGGCCAGCGGCTGCCAATTTCCACGCCTCTCGCGCCCACACTCCCACCCACGCCGCCGCCCTCCAGCACTAGTACGCTAGACAGATAGCCTATTGTTCTCTCTCTCTCTCCTCCCCAGTTCCCTTTTTCGAAATCCACTCACCCTGCCGTCTGGCAGCGCGCTCAATTCGGCGGCCGCCACTCGCAGCACGCGCACGCGGGCGGCGTCGGCAGCGGTTTGCGCCGCGTCCACGGCAGCACGGGCGAGATGAAGAGGATCAGAGGATGAGCCGAGAGGGGCTCGCATACGGGGAGCGTGTCAAAAGCGCGGGAGAGTGTGAAGAAAAAGAAACGTCCCCGCTCGCTCCAGAACGCGAACGAATGCTTCGCTCGGCGTTGCTGCTGGCGGCCGCCGCCGCCGCCGCGGCGGCGGCGCCACCTCCCCACCACCAGCGTCACTGCATTCCCGCCACATCACAGTATGGCGGCTACGCGGTCGACGGCGACGTGGAGTGGTCAGCCGACGGCGCGTCCGCGAGCGCGAAGCTTGTCGTCGCGACCGCGGCCCAACCTGCGCTCGGCGCCGACGCCGAGACCGTCGTCGTCACAGTCAACGCTACCTGTCCCGACATTGTGCGCGTGACGCTGAGACCGGAAGGCATGAGTTCCCACGCCAGCGAGCTGCCCAACGACCTGTTAACAGGCGACGTCAACGGCGGGCGGCCGTGTGCGGCGCGCACTCGCACACCCACCTCGCCGTCTCCATCTCATCCACCCCGTTTGGCGTGGCCGTCACACGCAACGCCACCACCCTGTTCAACAGCACCGCGTTTCGTCTGCTCATGAAATCCCGTTTCCTGGAGCTTTCTACGTCCCTGCCGGCCACCGCCACCGTCTTTGGCCTGGGCGAGCGCACAGCGTCGCTCGCGGTGCCGCGCGGTCCCACCCCGCGCGCCCTGTACGCGCGCGATGCGGCCGCCTATGTGCGCGACCAGAATCTGTATGGCGCGTGGCCGTTGGCCATAGTTGTGGACGAGGATGGGGACGCGTTTGGCCTGCTGATCGCGAGCGCCGCGCCGATGGACGTCGTCACGCAGACCGACTCGTTCACCATCCGCCTGTTGGCCCCCACCGCCACCATCTTGATACTTGGCGGTCCGACCGTGGCCGCCGTGCTGGATGCCGCCACCCGCGTCACGGGGCGGCCGGCCCTGCCTCCCGCGTGGGCGCTGGGCGCGATGCAGAGCAAGTGGGGGTGGGGGTCGGTTGATGAAGTTGAAGCCTCTGTGGCGGGTTATGACGCCGAAAACATTCCCCTGGATACCGTCTTCGCCGACATAGACTACATGTCTGCCCACCGCGACTTCACGTTCAATGAAACCGCGTATCCGCTGCCCCGTGTGCGCGCATTTGTGGACGTGCTGCACGCGGCTGGGCGGCACTGGGTGCCCATTCTGGACCCTGGCATCCCGGCCGTCCCCGGGTTTGCGCCGTACGATGCTGGTGCTGTGGCGGGCGTGTTTGTGCGGGCGCCACCACCTGCGTCTCTCGAAACACCCTACATCGGCACCGTGTGGCCGGGCGAGGTCGCGTGGCCCGACTTTGCGGGGTCGCCCGCCGCGCGTGCCTACTGGGCGGACGCCGTCGCCGCCTTCCACGCGCACGCGCCCTACGACGGCCTGTGGATCGACATGAATGAAGCGAGTAATTTCGACACACTTGAGGCGGCAGCCTCGTTTTCGCCGTACTGCGTCAACAACGGAGGAGACGCGTCCCCCCTCGCCACCTGCACCATCCCCCCACTCGCACGCTCGTCAGACGGCACCCCCCACGCGTTCCGCCACAACCTGTACGGCCTGGCGGAAGCGGTGGCCACGGTGGCGGGGTTGACAGCTGCCCTGCCTTCACACCGCCCCTTCACCCTGTCGCGGTCGACGTTTTTGGGGGCGGGCGCGTTTGCGGCGCACTGGACGGGCGACAACAACTCGAGCTGGGCCGACCTCGGCGCGTCCATCCCTGGCGTCCTTGCAGCCGGCCTCGCCGGCATCCCACTCGCTGGCGCCGACGTGTGTGGCTTTGCCGGCGCCGCCGACGCCGACCTCTGCGCCGCCTGGACGGCTGCCGCCGCGTGGCTGCCCCTGCTGCGCAACCATGCGGCCATCGACTCCCCCCCCCAGGAACCGTGGCGGTGGCCGGCTGTGGCGGCGGTCGCGCGGCGTGGGTATGGCGCGCGCTATGCGGTGTTGCCGTTGTTTTACTCCCTGCTGGCGGCCGCCTCCGCCACCGGCGCGCCTGTCGCGCGGCCGCTGTGGATGCTGTGGCCTGCGAGTCCCGCCGCCCGGGCAGCAGAGGGTGCGTGGATGCTGGGGGAGAGTGTGTTTGTGGCGCCGCCCCTGACGCGGGAGGCGGTGGCTGCGGGCGCGGTCGACGTGTGGTTGCCGCCAGCACGGTGGTGCGACGCGTGGGGCTTGCTGGAGACCGTCCAAAGCAGTAACACCGCCACCGCCACCTGCCACACAGCGCCCGCTGACACCGGGCGCACGCTGCGCTTGGCATCGTCTCCCGCGTCCCCTGCCCTGCTGCTGGCTGCCGGCGCCGCGCTGGCGGCCTCGTCCCCCGCCCTGGCTGCCTGGCACGCGGATGGAGGCGCCCCCGAAGGACCGCCCCCCGTGCGCGCTCAGGCCGCGGTGACGGGGGCGGTGACGGTGGTGGCGGTGGTGGATGGTGACGGCACAGCCGTCGGACGCGTGTACATCGACGACGGCCTGACGCACGCGGCCGGAGGCTGGGCCGACCTGGACGTGGCCCGCGGCAAGGCCAGCGTGCGCCCAGCTGGTGGTGTTCGCTTGCCCCGCCCTCTGCAAGTCACACGGCTGGTCGTTGTGCCGGTTGCCGCCCAGGTCGCGCGTGCGTCTGCGCGCGGCGCCACCGTCGCCGGCTGGCGGTGGGCCAACGGCACGCTGACGGTGGACGTGAGGGCGGCTGTCGTGCAGGCGGCTGCAGACGAACTCGTGGTGGAGTGGGAGGGAGGCGGAGAGAGAGAGGTCGAGTGAGTAGGAGGTGATTTTTTGTTCGTTCTTTTTTTGCCTGATTTTTTTTTCCGTCTATCCACACACACACACACGATCGCAAAAAAAACATCACTACCCACACTCTAAAACGCTTTGTCGGGCGACGCCACCGGCAGCCCCACCGCCTCCAGGCCACGCGCCAGGAAGCTCTCCAGCGCCACCGCCGTCGGCGCGTGTGCGGCTGCCACGCCGACGCACGCCAGCACGCCGATCGCGCCCCGCCACACCGGGGTCAGCCAGGGGGAGGATACGGCGGGGTGGCCGACACCAAGGAAGGCGGCGGCTGCAGAGGCAGCCAGGGCGGCAGCGCCGGCGGTGCGGTGCGCGCGCTTGAGCGGGGCGTGCGTGTGCGGAGGCAGCCGCGAAAGGAGTACTGCCGCCCGGAAGCTGAGGACGGCGAGCAGGGGGGCCGCCAGCCAGCGAGCAGGGGGGCCGCCAGCCAGCACACCAGGGCGGCCAGGCCCAGCTTGCCGTGCAGCGTGTGGAAGTGGGGTTTGCTGAGGCGGGTCTGGTGGCGGGTGGTTGGGGGGGGGGGGGGGGGGGGCGAATCGGTCGGCATTTGGTTTCTCGATCGCTGCGCCCGCCCCCGCCGCCGCCGCCGATCCACCACACACACGCACACACACGCGCTCTTCACCCAGCTTCCTCCACCCACCTTGTTCACAAACACGGCCGCCACGCCGCCCCCCCCAACACCACGGCACCACCCTGCCACGCCGCGTGGCTCCACAGCGACGCCACCCGGGCGTCCCCGTCAAGGGGCCTTGCTGTCAGGGCGGCCAGGGTGCCGCGCCACGCGAGACCCGACCAGGCCAGGGCCAGGAGGGAGGGGTGCAGCGAGAAGAGGGTGCCGTTGAAGGTGGCGAGGGGGAGGGTGACTGTTATGATGCCGGCGGCGAGAGTGGCGGCGGTTGTTAGCAGGGGTGGGGGTGGGGGTGGGGGCGGGGTTGGCAGCATAGTGGGAAGGGGTTTGGGGGGTGTGAGGAAGGCATTTTGGTGGGGTCCGAGAGCTGATTTTTTGCGCGGTGGAGCAGCGAGGGTCACGCCCACTTGTCACTCTCGCTTCTCGCGCGACCTTCTTCACTCCTCTTCGTGGCGACTTCCCGCAGCGCCCCCCCCCTCCCCCTCCCCCCCGCCCAACCACCCCCCCCTCCCCCATGCGTCTGGCACGTCCCCCGTCCCCGTGCGCCCGGCGCGCCGGGTCCAACACCCTGGTGGCGCGCGCACGCCACGCTCTCCCGCCGCGCGCCGCTGCTGACGCGACGCCCGTGCCCTCCCACCCGGACGCCGTCAAACGGCGGGGCGGCCGCCGAGTCGCGGTGAGTAATGGAGTGTGCGTGTCAGCCGTGCGTGCGAGATTGGGGTGGAAACGCGCGCCCGTGGGGGCCGCGCCCCCGCCGCGACCCGGCGCCCCGTGGAACCGCGCCCTCGGCTGTTTTGGGTGCGGTTTCCTGGTCGCCAACCCCCGGGTCCCCACCCTCCTGTTCGCCTCGTCGAGGGCGGACCCGTGTGCCACACCGTCCGAGGGCGCCGGATGTGGGAGGCGGGCCCGCGTGTGGCGCGGGGGGGCTGGTGACGCAGAGGGCTCTAGAAAAATCGTGTTCTCACGCACGCCCCTTCCTCTCCCTCCTTTCCACCCCCCCAGCCGCGTCGCCGCCCTGGAGGAAGCCAAGCTGGAAGCCAAACCGCTGTGGTGAGTGAGAATTAGGGGTGGGCACGGTGGCCGTGTGCCGCCAAACGCACCCCATTTTTTTCGCGTCGCGCGACCCGCGCGGACCTGCATTTTCTTGTGGCGGTTGACGCCCTCACCCGCCGCCTCCCCCCTCGAACTCCCGCCATGCGGGGGTCAGGGTGACACCACGACCGTGTGGCGCTGGGGCGGGGTGTCGGGGGCAGCAGCGCGCGTCCAGGAGTGTTGGAGGTGCGTTGGAGAACTCGGCTCCGCCACGCGCGCGGCGTCGAAAACGACGCCCTCTCCGCGCGCTCCAACCCCTCGCACTCACACACACACTCGCCACCACCACCTCTCCAGGTACCTCACCCCCGGCCCCCCCAACATGCGCCTCATCTCCACCCCGTCCGCCCTCGCCGCCGCCTCCACCTGCGACGGCCTGGTCGTCACCCACTTTTTCTGCGCGTCGTGCCCCGGCTGCCGCACCCTCCTCCCCAAGCTCCACTCCATCGCGGCCAACAACCCGGACGTCGTGTTTGTTAACGTCAACACGGATGCTCCCGGCATGGCGGACGCTGCGCGGGAGGCGGGTGTGGACCGATTGCCCTCGTTTGCACTCTACTGCTCCGGCACGCGGGTCTCCTCGTTCTCCATCACGCTGGCGAGGATTGGGGTGCTGCGCGCCGAGATCGCGGCCAACAAGCCGTGCCTGGGCGAGTGCGCTGCGCACGAAAAGTGGCAGGAAAAGTGAGTGGGAGGTTGTGCTTCGGCCCTCCCCCCCCCCCCACCACTCACAGTTTTGACCCACCCCCTGTTTTTACTACCTACTGAAAAACGTCCCGTTGGACTTCACGACCTTACCCTGCTCGCCCTGGCCGAGCGCGCGCGCGCGTGCGCGGACCCCTCCTGCTGGCTCGACACGCACGCCGCGCGCGCGTCCGGCCGTTTTTGACACCCCCAACCACCCGCTTCATTCCTTTTCCCAAATCCAACGTACACCACCCATCCAATTATTTCTACCACGCACAGTGCCCGCCCTAGCGCATGGCCAGTGCGTGTGTGTGTGCGTCGTCGTGAGCGCTGGACCAAACCAAGCGCGCCCCCCACAACACCATCACCATTCCATCACCCCCCCCCCCCCCCCCCACTCCCAAACACTACCCCCCCTTGCCACGCGTTCGCGCACAAACAGTGCGGCCTTTTTCAGACTGCTGAGCCAGTCGGCCGCATCACTTCCCCCTTTTCACTTGTGACTCTGCTTCCCCCCGGCTCCCCGGGGGGACGAGAGCGCGCGCGCATTTCTTTCGCTCTTTCGTTGTTGTTATTTTTTTAACCTTCTTTTTTATGTCCTTCTTTTCTGCCTTTGTTGAGGTCGCTGTGTGAGGACGCCGGAGACAGGCTGGGGGTGTGCGGTGGGTTGCACTACACAAAACGCGCGTCGTGTGTGCCACCCCTGCCCCTCCCCCTCCTCTGGTCGTCATCCGCCCTGCTGTAATACACGCAACACACACACGGCCCCCGTTTTCGTTTTCTATGGGATTGGAATAGAAGAATACAGGTCTCTCGGCAAAAAAAGGCGGAAAAGACGCAGAAACCCGAGACGGCAGAATCGAGCTCCACCTCACCCACCGCCTCGCCTCGACCCTCAGTCACACCCTCACTTGTGCCCTGCCCAACACCCAGTGTGCTGCTTCTGAAGCCTCTGAAAACACGCCCCCACACACACACACACTCTCAGCACTCCCCCCCTCCCCCGCCCCACCCTGCACCCAGCACCACCCCCCCACCACCATCCGCGCGCGCCGCCGCGCGCGCCAACGCGGCCTGCATCCTCCCCTCGTCCCGCGCCAGCGTCGCCCCCGCCGCCGCGAACACGGCGCCACACCCCAGCCAGCCGCACACAGCCAGGGAGAAGGCGGTGGTGCGCCCCCAGGCGGCGGCGAGCAGGGCGACAGCAGCCGGGCCGGCCGACCGCCCCACATCATCCAGCACAGTCTGCGCTGCGAGCGCGATGCCGCGGCGGTCGGGCGGGGTGACGTTGAGCAGGACGGCGTGCGTGTTGGGCCCCGGGGCAGAGGCGCAGGCGCCCCCCGCAAACGCGATGGCGAGGAGGGCTGCGGGTGGTGTCGTTGCCACGGGCCCACGCAACAAAAACAGGGCAGGCCCCGTCGCCGCCGCCACCACCCCCCCCGCAAACACGGGCATGGCGCCAGGCCTCCAGATGTGCAGGGCTTGGCCGATGGCGCCGCCCCCGAGGACGCCGGGAATGCCGCCCGCGCCCCAGGCCACCGCGATGGAGGATGCGTACTGCACTGTCAACCCGCGCTGGGCGACCAGGTAGTCGGTGAGAAACACGAGCAGCACGCCCCAGGGCAGGGACCCGGGCAGGCCTTGGAGAATGGCGGCGGCGGCGGAGGGGACGCGGAGGACGGAGCGCGCGGCGGTGAACGCGGCGCGCGCGCCGCCCTCGGGCGCGCGCACGCCGGCCGCCACCCCCTCCAGGGCGGCTTCCGAGGCGCCGCGCGGGGGGTCGGCGACGGTGGCCAGCATGAGGGCGGCGGCCGCGAGGGCGGGGAGCGCGACGATGGCAAAAGGCGCGCGCCACCCGAGCACGGGGCCCGCGAGCCCTGCGACGCCCTGGCCCATGGCCAGGCCGCCGCCGACTGCCAGCTGCACAAAGGCGGCGGCCGAGGCGCGGTGGTGGGCGGGGAAGAGGTCGCCGATGAGGGCGTACGCGAGGGGGGTGACGCCACCCACAGACACGCCCGTGAGGGTGCGCAGCAGGAGCAGCTGCCAGTACCTGGTGACGCACAGTGTGAGGGCGCAGGGAGCCTCCCCCAACAGCACAAGCGCTGCCAACAGTTTGACTCGGTCGACCCTGTCGGCAAGGGCACCGGCCGCGAGCGCGGCCGGCGCGCCCACCGCAAAGAAGGCGGCCGACACCACGCCCCCCAGGTAGGCGTCCTTGGCGGCGTCGTCCATGCCAAACTCGCGCGCGATGGCGGAGAGGGAGGGGGCGAGCACGTTTTGGTCGGCAGCAAGCAGGGCGGCGACCAGGGTGACGCAGGTCAGGGCGTAGGCTCGGCCGAGGCGGGTGGTGGGTTGGCGTGGGGGGGCACTGCCTCGCCGACTGGGGGGTGGTGTGGCCTGCTGCGAGGCGGGGGAGGCGGGGGAGGCGGGGCGCACGCCGAGCAGTGGGTCGGCGGACGCGCGCGGCGAGGCCGGCGCGTCGGCCGGCCACAGGGACGGCATGGCGGGGGGGTTGGCCGCGTGTCGAGAGCACGCGCGGGTGGGGAGGAGGCGCGCGCGTGGTGTGGGAAAGCAAGGGCTTTCGCTGTGGTTCTGACTGATTGGCGAGGAGGCACACAGTCGCCAATTGAAAAAAACGCCCTCTCCAACCACGCCCGCGCTGCGTCCTTTCCCATCCCACTCACACAGCACACACCATGCGCGCCTGTCCGTGACTCACCACACACACACACACACACACACACACACACACACACACACACATGTCTGCCCCCCCCTCAACCATCCCCACGCACGCCGCGCGCACGCTCGCCGGCCACGACGGCCCCGTCCTCGCCGTCCGCTACAACGCGGCCGGCACATACTGTTTGACGTGTGGCAAGGTGTGTGTGAGTGGATGGAGAAATGGTGGTGGTGAGTGATGCAGTTTGCCGACCTCACACCTTCCTTGTCCTCTCCCCCTCCACAGGACCGCTCCCTCCGCCTGTGGAACCCGGCCCGCGCCGCCCACGTCAAGACCTACACGGGGCACGGCTACGACGTGCGTGACGTGGCTGTGACGGCCGACAATGGCCGCCTGGCGTCTGTGGGCGGAGATCGAGCCGTCCTGGCGTGGGACGTGGCGACAGGAGCCGTCCTGCGCCGGTGGCGGGGCCACGACGGCCCTGCAAACGCGGTGATACACGGCCCCAATGACGCTACCGTCATCACGGGCGGGGATGATGCTTGTGTGCGTGTCTGGGACGCGCGGTCGCGCGCGCCCGACGCTGTGGCGACGTTGCGAGGGGCGCGCGATGCGGTGACCGGCGTCGCCCTGCTCAACGCCGCCACCATTGCCTCCTGCAGCGTGGATGGTGGCGTCAGGGTGCACGATGTGCGGGCTGGGCGGGTGACGACGGACGCGCTGCCCGCGCCTCTGGTGGCAGTCGCGCCCACACACGACGCGCACGCGGTCGCGACCGCGGGGGTCGACGGCGCTGTCCGCCTCCTGGACGCCGCCACCGGCACCGAGCTGGCCTGCTACCGCGACCATCCACCGTCTGATGTGAAGACGGATGTGGCGGTCACCCCTGACGATGGCGCGATTGTACTCGGCGGCGCCGACGGCGTCGTGCGGTGGTGGGACCTAGTGAGCGAGCGCGTCATGGCCCGCGTCCCCGCCGCCCCGCCCGGCAAGCCAGTCACCTCCATCGCGGTGCGCCCGGATGGAGGCGCGTTGCTGGCGGCATCGGTGGATGGCTTGGTGCGCGTGTTTGAGAGGGGGGATTAGGATAGAACAGCGTTGTCAAACATTTTTTTTTTCACTTTCAAAATCTACACAAACACGCCAGCCGCCTCATCCTTGGCTGCGGCCGCCTTGTGCAGCAGGGCCAGGGTGCCCTCCTCCTTGTTCACGCCCGCCACGTCGGTGGGCGTCTGGCCTGCATCGTTGGCCGCGCGCGCATCAGCGCCACGGGTTAAAAGGAGCTCCGCCAGCGCCACGCGGCCATACCCGGCCGCATAGTGCAGGGGCGTGTTGCCGCGCGCATCGCGGCCGTCCACGTCGGCGCCGCCGTCCAGCAGGGCGGCGGCGGCCGCGGCGTGGCCGTGGCCGACGGCAACGCCAAGGGGGGTCGCGCCGCGCGTGTCGCGCGCGCTGGCGTCGGCGCCGGCGGTGAGGAGGGAGATGATGGTGGCCGTGTCGCCCGCTTTGGCAGCGACATGCAGCGGGGTGGCGCCAGCTGCAGCTGGTGGCGGCGGCACACCCTTGGTGGGGGTGGCGCCCGCGCCAGGCGTCCCCGCCGCGGTGGCCGTCTGCTCACGCACACGGGCAGCGATTCTGGCCATGATTTCGTCGTCATCCCAGTACTTCTGCATGGCCGCGATCCCATTCGCCGCGATGTCCTCAAACACGGGCTTGATGTCGGGGTCGTCTTTCAGCGACTCCAGGGCAGCACGGTACGCGTCCCCCCCCGCCGCAGCAACACGAGGAGCTTCAAGCATGGCGGCCGCCATGCCCGGCACCTCCATCACGCGGCGCGCCTGCTCCAGGGAGGCGGCTGCGGCTGCTGGATTGGCTTTCATGTAGTCGATGACTTGGCGGGCGAGGGCGGGGTCGAGGCCGGGCGGGATGGCGACCGGCATCTGTGTGTGGTGAAAGTGGGGTTGGTGTATCGGGGATCAGAGTGTTGGTGGAGCGGGGGTTGGTGGGCGGATAAGATGATGTCGGGCGAGCGACGCCGTCGCCGTTCGCAACCTGACCCTCTCGCGCTTCGAACTCTCTGCCTCGCATTTCCGCCCCCGTCCCTGGTCCACCTCCTTCCCAACACTCGCGCTGCATTTCATGTTTTGCCTCCGTGCCATCGCAGGGGCGAGTGGCGCGCGGGCGGCGCCAACCGCCGCCCCGTTTTGGGGAGGAGGACACCTCTCCGCATTCGGCACCACACTCTCACCTGTGTGCCGTCGGGCAGGGTCACCGTCTCCTGGCCGGAGGATTTCTGTTTGGGAGGGCCCATGATGTGCGTGGCGCGCGTGTGTGGCGAGTGCGTGTTTGGGGAGAGGAGAGGGAAAAAGCGTGAGAGCCGACTTATTTGCTGTGCAAAACACTACCCGCCTTTCTAGTGCATTCCTTGCGGTGTGCGCCCAGCCGCGAGCGCAGACAGCACACAAAGCAGGTCGTGTCACTTCTGCACGTGATCGCAATGCGCATCTCCCGCCCACTCCGCCCATTCCGCCCGCCACCAACCGCGTCGCGCCGCACCCCCCCGACCCGCCCCCGCGTGGCCGTGGCAGCAACTCCCGATCCATCCCCCGATGATCCCGCCTCCTACGCGACCGCCATGCAGGCCGCTGCCTTTGACGCTGACTGGGTGCGCTGCCTGGAGCTGGCCACGGAAGTGCGCGTGCTTCGTGTGGCGCTGCCCGCGCCCGCCTACGGCGCGGCCGCTCGCGCCGTCGCAGACGCCAGCGACGGTCCATGGCGCAAGGCGGTGGACCTGTTGACGACGGGGGCGGATGCAGCGACGGAGGGTAGTTTGCCGTGTGACGCGGTGACCGCTGTGTTTTGGCGGCTCGCGCGAGAGCTGCAGGCCGCCGAAGCTCTTTCATTGATCGACAGGCTGACGGCTGCAGGCACGTGGAACGACCGCCCACCCACCACCCGGGGCGCCGCCCTGAACGCGGCTGCGCGTTGCCTGCGGCCGAGGGGGCGACTTAGACGGCGGCCTCGCGTTGCTCGCCCGTCTGAGGGAGGGCGGCCACGCTGTCGAAGACGGCACCTACAGCGCGCTGTCGTTGGCCAGCCTGGCGGCGGGGCGACCGGATTTGAGTGCAGAGTTGTTGGAGGAGCGCGACTATTTGTGAGGGAGGGGCGAGTGAAGAATGAATGGTTTGTGAGAGAGGCAGAGTTCAAAAAAAGCACGCCGATTGTGTCGTTCTCTCAAATCAATGCCGGCTCTTCCCTGAAAATCAGGCCGCGGGCGCACGGCCGCCTTCCCCTTCTCCATCATGGCACCACCCCCCTCTGCAGATCCCTGGCTTGCCGTGGACAAACTCCAACACTTTCTGTTCTGCGTGGTCGTCGCTGCCCTCGCCTACCTGGCCGCCCGCGCCCATCCCTCCACCGCCCCCTGGCGCCTGGCTGTTGGTGCGGGGGCTGCTTTTGTCGCGGGCGCTGCCAAGGAAGCCGGCGACGCGGCCGGCCTGTGGCCCGGCGTGGCGTCGTTGAGGGACGGCGGCGCGGACGCTGCGGGCGCGGCGGTTGCACTGGCAGCTCTTGCGTACGTGGATGCCACGTCCCCCGCCACGCTGGACGTGGTGGCGCCCAGGGCACGAGGGGTGGGGAGTGGTGGGGATGAGGGCGTGAGGTTGTGAGAGCAGTTGATTTTTTTTTCGTTTTGCAACACACCCCCAAAGCAGCAGCATTCCATTCTTTCCCAACGCCCACAACAAAACACACACCAGCCCACTCCTTCAATACGCGGCCTCCGTCAACAACGCCACCGCGTCCGCGCGCGCCGACGCCAGCAGCTCCGCGCGCTCGCTGTCGCCCGCGTCCCTCAGCCCCGCCACCAGCGCTGCCAGCGCGGTCAGCACGCGCCCCGGGCGAGGCGACAGGGCGGCCGCTGCGCCAGGAGTCGGGCGTCCCGCCGGCGTGGCCGCCTCCTCCATGTCGCCGCGCAGCGCGGCAGCCACCAACTCCCGCCGCTTCTGCACGCTCGACGCCGCCACGACCGCCCTCGCCAGCTGGGCGGCGCCCGAGTGCAGGGCGGTACCGTGCGCGGACACCGCTTCTGCCAGCCCGGCCACGTCGGCGGGGGTGGGCAGGCGGCCGCAGTCGGCGGCCGACCGCACATCCTCACGCGCCAGCACCAGCCGGCGCAGCAGGACGCCGTCGGGCACGACTTGGTGGGACTCCAGGTCGTCGATTAATTGGCAGGCAGCTGAATAGAGAGCGCCCGCGTCGACGCGGGGCAGGGGGTGTGGGCGCGTGGTGGAGGAGTTGTTGTCTCTCTCCCCCACGCCACACCCAATGGCTTCAGCCACCAAAGCCTCCCTCTCCCTTGGCGACTCCACACGCGCCACCGCGTCCAGCACCCGGGTCTCGGGGGGTAGAGAGCTGACGGCGGCGTCGACCAGCGCGTTGCGCAGCGCGGTCAACCGCGCTGCGCTCACTCCATCCCCCGCGTCCGCCGCCGCGTCGGCGGCCACGCCCAGGGCGGCCAGCAGGGCGGTGTCTGCTTTCTCAGCGGCGGCGGCGGCGACACGCGCGATGGCGGCAGCCTCGACTGCGGACGCGGTGGAAGGGCCTGTCGTGCCGTCCGGCACAGCCTCCCCACTCGCGGTCGCCAGCTCCACCTGGCGCGCCACAATGGAGTCGACAGCGGTGTCGACCCACACCTCGCGCGCGACGTCCGCCATGAGGGTGTCGACGAGCTCGAACGCGCGGCGCGCGGCGGCCGACGCGGCGCTCGCCTGCTGGGGTGGCTGCTGGCCGGCGGCGGCGCGGGGTGGGCGCGGGGCTGGACGAGCAGCTTTGCTCGGGGTGCGCAGCACAGAGTGGCGGGCGAGGGGAGGTTGCGCGGCGGTCGGGGGAGGGGGCATGGTGGCGTCGCGTCGCAAATGCCAGCAGCAGCGAGAACGGCGTTTCGGTGTGTGGGGAAAAACCAACGAAAAACCGATACAGACCCTCTCTCTCACCACACAAATCACCCCGGCGGCGGCGGCGGAGGCGGCACATGCATGCCCCACCCAGGCGGCGGCCCCCACCCAGGCGGCGGCGGCGGCTGCGGCACGCCCCCCCACCCGGGCGGCGGCCCCCACCCGGGGGGCGGGGGCGGCGGCATCCCTCCCCCCATTATCATCATCGGTGGCGGCGGTGGTGGCGGCACATCAGGCGGTGGCGGCGGCGGCGGCTCATCATCCACGCCGCCTCCGGCAGCTGCCGCAAACCGCGTGTGCGGCCGCGCGCCTGCGCCGCGCGCCCGAAACTGGTCGGCCAGCAACCTCTCAGCCGGCGTGCCATGCCTTTCGCCCTTACTCCCCCCCTTCTTAAACGCATACTGCACCGCGATCGTGCGGTTGGCAAAAAACTGGCCATCCATGGCGGCAATGGCAGCATCCGACGCTTCAAAAGAGTCGTACGACACAAACCCAAACCCTTTCGACACCCCCGTCTCCGGGTCGCGGGCGACGTGGGGGGCGTCGATGATGACGCCAAACGCGGAGAAAGTGTCGTGCAGCGTTTTTTCGTCAACGTCGGGGTCTAGGTTGCCGATGAAAATGTTGGCGCCCACGTCGGCGGTTGTTTTGTCGGCCGCCGACTTGTTGACGCGCAACGGTTTCCAATGCAGCCTCACCATATTCAGCACTTTGATGGCGTAGTCGGCGTCGACGTCGGACCGGTACTCGACAAAGGCGTAGCCCTGGTGCGCGCCCGTGACGCGGTCGAGCGGGAGGTACACGGATGCGACGGGCCCCACCTGCCCCGCCAGCTCCCACACCAGGGCCTCCGTGACGGCGGGGTCCAGGTTGCCCACAAACACGGTGGCGTCCGGGTTGCGGTCGGCGGCGGCGGAGGCGAGGAGGGAGACGCCGAGGCCGGTCGAAATGCGGCCGCCAGCGGCAGCCATGGTGGGTGTGGGTGTGGGTGCTGTCTGCGGTGCGTGCGTTGAAAGGAGAACACACCCTCCAATCAGTCGCGTGTGGCGCAAAGGGCGGGCAGCCGCGGCGAGGGCGGGATGGGCGCAAAGACGGCCGAATCGACGGCAGCAGCGGCGCGCGCCTCCTTGCCCCACACGCCGCACCGCGCGTGTGCTGGCACGAGGCAGGGAGGAAGGTGCACACTCCCCTGCAGTCGCGCTGGGGTCGAGACTGGGGGGGGGGAAACGCGTACCACAGAAAAGAAAGAGTGGTGCGACGTTTCGCAAAACAAACGCCAATTTGCGGTTTTCTCCTTGTTCTCGCTCGCTCGAGTTAGTCTGCAAACAGCCACACAGCTTTGCACTGCAAAGCTGAGTGCCTCCAGCACACGCACCACTATGATCGCGGAGTCCGACGCGCGGCCCGCCGCGCCGCCGCCAGTCGACGCCCCCGCGTCCACGACGGCAGCCCCGCCCGAGTCGTGCATCAAGTACTTTGACGCCCTGTGGTTTTGTTATTGTGAGTTGGGTGTTTGCGTGCGTGGCAGAGGAGGGACAGGGACGTGTGATCTGCCCATCGTTCCATTCTCATCACCACCACCCTCCACTCCTCAGCTCCCGGCCACCAGCTGCGCCAGTACTATCGCTATGGCAACGTGGACGACTGCACGACAACCTGGTCCGACCTGTGGGCGTGCCTGGGCAAGCGCACGCGAGCGGGAGCAGACGCTGCGGCCGCAGCGCGTGCCGAACCGGCGCCACCTGCCCACCCGCTGTGGAGGCTGCGCACGCCCGCTGAAGCAAAGGCTGCGTGGGAGGCCGAGTTTGGGGTTGCGGGGCAGGAGGATGGTGGAGAAGAAGGGCAGCACTGATTTGTTTTTGACAACGTGACGAGAAAGGACCGAACGAAAAAACTTCAAACACAGCAGCAGCCGAAAAAAATCACACCCCTCCTCTCAACGACATCGAGCTCCCTCTCTCCGCCCGCTGCCGATCCCGCACGTCCGCCAACAACTTTTCCAGTGCTGCGCACGCGTCCGCCGCAGTCGGCCTCGACGCGGGGTCTTCGCGCCAACACGCCCGCATCAACCCCCCAAGCTGCGGCAACTCGGGCAGCGGCGGGTCGGCCGTCGTGGGCACCTCCAGCCTGGCGCCACGCGGCACCGATGAAATGACGTAGAACGCGGTGTCCACGTAGCCACCCGCGTTGGGGCCGCCGCCGCCGAGCAGGGTCGCAGCATCCGCGGCGCCGCCGCCCGCGCCGCCCGCGCGCTCCGCGGCCCCCGCCCACGGCACCGCCAGGGAGGCCAGCTCGTGCATGATGACGCCCAGGGAGTAGACGTCGGCTGCGGGGCCGTAGGCACGGCCCGCCAACCGCTCGGGCGCCTGCCACTCGGGCGAGTTGAGCGCGCCCGAGTTGGGGATGAGGCCGCCCGCGCCGCGCAGCGCGCGCGCCAGGTTGAAGTCGGACACCTTGCCGTCATACTTGTCGGTCAGCAGCACGTTGTACGAGGTCAGGTCGCGGTGCAGCACGCGCTGCGAGTGCATCCAGGCCAGGGCGGCCGCGATCTGCTGCGCGATGGCGAGGCGCGTCGTCCACGACGCGTACAGCCGCCACCCGGGCGACGCTTTCAGGCGGGCGGCGTCGGGGGTGGGGGGGGGCACGGCGCCCGACTTGACGTCGGGGGGGAGGGCGGCCACACGGCGTGCGTACTCCACGACTTTGAAGAGGGTGCCCAGGCGGCACAGCTCCATCACGATTGCGAGCGTCGCGCCCGCGCCCGTCGCGCCACCCGCGGGCGGGCGGGGCACATGGTAACAGGCGCCCAGAAACCGCACAATGTTGGGGTGCAGCGACAACCGGCGCTGCAAATCCACCTCCTCCTTGAACCGGGCCAGGACGGCGGGGTCGGGGGGCGCGTCCGCGTCGAGGGTCACGATTTTGACGGCCATGTCTGAATGACGGAAAAAGGCTTGGTAGACGGAGCTGAATGATCCGCTGCCCAGCTTCCTCACCAGGGTCGGCCTCAGCTCGTCCCACGACACCTGCCAGAAGGGGTCCTCGCCCCACGGCAGGTCGGAGGCGGGCGCGTCATCTGTTTCGGCATCCGCCGCGCGAGGCCGCGAGCGCGAGCGCGACGACGCACCCCCGCGCCGCCGCCCCAGCAACCAGTCCCACGGCCGCCCGCGCGGCGTGGCGTCGCGGGAGGGAGGGGCGTCTCCATCCACAGTGCGGGCGCGGCTGCGCCCGCCCTCGTCGCGGGGCGAGGGACCGAGCGGGGAGGGGCCGCTCGCGCGGCGGTCGGGTGGCGCAGGCGCTGGTGGGGGCAGGCTGTCTGCCCGCCCCCACCCATCGATGGGCAGCCGTTGAGCGGCTTCAAAGGGGGACAGGGCGGCGCCCGCGGCGGGCGGGGGCGGCGGCGCAGGCGGCGCGGTGGCAGGGGCCGGCGTTGCCACCGTAACTGCCTCCCTCGCAAACCCGGGGGGCGGGGGCGGCACGTCGCGGTCGCCCGCGGCCGCCACCTCGGCGCTGAACGTGCGCGTGGCTGCCACAGAGGGCGCGGTGCGCGGCGGCGGCCTCGGCGGGCCGCCACCGCCCCCGCTCACGGGGCGGGGCGGCCCCCCACTCTCCCCCCGTGGCAGCGGCAGCGGCCGCGGCGGCGCGCCGCCGTCGCCGCCGTCGCAGTCGGCCGCGTCGCGCTTGGTTTTGAGCAGGCGGCGCACCCGCAGAATGGCGTTCACCAGGGCGTCCGCCGCGCGGCGCAGGGCGGCGTAGTGGCGCAGGCCGCCCGCGCCGCGGCCGAGGACGGAGACATCGAGATCACGCACGAACACGACCGCCGCGCAAGCCTGCTCTTCCAAAAGCTCGAGCGCCCAGCACGCGAGGCCGCCACCTCCGGGAGCGCCGCACAGGGCCGCCACTCGGCGAGCGGACGCAAACGCCAGGTCGTACATGGCGTCCGACAGGCGTTCGGCCAATGGAGCCACACCGGGGGGCGGCGGCGGCGGCGCGATCGGGCGCGCGGCCGCGCCACGCCCGGGGACGTGCAGGCCGTCTGCTCCGTGCGCGCCGCACACGCCGTCCAGGGCGACGGCGGCCGCGTGTTCCGCGGCGGACAGGAGGGCGGTCAAGCAGGAGGGGAGCCAGGCTTGGGCTTGCAGATTGTCGTCGGTGGGCAGGGGGAGGGTGGGGGGTGGCAGGCGCGGCAGGGCAGCAGCATCGCTCGACCGGCGCGTGGGGCCGCCGCGCGGTGATGACGCGGCCGACCCCACCTCCGATTCAGCCACGGTGGAGGGTGGGCCGGTTGTGGACGTCGCGACTGCAGCCGACCACGACCCCCAGTCCGCGCCGTGCGCGTAGCGCGGCGTGACGCCGCCCGACGGCGGTTCGTCTGCGTCGGACGGGGGCGCCGACCCGCGGTCGCCGCCGCCAGCAGCCAGGGCGGCCGCTTTCTGCATGGCGGTGGCGGCTTGGGCGGCCCCTAAGTAGAGCAGCAACCAGTCGCGCACGAGTTCGGGGCGTTGGTCGGGCCAGGCGGCGGCGACACTCTCCACGAGATCGCCTGCTGCCGCCCACAACGCTTGCAGCGTGCGGGCAAGCACGGACAGTTCATGCCCCGCCGCGCACGGCGCCAGGGCGGCGGGGGTGAGCAGAGCTGTTTGAGCGTCCGTCGCTGCGTCCACGGTGGCCATGGCGACGCGAGCGCACGCACACCCGAGGTCGAGGACGAGGTTGCCCAGCGCCGACGCACGCGACGCAACACCCGCGGCTTCTGCGGCCGCGGCGGCGATGGGGGGGGGGCCGCCCACATCGCCCACGGGGCCGCGGCCTGAGGCGAGCGCATCCAGGCCGCGCAGACGGGCGGCCAGGGAGGCGACGATGGCGACCGCGCGCGCGGCCGCGCGCAGCGCGCGGCGCGTGTCGGCCGAGCCTGGGGTGAGGCCGCGCAGACCGTCGGCCACCGCGTCGCAGCAGAGGGCGGCCATGCCCGCCAGCTCGGACGCGACGCCGCACACGACGGCGACGTACGCGGTGACGCCGCCCGGGCCGGCGCCGCCGCGGGCGTTGGGGGCGAGGGCGCCGTGCTGAGGGAAGGGAGGGAGGGGAGGGGGGGTGGTTGAGCGTGTGTCTGCACTCCCTCTCCCTCCCACACACACCAGACCACCATCCTTCTCACCTGTCTCAACCCGGTCGCAATGTCGCGCGCCTCCCCCAGCGCGTACTCGAGCCAGTCCAGCCTCTGCTCGCGCGCGGGCCACGTCGGGTCGGGCGGCGTCTGCCAGAAGATGAGCTGTTCCACCAGGTCCTGAGCTTTAGAGCGAGCCAACGACAGGGCCAGCTCCCAGTCTTCCCGCGCAAAGTCGCCTTCGAGTAAGTTGGACAGGGATTCATGCCACGCGTGGCGTTCCACGGAGAGGGGGTCGTCGCCATCGTCCGCGCCGGAGGGAGCAGACGCCAGCGGCAGCTCGACCCGGGTGGAGCCTGCGCCCAGTAACGCGCCCAGGGGCGAGGCTGACGCTGTGGCAGCATCCACCGCGGGCGAGGGGGCGGGCGTGGGGGCGGGCAGCGGGAGCGCGCGCGGCGTGCCGGCGCCCGCCACAGGCAGCGGCGGCGCGTGCGGCGGGGACATGGGGCGGGGCGAGGGCGCGGCCACGGGAGTCGCCGTCGTCGGCCGCTGGGGCGGCGAGTCGGGCGGGGGTGGGGAGGCAGCGGTCGTGCGCGCGAGCGGCGGCGGCGTGTCTTCGGGCGGCGTCTCGAAGCCGAGCCTGGACGCGCGCGGCTCGGCGTGGGCCGTCCCTCCATCGCCCCCCAGCGCTCCTGTCAACGGTGGTGGCGATGGTTCAATGCCCAGGGCGGCGAGCGCGGTGTCGAGCTCCTTGAACGCGCGCGCGTCCAAGCGGGCGCGGTGGCGCGCGACCCTCCTGCGCCCCCGGGCGGCGCGCACATCGGCGGCGGCAGCGACGGTGTCGGGTGGAGGGGCGCGGGGGGCGGGGCCTGACGACTTGGTGCGGGCTGTGTGTGTGGTGGGGTCAGGGGCGGGGGTGGGAGATTGGCGTGAGAGGGTGGGTGCGTTTTGTGTGTGTCAAAAGAAGGGAGGGTGCCCCCCCACACCGCGCCGAGTCCGCCTTCCTCCCCCGTCTGTCCACGCGTGTCGGGTGACGTGTGCCCTGCGCCACTCCCGGGCAGGCCGAGGGGAGGCAGGCGTCACCACAACGAAAAACGCGAGTCCCCCTCTCCCCCATGCGTCTGCGCGCAGACGCTTTGTTTTTTGTGCAGTGGCGCGCGCCCGCCACACAGCAGACACCCGCGTCAACCACGCCCACTGACTCACAAATGCGGCCCACACCCCCGCGCCGCAGGGCGGGGGACCCGTACGCGGTGGCCAGCGCCTCCGCGCGGTCGGACGGCGCGCCGCGGGGGTCGTCGTCGGACGACATTGGGGATGCACGCGCCCCCCTCCTACTGTGGAAGGGGAGGGGGGGCGGCCCGTGTCGGGGGTGAGGGGGGGGGGGGAGACCAAGGGAGGGGGGGCGAGGTGAAGCGCCGCCCCTGCTTTCCTCCCTGTTTTTTTCGTTTTTCGGGTGTGACGACGTTCTTTCGCTGAACACACGCGGCGCGTGGTTCACAGGAAAAACTTCAGAGTCAAAACGGAGGCCTCTCCGCGAGCGGCGCACCACACTCGTGCCTCTTGTGCACTCGTTGACTGTCGCTTTTTTACGCTTGCACAAGAGGCGACACAGCACACTCCTCTTCTTTCTCATCACGCCACTACTTCAACCCGCTGCTCCGCGACCCACACCCCCCCGGGCGCGACGCGCGCGGGCTCACTGGCCGCCAGCGCCGCCTCCACACACACAAAGCGGGTGTAGTCGTCGTCTTGCAGGTCGGCGGTGGCGGCGGCCTTGTCGATCCAGGGGTTCCACACGACGGCGTCGGGCAGGGTGGGCGTCGTTGTGAGCGCGATGGTGCGGCGCCCGTCCTCGATTGTCAACCGCCGCGGCACGCCCACATAGATGCGGTCCACCTCGGCGGTGAAGGCGATGGCCTCATCATCGTCCACCTTTTTGATGCGGCCGTCGAGGGAGTCGAGGTAGGAGGTGCCTTGCAGGCCGGAGACGCGGGCAGTCGATGAAACGTCACCCACCCCGAAATACGTGTGCAGTGCAGTGGTGAACTGCAACTCACTCTCCCCGCCATTGGTCACGCTCAGCCTCTGGGTCAACACGCCGCCGTCGACCACGCTGACGCGGACGCGCAGGGTGGCTGGGTGTGGAAACGGATCATCGCTGTCGCCAGCGTGGTTGTACACCAGGGTCACGCTCGCACCGTCATCCTCCACGCTCTCCACGCCAAACGCCACGTTGCGCGCAAACCCGTGCTGCGTGGTCATCGGCCCAAAGTTGCCAAACTGGGGCCAGCAGAGCGGCACGCCGCCCCGAATCGCTTTGGGGGGGGCAAACACGGCGGCCGATGACACGAACAGCACGTCGTCGCCGCCGTCGGGGGGGGTGTAGGACGTGATGTGGGCGCCGTGCAGGTAGACGGTGGCGGATGAGGACTGTGTGGATTGAGGGTCGGGTGATTGGCAATCGAGAGAGGGTCGCGACGGGCGTGCCCTCTCCACTTCTTCCATCCTCCTCACCTGCGGCCCCTTGACCACGACGCGCTGCAGGCCGTGGTCGTCTGTCTCGGTGGCCATGATGGATTGTGGAGGAGAGGACACGCTGAAATCGCAACAGCAAACGGCAGTGTGTGTTTGCACATCGACCAAAACACTCGAAAAGAAAAAGCAAGAGGGGGCGCCCCCCCTCTTTCCTGCACATCCTCCTCCCGCGCGAGCGTGTGTGTGTGTCTGTGTGCGTGTGTGCCTGACTGTCAAACAGAGGCCGCACACCCAACCACTTGTTTTTCTCCCTCCTTTCGATGGACGACCCGCGCGAACTCGCGCACGCCGTCGACGCCGCGCTGGCGGGCGCCCCGGGCGTGGACGCGGCCGAGCTGAGGACGCGGCTGGCGCGGGCGCGGGGCGCGCTGCTGGAGCTGCTGAAGACGCAGGCGAGTGGAGAGGGGGGGAACGGCGATGGACGAAAAAAAACGGCGCGCGCGCGGAGCGTGGGTTGCACGCTGGGTCCCTGCCCTGCGCTCCCGCGGCCTGGAGTGAGAACCAGCCGTTCTGTGAGTGTGCGACGTGTGTGTGTGGCCGCCCCTGCCTTTGAATGGTGCTGACAATTGCCCCCCCCCCCCCCCCCCCCCAAACTCCCCCCCCATCAGCCGCCCAATGCCGACGCGCGCGCTGCTGTGCAGTCGCTGCACCCGCAGACCCCCATCGGTCGCGTGCGGTTGGATGCGGGCGATGTGAAGCAGGTGAGAGAGAGAGAGAGAGGTTGGGAATGATGTGTTTGTTTGATGTTTGTTCCCCAACCCCCCACCCCCACTCCACCCCAGGTCCTGCTCCTCAGCGACGAGCTGCGCATCGACGAGGTCACCGCCCTGCTGTGCTTGATCACCGCCCACGATGAGCGGGGGGATGCATCAGCCGACGTGGCTGCCGGCGTGTTTTTCGATGGGCGTGCAGCCACAGTCGCCGTCCTACGCACCCTCCTCGCCTCCCAAGCCCTGGGCGCCGACGCCACCGCCCCGCCCGACGTGACGGCTGTTGTGGCGGCCGCGGTGCGTGATTTGGTGACGGCGACGACGGCTGATGGGCAGCCGGCGCTGGTGGTGAGGCTGATTAGTGCAATTGGGGACTCCACCCTCGACCCCGAGCCTGGAGCCGCCCTGGCCACCGTCGTCGATGAACGGGGAGCAGAGTGCGACCGCCGTGCTGTGGTGGCGGCCGAGCGCGCCTCCCTGTGCGAGTGCCTGGCCCTCGCGCTGCGCTGCGGGCGCGGCCCGCCACCCCCCGCGACGGCTGCTGCCCTGGTGGACGCCGCGCACGCGCTCTCCATGCGGGCTCGGTCACCAGACCCGGCCATCGCGACCTCTGCCTGGCCTCATGCGTACGCTGTGACGCTGGCCACGGCGGCCGCGCTCGCACCGCGCGGCGGGGCAGGGGGTGTCACCCAGGCACACGCTGCTCTAGCAGCCGACCCAGGCCTGGCAGCCCGCCTGGACGCCCCCCCACCACCCGACGACATTTTAGCCCCCCTGCTGCGCCTGGCGTGGGGGGGGCTGCTGTCGCTGGCGGGCGCGCCTGACGTGGCGCGTGCGCGCGCGGCGGCCGCTGTGCGCTCAGCCCTGGACGCGGGCGCCGTCGCCACCCTGGCCTCCCTCCTCTCCTCCCCCGCCTTTGCGGACGACGCCCCCGCTGCTCGGTGTGTGGCGGCTGCGTCTGCGCACGACGCGTTGGTCGCGTTGATGGACAGTGACGCAGGGCGCGATGCAGTGGGTGAGTTGGCGTCCGCCTGTGCAGACGCAGCTGCCGCCGACGCGGCAGCAGCGGCAGGAGCGCCGTCCACCACCACCACATCCTCCTATGCCTTGATGCCGTCGGCGGGTGGCGCCGCCTCCGCCCCCCCTCCCCCCGGCCGCGCGGCTGACCCGCCCACCCCCGACACACTCGCGACTCTCCTCACCGCCCTGGCCGCCGTCCTGCGCGCCGCCCCCGAACTCTGGCTGGATGACGCCCTGCGTGCCGACGTCCTGGGCGAGTTCCTGGAGTATGTGGGGGGGCACCCCGTGCTGGCGGAGGCGCCGTCGGCGCTGGTGGCGTACACAGACGTCTTGGCCGCCATCGCGGCCGGCGGCCCCGACGGCGCTGCCGCCGTGCTCAACCAGTTGTGTGTGAGCAATGCTCCCGGAGCGACAGTCTCCTGGGCGTCAGGCCTCGGCGCCATGAGCGAGTACTGTGCTCGCTATGCTGGCCCCTCGGCTGCAGCCGCGGCCGCCGCGGCGGGCGACCCGTACAGCCAACCCGCCGCCGCCACCGCCCCCCCCGACCTGGCCGTCCCCGAGTCTGATGCCGCCGGCATGGCCGCCTACGCCCGCCTGGCGGCGGCCGTGCTGACGTCCGCGCCGCGGGCCGGGGCCGCGGCGTGGCGCGCAGCGCTCGAGGCAGAAGTGGGGGGCGCCCCCCTGGCCGAACTGGCCCTCCAGCTCATGTGTCACCCGGTGCCGTCGTCTTTGAAGGCAGCGCTGGACGAACTGCTGGCTGCGCTGGCCGCCGAACCAGGCGCTGCAGCCCCCCTGCTCGACCGGCTGGCCGGGTGCCTCCTCGCCGACTCGGACTCCGCCACCTCCGCGCGCCCCCCCCCCTCCCACGCCTCCGGCCGCGCCCTGGCCCGCCATGATGCCGCCTACCAACTGGCGGAGGTGGAGGCGAGGCGCGAGGAGTATGTGGAGACGCTGGCGTTGGTGCGGTTGTTGACGGCCGTGGTGTCGCGCGCGGCACGCTCCCTGCCCGACGGGGGTGCCCCCCACGCCCGCCTCGCCACCTTTGTGCGGCGGGACGTGCTGGGCGCCGTGCTGACGCGCGGGTTTCGGGACCCCGCCCAGAGGTGGCGCCTGGCGGCGGCCGCGTTTGACCATGTGGGCGCGTGGTTGTCGGCCGCCGCGCGCGGCGTCGAGTCGGGCGCCTCCCGCCCCTTTGCCTCCGCCTCCACCGCCTCCCACGCCACCCACCTGCCCCCCGCCCTGGACGCCGTCCTGGACATCCTGTCCGACGGCCCCGCCTCCCGAGCCCTGCTGGCCGTGCTGCTGCCGGGGGCCGACGCTCTCGCTTCAGAACCGCGCGCGCGCGGCGCGGGCGCCGCGCGCGAGGCCGCCGTCCGGTCCGCCCTGCGCGTGCTGCGCCTGACCGCGTCCCTGGACGGCACCGCCCTGGACGCGGTGCGGGCGGGCGGCGTCAAGGGGGCGTACGAGCCGCTGGCGCGCGCGCTGGCGCGGGATGTTCGCGCGCTCCCCGCGTTGCTCGACTACGCGCGCTACGCTCCCTGCCCCCGCCTCCAAGCTGAAGCGTTGCGCCTGGCAGTCGCCCTCGCCCCCCGCCTACCCGGCGCGGCAGACGTGCTGCTGCAGGCTGGGGCGGGAGGTGCGCGCGGCGCGGCGCCCGCCGCGCGCGTACGGGACGGCGTGGCCGCCTGCCTGGCGGCCGGCCTGTTTGGCGCGTCAGAGGATGTGGACTGGGGGGAAGACGAAGTGGAGGAAGAGGAGGACGAAGAAGGGGAGGGCGACGGCAGCGCCACCACCACCCGCCGGCGCGCACACGTCGGCGACCCGCGCGCGGCGCTCGCCCTCGACCTGCTCGCCGCGGGCGCGCGCGCGCCCCCCGGCTCCCCCTCCCTCACCCACCTGCTGCTGGGGTATGACGTGTCCCGCGGCGATGCCGGTCTGGCGGCCTCCGTGCTGGACCCGAGGTATGGAGGCGCCGCGGCCGCGCCGTTGGTGCGCGCCGCGCTTGTCCCCGGCGCTCTTGACGACGCGACTGACGCCGCCGTCCTCGCCGTCCTCGCCGCCGTCGCCTCCTCCCCCGCAGCTGGAGGCCCCATGCGGTCCCTCCTCCGCGCCTCCCGCGTCGTCCCCCTGCGCCTGGCCGACGAAGCGGCCGCCCTGCGCCGCGGCGGCGGCGGCCGCCCGCGCGCGGCCGCGCTCCTCCTCTCCCTCGCGTCGGAAGACATTCTGCGCGCCGACACCGCCGACCCCGCCACCATGGCTGGCGTGGCAGACATCGCGGACGCGTTGTTGGACCGGGGCGACGGCGATGGCGGCCCCTCGGCAGCCGCCGTGCTGCTGGCTGCATCGGCCGCGGGCGCGCCGCCCCCCGCCCTGCACGGCGGCCGCTCCCCCCCCCCCGACGTGGCCTCCGCCGCCGCCACCCTGGGCGTAGACGCCGCCCTGACGGCCCCTGAGGTGCGCTTGCCGCCCGCTTCTCCCGGCGGGCCCGCCCCCTACGACGTGCGGGCGCTGGCGTGCGCGCTGCGTGTCGCGCTCGACGACGCTGACGCGGCCGCTCGCCGCGGCGGCCCGCCCGCGCCGCCGCCGTCGGCCGCCGCTGCCGCCGCCCGGGCCGCCCTGGAGTTTGCGGCCGCCCACAACGAGTGGGTGGCCGACGTCGCCGCCCGGGGCGACGCGGCGGCCGCGTGGGCGGCGGCGGTGGCGCTGTTGTTTGCGCGGAGGTTCGATGTCGTGGCCGCCCGCCCCGCCACGGGCGCCACCCCCGACGGCGCGGCCGCCGCCGCCCTCGACCTGGCTCGGGCTGCCGCTGGTGCAGTCACAGCCGCCCTGCCCTCCGATGCAGCGCGGGCGGCGGCGCCGTTGGCGCGCGCGGTGGCGGCGCTGTCGGCACGCGCGCGTGAAGTCGCAGCCCGCGCGCTCGGTGCCCCTGGCGACCGGCCGCCCTCAGTGCGCACCCCCGCCCTCCTCCTCGGCACCATTCACGACGTCCTGACCGCCATCGCGTCCGCGCGCGGCGCTGCCGCTCCCCGGGCCGCCCTGCACACCGCGCTGGTGGAGTTGGTGGGCGTCGGCGCGCCGCGCGCCGCGGCGCGCGCGCCGCCCGCCGTGCTCTCTGCGCTGCTGACGTGTGCGCGCGCGGACGCGGCGTCCGCCTCCTCCGCCTCCTTGGCCACCGATGACGGCCTGGACGCCCGCGTGGCGGCCTCCATTCCGCCAGCTGCGATCGATGGCGCGGCTGCAGACGCGCTGGACGCGGGGGGCGGCGCGTCGGCCGCCGCGACGCGCGTTGTCGCACTCGCGCTGCTGACCGACGCCGCCGCCCTGCCCCCCGGCGACCTGGCGGCCCGGGTGCGTGGGTGCGGCCTGCCCGCCAGGCTGGCGGGCGCGCTGTCGGCGGCGCCCGCGACCGCGTTGATTGGGGGCGGGGGGGGGAGCAGTGTACTGGGTGGGAGGGCAGCCGCACTCGAAGCCGAAGCCGCTCTCGCGCTCCTGGCCCGCTGCGCTGCGTCGCCAGCCGCCTCAGGCGGGCCCGCGGCCGCCGCCACCGAGCTCTCCGCCCTGGCCCGCTGCGCTGCTCTCGACGTCGAACCAGAAGACGCGCCGCCGGTGGGCACGCGCCCGCGCGCGGGCGGCGCGCGCGCCGCGCTCGCGCGCGTCTTCCCCGCCGCCCTGCGCCTGGCCGCCCTGCGCCTGGCCACGCACGCGTCCTCTCCAGATGTTGTGGACGCTGCTGCTGCTTTTGTGCGGGCGCGGCGGCGCGCCATCGTGCGCGTGCTGTCCGAAGCATGCGCCCTCGGTCCGTCCCCCGCAGGCCCCCCCGAACTCACCCAGGCCGCCCTCGCCCTCACCCTGCTGGCCCGCCTGGCCGCCGCCCCGGGTGGCAATGCCGCCCTGGGCGACGCCGCCGCCGCAGAGCTGCGCGCCGCTGCGTTGCGCGTGGCTGCCGTGTTTTTCGCGGTGGATGCTCGCGGCGCGGTGCCTGCCGCAGCCCGCCTGGCGGCGGCGCGGGAGGCGGGGGTGGCTCCCGACCAGAGGGATGAGGTGGATGAGCTGGCCGGCGCCGTGCGTCGGGTGCGGCTGGCGGCGGCGGTGTACGTGTGGGCGTTGGTGTCGCGGAGTGGTGGTGGTGGTGGTGGAGCGACCGCCGCGTCATCCCCTCCCCCCCTCATCCTGCGCGCTGCCCCCCCCCCATCCGGCACCGCCCCCCGCCTGTCCCTCATCTCCATCAAGGACGCTCTGTTCCAGGCCGCGGAAGACTTGTACGCCGCCTCCGACGCGCGCCGCGCCGCGCTGGCGTTGCTCGCGGCGCCTCCCGCGCGCGCGGACGACCCCGCCGACCGCGCCGCCTCAGACCGCGGCGCCGCCCTGGGCGCTGCCGCCGCGGCTGACGCTGCAGTGCGCGGCACCCTGAGGCTGGCGGAGACGTGCCTGGCCATCGTGCACCACACGCTGCGCACCGCGCGGACGGCCTGCGGCTCCGACGCAGACCGCGCCCAGCTGGCGCGCGTGCTGGTGCCCGCGCTGGACCACCTGGCCCGGTTGCCGGAGGATGGGGAGGGGAGGGCGGCCGCGCTGGGCGCGCTGGCGCGGCGGGTGGAGGCGGAGATGGGGGAAGGGTAGAGAGAGAGAGAGGTGTGCCGTTTTCTCTTTCGTGTTGGGAGACAAACAAGTGAAAATCTGTGTGTCAGCGTGTCCAAACGACGTGTCTGTGGGGGCAAGTGAATCACAAGGAGTGTGTTTTTACAAAGTCTCTCTTCACTGCCTCAACCAAAACGCTTCATCGCGCGCCACCGCGCGCCGCGCCGGCGTGCCCGCAACTGCAGCGGCCGCCTCTTCCGCCGCGCGCGCGCGCGCGCGCGCGCAGCCTCCACCTCTGCCGCCGCGTCCGCCGCCGCCCTCGCCGCTGCCGCGCGCGCGGTCGCAGCCTCCCGTGCCACAGCCGCCGCGTCGCGCCGGGCGTCGGCCTCGCGCGCGGCGGCGGCCGCCGCGTCGGCGCGCGCCGACCGCGCGTCGGCCGCCGACCGCGCCACGTCGTCGCCGTCGGCGGCCGCGGCCAGCAGTTGGCGTTCCAGCCTGTCCACGGTGGACCTCTCATCGGCCAGGCGGGCGGTGAGGGACGCGAGTTCGCGGTCGCGGTCGGCCAGGGCGGCGCGCGCGTCGGCCAAGTCGGCGGCGAGGGAGGGTTGAGGCGTCGGCGGAGGCGCAGACGCGGCGGCGGCTGCCGCGGCCGCCAACCCGTCGCACCGGTGCCTCGCGGCCGCCAACTCAGACCGCAACGCGGACACATCCGCACGCGTGTCGGCAGCATCCCGCTCCGCGGCATCGGCGCGCGCGGTGGCGGCCGCCAGCGCGGCTTCAGCCGTGGCCGCACGCGCGCGCGCGTCGGCCGCTTCTGCGGCCGCGCCGTCGGCGTCGGACCGCGCAGACGCGGCCGCCCTCTCCAGCGCAGCCACCCGCTTGGTGGCTTCCCGCTCGGCGGCCAGCGCACGGTCGAGGGTGGCCGCGTCTCGAGAGCCGCGCTGCCCCGCCGCCGCCGCCCCCACGCGCGCGTCGGCCGCGTCGCGCAGAGCAGCCTCCAGCTTGGCCTCCGTCGCGTGCAGCCTCGCCTCCACGCGCAACGTGCGCGCGTCCGCCCGGCGCTGGGCATCAGTGGCGGCGTCTGCAGCGGCGCGCAGGGCGGCCACGTTGGAAGGGAGGTGGGTGTGTGTGCCCCCTCCCTCCCCACCCGTCATCGCCCGAACCTTGCGCTGCTGCAGGCTCACCAGCTCGGCCGCCGACGCCAGCTTCTCGTCCAGCGCGTCCGCCCGCGCCTCCGCCTCCTCCGCCCGCCGCGTGGCGGCGGCGGCCGTGTGCTCGGCGGCGCGCGCGCGTTCGAGGGCTTCTGAGACGCGGGCGCGCTCGGCGCGCAGGGCGTCGACCGCGTCGGCTGCGCGCGCGTCGGCCGCCGCGGCCGCGCTGTCGGCCGCCTCTGCGCGGCTGGTGGCGGCCGACACCGCTTGCTTGGCGGCCTGGGCTTCATCTCGGGCAGCTGCTTCCCTCACCATGGCCCCCCGCGCCGCGTCGCGGGCGGCGGCGGCGGCGCCGTCTGCATCGCGCGCTTGCGCGCGGGCCGCACTTTCAGCACGGTGCGCGCGCGCGTCGGCCGCGGCCGCGCGCTCGTCCAGCGACGCACAGCGTCCATCCGCCTCAGCCAGCGCCGCGTGCGCCAGGTCCAGGGCTCGTGTCAGCTCGGCTTCCCGGGCGGCGGCGGTGTCGGCCGCGTCGCGGGTGGCAGCAGTCGCACGCGCTTCGCGCCGGTCGGCCGACGCGCGCGCGGCCGCCGCATCGGAGCGCGCCTCCTCCACTGCAGCCCGTGCGGCCGCCGTCTCCACGGCGGCCCGTTCCAGGGCTTCATCTTTGGCGGTCAGTGCAGACCTCGCGGCGGCATCAATGTCGGCGATGCGGGCGCGTGCGTTGGCGGCTTCTTTCTCCGCAGCGTCTGCCCTCGCTTCCGCCGCCGCTGCGCGCTGCGACGCGGCCAGCAGCCGGTCCCCCGTCACCGTCTGCGTCTCCGCGTCCGCGGCCCGGGCGGCGGCCTCGGCCGCCGCGTCCCGGGCGCGGGCGCCGTCGGAGCGGGCGGCGGTGAGTTCGGCGCGCAGGGTGGCGAGCTCAGTTTGCAGGGCTTCTCGCAGCGCGCGCTCTTTTGCGAGCGCGGTGCGCTGCGCCGCCGCGTCGGCGACCGCCACCTCTGCCCGTGCGGCCGCGCCGGCAGCGGACGATGCGGTGCGCTGCGACGCAGCCAGGTCCCGCCTCAACTTCTCGCACTCGACGCGCAGGGCGCGTTCAGTGTCGACCGACGCGAGCGCCGCGCGCACGGCCGCAGCCGACGGCGACGGCGCTGCCAGCGTGGCCAGCAGCGGGCGCGCAGACGCCAACCCGCTTCCCCGCGCGGAGGATGGCAGCGCCTGTCCGCCGCCCGCCGCCCTCGCGCTCGCGCGCGCCAGGGCGGACGCGGTGGGGGAGGCCGCGCCGCCGCCAAAGTCGAGCCGCGCGCGCACACCGTCGTCGTGGCGCGGCGACACCGCACGCGGCGCCGCCGCCTTGGACGCGGTGGACAGCAGGCGCAGCTTCTCCACGGTGGCGTGCAGGGCGGCGACTGCGGACTCGGAGGGTGGCTGGTTTTGGTGGCCTGGGGTGGAGGGGAGAGGAGGGTGGGGTGAGTGTGCGGCGCCCGGGCAAGCTTTTCTATTTCTTTTCTTCCCTCTCACACCCACACTCACCCGGCGTCGATTCCGTGTGCGCCATGACGTCGGAGGATAGAGGAGAAGGTGCCTGTGGGGAGGAGGGAAGGTCAGCACACGGACAAGATGGCGTGTTTTGGTTTTCGTGCGCGCACGGCGGCGGGCCTCCCCCCAGCAGCCGTCCACTCTCGACTCGCTCGCGCACAGCGTCAGACTGGGCGCCGTGCGGGTGTCGGGCGCCGCGCACGGCACGGAAACAAGCGCGCATCCCACGCGCGCATGGCAGGCTGTTGGCCGCGCGCGCGCCGGTGTTTGCGCGTCGGCACGCCGGCCCAACGGCAGACGCAGCGAGCACGAGAGAGGGGCGAGTGTGCGTGCGTACCTGTGGTTGTGGGTGCGTGTGTGTGCGCGGGCGCGCGCTCCAACGGCGAGCGCACGAGCAGGGAAAGCGCGCTCGAGAGTGTGTTTTCGCCCTCGCTCGACGGCCGCGACACAAATTTGCTCTCTTTTCGCTCTGGCTGCGCGCGTGGTGGGCCGCCGCCGCCCCACACGCTCCCACTCTGCATAGTTTCACTGTGCAGTGCTATCACACACGCACACGACAACACACGCCACACAATGCGCGGCGACGCCCCCACTATCGACGGCCCGCAGCCGCCCGCACCCACCACCAAACCCGCCCCCTTCTCCTCCCGCCTCCTAGGCATGAAGTTCATGCGCCGCTCCACGGACGCGGCCGCCGCGTCCAAAGCGGTGGCCGAGGCGGCGGCCACGGAGCGCGCAGCCAAGTGGACCGCCCCTGACGCGGACGCAGGCGCCGCCTCCACCACGCCGTGCGTGCTGGTGCGGGAGGCCGAACCCGCCGTCCCGGGGGGCAGTGGACGGCGCCGGTTTGGGCCGGGCGTGGCGGCGGAGGCGGAGCCAGAAGAGGAGGGCGTGGCCGACGGCGCCGACACGGGGGACGCGGCGCTCGCGGCCGCGCTGGGCAGCGGCCGGCGGCAGCGGCGGGGGCGGGAGGGAGGCGACGGTGTGGCCAGTGGGCGCGTGACCAAGAAGCGGCGGGGCAAGGAGTAAGAGAGCGGTGGTTGCTGGTGGTGTTAGAAACGAAAGTGAGTAAGATTACAAAAAAAAAAACAATGATAAAAAATCGCTCGCTCGCTCGCTCTCCCACTCCTCGCCTCTCTCACGCCGCCTCCAACTACCCACGCCGGGGGCGGCGCGGGTAGTCACCCTGCATGTAGTCGAACACGGGGTCTGACAGAGAGAAAATGGACGACCGCGCCACGACGCGCGCCGAGGGTGTCGCCGCCGCGCTGAACGCGGCCCCCACGGTGGTGGGGGCAGGAGCGACCGCAGGACGAGCATAAGTAAACACGCCGTAATCGTCGCGCGGGTCGGAGACGGAGTGGAGGGGGGTGGCGGGGGCGACGCGCAGGGACGGCGGACCGCGCGCGTCGGTCGCGAACGCGCGGGCGGCGCGGGCGGCGGCGGTCAGGTTGCGGCGGCTGTGTGTGAGAGTGGGTGTGTGGGGTGTGTTGTGTGGGCCAACCGCCGAGAGGATCAGCGGTAAAGCCTATTTGCTGACGGGCGCAAGACGACGGCGCGAGCGTCTTCGCCCTTTGACGCGCGCCTCCTTTTCCCACCAATCCCCCCGCCTCCATCTCCTCTCCGCCCGTCTCGTCACGCGACTGTCGAGTGTTCGAGACTAACGGTGGCGTGTGCAAGGTTGGCCGGAGGCGGGGGGTGGCCAGGTCGGTGCACGCGTGTTCTGTGTCTGTGGTTTTTGGGCGCACTGCTCCAACCGTCGCTTGTCTGGCCGCGGGCGTCGCCCATTGGGAGCAAGGGCGGGAGCGTCAAGGCCGGTGTGTGTGAGGGAGAAACGTACCTCATGGTTTGGGGCGTCGTGTGGGGCGCTGTGAGTTTTTGGACACGACAAAAAAGTTTTTCACACTCTGACGAAAAAAAAGAAAACGCTCGCGGCATTCGCGCCTCCGCGCGGCAGTGTGCCTGCGCCCACCTCTAATCGCGGGCGCACGCGACACATACACCACCACCCCTTTCCCAACACGCACACAAACCATGGCCGACCCCCAGCCCCCCCACCCCCCACCCCGCCGCCGCCGCCCGCTGCCGGTCGCCCTGGAGCTGCGCGTGTGCGAGGTGGCCGGCCTCGTCGCCCCCAGCGGCGCCGTGTCGGTGACGGTGAGAAGAGAGAGAAGGAGGATGGAACCAGAGAGAGTCGCGCCCACGGCGAAAACGGGGATCATCAGGGCTTGAAAAAACACAAACACCGTTATTTTGATCCCCTCCCCCCCCACCACCACCCACAGGTCCATGTCGACGGCGTCGACCACGCCACCCAGCCCACCCCCGTCCTCAACGGTGCGTCCACGGTGGCGGCCTGGACCCGCCTGCTGGTGCGGCGCCCAGACGAAGGAGTCGAACTCTCAGTCCACCTGACGCGCGCGGGGTGGGCGCGCGCCCTGTGGCCCGCCCCCGTGGCCGTGTGTCTGGGGCGGGCGGTGTTGGCCGCCGACGAGCTGGCCCCCCCGGACGACCTGGATGGCCGGGGCCGGGGGCCTTGGCGGTGTGTCGCGCTGCAGCTGGCCAAAGACGGAGCCAGCGCGGCCGAACTGTCCCGTCGGCGCCCGGCTGGAACAGCTGGCGGCGATGATGGGGCTGCTGCCAGGGCGAGGGCGGAGGGACGGGCGTCCAGCTTCAAGAGTGGGGATGGTGGAGTGTCAGCCGTCCCACCACCATCCACCCCCACCAACGACGACGCCACCGACATCGCGCTGCCCCGTCTGGACACCGTGCTGCACGGCAGTCGGGGCGTTGTGTTGGTGGAGTGGCGAGTCGGCATTCCGCCTGCTGCGCCTCCTCCCTGGTACCAGGAAGAAGTGCCGATCGCGCGCCTGCGCCGCGCCGCCCACGCGTACGCCCACGGCGGCTTCATGGGCCTCGCCCCCTCCATGATGGCGGACCCAGCCTGGGTGGCCATTCTGGAGGCGGAGGATCCACCGTCGGCGGCGAGGGTGGCGCCCGTCGCGGCCGCCGCGCGCGCGGCGGTCGCGGCCGCGGCCGCAGGCGTGCCCGACACAGCCACCCGCACCCTGCGCCTGATGACCATGCTGGAGAATTCGCCCGTCCTGTGTGCGTACGGCATGGTGAGGTGCGGCAGCACGGCCCCGCTGGCGGGGGCGGACGGAGGTGGTGGCGTGCGCGGGCGCGGCACGCGCGCCGCGTCCGACCGGGGCGGCACCTCCCTGGACGGCACGCCGTCGCGGGGGGAGACGCCCTGCGTGCCCGCCTTTCTGGATGGTGGGGGTGGCGGCCGCGGCGCGTGGCTCGGGTTTGCGGGGACGCCGCCGCCTGAAGGCGGCAGCGCGTCGCCGCCGCGCGTCGTGGGGTGGCCGCCCGACCGCGACCGCGCGTCGCCGCCGCCGCCCGCCATGGCGCTGCGCCTGCCCCCCACCGCGCTGGGGGACAGGTCGTCACCGCCACCGCCGCCGCCAGCGCGGGCGTCGCCGCCGCCCGCGTCCCCGGACGCGAGGACGCTCTCATCATCGCCCGACGCGCGGCCGTGCGTGGTGTCGCGGTCGCCGTCGCCGCCGCCGCCGCAGGGTGAGCCCCCGCCCACACGCCGCCCGCCACGGGTGCCCCCCCACCGGCGCACCATGAGCGACGCCGCCCTGTTCCCCGCCATGCGGTCTCCCTTTGCCTCGTCCGACGGCGCCCCCCCTCCACGCCCGCTCTCGCGTCACGCCACCTTCTCCACCCTCCTCGCCCGCCCCGAGTCGGACGCCTCCCTCGCCTCCGCCGACGAATCCGGCGGCGGTCGCACCTTCTTCGAGCGTGGAGGCGGCTCCGCGGCCGCCCTGGTGCGCGTGCTGTCTGAGGCTCTCTTCTCCGACTCGCGCGAACCCGGCACCGCGCGGGGGACCGGCCCCCGCACCCCCCTCGCCCCCCGCGGCGCGGACGCGGGCGGCGCCAGCTCCAGCTCCAGCTCAGGGGATGATGAAGGTGATGATGATGATGATGGCAGTGGCACCACGCGGCGGCGCCTCCACCGCCGCGACTCGTCCGGCGACGACGACGCGGCGGGGCCTTGGCCCTCGTCGGCCGCACCCGTCCGCTCCCGCCTCGCCGACCACGAAGCCTCCGGCCTGGCCGCGTTGAGGGCCGCCGCTTTGGCCTGCACCCCGCCTGCCGTGCTGGCGGATCGGCCGGGCGGGGCGAACAGGTATGGATATTCAGCCCCCGCGCTCGAGTGGGACGTGTGGATCGATCCGGCCGCGCCGTGGGACTTGGGGGGGGCGTCCGTCGACCACGGCACCCCGGGCGCCCTCGTCGCTCAAGCCATCACGGCGGGCCTGCCAGGGCTATCGTCCCTCGCCCGTGCTGCCGGCGCTGCCCGCATCCTGCGCGACGGCATCTCGCCCGCCGCCTGGCTCACCCTCTTCGGCCGCTCCGTCAACGCGGCCGTCTGTGGCGACCCGCGCACCCCCCTCCCCCTGGCCCTGGCCGAGGGCGCGTCCCCCGGGTTTGCGTACAGGTTGAATGTGCGCGTGTCCGCGGGTCGGGGGTCGCTGTTTGGCGCGACCCGCCTCACGCCGCGCGCCGCGGCCCGTGTTTATCTTCGTCTGTCAGTCCGTGGCTCCACCCCCCTTCCCCGCCTGCGGGGGCCCCCTGGCTCAGCGCGCGGCGCAGGTGCCGCCGACGGCGAGCGCGTCGCCTGGCTGGGGCCCGCGTTCTCTCTATGGCCGCTGCCGCCGCCGCTCTCCGGCGCGGTGCTGCGCATCGAGGTGCGGTCCGCGGGCGGCGCGGGCGGCCGCCTGCGCGACCGGCGCCTGGGCACGGCCGAGGTGCCGTTGTCTGCCGCCCTGGCGCCCCGGAATGGGGTTGGCCCCCCCGCCTCGACGTGGGTCCCCCTCGAACCGAGGCGCCACCACCGCAAGGGGGGGGAGCCCGCCGACCCTCCACCTCCAGCGTCTGTGGCCGAATCTGCAGACTCCGAGACCGCCATCACCGGCAGCGAAGCCGATGGCGGCTGCCTGCGCCGGCGCCGGCGTTGGTCGGTGACGCCCGCCCCCGACGATGGCGACGTCGATGAGAGCGACGCCGACGCGCCGCTGCGAGGGCGCACCCCCGCCGACCCTCCTGCTTCCACTGACGCCGCTCTTTGGGGAGAAGTCCGCGTCTGGCTGTCCCTGGAGGAAGTCGCCCACCTGGACGCGGCAGCAGAGGCGGGCGTCGAACGCGCGGCCGCCCAAACCTGCCTCGCCCTCCTCTCCCGCCCGGGCGGCATCTTCCTCGACGTCAAGTCCGCCTACTCCACCGCAGCAGACGTGCAACTGTTCGCGGGCGCCCTCGCCGGCCTCGGCATCCACGTCAAAGCCGTGCTATCGTTTGCGAGGCGGCAGCTGGATGATGGCGGGCTCGCGCGCGCTGCGCGCACCGCCCCGGGCGTCCGCCTCTTCCACGGCCTGTCCGGCCTGGAGCTCGCCTGTGAGCGTGGCCACGTGCCCCGCGGCTCCCTCGTCCTGTTCAATGGCGCGTCCCTGGTGCTGCCCCACGCCGCGGGCTCACGCGGCGCGCGCGCGGCCGCAGACGACCCCGCCCTCCGCGCGTCGGCCGCGGGTGGCGGCGGCCTGGCCCCCGGGGCCGGAGGCCTGCTCGACCCCGTCGCCGTGCGCCGCTACGTCGCCCTCGTCGAACTGCACGGCTTTGCGGGGGGGGTCTACCTTCAGGAAGCCGACGCGTGCGCGGCGGCAGTCGACACACTGACGCGAGCAGTCGCCGAGGCCGGCCCCCTCCTCCCCCTCGGCTTCGCCTACGGCGGCGTCGCGGGCGCCGCCCCCGCCGCCCTGGGCGCTGCCGGGCGTGGCTACGGCGGCCAGGACGTGGTGGACGAACTCGGCGCACGCCGCGCGCTGTCGCGCCGCGCCGCGCGGAGGGTCGCCCGCGGCGACGCAGCCGGCGCCTCGTTGACGACTGCCATTGCCTTGGCCCACCGCCTTTTACGCGGAGCCCCCATCCTGTGCCGCGCGCACCAACGCCTGCTGCTGCGCCTGATGTGGGATGTGTGGCCGCCCGACAGGCTGGTCGCGCTCGTCTCCGCACTCGGCGGCGTCCCCGCCATTTTCCACCGGTTCTGGTCACACTATGAAGCGACATCGCCGTTGACGCTACTAGAGTTGGGTTTCAACGCCAACCACACCAAAGACTTGGCCCGCCTGCTGCGTGATCGCGGTGTGCTGGCGTCGCTCCCACGCTCCGACAAGGTCGCCCTCGCCACCTGGCTCGCCTCCCCCGAGCTCTATGGGTGGGGTCTCACCTACATGCTGATGGCGCGCGGCGTGCGTGCGGGCAGGCACAAGTTTGTGAAAGAGGCGCTGGCCTGCCTGCTGGAATCGTGTGATGGTGATGACGCCGCGGCAGTCGTCGCTGCCCTTGGCGGCCGCCGGGCCCTCATGCGCGCCCTGCGCGGCAACGTGCCCTTGTCCCAGTCCTACGCGTCCCGCGTGTGCGCGGTGGAGGCGGTGCACGCTGCTGATCCAAGTGCGCGGGCGGTGGATGGTGGCGCGGCGCCGCGGTATGCGCGTCTCCCGCACCGCGCCCTCCCCCCCTGGCACCCAGACGCGGCAGGCGCAGACCCCTGCCACACACGCCACAAGATCGCTGGCGTCAAGGTGGCCCGCATCGGGCGCAAAGTCGTCGTGCTGGCGGCCAGCCTGGCGCGGGAGGCAGCGTTGGCCCTGGCCACGGGCGGTCTGTGGCCAGCCCTCGTCACCCTGCCCCGCGCGGCGGCGCCCCACTTTTCGTCGGCGCTGGGCACATCAGTGGCGGTGTCGCTGGTGGTGCTGACCGTGGTGGCGGCGGTGTTGATGGCCGGGCACCGGTGGGGGGGGGTGTGGGTGGTGTGAGAAAAGGTTGAGAAAAACAGGGGGGGGGGGTGTTAACACAAGTATTTTTTGCATTTCTGTTTCCAGTCTCTTTCACTCTTTCTCTCTACGGCCACTCCACCCTCAGCGTGTGCCCCCCCACCGGCGCCACCAGCGTCAACAACAGGATGGCGCCCTTGGCCATCGCCGTCGTCGGCGCCCCGCTGTCGCCATCCACCGCTCGCCACGATTCCAGCACCAGCCTGTCCCCCAGCGCTGCCGCAAAAGCTGCCCTTATGGCTGGCGCCCGCATGGCGGGGTCGGCTACCAGGGCCACGCCTCCCGGCATGACGAGTCGAGTCAGTGCACGGGCAACCGGTTCCGCCGCCCCTGCCTCGTACAGCACGTCCGCCGCCAGCACCACGTCCGCAGCAGCGGCGGTCAGGGCATGGGCATCGCCCCAGTCCAGGGTGGCGGTCGTGACGATGCCGGGGGGGAGGCCGCAAGCGCGCGCCGACGCGGCCGCGCACTGGAGGGCCAGGTCGTCTCTATCCGTCACCAGCACGGCCGCCGCTCCCGCCCGGGCGGCACCCAGCCCCGCTACGCCCAGGCCGGCGCCCATGTCGACGACGGACAGGCCGGCCACGCGGCGGGGGTCGGTGATGAGAGAGGCGGCAAGTGCTGCGCCCGCGGGCCACGGGCGCGCCCAGTAGGGGTCGGTATCGCCTTCGCCCGCGTCGATGTAGTGGTCGAGCACGGCGTCCACGTCGAGAGGGCAGATCAAGGTCAGGGCGTCGGCGTCGGGCAGGCCGGGCAGCGGCAGGCACAGCGTGCCGAGGGGCAGCCCTCCCGCGGACGCGCCCGCCAGAGTGACGACCTCTGGTTTGGCGGTGGATGCAGGACCACCCTCCATCTCGTTGTAGGCGTGTGGTGTGTGGGGCGGACGGGCGGCTGGCCGCGACGGCTGTGGCTGGGAGGCATGCCGCATGTGCGGGGCGGTGGTTGGCGCGGCCGCGAGGCCGCGACTGCCCCGCATTGCGTGGAGACCGAGTCACTGGTGTGCTGTGTGTCGACACTGGTCGAGACACGCAGGCGCGCGCGCGACCTCTGTGCAAAAATAAGGCAAAAACAAACTGAGGCAAAAACAATTTTCACACAGCAAACCCGTGGTGCACGGCCACCACGCCCCCCGTCCACCCTTCGTACCGCACCCCCCGAAACCCAGCCTCCCGCAGCATGGCCGCAAACGTGGCCCTGTCGGGAAATTGGCGAATGGATTCGACAAGGTAGCGGTATGATTCGGCATCGCCTGCCACTGCTTGCCCAAGCGCGGGAATGGCACGATAAGAATAAGCATCATACACCGCCTTCAAAACGGGCGCGTCCACGTTGCTAAATTCCAGGCACGCAAAGTGGCCTCCCGGGGCGAGGACGCGGCGGGCGGAGCGCAGGGCGGCGTCGACGCGCGTCACATTGCGAATGCCGAACGCGATGGTGACGACATCAAAGGAGGCGTCGGGGAAGGGGGCGAGTGTCTGGGCGTCAGCCTGGACAAAGGCCAGGTCGGGGCCGGCTGGTGTGGGGTGAGGGAAGGAGGTGAGTTTCTTGTTTTGATCACTCCCTCTCTCCCCCCTCTCACCAAAACACCCCCACTCGCTCACCTATGCCCCCCTCCTCCGCCTTCCTCCGCCCTTCAGCCAGCATGTCGGCATTGATGTCGCACACCGTGACGGTGGATGTGGGGGGGGGAGCCTCCCCAGGGCGCGACGCGTCTGCGGCCGCCGCGTCAGCGCTGCGCAAACGCTTCAACACGCGGAACGCGACGTCCCCGGTGCCGCCCGCCAGGTCCAGGTGGCGGGTACCAGCCACGGGGTCGCCGAGGGTGTCTACGAAGTCGTCCTGGAGGTATTTGTGCGGGTGTGTTACCAGTCGGCTTTTGTTTTTAACCACACGACCCATCAACACGCTCACCTCTCTCTCCCTCTCCCTCCCCCTTACCTTCCACAGCCGGTGCATGCCCACGCTCATGATATCGTTCATGACATCATACTTGGCGGCCACCGACGAAAAGACGGCCGCCACGCGCCCCGCTTTCTGTGCTGGGTCGACGGGCGCCTCCCCAAACGACGCCGCCAGCGCGTCGGCCGCGGCGGCCGGAGTGGTGGGAGGGCGAGTGGACGCGGACGCCAGGCCGCGCGCCGCCAGGCGGCGCAGGGCGGGGGCGCGCGACATTGGCGCCGAGGAAGCGAAAAAAAAAAAAAAAAACACGGCAGAGAGTTTTTTTTTTGCTCATTGCCGGCGCGGCCAATTGACGTTTTTTATTTTCTTCTTGCGGGGTTTCTCCTGTGCGTGTTCCCCGCGACCCACCGCTCCTCCTGCCACACAGCATGACCAACCGCCGCGTGCTCAAGGCTCGCCGCGGCGGTGTCGCCGGCGGGGTGAGAGAGGGAGGGTGGGTGGGGGGAGAGAGTGGCGCCCCGTGTCACCCCGTCTCGCGCCCCCAACACTCTTACACACCGCACAGACGCCGCCCCCCGCGGACGGCCCGTCCATGGCGCCCGAATTCGCCACGTACGCAGATGCGGGCGACCCGGACACAATCGGGCCGGAAGGTGAGGGAGAGAGGGGAGAGAGGAAGAGGGAGGCACTTTTTTTTTTCGTGTCCGCCCGCCCCGACCTTTCCCACCCACCCCGACACTCACAGGCATCGAACGCCTCTGCGCCGACCTGGGCCTCGACCCCACCGACCGCCGCGTCCTGCTGCTGGCCTGGAAGGCGGGCGCCTCGCGCCAGGGGTTCTTCACGCGGGGGGAGCTCACGCGCGCGGGTGCCGCCCTCCGCGCGCCCACGTTTCGGTCCCTGGCCGCCGCCCTCCCCGCCCTTGCCACTGCGACGGATGCGTCCCCGGGCGCTCTCGCCGACTTCATGGCGTTTGCGTTCAAATACTGCCTCACAGAACCCGGGCAGCGGATCCTGGACCTCGAGACCGCGGCCGCCCTGCTGGCCATCGCCCTCCCCCCCTCCAACCCGCACACCAAGCCGTTGCTCCAGTATGTGACGACCCAGAAGGATGCCAAGTCGGTGACTGCTGACACGTGGGCTGGGATCGCGCGCTTTGTGACGGCCGTCGACGGCCCCTGCACCGAGCACGACGATGGGGACGCGTGGCCGTTGCTGCTGGACAACTATGTGGCGTGGGTGCGGGGGGGCAGGGGCAAGGGAGGGGCGGCGGAGGGGGCGTGAGAATGATGGTGTGGGGTTGGGAAAACACAGAGGCCTCCCTCTGTTTTTCCCCCCCTTGCGCTCTCTTCTGAGCCTGCTTCCTTTGTCTGCCCGATCAAACGAACCCCCAAACGATGCTTTCCATTCTTGTCAGTGTGTGTGTGTAGTTTCGGCCTTCCCCCTTTTTTTTCGCCAGTGTCGAAAAGAGAAAACAAAAAATCACTCTCTTCGCTTGTGCTTCTCCTCCAATCCCCAACAAAAAGCGCTCTCGATGAACCGCCCCGTCCGCGCCGCTCTCCCCACGCGCACGCTGCGGTGAGTCGTGGTGTGTGGCGACACAGCCCGCGCTCCTCCCGGGAGGCGGGAGGAGAGGGGAGGGAGAGAGAGAGAGACCGCGCGCGCGCTGCTGGTTTTGACCGCCACGGCGCGGCGCCACGTCGCTTCCCGCTCCTTTCCTCCACACAAAAAAACGCTCGACTTCTCCGCTGGTCTGGTGATCGCCAGCCCGCACACGCTCTCTGCCTCACATCCTTTTTCCCGCCCCTCATTCAGCCTCGCCCCCGTGCGCCGCGCCCCCACCCCCGCGCGCGCGACGCCGTCGGACCCCCCTCCTCCCGACGCCACCCCCAAACCCTCCTCCGACGGCACCTTTTACAACGACGACAACCCGCTCCCCCCCCGCACCGAGATGTCGGACGAGTACAAGAAGAAGCTGCGGGCCGAGTATCTTTCTTTCGGCGGGTCCCCCAACACCAAGATGGGCAGCAACTACTTTCTGTGGATCATCGTCGGCATCTCCTCGCTGGCGGTGTTGACCTGGTTGACGGGCAACTTGAACTAGGGCTGGTGGGTGGGTGAGAGAATTTGAAGGCGAGAGAGAGAAGATGATCGTTTTCTTTCTTCTTCAACACAGAACGCAAAGAAAAAAACACACTGCCACGAAAAGAAAAAAGCCCACTCTCTCTAATCCCAGTCGCCACGCACAGCCTCTGGCGGGGGCGCATACTCGGCCGGGAACACGCCGCTGCCGACAGCCCGCACGCCGCCCCACATGACGCCGACGTGGGGAGTGGTCTGCCACCCAATCGTTAGGTTGAAGGGTGACCCCCTCAACCCCGCCCCCCGATCCGTCAACGCGTACGGATAGTCGATGCGCAGGGACGGTTCGACGATGACGGCGTCGCGTGGGGAGGTCACGATCGTCGACCACAGCGTGACGTCGGTCCGCGGCGCGGCGCTCGTCCCAAACTGGGCCCCCACCCACACGTACGCCTGCCTCGTGTTCCAGTGGAACAGGGGGGTCACGTCGGCGGCCACGTCCAGCAGCAGCCAGGCGCGGTCGCCGGTGGGGGAGCGGTCCAGGCCTTCCACACGGACGACGCTCGCGGCCAGCGCGCCCGGCTCCCGCGGCAGCCTCAGGTCGGCTACCGCCGCCCCGATGGCCATCACCGCCAGCGCGGTGGAGGCGGCGGTGAACAGGGAGTTGGCGCGGTAGAGGGCGGTGTGCATGGTTGCGCAGTGAAAATGGGGGAAAACGCGATCGGTCGCGGCGCAGGCGCAAGAGTGGGTTTGGGGTCTCTCCCTCCCGTGCCTGCGTGTGTGCGTGCTTGCGTGTGTGGCGCGAGAGTGTGTGCGGCAACGCGGGAGGGGCGCCTGACCGGCCGAGCAACAAAAAGAGGAACGATTTGTGTTGTTTTTTTCACACGTACTCTCACTCTCTGCTCGCCACTCTCACTCGCCGCCACCACCCCCACTCCCACCCCCCTGCTCCGCCCCATCCCCCGACGACGTGGCCCCATCCTCGCCGCCGCTACCGCCGCTGCCGCCGCCACCGCCAACCGTGGACGTGGGCTCGCCACCCCCCGTGGTGGCGCCACCCCTGGTGCCGACGGACGGCACCCCTGGCGCAGCAGCCGCGACGCCCCCGTCCGCGACTTTACCCTTCAGAATGTACTCCTCGTGTGGCCTCAGCAGGGCGACGGCATCGTCCTCGAGCAGGGACACCAGCTCAGACACGCGCCACGCTTGCACGGTGCCACCTCCGCCGGTGCGATCAGTATCATCCGACACGGACAGCAGGGTGAAGGGGTCGTCCCCGTGCCACTGGAAGTCGGCGACGGCAGACCGGTGGCCCGCGTGCACGAAGAAGAGTTCGGGGGGGGGGGGGAGGGGCGGCGGTGGTGGCGGCGTCGCCCTCGGCCGCCGCGCGCACACGAGCCTCGAGCGCGCGCGGCCTCCCGTCGCCGTCGCTCGCGCCCCGCACGCCCGCGCCGCTGACGTCCCAAAGGGCGACGACTCCCGCGTCGCCGCCCGACGCAAACACGCCGGGCGTGGAGGGGGACCACTCGACGCGCAGGACGGCGGCGTCGGAGAGGGTGAGCGTGGCGCGGGGGGTGGGGGCGCCGCCGGCCGCGACGAGAGCGCGCGGGTCCCACACGCGCACGCCGCCATCCTCCGCACCCGTGACGAGTAAGCCAGTCGGAGCAGCGCCCGAGTCTGGGGTCGGGGCGGCCCAGTCGACGCACTGGACGTCGGGGGCGGAAGCGCCGTGCGCCGCGCGCACCGACGCGACGGGGCGGCCGCCGGTGCGCGTGTCCCACAGCAGCAGGGCGCCATCATCCCCCACGGACGCCAGCAGGTGGGAGGCACCGCCTGGCGCAAAGCAGACGTCCTCCACGGGGGCGGCGTGGCCCGCGAGGCGGGAGGCGGGTTGGAGGGTGGCGGTGGGCGGGGCGCCGGGGGCGCGGGGGCCGCTGGCCGTCACTCCATCCTCCACCGCCCACACCAGCACGGCAGCATCGCGGCCGCCCGACGCCACATAAGCCCCTCCGTCCCCCGAACACGCCAACGCAAAGTCGGCGGCGTCGGCGTGGCCCACGAGAATGGCGTCAGGCGTGGACGGCGAAGCATTGACGTCCCGCCCGTCTGCGCGCCGGTCGGGCTGGCGCTCCGTGTGCCACACGTACGTCTCTACGGAATCAGTCTTGGTGGCCACCACGTGGGGCGCGGACGGCAGCTCCCGAATCTTGTTGACTTCTCCCGGGTGCAGAATCGCTTTGGGGGGCGGCGGTGGGGGGGGGCGGCGGCGGCTTGCCGTCGGCGGCCGCGCCCACCGCGTCCGCGGCGGCGACGCGGGCGCGGGACACGGTGAGTTCGGCCACCAGCAGCTTGTTGGGTTCGGAGCCGTCGGTCTGTGTGTGGAGGGGGCGGCGTGTGAGCGGGGGGGCGGTGGCATCCACAGCCGCGGCGCCCCCCTCTCTCTCTGCCTCCACTCACCCGCTCGCTCAGGTAGACTGTTTGGCGGCGCTTCAGGGGTGCGTCCTCAATGATGGGGCCCCATCTGGTGGGAGGGTGTGGGAGGAGGAGGGTGAGGTTGGGGTGGGAGGAGGGAGGGAGGCATAGTCGAAAAACGGCGGCGCGGGCGCCGGTGCCCCCCCGCGCGTGCGCGGTGCCGCCCTGCCGCGCGGCGCCGCCCCTCCAGATGCACGTGGGGGGTGCCAGGTGCGGCAATGGGCGGAGAGCGGGGGGCAGGGAAGGGGGGAGGGGAGGGAAAAGGGGCGGGACGCGCAACGCCAGCGTCTCGGGCCGCCGACCCAGCGGAGAGGGGGAGGGCCGGCAGGGAGGGAAGGGAACGGCTCGCCGTCCCCGCCCACCCCCAACACGCGCGCAAACTAGCACTGCAATCTATGCTGGGGCGGGAGGCGGGGGAGGCCAGGCAGGGAGGGCGCGGGGGCGGGGCCTGCTTGACGGCCGCTGGCGGCCACCTCTCGCTCCTCACAAAACTCGCCTGCACGACAGCGACGGCCACAGCAGGGCCTGGTTGCTGAGCCAGTCGTACAGCAAGGGGGCGCCCGCGCGCCAGCGCGCGTACTCGGCGTCGGTGACGGCGGCCATATAAGAGGAGAGGAGAGGAGAGAAAGGAAAAGAAGAGTCGGAGTGTGTGCTTTTTGTGTTTGCTCGGCTCGACCCACAACCCCCAACCCCTCCATTGTTTCCCTTTTTCCCTCGAACACCGTGTTTGAGGTGTTGGAGCCATGCCCCTCGCCCCTCCTCCCGCGCCGGCCGCCCTCCCCCCTCTCCACACCGCGCGCCGCGCAGTGGCAGCCACAGCGACCGCACTCACCCTGTTAGTCTCCCCTCCTCCCGCCGCCGCTGCCTTGCTCCAGTTTCCTGCGACCCGCCTCAACAACACGTACTACCTGGTGCGGGCGGGCGAGTCGGCGGCGGATGCGGCGGGGAGGGCGCGGTCGTCTCCTGCGACTAAAGAATCGAGTTCCGCCGCGCTGTCGGCCACGGGCAAAGACCAGGTGGCCCAGGTCACGGTGCCGTCCATCCTGAAAGAGGGTGCCTGCGCCAACGGGTGCTGGATTTATTATTCGACGACGACGGCAGCCGCTCAGACGGCGCGCGCGGTGGCGGCGGCCACGGGCGTCGGCGTGTCGCGGCTGCAGCCAGAGTACTTGTTTCTCGACGCGCGCGGCGTCGGTGCTCTGGAGGGCGGCCAGTTAGACGTCGTGCGTGACGAACTGGCGGCAGGTGACGGCGTGTCCCCCGACTGGCGCCCTCCCATGGGGTTTGACGGAACACCGAATGATTCGATTTCCTCCACCCTGGCCCGAGTCGGGCAAAGCGTCAGCGGCATCGAGTCTAAATACAGCGACCAAACTGTGCTGATTGTGACGGCGGACGCGGTTCCTTTAGGTGCGCTGCAGGCGGCGGTGGAGGGGGGCGACCTGCGGGCCGCGGACGCGCTGGCGCCGCCGCCGGGCGGGGTGGCGAGGTTGAGGCTGGCGCCCGCGGCGGTGGAGTGAGAGTGTTTGCAAGCGATGTGAAAATCAAAACCAAAAAAAAACACAGCCTCTCCACGGCGCCCCAACCCGTCACCCCGCCGCGCGGCGAACCTGAGTCTTGCAGCCGACACACATCCATCCCGTCACCTCGCCGGCGGCGTCCAGCACGGCGCTGCCGTATTTGGCGCCCTCTTGCTGGCCAGCGTCTGATTTTGCCACCGCCGCGCCACACACGACGCAGCACGCGGCCGCGTCGTTCAGGTAGCGCAGCGCCAGGGCGTGCCCAGGGCAGCCGCGTGGCGTGTGGTGGGCGTGGCAGACGCCCACGACGAGGCGGCTGCCGTCGGGCTGTGTGTCGTAGCGCAGACCGATCCAGCGCGCACGCAGTGGGTGACCGCCACGCATGGATGTCGACAACCCCAGCCGCCTCCCGCACTCGCTCGTCGGCTGCAGCTGGTTGGGTGGGTGGAGGCGGAAAACCCGGGGGCGGCGTGGAGGGAAGGGAAGAAAAAACCGAGCGCGAGGAGTGTGCAGAGTTTAAAGCGTTTAAAGCAAACGGAAGTTGATTTTTTATCCACACGCCTCTGGCCTTCACCCCGCGTGCTTTCTGGCAGCTCAACGCACTCTCACGTTTTGTTGGTTGGGTTTAGTTTTTGTGTGTTTTGCAAAAGGGCGAAATCAAAGAAAAGGAAAAAACATCAGCCCAAAAAGGCAGGGGGGGGGACAGCAGCGAAAAAACACACTCAACGGGGGGCGAAAGGGGGGGAAGCGGCACAAACACACACACCACACGGTTGGGGCGATGAGACGAGAGGGCGCCGCGGCGTGGGTTGGCGCAGCAGGAAAAGACACACAAAACCGAAACGCAAAAAAAACGCGACGCGAGGCTAAAACTTGGATCCAGTCACGTGATGCAAAAATTTCGATTGTGGTTGGCTCTCCTTCCCCTGCGCCAAGCACGCCGCGCCCCCAGCGTGTTCTCACCCGCCGCGGGCAAGGGGGGGGGGGGGGTGTCTCCGGCCGGGCCGCACACACAAACACTGTACAAAAAGGGGAGGGAGACGCCCCCACTGGGATTTTGCCGCGAGGGCAGAATTCTCAGGGGGGCGGCTCCAGGGGAGGGGGCTCGATCAAAAGTGGAAGGGGGGAGGGCAGGGTTGGGGTCTCTCGTTGGGGGTCTCTCGTTGGGTCTCTCTCAAACGTTCTCTCGTTGGGGGTCTCTCACTGGCGGAGCTTGGGGGGGGGGGGGGGGTAAAGAAAAATCTAAGCAGCAACAAAAAAGGTTTTGTTTTCCAAAACAGCGACGACAAAAAAGGGGAGGCATGCGCCCAGTGGGGACACACACACACGCACACGCGCGCGCACGCACAAAAAGAAGACGGCAAAAAAAGGCGGCAGGAAACACGGTGCGCGGAAAAAACTGAAAGAAAAAAAAAACTTGTCTTCTTTTCGTCACGCCACGTTCTCATCTTCGCTTTCCGCCTCCCGCGCAGCGTCAGGCCCCGCCACCAGCCTCTCCAGGCTGGCCCGCACCTCATCCAGGTCGACCGTGCCCCCGGGGCCCGTGTACGCGCCCGCGTTGTTGGTGACGCGGGGGGGGAGGAAGGGGGACGGGCGGGGAGGGAGCGCGGCGTCGGCGTCGGCGTCGCCGCCGCCCTCGCCCACCACGGGCTCATCGTCCAGCACCGACCACCCGCCCGCCCGCAGCCTGACGGACCGTTCCCAGTCGGTCAGCCCCACGTTGCACTCGGGGGGGAGGAGGAGGGACCCTGTGGGCTCGAGGCGGGCGGCATACCCCGCGTCGGCACAAAACTCCAGCAGTTCCCCAGGATCGATCGGGCACACGGCAGGTGCATGCCCGTCCATGGCGGCTTCCAGGAGACCCGCATAACGTGCCGCATCGTCCTCGGACGCGAACGCGACGATGGTGTCGTGGGGGAGGCCGTCGTCCGCGCGCGCCGCCCTCAGCGAGTAAATGCCCTCCGTGTCCGCCCGCCCCACCCCAAACAGGATGACGTAGACGGTGGGGGCGGCCGCCCACGCGGCGGCCGCGGTGGCGGCGGGGGCGAGGGGGGCCATGGGGGCCAGGAAGTGGGCGTCAGCGGGGGGGGGAGGAAAGGTGGGGGAGGCGCCGATGCTGCCACTGTCCAGCGGGGGGGAGGAGCCGCCGGGCAAGGGTGTGAAGCCGGCAGCATCGTCCAGCCAGTCCCACGTGTCGTCCGCGGAGGCGGCGGGGCCACCGGGCGTGGGCGGGCGGAAGCCAGACGGTGAAGACCACTCGCCACCGTCCACACTGGACAGAGGGCCTGCCCCCGCCGCCCCCAGGCGGGCGCGCAGGGCGGCCCACTCGGCGTCCACGGCGTCGGGGGAGGGGGAGGGGCGGTCATCGGGGTGGGCGGAGGCGCGCGGGGGGGGTCGGGGCACGGCGCGAGGGGCGCGCGGCGCGGCGCGGGGGGGCGGCGGCGCGCCGGGAGCAACAGGCTGTGTGTGTGAGAGAGAGAGTAAGTCAACAACGTTGCCAGGGGGGTCGGAACCCGTGAGTGTGTGTGTGAAAGGTTTCCTCCACGCGCCAGGCAGCGGGGGTCGCGCCGCGAAAGGGCGTTTCCGAAGCTACGGAAACAGCGGGAGGGGACACGCGCGCGCCCCACAAAAGGTCCCACCCCTGGCGCCCACGGGGAGCGCGCAGCGCGGCCGCCAGGCTGGCTGCCGCGCGCAATGCGAGCGTCGGCGGGAGGGGGCCGGGCGCAGGCGCGGCCCCGCCCGCGAACGAGCAGCGAAGGGTAGGGGCTGGAGGGCTGCCGCCGCAGCAACCGCCCAAGCAACCCTCCCACCACCCGCGCCCCCGTGAATTGGGCGCGGGTGGAGCGTGCGCGCGTGCCGACCGATGTGGAGAGGCAGCACCGGTGGCGGGAGGCCGCCGCCCTCGCGCCGCCTCCGGCCCGGCGAGGCTGGCGGGTGTGCGGCGCGGCGCCTCGCCGCCCCCTCCACGCGCCGCCTCCCTCGGCCTCCGTGGCGGTGCGCGCCAGGCCTCCCAGTACTCGTGCCAGGGGACGCGGCCGCGTGTGGTGGGCGGAGGCGGCAGGGGGCGGGCGGAAACAGACGGCCGGGGGAGGAAGGGGAGGGGGGGGGGGGGGAGGCAGAGGTCGGCCGACATCCGCACAACCCACTGCTGGCCAACCCACCTGCAGTGCCGGCACGCATTGTGGCAGGACGCGGGCTGTGGCGGTCGCAGTCGGAGCCGGAAAGAGAGGGACCCCGCCGCGGAGCGCGGGGCGGACGAAAATTTGTGAGCTCTTTTTGGTTGATGTCGCTCTTGCTCTCCGCACCGACTCTCCGGCGTGCGTCCCCGACGTCAAAAAAGACAGCAATGCTCCACCGCCTGCCCACGCCACGCGCCGTCTCTGCGCGCCCGCTCACGGCACGCCCCCAGCGTCCCACGCGCGCCGCCGCCTCCTCCCCCCGCCGCGACAGCGACCCGCTGGCGCTGGCCGCAGCGGCCGCGGCAGCAGCCGCGGAAGCAGTCGCCGACCGCGTCGCGGACGCGCTGGCAGGCGCGGGCGTGTGCGACGCCGAGCTGAGGGCGCAGCTGCGGTGAGCGTGAAAAGGGTGGGTCGGCTTTGCATGGGCGTGCGGACAGCAAAAAAAACTCACCCTCTCTCCTCCCACACACCCCCAACACAGCTCCTTCAAAGACGACGTCGCGTCCCGCGTGGCGACTGGCCCTGCGTCGTCGCCATCGGCGGCGCGGGCGGCCGCGCCGACCGACGCCGCGCCGTCTTCTCGCACGCCGCCCCCGTCTGGCCGCACCCCCACCATCGCGGGCCCCGGGGATGTGGGCGCCGCGGTGGCCGACCTGGAGGCGGCCACCGGGGCGGCGTGGGAGGCGGTGGCCAGGCTGCGGGCCAAGAGCGGGGGTGGGGAGGGGGGCAAGTAGGGGGAAGGAGAGATGTTGTCGTTTGTTTTATGCGCACTCCGCACTTTGCCGACTGTTGGAAAGAAGAAACATGCATGCACAGCAATGAAGGACCGTTTTTGCAAAATGGGTGGGGGGAAGGGTTGGGAAGCAGGCGTCCAAAAAACAAAAAAAGGGCTCCCGCTCCTCCCCCCCCCCCCCCCCCCCGTTTCCCCGGCGATGTGCCGGAGGGGCAGTGACGCAGCAAGGAAACAAACAAAGAAAAACACGACATAAACAAAAAAGCCTAAACAGAACGACACACACACACTTGCCACCTTCACGCCGTTTTGAGCGTCGGGTGCGCGCCCGCGCCCCCGAGCGACGGCAGCAGCGCCGTCAACCCCCGCCCTCCATCCCCGCCGACGGGGGACAGGGCGGCAGCCGCGCCAGCAGCCGCGGCAGCGGGTTTGAGGGCCGCAGCAGCAGTGAGCTTGGGCAACGGGGGCAGCAAGAGCCAGCAGTTCATCGCAGAGGCGGCAACCCCCAGCGCCCCCACCGTGCGCGGGCGCCAGGGGCGCAGCCCCAGCAGGCCCACCGCCAGCAGGGCTTGCACGCAGGCGTGCACCAGGATGAAGAGGCGGCGATCGATTTCGGCGGCGGCGGCAGCCTGGCGCCGGCGCCAGTCGGCCAGCGGTTCGCCCGGCCCCCGGCTCGACGCCAGCGCCCCAATCTCTTCACACTCCTGCACAATGGTGATGATGGACCCTCCGCACCACGACCAGATGGACAGTTTTTGGGCGCGGTCGACGGCGCGCTTGTTGGTGGTGAGGCCGGCCTGGGCGGCCCACACGACGTGGTCCCCCGCAAAGTAGACAGCCATGAGGGCTGATTTGGCCTTGGCCAGGGCATCCTTGTACACAGGCCCCTTGGACGCGTCCAGACGCGGGTTGAGGATGATGGGCGTGGCCGACTCGAGCGGGCGCAGGATGCGGAAAACTTTGCGTGCCGCCGCGACAGACGCCTGCACCTTCTTGGCCTTGCCCGCCTCCCCGCCCGACACAAACATGGCGGCATACTGGACGAGGGCGGTCAGCTTGTCCTTGCCGTCGGCTTTGGCCAGGAAGCCGTTGAGGGACTGGTGTGGGGTGAGGGGGGGGGGGGGGGGGGGGGGTGAGGTTTTTTGGGGGGGGGGGGGCCGCCCGGGCAATGCCCTCCTCTGCCCGCGGCGTCGCCCCTCTTCCGCGTCTTCGCCCTCGGCGCCCCCCTCCCTTGCACGAGCCCACGCGCAGTGCTCCTGTCTTGAGGTTGGGAGGCAGCCCGAGGCGGCCCGACACCGGTGCCAGCACGCGCGCACGCTGTTAAGGAGGCCGCCGCGGCCATTGAAACAACGTGCGTCCCCAGCCTCTCCTTCCCACACTCACCTTCAAGTGGTCGGCTGTGAGGGCCATGGTGTGGAAGCTGTGTGCTTGCAGGAAGAGGCGCCTGGGGAAGAGGGAGGAGGGAAAAGGTGGGAAGGTGGCCAGCCATGGGCTGCGTTGTTGCCCTGGGACGCGCGGACACCGGCGGCGCACGCCGCTCCACCCCACCGCGCCACCGCTCGACACGAGTAAAAAGGCGCGCTGGTATCGAGGGGGGGAGAGAGAAGGCGCACGCGGGGCGTGGGCAAGGGAGAGGCCGCACCTTTTTTCGCGGTTTCGTTGTGTTGAGGGCTGAGTCGGCGACACCCTCGTAAACACACCTTCCACCCTCTTGTTTCTCGACCCCACCCAACTCAATCGCGCACCCGTGCCAGCGTGTTGCGCGACGCGAGCGCCCTCAAACACGCCCTCAACACAAAACATCCATGCCCACCCACACCGGCGGCTGCCACTGCGGCGCGGTGCGCTGGCCCGTTCGACGTGCCGTCCCGCCTGACTGCCACCGACTGCGACTGCTCCGTCTGTGTCCTGAGGGCGGGGCCATTCGTCATCGTGCCAGAGGCTTCCTTCGACCTGGAGCGCGGCGCCGACGCGACCACGCTCTACCAGTTTGGCACCAAGACGGCCAAGCACCTGTTCTGCTCGACGTGCGGCGTGACGTCGTACTACCGGCCACGCAGTAACCCAGACTGTGTGTCGGTTTTGGTGAACGCGATCGACAAGGGCACTGTCGAGAGCGTCGAAACACGCCACTTTCACGGGCAGGAGTGGGAGGCGTCGTTCGAGGCGCAGGGGGCGCCCGTGCCGTGCGCTGAATAGAGGTGAGAGAGTGTGTTTGAGTGGGCACAGGTGTGCTTGAGCCAGGCACATGCGCACGTGGTGTGTGCGTCGCGGTTGCGGCGCCCGTCGCGTGGGTTTAGGGAGGGCGTTTTTGTTTTGTTTCGAGGACGGGTTTTGTTGAGCCGGCACATTTGCTTGTGTTTGCTTTGTTGTGCGCACCCCTTCTCCCCGCGCAGCGCTGCGTGTGTGTGGCGCAAGAGAGGATACACGCGTGTGTGTGTATTGAGCGCGTGTGGGTCGCTGTTTCCACGCTCAATGTCTCCGCCCGACGCGACCGCCGCACCTCCGCTCGCGTTTCGCCCCGACCGCCTCGACCTCACCGTCTCCCCCTCCTTCTCCGTCACCGCCGACGGCGACCGCGTCATCCTGCGCACGGGAGAGACGGCACCTCTGACCCTCCCCGCCGGCTCTGTCACCTTCATTGGAGGTCCTTCAGGCGTCGGCAAAACGCGGTTCCTGCGCGCGCTGGCTTCGCTCGACGCGCCGGCCGCCGGTGCCCTCTCACTCGCCGGCCGCTCCCCCGCCGACTGGACGCCCCCCGCCTGGCGGGCCCGCGTGGCCTACCTGTCCCAGTCCCGGCCTCGGATGCCAGGGTCGCCCGCCGACCTGGCGGCGGCAGCGCGCGCGTTTGGCGCGCAAAAGGCGCGCGCCGGCCCTGCCCGCCGCTCGCCGCCCCTCCCCGCCCTCGCCGCCGCCCTGCGCCTGGAACCAGCCGCCCTGACCGCGCCCTGGGACACGCTGTCGGGGGGGCAGGCCGCGCGCGCCGCACTGGCGGTAGCGTTGGCGCTGGCGCCGAGCGTGTTGTTGTTAGACGAACCGACGGCAGCACTGGACTCCGAGAGCGTGGCAGCAGCAGAAGCCCTGCTCACCACCGCTGCAGCCTCTGGTATGACCTTAATATGGGTATCTCACGACCCCGCCCAACCCGCCCGCGTGGGGGGGCGGGTGTGGCGGGTGGAGGCGGGCGCGGGCGGCGCGCCTGCAACGCTGGTGGTGGGTGGAGACGAGAGCGCGGCTTGAGAGTTTTTTGTTTTTGTTTGTTTCGCAAATTGTCACACGCACACAACAGGGCCACAACACGCACGTAGGTGCGGCGTGGTTGTTTCGTTTTGGGGGGGGGGGGGGGTCTTCTGCACACAAAAAAACATGCACACACAAAAAAAAAAAACACGGCGCCGCACGGAGCGCGTTTTTTTCTCTCGCTTTGCCGTCTTGTACAACTCTCTCGCGCAACCGCCCACACGCAAATCAATGTAAGAACAAGGCGCCACATAAAAAAGGGGGAGGGGGTGAGGCGCCAGACCCACCTCTCGCGTCGAAAATGAAAAAACTCAACCTCTCTCCTCTCCTCCTCACGCGTCCAGCAGCGTCGTCTCCACAATCAGGCGCGTCACCACGTACGGGTCCAGGTTGGACGAAGGGCGCCTGTCCTCGTAGTAGCCCATGCCATCAACAGGGACCGACCGCCCGACCCGGATGGAGCACCCGCGGTTGGCCACCCCCCACGAAAAGTCGTGGATGGACGACGTCTCGTGCTTGCCCGTCAGGCGGCGCTCATTGCCTTCACCGTAGCCGGCGATGTGGACGGCGTGCCGTTTCTCCAGTTTGGCGATCTGGGCCTGGATCACCTCCCACCCGCCGGCCGTGCGCGTGCCCTTGGTGGAAAAGTTGGTGTGGCCGCCCGCGCCGTTCCAGTCGCCGGGGATGGGCTTGGGGTCCAGGGTGACGTCCACGTTGTAGAGCTGATGGTTTGGGGTGGGGTGGGGTGTGGGTGGGTGGGGAAGAAAAAAAGAAACGCCTCTCCTCCTTTTTCATCCCTCTCTCTCTCTCTCCCTCTCACCTCGCAAACGCGCAGCAGGATGTAGCGCGACATCCACAGCTGGTCCCCCATCTCGATGCCGGTGCAGGGGCCGACCTGGGTGTGGATGGGTGGGTGGGGGTGGGGGGTTAAAAACAAGCTCTTTTAAAAAAACACCACAGACTCTCTCCCCACCACCACCACTCCCTCACCTGGTACTCCCACTGCGCGGGCATGACCTCCGCATTCACGCCCGAGATGTTGATGCCGGCGTAGAGGCAGGCTTTGTAGTGGGCTTCGATGATGTCGCGGCCAATTGCCGCACCCGCCCCGGCGGAGCAGTAGTACGGCCCCTGGGGGCCGGGGTAGCCGGAGGCGGGCCACCCCAGCGGCCACTTGGTGTGAGTGTTGAGCAGGGTGTACTCCTGCTCGATGCCGAACCAGGGCTCCTCGGCGGTGGCCTGTTGTGGGGGGGGGTGGGGGGGGGTGGGGGGGGGGATGGGTGGTGCTTGTTGGTTTTGGCCAGGGGGAGGGGCGCCCTTTTTTCCCACACGCACCAAACACCACCACCACTCCCTCGCACACCTTCTCCATGGCCGTCGCGGCCGCCACCCGCGTGTTGGTGGGGATGGGCTTCAGAGGCGCGCCGGGCGCGGCGTCAGGCGCGGGGGGGACATACGCGTCGCACATGACGAGCACGTTGTCCCCTTTCCGGAACGGGTCCTTGTAGATGGCGCGCGGCACGATGAACACTTCCGAGTCGTCGCCGGGGGCTTGCCCCGTGGAGGAGCCGTCGTAGTTCCAGAGGGGGAGGTCGGCGGGCGAGGTCGGCAACTTGGTCAGCGTGCGACACTTGGAGCGCAGGTCGGAGCCGGTGCCGCCGATCCACACGTATTCAGCCATGACTTTGCCGCCCTGTGTGTTGTGGTGGGGTGGGGTCAAGGGTTAGGAAAGGAAAAATGTTTTTTTTTTTTGCCCTCGCCGCGGTCCCGACGACGATGGGGAGAGGGTCGCGCCTCCCTCTGCTTGTGCGCGGCCCTAGAAACCACGTACACCCCGTTCCCCGCCCTGCCCGCCCACGCCACCCCGTCCGACGTCCTCCGTCACCGAGGCAAGCAGTCAGTCTACGTGCTTGGCGCGGTGGGGGGGCGCGGGCGGGGGAGCAGGCCCAGGAAAGGCGTGCCCTTGTTTTCGGTGCGCCCCGACATTCGCGTCGACGCGTCGGCGGAGCCCCCTCCCGCCACCACGCGCCCCGCCTTCCTCCCCCCTTTGTGCTCAGCAGGCATGCTGCTATCCACACGCATGATCGTGCCGGGCTAGTTCTTGCTTGTGCGTGCCCCCCTCTCTCCAATTCCACCGCTCTCACCTGGTCGAGGTCGCCAAAGCGCAGCGGCAGCAGGGACGAGTCCAGCAGGCCGTGCACCTGCTCCTTGGGGCCGCTGACGGGGGTCAGGGTGTGGCCGTTGGACATGGTTATGAGGTGGTGTCGTGTGGGGGGGAGGGATGGGGGAACAACCAAACGGGTGGAGAAAAAGGGTAATTGGTGTGAGCAGAGTTTGTTTGGTGTTCACTCGTCGCGCGACAAACCGCTCTTTTTGCCGCGCACGTGATTTTGGCTTCCCGTGCGTTCCTCAACCTGTGGCAGTCGGCACCAGAGAGATGGAGAGATCGAAATTCACGACAGACTCTCTTTTTATGTGTGTGTTAAAACTTTAGTTTTTCAACCTCCCCTCCTTCTCACCACGGCCTAAACACGCGCTCCACCCACGACGCGCTGGACGCGCCGCCCGCTGCCTTCTTCTTCAGCAGTCCGCCGATCAAGGGCAGGCCGCCGCCTGGTGACGCGGCTGCGTCCAGTGCAGCGCGCAGGCGTTACTGGCCCAGGGGAGCCAGGTCGGCATCGCCCAACACGGTGGCGGCATCGGGAGGTGCATCCGTCGCCAGGGCCGCCCTCAGCATGGTGTCTGCCGCGTCCAGCTGGCCCAGGGCGACGTAAGCACACGCAGCATTGTACAAAGCCGCTGCCTCCTCCGCGTCGGACGGGCACGACGTCTCCACGACCGACCCCGCCGCCCGCACGGCAGCGGAGCCAGGGAGGTCGAGGGCGGCTTCGAAAGCTGCGAGGGCGGCGGTGGCGTCGCCCTGGCGCAGGAGCTTTTCGCCCGCGTCCAACGCTTCGCGGCACGTGCGGTGGCTGCTGGCGGCGGCGGCAGACCGCGCTTTCGCCGGCTTGGGCTCCTGCTGCTTCTGTTTCAGTCCTGGCTCGTCACTCGCGGCCGCAGCCTCCGCGGCTGCCACGTCGGCGTCGTCGAATGCGGTTTCGTCTGCGACCGCGTCGGCCGCGACGCCCGCGGCCGCGCGGTCACGGTCCAGCAGGGACTGCACGTCGTTATCCCCGACGCGTGCAACGAAGCGGGGCAGCGTGTGTGTGCGCGGGCGGGCGCGCACAGCGGCTGCGGGGCGCGGAGATTTGGGGGTGAAGGCGAAATGCTTCATTTTTCGTCGAGTTGTGTCGACCAAACCCGACCCGCCGTCACACTGAAAACTACAGACACCAAAATCACTCGTGCACAATCGCACACCCCAGCACCCTGGCCGCCTCCGCCGCCACGTCGACGGAAGCCCCCCTCCCAGTCACATAGGCTCCGCCGGACACAGACACACCCGCAGCATCCGCAGCCGCCTTCACAGCCTCCTCCACAGCCTCCACACTCACAGCCTCCGGGTCGCGCACGTTGCACGCGACCTCGGTGCATCCGTCGCCGTGGGCCAGCCCCATGGCCTCCAGGGCCGGCAGGGGGCCGCCCCCCCGCGTGGAGACACGGCGCGCGATCGCACGGGCGGCCGCCACATCCCCAGTCGCCAGCGGCACATTCACGTTGACGACCCAGGGGGTGGCCCCAATGATGGCGACGCCGTGGCGGGGGTGGGGGGTGGGGGGGCCGGCGTCAGGGGGGGGAGGGGCGGTCGTGGCGTCCGCCCCATCTTTCTTCCCGCCACCAAAATAGCCCAGCGACCGCCGCGCCTCGGCCAGGGTGCGGCCGGCAGGGGAGGCCCAGCCATACAGGTACACAGGGATGCCGCGGTCGCCCAGGCTGGTGGCCAGGGTGGTGGCCAACCCGGCCGCCGACGCGCGCGCGCCGGGCGCGGTCGGGAAGAGTGGGTGCACCGCAATGTGGTCCACCGCGCCCAGGGCAGGGTGGGTGGCAGCTGCCACAAGCGTAGCCGCAGCGTCCCAGTCGATGGCGGCGAGGGCGGCGTCGCACAGGGCCAGGGTGGCGGCGGTGAGGCCGGACAGGGGAGGGTGCGGCGCGGGGCCGGCCAGTGTGAATCCCGTACGATTGTACGGCTCATCCACAAACGTGTGCACCAGGGCAGCGCCAGTGGTGGTGTGTCCATCCCCACGCACACTCTGGCGGGAGGAGGCGGCCGCGGTCAGGGTGGCCAGGGTGGGGGCGCGGCCTTCGGACACGTACACGTTGACTGCGAGAAAAGAGGAGGCAGAGGCGGCGGTTGGTGGCGCATTGGTCGCCGCGCTGCATGACTGCATGGCCAGGCGGGGGCGCAGGGCGGCCAGCGCCCTTGTGACGCGCATTGCGCAGCAAAAAGGGACAACGGAGGTTTTGTGGGGGGGGGGGGGTGGACGGCTCGGTCGCCACAAAACACACAAAAACGCGGAGACGCGAGCGAATTCGTTGTGGGCGCCCCCGCCCACACGCGTGCACTCCCTCCCTCTCCGCATTCCCCCCGGCATGCTGACCCACCTAGCCCGCACCCGCACGCGCGCCAGCGCGCGCGCCGCCCTGCACGGCACACGCCGCGTCGGCAGTGTGCCGACCGACGCCAGCCCGCCCGCGGGCGACGACGACGGCGACCAGTTCCCCGCCACGCCGTGGGTGCGGTCCGTGATATCGGGGGTCGACTTGATGAGGAACCCGAAGTGAGTGTGGTGTGGAGAGGAAACGGGAGGGGACAGAAACACGACCACGCCCAGGCTCGTCCCCGGTGTTGGTGCACGCCCAGCCAACTCACCTCTCCCCCTCCCACAATCAACCCTCCAGATACAACAAAGGCCTCGCCTTCTCGGATGAAGAGCGCGACCGCCTCCACCTGCGCGGCCTCCTCCCCCCCGCCGTCCTGCCCCAAGCGACGCAGGCGGCGCGCGCCATGGTCAACGTGCGCAGCAAGGCGGCCGACCTGGATCGGTTGACCTACTTGACATCGTTGCAGGTGTGTGGAGGAGAGAGGGAGAGAGAGAGAGAGGGATAGAGGGACAGCTTTTGTTGCGTGCTCGCTCGCACCCCACAAAAACGCCACCACCCCTCACACCCACCCCTAGGAACGCAACGAACGCCTCTTCCACCGCGTCCTGGCCGACCACGTGGAGGAGCTGCTGCCGGTGTGGGGGGAGCCAACCCTCTTCGCCGCCTGCGCCGCACACGGCCTCATGTTCCGCGCGCTGCCCCGCGCGCTGTTCGTGTCCGCCTCCGACTCGGGGTCCGTCTACCGCATCCTCAAAAACTGGCCCGAACGCCGCGTCAAAGTGCTGTGCGTCACAGACGGCGCCCGCGTGGGCGGGTTGGGAGACTTGGGGGTGCAGGCTGTCGGCGCCCCCGTCTCGCGCTTGGCCCTGTACTCAGCCGTCGGCGGCGTCGACCCCAGCGTGTGCCTGCCCGTGTGCATTGATGCAGGCACAGACAAGTGAGTGTGTGTGGGGGGGGGGGGGGAGGGTGGGACCACGCGCGGCTCTTTGGAACACGAGGGGAGACGGCGCGCACACACACACACACACACCCGACCCCCGCCCCCCCACCCCCCCACCCACCCCACCCCTTCACGTCCAGCCCCGACCTCCTCTCCTCCCCCTTCTACGTCGGCGCCCGCCGCCCGCGCGCCCCCCCCGGCGTGGCGGCCGCCCTGGTGGACGAACTGGTGGCGGCCGCGCGGCAGAGGTACGGCGCGTCCCTGTTCCTCGACTTTGACTGCATGGCGCCCCCCTCCCTAGCCGCCGCCTTTGCCACCCACCGCGGCTCCCTGCCCGTCTACTCGGACGCGGTCCAAGGCGGGGGCGCGGTCGTGCTGGCGGCCGTGCTGGCGGCGGCGCGGGCGACGGGGAGGGGCCCCGCCGACCACACCTACCTGTTTGTCGGGGACGGCCCGGCCGCCGTCGCGGCCGCCGACCTCGTCGCCGAGGCCGTGGCCCGCGCCCCGGGGGCGCGCGCCTCCACCACCATCCTGGACGCCCGCGCCCGCGTCTGGCTGGCGGACTCGAGGGGGCTGATCACCCGCGCGCGCGCGGACGCCGACGGCGCGCCCGACTGCGTCCTGCCCTACGCCCACGACGCCCCCCCCGCCGACGGCCTGCTGGCCGCCGTGGCCGCCGTCAAGCCTAGCGTCATCGTGGGCGTGTCGGGGGGCGGGGCGGCGGCGGTGCCGTTCTCGCGCGAAGCGTTGGCAGAGCTCGCGTCCGCGCATGCCCACCCCATCATCCTCGCCCTCTCCACCCCGGGCGAAGTGTCTGCATCGGATGCCTATGAATGGACGGGAGGGCGCGCCCTGTTTGCCGACCGGTCGCGCCCGGGGGCGGGGCCGGGGATGCTGACGCTGTCGGACGGCAGCGTGCGCCGCCCGCGCAACGCGCACGCCGCCTTTGTTTTTCCGGGGCTCGGCTTCGGCTCCCTCGCCGCCCGGGCGACACGCCTGCGGGATGAAGCCGTCATCGCGGCCGCCGAGGCTGTGGCGGGGTGCGTGTCCGACCCGGACGTGGAGGCGGGCGCGCTGTTCCCGCCGCTGAGTGAGTTGGCCGCTGTCGGTGCCCGTGTCGCGTGCGCCGTCGCGCGCAGGCACTACGACAGCGGCACCGCCACCGAGCTGCCGAAGCCGGCGGACTTGGGGGCGCACCTGCGTCGCATCGCGTACACGCCCACGTACCGGCGGTACCGGTGAGAGGGAGAGGGGAAGCGTTTTTAAATCATTGTTTTTTGACACCCCCGTGCCTGCCGCGCGCCTTTTTTCTCTTTGTGTGTAAAACGTGGAGTTCTGGTTGCAGAAAGAAGATGGAAAAGGGGGGGGGGGGGGGGGGGGGGGGGGCGCAGGTGAGGGCGGCAGAGAGGAGGGCGGGGCGTCGCGCGCCCGCGCTCGCCCCGACCCACCCCCACCCATCCACACCCCACAGCTTGCGCTCCACTCTGTTTTGGTTGCCCCGCTCTCTCTCTCTCTCTCTCTCTCTCTCCATGCATGGCGCGCATAAAGGGGGGGGGGGGGGGGTGGAAGAAGGAAAAAAAAAGACAGGGAAAAAAAAAGTGCGGCGGGGCGAGCCGAGTCGGGAGGGGGGCGCACGCGCCCCTCCCCTCTCCTCAACTCACACCCACACACACGCACAGAGCCACCACACACATCGCCACACACTCAGTCGTACAGGTCGTCGTCCCCCCCCGCCGCCGGCGCGGCCGACTCAAACGCGCCGCCGCCCGCCGCCGCGCCCGCCGCCGGCGCGTCGCCAAACCGGAAATCCGACCCAAACCCGCGCGACTGCTGCAGCGTTTGGGCGAACGCCTGGTACTTGCGGATGTCGGCGTCCGACACGGAGCGGCGGGCGAACTTCATGGCCTCCTCAAAGTGCGCGCGCGTGATGCACGGCACCGGGTCGACACTCGGCGCCGCCTCCGCCCCGTTCTCGTCCGCCGTCTCCATGGCGTCCGCCCCCGCCGCGGCAGCCGCCCGCTCGCGCTCGATGTCTTTCTCGATGGACTCGCGGATGGCGTACTTGCAGGCGCGCTGGCAGATTTCGGTGATGTCCGCGCCCGAGAACCCCGCCGTGAATTTGACCAGGGTGCCCAGGTCGACGTCGGGCGCCACCGGCGACTTGCGCAGCACCGAGTTGAAGATCTGGCGGCGGGACGGGTCGTCGGGCAGGGGGATGTAGATCAGCTGGTCCAGGCGCCCCGGGCGCAGCAGCGCCGAGTCGATGATATCGGGGCGGTTGGTCGCGCCGATGATGAACACCGTCTTCTTGGAGTTCATGCCGTCCATCTCGGTCAGCAGCTGGTTGAGAACGCGGTCGGCGGCGCCGCCGGCGTCGCCAGCGGAGGAGCTGTGTGGGTGTGGGGTGGGGGGGGTGGGGTGAGCTTTGGGTGGTTGCGATCGTTTTTTTTTTTTTTTTTTTTTCGCTTTTCTGCTCTCTCCACTCTTCCACCCACCCTCCCCCACCCCCACCCCACCACCACCATTCCACTCACCCGCGCTGGTTGGCGATGGAGTCCAGCTCATCGAAGAACAGCACGCACGGCGCCGACTGGCGCGCCTTGTCAAAGATCTCACGCACATTCGCCTCCGACTCGCCAAACCACATCGTCAGCAGTTCCGGCCCCTTGACCGAGATGAAGTTGGCCTGGCACTCGTTGGCGATGGCTTTGGCCAGCAGCGTCTTACCACAACCCGGGGGGCCGTAGAAAAGGACACCTTTCGAGGGCGACATCCCAAACTTTTCAAACTTCTCGGGGTGTTCCACCGGGTACTGCACGACCTCCTGCAGCTCGCGCTTGACGCCGTCCAGGCCGCCCACATCGTCCCACGTGACGTTGGGGACTTCCACCACCGTCTCGCGCAGGGCGGAGGGGTTGGAGACGCCGAGCGCGGTCTTGAAGTGGTCGTTGGTGACGGACATCGACGCGAGAATCTCGGCATCAATCTCGTCGTCGTCCAGGTCGATCACGTCCATCTTTTCGCGGATGCACTGCAGCGCTGCCTCCGTGCACAGGGCCGCCAGGTCGGCCCCCACGTAGCCGTGCGTGTCCTTGGCGATGGCCTCCAGGTCCACGTTGTCGTGCAGCTTCATGTTTTTGGTGTGGATGCGCACGACTTCGAGGCGGCCCGTCTCGTCAGGGACGCCGATGTCGATTTCGCGGTCAAACCGCCCAAACCGGCGCAGCGCGGGGTCGATCGAGTTGGGGCGGTTGGTGGCCCCCATGACGATGACGTGGGCGCGCGACTTAAGGCCGTCCATCAGGGTGAGCAGCTGGGACACGATGCGGCGCTCGACTTCGCCGTTCGTTTTCTCACGTTTAGGCGCGATTGAGTCGATTTCATCGATGAAGATGATCGCAGGCGCGTTCTTCTCCGCCTCCTCAAACGCTTTGCGCAGGTTGGACTCGGACTCGCCCGCCAGTTTGGACATAATCTCGGGCCCGTTGATGAGGAAGAAGAAGGCGCCCGTCTCGTTGGCCACCGCGCGCGCGATCAGCGTCTTGCCCGACCCAGGCGGGCCATACAGCAGGATCCCTTTCGGCGGCTTAACGCCGATCGTCTTGAACAGCTGCGGGTGGCGCAGCGGCAGCTCCACCAGCTCCCGGATCTGGGCCATCTGCTTGCGCACGCCGCCCACGTCGTCGTAGCCGACGTCGTCCAGGCGTTCCTCGTCTTCGCGGCGGATGGGTTCGCCCTCGCAGTAAATTTCGGTGTCGGGCGCGACGATGCAGTAGGGCGCGGGGTCGGTCTCCACCACCTTGAACTCGACGGACCGCATGCCGCCGCGCACCAGGAAGGTGTCACCTTTGCGCACGGGGCGGTAGGCTTCCAGGAAGTAGGGTTTGAGGAACGTGTCGAAGAGGTTGCCGGTGACCCCCTCCACCGTGTCGTCGATCGGCAGCACGTGCACCTTCTTGCCATACTTGACGTCGGCGCACTGGTGCAGGGACACGACGTCCCCCAGGCGCACGCGCAGGTTGCGGCGCACGCACTTGTTGATGCGGACGCGGTGTTCGTCGACCGTGTCGTCCGCGAGCACGATGCACACGGTGTCCTTGCGTTTTTTGCCTTTGAGCAGGACAGTGTCGCCACGGAAGAGTTGGAGTGTCTCCATGGTCTTGGGGGAGAGGGCGACGACGCTGAGTGGATGGGTGGGTGGGGGTGGGTGGTTGGGTGCGCGCAGTCGGAGAGAAAAGAAAGAAAGAAAGAAAGAAAACCTCTGTCTTCCCTCTCCCACCCTGTCTTCTCTCACCTGTTGTCGTCGTTGGTAGCGTCGTCCACCACCAGGCGGTTGGGCGACTTCTTGCGCTCCAGGATGGCGGTGGAGAAGTCTTTCTTGACGTCGGGCTTGACGCTAAGTGAGGGAGGGGGAGGGGGAAGGAAGCAGTGTCAGAAAAGCAGCTCTCTCTCTCTCCTCTCTGCCCACTCTCTCGCTCGCCGTGCGTGTCGGCTGGGGCGGGGTGGGTGAGGAGGTTTCTTTTTCTCGCGCCCGCGGCAAGAGAGAGGGCGCCCCCTCTCTCCCACCTCGGTGCGCGCGCGCGGGGCAGGCGGCTCCACCGCCGCCCTGCCCCCCCACGCGCGAGCATAGGGCACGCGGTAGCATGCCCTGCACCCCGCGCCATTGGCACGTGGGCCGTCGGGGCGGCCGAGGCGCGGGTGGGGGGGCGGAAGGAGGGACAGAAGAGCGGTGATGCGCGCGACTCTCCCCCCCCAATCCCCTCCCCGCCCCGCGCCCACCGCGCGCCCAGCCCACGGTGTCGCGCGGGGGGAGGACGCACACACACACGCCCTCGGCACCGCGCGCGCGGTGCGCACGGTGGGAGGAGGGGAGGGGCACGCGCGCCCTCCCCCTCCCCGCCAGCGCGCCGCGCTGGCGCGATTCCGGGGGGGGCAGGGTCGCCCACCGCCCGCCCCTCCGCGCCCCCCCGACACCGCGCCAGCAGACGCAGATCACGCGTTCGCGCCGTCCGAGGCGGGCGGGGGGGGACTCGGGAGGCGGGGCGGGGAGGCGGTGTTGGAGGGCAGCGGGCAAAAACCATTGGCGCCGCGATCACACGCCTCCCCTCCCACCAGCACTCACTCTCCCGACGGGCCGGCGCCGCCGTCTTCGGCCATGGCGAAGGGGTGTGTGTTGGGGGGGGCTTGGAGGTGGGGGTGGGGGTGCGGGAAGAGCGAAGCTCTGGAAACAGTCGAACGAGAGTGATCAAAAAGCACTCTTGCCGTGTTGTTTTATCTCTCGACGCAGGCGCCGAAAAACCACACACCCGCCAACGATGCACGCCCGCGCGCCCACGCGCCTGAGCCACGTGAGTGTGTGTGTGAGAGAGACGCGAGAGGGTTGGCGGTGGGTGTTTTGCTTTTCTTGCGCCCCCGACGCACGCACCCCGACACACGATGCCCTCCTCCCTGTCCCTCCCCACCCCACACACAGCCCCGCCGCGTTGGCCTGGCCCCACCCACCCACCAGCCAGTGCGCGCGCCGATCACGCTGCACGCACGTCGCTCTCACACTGCCACGCCAGCGCCTCCCCCACCCTCCGCGGCAGCACTCTCAACCGACGCCGCGGCCGACGCCACCCCCACCACCCCCCCACCACCCTTCCCGTGGGGCGACCACTGGTACCCGGTCGCCTACTCGGCCGACCTGGCCCCTGGGTCCCGCCCCCTGCGCGTGGAGCTGTTTGATGCGCCGTTCGTGATCGCGCGCGCGCGCGCGACGGCGCCCTCCTCGCCCACGCCGACCGCTGCCCCCACCGCGGCGCCGCCCTGTCGGAAGGGCGCGTCACCGCGGGCGGCGACATTCAGTGCGCGTACCATGGGTGGGTGATTGGGCGGCAGGACGGGTTTGGGCGCGTGCCGGGAGGGGCGGCCGGCACGCCCGCCCCCCGCCGCGCGTGCGCGCCCCCCGTCCCCATTCTGGAAGCTCAAGGCATGATCTTTGCGGCGCCCCTGCCGGGCGGACCCGCCCCTCCTTTAGACCGCCTGCCTTTGGTCCCAGAGCTGGAAGACCCAGCGTACGTGGCGACCGATTTCGTGCGGTCTCTGCCAGGCGTCGACGCGTCCCTCCTCCTCTGCAACGTGGCGGACCCCGATCATGGCAGGGCCGGCCACCAGACTACGTCGTTTGACGCTTTTGTGGTGGGGAGCAGTGGAGAGGGCGGCAGGATGGAGGTGGCGGAGGGGAGAGAGCCAGAGGGGTGGGTGTCGTCGATCGTTGGAGAGACGGTCGTCGCCCCCACCACCCCCACCACGCCCTCCGCAGTCGCGAGGCTGACGTTCCAGGCGCCCACCCACGCCCGCTGGGCGCGGCACGGTGGGGGTGGGAGCGAGAAAGCTAAATTTATTGCCTGTTTTTGGGCCGTGCCGACCGGGGTGGGGCGGAGCACACTGTTTGTTCGGTACGTGCGCAGCGTTGCCACGTGGGTGCCCACGCCGCGATGGCTGCTGGCGATGGGCCTCAACAAGTTCCTGGATCAAGACACGTACCTGCTGGCGACGCAACAACCAGAGTTGTTGGCTGCAGAGGCAGAGGCAGCACGCGCGGCGGCCGCGGCCACGGCGACCGGCTCGCCACCCCCTCCCACCCCTCCCCTCTTCCGGTCGCGCCACGTGTTCGTCACCCCCACGGAAGCCTTTGTGCTGGCCGTCACCCGCTGGCTGGAGGCGGCGCTGCCGTCTGTTCCTGGGCGTGCCGACCGCCTGGCAGCTGGCGCGTTCCCACGCTCTCCACCCCCTCGCTCCGTCGTGTTAGACCGCGCCACCACCCACGCCGCGCTGGCGCCCTCCAGCGCGACCGCCGCTCGGGTGGGGGGGCGGGTGGCGGCGGTGGCGAAGATAGTGGCTGTAGTGGCGGCCGCAGGCGCAGCGGGCGCGCTCGGCGCGGGGCGCGGTGGCGCAGCGGCGGCGCCCTGGGTCGCGCTGGCGGTGGTGGCGGCTGCCATTGCCATGATCGGTGGCCACGTGGCGGCGGCCTTCACGTACCAGTATGATCGGGAGGCGGCGGGGCGGGACCTTGAACGGATTGCGAAACTAGTGCCGGAGCTGGAGGGGGGGAAAGTGAAGGGTTGAAAAGTTGTGTGTGTTGTGTGGGAGGGAGAGAAAAACACGGCCAAACGTTGTGTACCAACAGAGTAGCATGTATGAAGATAGAGAGAGCGGGCGGGGCTGCTGTAAAACAACAGAGAGCGAGAGGAGAGCGCGTGGGGCCGTTTATTTCCGCTGAATTTTGACTTTTCACACAACCTCTTTTCGGACCCCGCGCCCCACGCGTGGCACAGCCGAGCAGCCCGGGGACTCCACACACACACACATACACACTCTCCCACGCACCGCGCGCGCGCGCGCCCCGCGCCCCTCCACACCCATCCATCTTGCTCCCAATGCCGTCGCCCTCGCGGCGCGGCGACTCGAGCACCCGCCCGCCGCCCGCCAGTGCCGCGCTCAAAGTGCTGAGCAAGCTGGAACGGCTGCAGCCCAAGGTAGGAAGGAGGAGAGAGGGAGAGAGAGTGGAGGGTCAGCGCGCTCCCGCCGCGCAGTCCCCGTCTCAAATGCCGCCCCTTTTCCCTCTCCCCCCACAGTGGGGCTCCATCGCGGCCGGCCGCGACGCCGACCTGTCGACTGACGCGACGCCCGAGTCTTCGGTGAGTGGGTGGGAGGTGGAGAGAGAGCAAAAACAGGAAAACGCGCCCCCCCCCCCCGAACCATCGCGCGCGCGCTCGAAACCAAAAACCAAACGACCCTCCTTCAACAGCCGTCCCGCCCCACCCGGTCGCCGTCCAAGCGCCCGTCTCTGCACCTCAACGCGGACGCGCGAGCGTCTGGGTCACCGTCTCCACCGCCCGCGTCGTCAGCCGCTGCGCGCGACGCAGAGGACTGGGCGCGCGTGCGGGACGCGGCGCGCGCCGACGCCGACGCGGCGGCAGCCGTGGCAGCCGATTCCGCCGCCCGCGCGGACGCAGCGCGGGTCACCCTGGCCGAGCTGGGGGAAGCGTTGACCGCGGCCCGGGGCCAGCTGGTGGAGCTGCGATCTGCCGCGGATGGAGAGGCGCAGCGCGGCGCGGCGGAGCGCGAAGCAGCGAAACGGGCAGCGGCGGCCGTGGCCGCCGCCCGCGCCGACGCGACCGCCATCCTGGACAAAGCAACCGCCGACGCGGCAGCCACCCTGGCGGCCGCTGAAGCCGACGCGGCCGCTGTTCGCCAGCGCGCGACCGACACGGCGGCGGCCGAGCGTGCGCGCGACGACGCGGCGGCCGCAGACACGCGCGACCGCGCGGAGGCGGCCCTGGCGGACGCTCGGGTGAGGGCCGACACGTTCTTAGCTGATGCTCGTGCCAGGGCAGATGCCTTGCTCGCGGAAGCGAACGCCGCACTCGACACCGCGCGCCGCGACAGCGACACAGCGCGCGCCGCGGCGGCAGACGCCGACGCCCGCCTGGCCGCCGCCCTGGAGGCTGAATGCGCCGCAGCGTCCGCCAAAGCGGCGGCCGACGCGTCCGTCGCCAACGCCGCCCCCCACGCCGCGGCGTTGGGGGAGCGGGAGGCAGCTTTAGATGCACGCGACGCCGCCACCGCGGCCGCCGCTGCTGCCGCCACCGCTGCCCGCGCCGAAGCGGAAGACCTGCTGGCCCGCGCCGCGGCCGACGCCAAAGCGGCGGCCGACACCCGGCGCGCTGCCAACGACGCGCTTGCGCGCGCCGACACAGCGGCAGCCGCGCGCGAAGCCGCGGCCGCCGGCGCAGAGGCGAAGGCAGCCGACCGCGCCGCCCGCACGATCGCAGAAGCCAACCGCGCGCGCGATGATGCAGCCGCCGACCGCGCACGCGCCGACGCTGACGTGGCGGCGGCCGTGGCTCAAGCGGTGGCCGCACGCGAAGGAGCCGCGGCCGCGGTCGCGCGCGCGGCCGACGCAGCGGCCGCGGGCGACACCGCCCGCCGAGAGGCTGACGCCGCCCGCGCCGCGCGCGACGCAGCCCGCGCGGATGAAGAAGCCGCGCGCGCGGGCGCGGCTGAAGTTCGGGCGGCAGCCGACGCGGCTGCTGCTGCTGCCGCCGCGTCGCGCGCGGCGGCCGCCGCGGCCGTCCGGGAAAAGAGCGACGCCGAAGCCGAAGCCGCCCGCGCCCGCGCCCGGGCGGCGGCAGATGATGATGCCGCCGCCGCCCGCATCGCGGCATGGGAGGCGGCCGTGACGGACGAGGACGCTGCTCTCGCCACGCGTCGCGCCGCGGTCGACGACGCTGAACGCGCGGCCGCCGCCAGCGCGGCCGCCGCGGCCGCCGTCGCCGCCCGCGCAGCCGACGTGGAAGCCGCGGAAGCCGCCCTGGCGGCCGACCGCGCAGCTTTGGCGGATGAACGTGCCGCCCTGGCTGAACGCGAGCGTGCTCTCGCTGCCCACACCGACGCGCTGGCCGCGTGGAAGGCGCGCTTCAAAGACGCTGCCGCCCGTCACGTGGCAGACCGGGAGGCGGCCCTGGCGGCCGACCGCGCGTCCCTGGACCGCGACCGCGCCGACCTGGCGGCCGCTCAAGCAGAGCTGGCCGACGCGGTGGCCGCGCGCGAGCGCAGCGCGGCCGACGCCGACGCCGCGCTTGCGCAGCGCGCGGCCGCGGCAGCCGACCGGGACGCGGCCCTGGATGCACGGTCCACCGACCTCGAAGAACGGTCGGCCGCCCTGGACGCCGCCATCGCGGACGCGGACGCGCGGGCGGCTGATTTGGATGCACTTGCCGAAGCTCTCGGCGCGGAACGCGCGGCAGCGGACGCGCGCCGCGCCGACGTCGACGCCGCGGAAGCCGCCGCCACCGCCAAAGAAGCCGCCGGGGAGGCAGCTATAGCCGAAGCTGCCGCCCGGGCTGCCGACCTGGACGCGCGGGCCGCAGCACTGGACGACGCACAAGCAGGCCTCGCGGCCGCACGTGGCGCGGCCGAAGCACTTGCGGCGGACGCTGGTTCTCGCGCCGACGCGGCGGCAGCTGCTGAAGCTGCTGCCGAGGACGCTAGCCGGGAAGCTGGCGCGCGCGTGCGGGCTGCCCAGGCGGCCGAGGAAGAGGCGAGGCAGGCGGCGCAGGGAGCGGCCGCCCAGCGCGCCGCGGCCGACGGCGCCGCCGCGCGCGCCGAACGCGCTCTGACCGGCCTTGCAGACGCGCGCGCCGCGCTTGACGCTCGCGATGACGCCCTGGCTGCCGCCCGGGCGGCCCTGATCGCGGCCGCCGACGAAGCCGCCGCCCTGGCGGCCGCGGGCGGCGACGCCAGCGACGCCAGCGACGCGGCCGCCGTGCCCGCGCGTGCGGTGGCCGCCTGGGCTGAAGCCGCCGCCGCGGCTGCGCATGGTGCGTTGGGAGCGCCAGTGTCTCGCGCCGACGGCCCCTCCCTGGCCGCACTGCCAGCGTCTGATGCTGCAGCCGCTCTCGCGACCCGCGCCGCCACACTCGCCACGCGCGAAGCCGGCCTTGTGCGCTGGGCCGCCGCCCTGGACGCCGCCGCTGCCCGCGGGGCGGCCGCCCTGCGCTCCCTGAAGGCGCGCGCCCGGGCGGCGGACGCTGCGGAGGCGGCTGCCAAGGACGCCGCGACCGCGAGCGCCGACGCACTCGCGCGCGCGGCGGCTGTGCGCGCGGCGGAAGCCGAGATCGCGTCCCGCGCCGACGCCCTGGCGGCGCGGGAAGCCGACGTGGTGGCCGCCCACGCGGCGGCGGCCGACGCGGCCGCCTCCCTGACCGCGCGCGAGGCCGCGGTCGCGGACGTCGAAGCGCGCTGCGCAGCAGCCGACGCGGCGCGCGCAGAACTCGCAGCCCGCGCAGACGACCTGGCGGCCGCCGAGGCGGCCGCCGCCCGCGCCGCAGCGGACGTGGAGAGGCTGGGCGCCGACCTGGACGAGCGGGCGGCCGAGCTGGAGGCACGAGAAGCCGAGCTGGAGCGCGCGACCCGTGACGCACTCGCAGCGGGTGGCGCCGCCGCCCAAGCCGCCGCCGCCCAAGCCGACGCACTGGCCAACGACAGGGCGGCCGCGGCCGCTGCCAAGGCGGCGGCCGAGGTGGCGCGCGAGGAGGCGGAGGCCGCGCGCGCGGCGGCCGACAGTGCACGCCGTGACGCCGACGCGCGCGCAGCCACCCTGGCGGCCGAGACGGAGAGGCTGGCCGCCCTGCAAGCTGATGCCGCGGCTGCCACCGCCTTTGCCGCCGCTCTCAAAACGCGGGAAGACGCGGTGGCGGCCGCCGAGACGCAGGTGGCTGCCCGCGCGGCCGCCGTCGCGGCCGACGCGGCGCGCGCCGCGGACGCGCGTGCCGCCGCCGACACGGCCGCGGCCGATGCAGAGGCCAAGGCTGCGGCTGCGCGCGCCACCGCGGAAGTGGCGGCCGCGGCCGAGACACGCGCGCGCGACGCGCGCGCAGAGTTGGACGCCGCCCGCGACGCGGCGCGCCGCGATCGCGCAGAACTGGACGCGGCCGCCGCCGCCGCCCGCGCCCGCGAAGCCGAACTGGCCGGCCTGGCCGCCACCCTGAACGCGGAGCGGGAGGCGGTGGCCCGCGCCAAGGCGGAGGCCGAGGCAGCGTCCGAGGCGGCGCGGGCCGCGCGCGACGGCGCGGCCGCGACGATGGCGGAAGCCTCCAAACGGGACGCCGCCGCCCGGGCAGCGACAGACGCTGCCGGCGCCGCCAAAGCGGCGGCTGACGCGCGCGAAGCCGAGGCGGCTCGGGTGGAGAGTGCGGCGCGCGAAGCGGCTTCCGCCGCTGCCGCGCGCCTGCGCGAGCGTGAAGCCGCGCTGGCCACCGCTGAAGCTGCCGCCGCAGACCGCGCCGCCGCCGCCGACAAAGCGGTCGCCACCGCCACCGCTCAACGCGATGCCGCGGTCGCGGACCGGGAGGCGGCGGGGGCGGCGCGGGCTGAAGCCGACCGCACCGCGGCGCGCGCGGCGGCCGACGACGCTGAAGCCGCCCTGGCCCGCCGCGAGGCGGCGCTGGCCGAGCGTGAAGCCGGCGTCGCCGCCCGCCGCGCCGCGCTCGAAGACGAACTCTCGTCCCTTGAACGCCGCCTGCGGTCCGAAGTCGATGCCGCCCGGTCAGAGCTGGCGGCCCGGGATGCCGCCCTGCGCGGAGCCGAAGCGCAAGCCGCCGCCCGCGCGGACGCGGTGGCCCGGTCGGCGCGGGATGCAGCTGAGGAGGAAGCCAAAGCAGCACGCGCGGCGGCTGCGACCGCGCTGCGCGAAGCAGAGGAACGCGTTGCCGCCGCCCGCGCACTCGAAGACGCGGCCGCCCGCGCCAACCGGGACGCGGACGCCCGCCTGGCCGCCGTGGGGGCGGCCACCGAGACTGCGGCCGCGAGGGAGCGCGCCGCCGAAGCAGCTGCCGCCGCCGCGTCGCAGGCCAAGGCTGCCGCTGACGCGCGCGCGGCGATCGTCGAAGCGGCCGACGCGGCCGACGCCGACGCGCGCGCCGAGCTCGAGCGCGAACGAGCCGCCCTGGCGGCCGCCCGCGCCGAGTGGGAGGCGGGCGCGCCTGCACGCGCGGGGGCTGGGGAGGCGGCGGCTGCCGCGCGCGCTGCGCAAGCCCGCGCCGACGCCGCCCTGGCGGCCGCCGACGCGATGGCCACGACCGCCACCCAGAAAGCGGCCGCCGCGGATGCGGCCCGCGACGAGCTGGCGGCGCGCGAGCGCGACGTGGCGAGGCGCGAAGCGCGCGCCGACGCGATGGACCTGGCTGCCAAAGCCCGCGTGGAGGCCGCCGACGGCGAGTGGGCGAGGGCAAGGGCGGCAGCCGCTGACGCTGCCGCCCGGGACGCGGCAGCGCGCGACGCAGCGGATGCTGCCCGCGCGGCGCAAGCGGAAGCCGCCGCCGCGCGCGCCGACGCCGACGCGGCGGCCGCAGCGGCTGCCCGGCGTGTAGCCGCCGCCGACGCCCGCGAAGCCGATCTGCTTGGCCGCGAGCGCGGCGCTGCCGCTGCAGCAGCCGACGTGGAAGCCAAGGTGGCCGCCCTGGACGCACGGTCGGTGGATGCAGCCGAGGTGAGAGCGCTGTACGAAAAAGTCGCGGCGCGCGAAGCCGCGGTCGCCGCCGCCGAGGAGGCGGCCGCCGAGCGGGCTGCGGCGGCCGCCCGCGCAGCCGCTGACGCAGAGGCACGCGTCGCAGACTTGCTGCGGTCGCGGGAGGAGCGTGTGGCGGAGCGGGAGGCGTCGCTGGCTGCGGCTGAAGCCGACACTGCGTGCGCTCTGGCCGAGCGCAAAAAGCCGCGGCCGCGCGCGCGGAAGCTGCCGCCGCCGACGCGCGCGCGGCTGCTGCCGCCGAAAAAGCGGCGGCCGATGCTGCTGCCGCGGATGCGGCGGCCGCGGTTGTGGCGGCGGCCGACGCACGCGCTGCCGCTGACAAGCGCGCGCAGGAAGCGGCACAACGTGAAGCCGACGTCGACGCGCAGCGCGCGAGAGCTGGCGGCTGCCGCGGATGCGCTGGAGGCGCGCGCCCTGGACATCGAGGCTGCATCCTCGAGGGCGGCCGCGTTGAAGGATGGAGCTGCGGCGGCGGCGGCGGTGTTGATGGGCGGTGGCGGCGGTGGTGACGCTCGCGACGACGATCCGCTCTCGCGCTCGTCCCCCGTCGCGACGCGCCTGGCCTTTACGCCCGCCGCCACCGCGCCCCGCACCCTGCCCCGCCGCCCGCCCCGCGTGCCGCCCTCCCCTGGTGGTGGGGGTGGCCCCGGCGCGGGGGCCAGGGCCGACCTGCGGGCCGCGCTGGCGCCACTGGCTGACGCGGCCGACGCGGGCGCGCGCCGCATCGACCGCCTGCGCGCAGTCACCCGCACCCTGGCCGCTGAAGCAGCCCTGGGAGGCTGCGACGATGACGCAGACGCCGCCATTCTGTCCAGCCTGCCCGACGTAGACGCGTTGGCTGACCAGCTTGCGGAGTTGAGGGCGGCGGAAGCCTCGATCGACGCGACCGTGTCGTCCGTCGGAGGGCCCGCGTCGGCCGATGCAGCGCGGGCCGCCCTGGCCGACCATGCCACCGCCCTGGCCGAGTGGGAGGCTGCGCTGGCGGACGCGGTGGAGGCGGTGGCGGGGCCAGGTGGCTTGGCGACGCCGAGTGTGGTGAGGAAGTGAGAGAGAGAGAGGGATAGAAGGGGGTGATGTGTGTTTCGTTTTGTGTCGTGCGTGTGTGGTGAAAAACTTGGCCTAGGGTCAGTCTTAAAACAAAAAACAACAACCCTCTCTCTCACATCAAGCCACACCATCCAGCCGCATTTTCTCCAGTTCACCCGCCTGACGGTCCGCCTCTGCAGCCGCTGCCGCCGCGCGGCGCGCATCCAGATCTGCCAGGTACGTGTCCCTGTACGCTGCCCTCGCCTCCCCCAGCGCCACCAGCAGGTCGTCAAACCCGGCCCCCGTGGCCGCAGACACGGCGACGTGGGGGATGGCGCCAATGAATTCGTCCAGGACGAGGGAGAGGGAGCGGGACAGCGTGGCTGCATACGAGCCTTCTGCAGACAGGGCAGCATCCAGCGCATCCCAATCGCTCAACCACCCCGCCACCGCGTCCGCGCCCGCGACGTCGGACTTGTTGAAGGCGAGGAGGAGGGGAAGGCGGGTGCGGTAGAGGATGGAGGCAGCTTGCAGCATGTTGGAGACAAACGCAGGCGCGCGCGCGCAGCGCGGTGTATCGACGACGTACAGCACTGCCGTGGGGAATGAGGACCCCAGCGCATCCGTCATGATGGCGCCCGAGGCGGACCACGTGAAGATCTCGATTTGGCCGGGCGTGTCGACCGCCACGATGCGGGGCGGGTTGTCGCGCGGCTTTTCGAGGAGACTCACCACTTGGTCAAACCGAGTGGCAAACAGGTTGAGGGACGTCAGGATGGCGCCATTGGGGCCGAGGCCGTACTGGCGCATCACGTTTTTGTAGTTGACCTGATGTGGGGTGGGTGTTGGGTGGGTGGGAGGGGTGAAGTGTGAAGTGTGCAACCCTCTGCCTCTCTGTGCACGCCTCCTTCCTCCAACCTCTCTCTCTTCTCTCACAGTGTCCCTGATGTCGATGGCCGCCTCGTACGGCACGTCCGCGACGGCGGGGTCCAGGTTGACCAGGTACGTTGGCCCCGCCTCTTTTGTTGACGTGGCCACGTGGGCGGCGAGGCGGGACACGACGGCCGTCTTGCCGGAGCCGGCCATGCCTGTGGGAGGAAAAAGGAGGGGGAAGGGAAGTGGGGTTTGGGGCGTGGTGGGGGGGGTCGGCCGAGGCATGGCCCCGTTCCTCCCCCACCCGCCGCCACCCGCTGGTGCTTCTGCACCCACACACACGCGCATAACTCTCACCTATCACCAGCAACACCAACGGTTTGCCGTCCACGCTGCCCCCCGCCGCGGGCGGGGCGGAGGCCGGGGGCGGTGGCGAGCCGACGGAGTCCGACATTCGAGAGGCGGGGGGGAGGAGGTGTGCGTGGAGTGTGTGTGTGTGTGTGTGTGTGTGTGTGTGTGACTCTCTAGCCTGGTGCTGTGCAAAAAACAAGCGGGGCGCGGGGGAGGGGCGCCCGCTGCAGGGGGCGTGAAATTGGCTTGCTTTTACTTTCAGCCGTTGCTGTCTCGTCGCTCCAGTGCGTCTCTCTTTTTTCGGTCGACCCGCCGCAGTGTGTGTGTGCGCGGCCCCGCTCCTCACACCAAACACGCACGCCCACCACCATGGCTCCCCTGGACGCCACCCAAGTCCCGCCGTGAGTGTGGCGTGGTGGCAGACCGTGAAAGACGGCGCGGCTCTGCCTCTCTCTCGGCACGACGCCAAAAATAACCCACCCCTCCTCTGACCCTCTCCTCCCACACACAGCTCGCCCTGGCTCGCCCCCCGCACCGCGGGCCCCGGCTGGCGCGCCGTCCCCGTGCCCCCCACCTCGTGCGGCCCGCCCCCCCCCCCCCCCCACCGCGGCGGGGGACAGCGTGTTTGCGCCGCCGCCACCGACCGCCCCAGCCCCTTCCCTCACCCCGCGCGCCCTGCCGTGGGGGTCCCGCCCCGCCACCGCGGTGGCGGCCACCACCAACCCTCTGTACGGCGACCGCGGTGGCGACAAGGAGGGTGATGTTGCGGCGGGCGTGCCGCGCCTCTACCTGCCCCCCCCCTCTGCCACCGCCGTGCCCCGCCCCTCCTGGTTTGCCGACCTGCCGTCCCCAGGCCGCCTGTCGGCCGCCTCGTCGGCGACCTCCACGCCGCGTGGGGGAGGGTGGGGGGTGGGGGCCCCCCTGGCGTCAGCGCCGTGGCCGCCGCAGGCGCAGGGCGCGCCCGTGCCCTGGCCACTGGCCAGCGACCGCCCGCCGACTGCTGGCTTGCCGTGGGCGGGTGGTGCCACGCCGCGTGGTGCCCTGGTGCCGGCGCCCCCGTCGACGGCTGGCCCTCTTCTGGCGCCCCTCCCCACCCCCCTCCCTCCTCCTCCTCCCACCGCCGACCTCCCCTTCCTGCTGGCCTCCCCCCCCACGGGAGCCCCCCCCATTCGCTGCACGGGCTTGTCCCTGCTGCGCGGCCGGGGCCGCCGCTCCCCGGTCGCCATTTTTCTCGACCCGCCGCGCGGCTCTCCTCCCGACACGCCCCTGGTCCAAATCGGGGTCGCCCTGCGCCGCGGCCCCCGCCCACGCGTCGTGGCCGTCATGGGGGGGGGGGGGGGGGGGGGCGTGGGTGGCAGCAGCAACAGCGCTGTCGCCACCTCTGGCCCTCCACGTGCCGCCGCCCTGGTGACGGGAAACTGGGCGGGCACATCCTACCTGGCCACCGGCCCCCGGGGCGGTCAACTCGCCGCCGTCTCCTACGCCGCCTCCATGCTCGGCGGCCGTGGCCCCCGCCGCGTGGGCGTGCTGGTGCCCACGGCGCCCGGGGTGGGGGGGCTCGCGGCGCGCGCTGCCGCCGTCGACTCCGGTGTCGCCTCCCTCACCAACGTGCCGCCCCGCTGGTCCGGCCGGGCGGGCGCCTATGTTCTGGACTTTGGGGGGCGCGTCACCCGGCCGTCCGTCAAAAACTTTCAGCTGGTGGCTGCTGGTGGGGGGGTGGGGGACGCTGCCCGCGCGGGCGCGACCAAGCCGCGCCCCCTCCTCCAGTTTGGGCGGTCCGGGGACGACGCCTTCGCCCTCGACTACTGCCACCCGCTGACCGGGCTGCAGACGGTAGTCATCGCGCTGACCGCGCTGGACGGCAAGCTGACGTGCGAGTGATTGAGAGGGTGGGGGGTGGGGGGGGGGGGAAGGAAGAAACGCGTTCTTGTTGATCATTTTTGCTTTGCTTTCGTTGTTTAAAAAACCACAGTTTGCTACACACACAAAAACCGATGTTGAAAAAAAACACACACTGGCACCACAACGGCGCGCGGTTCGCGGAGGGATGAAAAAAGGCGGAACCTCCCCTCCTTTTCCTTTCCCCACTCTCTCACTCATTCTTCCTCCACACATACCCCGGGTACCGGCTCGTCACCGCCCTCAACCCCGGTAGCGTCATGAAGGCGAGCGCACCCGGGTTGGAGGCCACAATGGCGTCCCACTCGCGCGGGTGAATCACACCATCGCCCGCGGCATCCCCCGCAGCAAACGCGGCATCCACCAGGGCGTCCAGGTCGGCCGGCCTGAGCCCCAGGGCCGGGTTGTCGGCGGTGGCGGCGGCCAGCAGGGCGCGCAGCTCCCGCTTCTCGATGACGCCGGTGCGGTGGATGTCGTACACTTTAAAAACAAACGCGGCTTTCTCATCGTGCGGTGCAGACGGGTGGAACACGGACAGGCCGCGCACAAACTCGGGAAAGTCGACGACCTCGTTGTCGGCGGCGTCAAAGGCGGCAAAGACGCGGTCGATGAAGAGGGAGGAGGCGGCGGTCGCGTCGGACCGAGGGTTGCGGCCAAGCAGGGCCGCCCCCCACTCCGATTTGTGGATCAACCCGTCCGCGATGTGGGAGTTGGAGACGGATTCAAACAGTTCTTGCAGGGTGTAGACTTCGTCGACGGAGACTGGAGGTGGGAGGGAGGGAGGGAGGGGGGTCGGCAGGAGAGAGGGACCAGCAAATTGCCCACACTCTCTCTTCCCGCACACACGCAACTCACAGTACGTCTCGTTGGCCAGCTGCTGGTGCAGGGACGGCGGCTCGCCGCGGCGCGACTGCGCGCCGCTGCGCGACGGCGCGCTCGACACGCACCCCATTCGGCGAACGATTGTGCTTGTGCGTTTTTTTTTTCTTTTTTTGCCCCAATCTGCACAACAACGCCCCTTTTCCTCCAGCGCGAGGGCAGGGGGGCGAGTCCCACGACCTCTACACAGATCATCCACACCCATGCCCCTTTCCACCACGCACACCCAAGCGCTCGTCGCGACGGGCTCCCCCCGCGTCTCCGCCGCGCTGGCAGACACCCCCTTCCCCTCCGCCGACGCCCTCGTGGCCGCCGCCGCGACCGCATGGTGGACCGCCCCCGTCACCGACTGGTTGGCCGCGTTTGCGTCTCATCCTCGAATTGCCAGCACACGTGACGTCAGCGCGCTGGCGCCCGAGGAGCAGGCCCAATCCAGCCGGGAGCAGGCGGCGGCGGCTGGCGCGGGGGATGGTGTGAAGCAGGTGTGGGTTTTCGTGTGTGTGTGTGATCGGAAGTAAGGGCGTGATTGATTGATTGACACCAATCATCGTTTCGTTTTTTAACCACACGCCTTTAACCACACACACAGGAGCTGGCCGACTGGAACGCGCGCTACGACGCCAAGTTTGGCCACATCTTCCTCGTGTTTGCGTCGGGGCGCAGCGCGGAGTCGATGCTGGCCGAGCTGAAGCAGCGGTGAGAGAGAAGCGGGAGGGGGGAAAGGAAGGGGGTGAATGACCCGCCCTGACTCTCTCTCACACACAACACACACACACACACAGCTACACCAACCCGCCCTGCGTCGAGCTCACCCGCGCCGCCATGGAGCACATGAAGATCATGAACCGCCGCCTGCGCGCGCTGGTGGGGGAGGAGGAGGCGCCCCCGGCGGCGGTGGACGCCGCGCCTGCCACCCCGCCCCCCCGGTCCGCCATCACCACCCACGTCCTGGACGTGGCCCTGGGCCGCCCCGCGGCTGGCGTGACCGTCACCTTGTTTGCTCGGCCGGCGTGTGCCCCCCCCGCCGCGCGGCTGTGGTCTCCGCTCGCGACGCGCGAGACCGACGCGGACGGTCGGGCCAACGACCTGCTGCCCCCCGGGGCACCGCCCCCACCACCAGGCGTGTACAGGCTGGAGTTTGACACGGGGGCCTATGTGGAGAGGGTGGCGGCAACAGAGGTGCCGGGGTACGGTGGAAGCAGCGGCGCGTTTTTTCCGGCGGCAGCAGTCGTATTCGTTGTGTCCCCCGGCCGCGCCCACTATCACGTCCCGTTGACGTGGTCGCCGTACGGCTACTCCACGTACAGGGGCAGTTGAGAGAGAGTGAAGGGGATCTTTGACTGATTTCTTTTTCTGTGACGGTTTCACACAAACAAACAGCGCGCGCGCTCGCTCTCCCACACTCTCACGGCCACCCCGGCCCCCCGGGAGCAGGCAGCAGCGGCCCTCCCCTGGTGCCACCACCGCTGCTGGACGGCTCGGTGGCGGCCGGGGCGGCGTCAAACAGGGACAGAATGGCCGCGTGGTCTGCGCGCGTCACGGGCGGCGCGCGCGGCGCGCGCGGCATCGCTGGCGGCGGCGGCACAGCGGCCGGCGGTGGTGGCGCTGTCGCGGTGGGGGCGACGGACGCCGCCACAAACGCGTCCCAGCCGTGCGGGTCGGCGGCGGGGGCGGCAGGCGCGGGTGCGGCAGCGGCGGCGGCGGGAGCGGGCGTGTCGAAAGAAGCCCACCCGCCGCCGCTGGTGGCGGCAGCGGCCGCGGCAGGCGGCGCAGGGGCTGGTCCATCGTCCAGGCACAGCAAGTCGGCCACCGGAGGGGCGGCGGGGCGCGCGGGCGGCGGCGGCGCGGCGGCCGGCGGCGCGGGCGGCGCCGCAGCACCCGCACTCACCCCATTCTCCAGGGTCGGCGGCACTCCCTCCGCGGCATACCGCTTCTCCCGGTACTTGTCCCCAATGAACCGGGCCAGGGCCGCCATGTCGCCCTCGGCCGGGCGGGCAAAGCCGGGGGGCAGCTTTGCCTCCCAAAACGACGCCGCGCGCGCGTTGCCGGTGGCGGCCACAAAGGCCACCTGGTCGGGCAGCCACGTGTCCAGCGTGGCGGAGCGCACTTTGGAGACGTGGGTGCCGAGGGAGCGGTGGACGCCTGTGTGGTGGGGTGGGGTGGGTGAGAAGGGGAGGGGCATCGGTCGCGCGTCATTGTGTTGACCCATGGTTGCCCCCGTTTCGATGCCGCCCACCAGCCAGCAGCAAGTGCTGATTGCAAATGGTCGTGTCGCCTCCGCGCGGGGGGGGGGCGCCCACGTCCACGCACAAAAACAGCCAGCAGCTGTCCAAAAACGCGCGATTGGGTCGCACGACACCCCCGCCCCCTCCCTCCACTCTCTCTCACCCGAACAGTTCAGGCACACAAACACGCCCAAATTAACTGACGCCCACGTCGGCCCCCGCGCCCCGCACTCGGCGCAGCGGCGGTTGGGCTCCTCGCGCAGCAGCGCCGCGAGCGTGCGCCTGTGCGCGTCGGCCTGCGCCTTGGACACGCCGGCCTTGTCCGACATTTGGAGGAGGGTGTGTAAACCTCACACACACAGCGCGGCCCCCAGGGTGCCGGCAGAGGGCGGGCAACACAAACGTTCTCTCTGCACGGGTGTGTCTGAAGAACGCGTTCACTCCAATCGGTGTCTTCTTCTTTGCCCCTCTCGCCCGCGCCGCTTCGGCGCGCGCGCTCGCACACACCCACGCACACAGTGGGCGTGCAGGCACACCGCCAGGCACTCCCCCCCACACACACACGCTGCGCGCCGGGTGTGGAGGGACAGGACACCCTGACCCGCGCGCCCACCCACACACGCGCGCGGGCTGGGTGTCACGCGCACAACCACGCCCCTCCCGCACCCGCCAGACCTCCTTTGGTCAGAGGGTGACCCCGTCTGAGGGCGCGGCTGGAGCCGCCGAGGGCGCCGAGGGCCCTGTTTCACTGTCGGTGACGCACACCTCCCCCTCAAAAACACGTTTTCCATGCGCCCCGACTCTGCTCCCTCCCCCCTGGACGACGCGGACGCTGTCCTGGATGACGAGATAGTTGGTGCTCGCTTTTGGCGGCGTGGAGGCGGCAGTGGGCTTGGCCTTCCCCCCCTGTCCTCGCCGCGCGATGAGGACCTGTCCTCCTTGACCGCCTCCGAGCTGCGCAACAGACTGGCCCAGCTGCAGAAACAGAACATGCTGCACCTGCCGGACGGCGGGCGCAAGGCGGCCGCCCGGGCGGCGGCGCTGCGGGAGGCGCTGGCGGCGCGCGAGCGAGCGGACGCAGAGCGCGCGGCGGCCGCGGCTGCGGCGGCCGCCACCAAGCGGGCGGCGCCTGACGACGATGATGACGGTGACAGCGGTCGGGCGGGCCGCGCCGCCCGCCCCGCCAAAGAGCGCCGCCGCCGCGACCCGACGCCCCCCGACCGCGCCGCGTCGAAGCATTGGTTCTCCGCCGCCACCGCCCAAGCAGCCGGCACCGACAAGCGGCCACGGGGCGGCGCCTGCTGCCTGTGCTCCGCCTCCTTTGTGGCCGACCAGCTGGCGCCGCTGCCTGGCGACCGGCGCGTGTCCGACGAGGTGCTGTCGGCGCTCGCGGCGCGTGCGGGCGTGCCGAAAAAAGACCTGCGCGCCTGCCGCCCCTGCGCCGCCGCCAACTTGAGCGGTGGCACGGGAGGAGGTGGCCTGCGCCAGACGCGGCTGGGCGGGCTGGGTGGGTGGCCGCCCTCGCTGGCCGCGGCCGCGGACGCAGCGCGGCGCGGGGGGAGGGCCCCGCCGCCGGGCGACGGCGACGCTGTCATCGTCCTGGACGACGACGGCGCCGCCTCCCCGCCCGCCGCCGCCGCGGCAGTCGGATCCACGTTCACGGCCACCGGGAGGCGGAGGTCGGGGCGGGCGGGCACGCCGCGCGGCGGCAGTGCAGTGCGTTACGCGGGCCTCTCAGCCGCGTGGCCGCGCGGCGCGGCGCGCGGCGCGGTGTCGTTTGGGCCGGCCGACATTGCCTGCCTGGATGAGGACGCCATGCTGAACGATACCATCATCGATTTGCAGATGAAGTGAGTTGAAGTGTGGGTGTGGAGAGGGAGCATGGCACGGCAAAAAGGAACACACTCGACCCACCCCCACTCCTCTCCCTCAGGCGCATCGAGGCCTCCCTGCCCCCGTCCCGCCGCCCCCGCTTCCACTTTTTCTCGTCTTTCTTCTACAAGAAGCTGATCCAGGGGTCGGGGCGCGCGTCGGCAGCGGCGGGACCATCATCGTCGTCCGCCCCCCGCCCTCCCGCCGCCAACCACGCGGCCGTCGCGTCGTGGACGCGCGGCGTCGACATCTTCGCCGCCGACTACATCCTCATCCCGGTGCACGACGACCTGCACTGGTCGCTCATCATCGTGGCGTACCCGGGCGCGGTGGCGGGCACGCCCCACACCACGGGCGACGCGACCGCCGCGACCGCGGTGGCAGCGGTCTACCAACTCTCCCCACCCCCTCCCACCCCCTCCATCCTGCACCTCGACTCCATGGGCAACCACTCCGCCTGCGGCCACAAGGCGGGGGCCGTGGCCCGGGTGGTGCGGTCGTACCTGGAGCACGAGTGGGCCGCGCGCGCGGCGGGGGACGCGTCCTCGGTCGCGGCGCGCGCGGTCGCGGCGCGCGGCGCGCTCGTCGACTGGCGCCCCGCGTTCCAGCCCAAAGCGTTGCCCACTCTGGTTCCCACCCCTCTCCCCCTGCAAGACAATGCGGTCGACTGTGGGCTGCTGGTGCTGGCGTACGCGGACCACTTTTGTGCGGGTGCCCCCCTCCCCCCCCGCGTCGGCGACCGCGCGCGCTCGGCCTCGCCCTCGACTACGTCGTCCTCCCCCACGTCGCCAGACGCCTTGAATCCCTCCCAGCTGCCCCTCATCAGCCGCCAAACTCTGTCCGAGTTGTGGCGGGTGCCGCGGTCGCCGTGGCCGGGGTTTTTGCACGAAACCTGGTTCCCCCCCGGCGCGGAGGCGGGGGGGCTGAGGCGTGACCTGCGAGCCTTCATGCTGGCCGAGATGGTGGCCCAGATGCCGTCGACGGCGGGGAGTGAGGGTGCCATCGCGCACGCTGCCGCCGACGCGGCCGACGCGGCGGGCGGGCCCCCCGCCGTCCACTACACACACCCCTCCGCCGGCGTGGACCGCGCCCGGGCGCGGGTGGCGGCCGCGCTGGAGAGGGCGGCAGCGCGTGGCACGGGGGTGCGCGGCACGCGGCGGCGGGCGGATGACGCGGGGGCGCCCCCCGCCCCGGCCCGCGGGCACGCGCACCGGTCGACCCTCGCCGCCGCCGCCGCCGAGCGGCGCGCGCGCGGGGGGGGGGGGGGGGGCGCTCTGGGTGCCACCGCCTCCCGTTGACTTGACGACGTCTGGTGGGTTCACTCGGGAGCCGCAGCGCACGTTTGGGAGGGGGGGGGGGCGGAGGGCGGCGGTGACGTGGTGTGTGTGTGTGTGTGTTGTTGGGTTTGGTTTTGTGTTCACCGGCTTTTTCTTTGCACTGCTTTCCGTCCGGCCACACCAGGAGACAGAAACAGTTCGACACGAACTGAGACCACACACCACGCTCGGGACACACTCTCTCTCTCTCTGTGCCCTTCCCTCATGCGCCACCCCCCGCCTTGACCTCCCGCTCCACCTCCCTCGCCAGGTCGTCCGCCGTCACGCACCCTCGCAGCACGCCCCCCCGCCCCGCGGCCGCGTCCATGGCCCGGGTGGCGGCCGCCGTGATGGAGGCGGGGGAGAGGCGCGTGGCCGCGAGTGCGCTGACATTAACCCCTGGGCCCAGCCGCACGCCCGGCCTCGACCGCAGCGCGTCCCGCCAGGCGGCGTTGCGGGAGGGTGTGTCCGGGTACCTGAACGCCACCGCCCGCGCGCGGTTGGAGCGCGCCCACTCAGACGCGGTGGCAGAGTCGCGGGTGGTGACGAGCGCGAGCCCCGCGGGCAGCGCGCCGGCCGCCGCCGCCACCGCGTCCGCGGTCACGCGGTGGGCCAGCAGGCCGTCCGCGCCATCGATCAATAAGACGGCGGCTGCTGCGGACGCGGCAGACGCGGCGCGGGCGAGCGCGGCGGCCGCGCGTTTGGGGGGGGAGCGCGGCGAGCGGGGCGCCGTCGACGGCAAACAGGCCCCTCCCCAACTCCGCCGCCACAATGGACGCAGCCTCCGTTTTGCCGGTGCCGGCGGGACCGTGCAGCACGACGCACACGCCGGGCGAGGAGGAGGAGGTGGAGGGCGGGGTGGAGGGTGTCCCGCTGCCGCACCACCCCCGCCGCACCGCGGGCAGTGGCGACGGCGGCGCGTCGCCAGCTAACAAATCGCGGGCGCGGGCGCGGGCCAGGACATCGATCAGCGCATCAACAGTGGATTCCGACAACGCTAAATCAGCCAACCGCCGGCGACGGGGGGGTGGCGACCGCGGCGGCGTGGGCGGCGGCGGCGGCGGGTGCGTCGCCCAGGGGGCAGTGGTGGTCGCCTCCGCCACCACCGCTGCCACGCGGGCGGCGGCGGCGGCCGCCTGGCGCGCGTCCGCGGCCGCCGCCTCACGCCGCGCGTCGGCCGCGTCCGCGGCAGCGTGCGCGCCGGTGGCGACGCGGCGCGCGCGGCGCGCCGAGCGCGCGGCACGGCGCACCACGGTTGGGGGGGAGGGGACGAGTGTGCACGCATCCACTGACTCGCTCGTCGACGCCCGAGTCACGCGCACGGTGGGCGGGTGGGGCGAGGGCGACCGCCAGGGCGCGGGGCGGGGGGGCGGCGAGGCACGCGGCGGGGTGGTGGTCGCGACGGGCGAGCGCGCCGCGCGCAGCGGCGGCGACACAGCCACAGCCTCCTCCTCCGCCTCTTTCACAGGCGGTGGCGACGCCACAGCCCCCCCCGCAATCGCGGACGCGGTCAACACCAGCGTGGGCGCAACCGCGACGCGGGGCAGGGGGCGCTTGGCCGCCGCGCGCGCGGCGAGCGCGGCGGGAGGGCGCGGCAGGCCTCCCTTGCGTGGCGAGCGGGGGGGGGACCCACCCCACAGCGTGGTTTCTCCCAGGGTGGAGGCCAGGGCGGAGGCAACGACCCCAAAGTCAGCGTAGACGGGGCGGCCGTCGAGGGCGGTGGGCGGCAGCGCGGCCAGCGGGTCGACAGGCTGATGGTGTGTGGAGGGAAAGGGCCAATGTGTGTGAGAAATGGCGCACCTTTGATGGCATCCACGTAGCTCACGCGGGAGCGCATGCACGACAGATGCCGTTGGTGCACGGGGAGCGCTGGCAGCGGGGAGGAGGGGGCGAGGAGGGAGCCGCAAGTGCGCGCCTCGCGCGCCAACCAAATCAAGATGCCTCGCTTGACCGCCCCCGCCGTCCCCCGATGCCGTCCCATGCGCCCGCGCAGGGACAGCAGGGACCCATTCACACGGTCTATGCACGCGGGTCGCGGCCGCAAGGCTTACCTGCGTCATGATGCGAGCAAAAACAGGGACGCTCGTCTATCGGGCAATTGGGTTGTTTTGTTTCGACAGAGTGCGGCATACTTTTTTTCACTCTCTCTTCTCTGCACAGCGCGAGAAAGAAGTCCTGCGCCCCACACACAAACCATGGCCACCCCCCCCATCAAGTACGCCTTTGTCGCGCGCGGCGCCGACGTGCTGGCCGAGCTGCCGGGCGTCCCGCCAGGAGACGCGGCGCGCCACAAGGCGGTCGGCCAGTCGTGCCTGGACCGCTGCCCTCCCGGCGGGGAGGCGGCGCGGTGAGTTGTGGAGTGTGTGTGTGTGTGTGTGTAGAGAGAAAGAGAGAGAGGAGACAGAGACGGCGGGGCCCATCGCGCCAGCGTGCGCGCTGGCGCGAAACGCATCGCGCGGGCGCGATGCGTCGCTCCGCACGCGGCGGGGACATTGAGCGCACACGCGTCGTGCGCGCCCTCTGCTGCATCCCCGGCCCCATGCTCAACACGCGTCCCAGTGCCTTCGCGGCAGAGGCGAGGTTTTGGGGGGGCTTCCGCTCACCCTCTCTTCCCCACCCCTCTCCCTCCCCACAGCTACACCTTCACCGTCGACGGCGCCACCTACAACTACGTCATTGACGGCCGGTTTGCGTTCCTGGCGGTGTCGAACGAAGGGTGAGAGAGACGATGAGAGAGAGTTTTGATTGATTCGTTTTCTCGCGACGTTTTACACCCCTGCTCACCGCCACCCCACCACCACCCAACCCACACACAGCACTGGCCGCACCCTGCCCTTTGCCTTCCTGGAGGCCACTCGCTCCGAGTTCACGGCCAAACACGCCGACCGCGGCGCCACGTGCCCCGCCGGCGCGCTCGACCGCGCCTTTGGCCCCCGCCTGCGCGCCGCAGCCGACCACGTCGCCGCCCACCCCGACGAAGCCTCCCGCGTGGCCGGCCTGCAAGCCCAGGTGGACGCCGTCAAAGCCGTCATGGTGGACAACATAGAACGCGTGCTCGCGCGGGGGGAGCGGGTGGAGGCCTTGGTTGACAAAACGGACGACCTGCGCGCCCAAGCCGGCCGCTTCCAGCGCACGGGGGCCGCCCTGCGGCGCAAGATGTGGTGGAACAATGTCAAGGTGTGGGTCCTGGTGGCGTTGCTGCTGGGCGCGCTGGCGTTTGTCATTTTTCTGTCGGTCTGCTTTTCAGGGGGCAACTGTTTCAAGGGCAAGAACTAGAATTGATGGAGTGTGTGAGGGAGAGACAGGGCTTTGCGTGCGCGTGTGTGTGTGTGCAAGAACAAAGAACGGGGCGCTCTTTTGATTAGTGTTTTTTTCAATATAAACAGGGACTCGCACAAACATAATCTCTCTCTCCATCACCCCTCCTTCAGACTCGCCAGCACCGCCTCCCGCATCACGTCCAGCGGCGCCTCCACCCCCGTGAACAGGGCGAACTGGTCCGCCGCCTGCCGCACAAACATTTCAACACCGTCCGCCGTGGCGACGCCCGCCGCTTTTGCATCCCGCAGCAACCGTGTGTCGACGGGCGTGTAGACTGCGTCGAAGACGAGTCTGTAGCCTGGCAGGGCGGACGCGGGGATGGGGGACGTCTCGGGGCGGGGGTCGGCGGCCGTCGCCATGCCGACGGGGGTCGTGTTGGCGAGCACGTCGCCCGACACGCGCCCGGACGCGACCTCGCCCAACGCGACGCCCCGTGCAGACGCGCCCGGCACGCCGGCGACAACGTCAGCCGCCAGCGACGCCGCTGCGTCGGGATTGCGGGCAGCGACAACCACGGCGGCCCCCGCGCGCGCCGAGCCAAACGCGGCCGCGCGCGCCGCGCCGCCCGCGCCCAGCACGACGACTGTCAAGCCGGCCAGAGGGGAGGTGGAGGATGCTCCACCGCCACCACTCGACGCCAGGCGGACCTCGATCGCGCCGACTGCGGCGGATGCATCAGTGTTGTACGCCTTCAACCCTCCGCCCGGCAGCCTGACCAGCGTGTTCGCCGCCCCAATTGATGCCGCGCTGGCGTCCGCCTCGCTGGCAGCCGCCAGGGCGGCCACCTTGTGCGGGATGGTGACCGAGAAGCCGCGCCAGTCGGGCGCGTCGAACGCGGTCAAGAAGTCGGGCAGAGAGTCCACTTTGAAAGGTAAATACACGCCATCCACGCCCGCCGCCGCCAGGGCGGCATTGTGCAGGGCGGGGGAGCGAGAGTGGGACACCGGGTTGCCGATGACGCCGAGGATGGTGGTGGACGGGGTCATGGTGGGGAGGCGGTAGCGGTGAACCAGGTCGGCCAGCGTCGGCTGCCCCGGCGCGGAAGCGCGCCCCGCCCCCAGCGCGCCAAACGTGAGGTGGCCCCCATACTTGGGGGCCAGGATGCGGGTGGCGACGCCGGCTTCCCCCATGGCGAGGGCGATGGTGGGCGCGCGCGCGGTCGCAGCCAGATTCAGGACCGCCGCAGCGTCAGCGTCGCGCACCGCCGTCGTCGCAATCTTGGCCACGTCCGCCCCAGCGGCATGCATGTCGTCAATCAGCTGGGCCAGCGCGTCCGGGTCGGGCGTCCTGGCGTAGTCGTGGTGGGACAGGATGACACGAGTAGTCGGGGGGATGGGCGGCCCCCCAGCCGCAAAGAAGTAGGGGCTGGCCAACACCTCCACATCCACGTACGCCGCCCCCAGCAGCGCGGCATACTTGAGCACGGCCAGGCGGGGGGCTTCGTCGCCCTTGTAGTGGCCGCCTTCCCAGGCTGGGCGGAAGGTGACGACGGCGGGCAGGGACGCGGATGAGCACGCCGCCAGCAGAGACGTCAGGGTGGCGTGAGGATCGGCCGGGTCAAAGTCGGTCAGAAAGTCGATGCGCAGCTCGACCGCGGTGGCGCCCTGGGAGGCGGCCTCCTGTTGTTGGGTGTGTGTGGGGGGGGGGGGGGGGGGGGGGGGGAGGACAAAAAGGTGAGCCAGCGTCGTTTTCGTTGCGGTCTCCCCCGTTTGCCTCCTCCTCGCAAGACACAGACACTCTCATACCTCAATCTCAGCCAACGCTGCCTCCAGCGTCGCCGCCGTCACCGACGTGCACAGGAGCGTCCGTGCGCGGCCGCCGGCGGGTGTCGCCCCCGGCACTGCCGCCTCGGACGAGGCGGCGGTCACAGCGTCGCCAGCGGAAGCTACCACAATGCGAGTGGGGGGGCGCATGGGGGCGGTGGAAGCGCGTGGAGGGCGGGAGGGGCGCCCACGCAGCCAGCCGGCAGCGAGTGCACTGGCAGGCGCGGTGGCGCGCATTGTGGGCGATGGGAGGCTGGGAGAGGTGGGGTGGAAGCCCGACGCCCTCCTGCTTGTGTGTGTGTGTGTGTGGAGAGGAGGCGGCGCCAACCCAGGAGCCAGCGGGCGAGAGAGGAAACCCGTCGTTTTTGTGTGCTGCCAAAATCTCGACCCCCTTTTTCGTTGGGGGCTGAAAACGCGCGTCTCCCACACGACACAAGCAACCACCCCCTGCCTGGCCCCCAACGCACACACACATACCTACATTCTTTCAATGCAGCGCGCGCTGGGCGGCACCGCGCGCGCGCCCGCGCGCGCGCGCCGCCGCCGCGCCGCGCGACGGCACCGCCTCGGCCGGCGCCCCGGCTGGCGGCCAGGTGAGGGAGTGGAGAGACGGGGATGACAAAAGCCGGTCGTGGCGCTGGAGGCGAGGAATGCGGCACAGGGCAGGGGGAGTCGCCGGGGCTGGCTAGGCCGCCTCGACGCGTGTGGTGGCTTGGCTGCGAGCCGCGCTGTGGTCGGCTGGGGGAAACGCACGCCACTGCCTCGGCCCCCCCGCCAGGGACGCGTGCGAGCACAAGCCATACATACACAGCGTGAGGGGGACGGTCGAGGCCGGACGAGGAGAGCGCGGCTCCCCATCTCCCAAGAGCACCCACCGCATGCCTCCACCACCCTCTCTCTCCACCCAGGCACCGCCACCCGCTCCCTCCACCCGCCCTCCCGCCCCCCCCCTCCTCCGCCGACGCCGCCGCCGCCGCCGCCGCCGCGGCCTCCGTCCCCGCCCCCCCCGCCACCTGGGCCAACGCACGGCGGCTGGGCATCGTGGGCCTTTGCTTTGTCGCGTTCATGCTGTGCAACATGGACCGCGTCAACATGTCGATCGCCATCCTCCCCATGGCCGACGCCTATGGGTGGGACCAGGCGACAGTCGGCCTCGTTCAGTCCTCCTTTTTCTGGGGGTATTTGTTGACCCAGGTGGCGGGTGGCGTGCTGGCAGACAAGTACGGCGGCAAGCGTGTTCTAGGAGGCGGCGTCGTGTGGTGGTCCCTCGCCACCGCCCTCACCCCCCTGGCCGCCCAGCTGGGCCTGCCCGCCCTCCTGGCGGCACGTGCCGCCATGGGAGTCGGGGAGGGGGTGGCGATGCCCGCTATGAACAACCTCCTGTCGCGCTGGGTCCCAGTGCAGGAGCGCTCGCGCTCGCTCGCCCTCGTCTACTCCGGCATGTACTGTGGGTCAGTTCTGGGTTTGGCGCTGTCCCCCCACATGATCCATGCGATGCAGGTAAGAGTTCGGAGGGGTGGCGGTGGGTGGGTGGTGAGAAAGGGCAAGTTTTTTGAGAAACCAAACGCAGCTGCCTCCTTTCCACATATGGGCTCACCCCTCAACACTCCCTGGGCCACCACCCATTACCCTGACCCCCACCCCACTCTCCCCTCCCCACCTTCACAGTGGCCCTCCGTCTTCTACATTTTTGGTGCACTGGGCCTCGTCTGGTTCATCTTCTGGGAAGCGCGCGCCGCGTCGTCGCCCGGTGAAGATCCGCAGTGCACCCCCGCGGAGCGCGCCTACATCGCGGCGTCTGCCGTGGCCCCCCCGACCGCGGGCACCACCACAAAGATCCCGTGGCGAGCGTTGCTGACCAAGGCGCCGGTGTGGGCTCTGATTGTGTCCCACTTTTGCCACAACTGGGGCACTTTCATCTTGCTCACCTGGATGCCCACCTACTACGCCCAGGCGCGCGGCGTCGACATCGTGGCGTCGGGGGCGCTGTCTGTGATTCCCTGGTTGGCGATGGTGGTGTCGTCCAATGTGGGGGGGTGGCTGGCCGACACCGCCATCTCGCGCGGCGTCAACGTGACGCGTGTCCGCAAAGTGGCCCAAACCATCGGCTTCCTGGGCCCCGCCTTCTTCCTGACCCAACTCGGCAATGCGCACACCACAGCTGCTGCCGTTGTCTGCATGGCGGCCGCCCAGGGACTCGACGCCTTCTCCCAAGCCGGCCTCTACTCCAATCACGCCGACATCGCGCCCCGGTATGCTGGCGTTCTCCTGGGTATGTCCAACACGGCGGGCGTGCTGGCGGGCGTGCTGGGGACGGCGGCCACAGGGTACATCCTGCAGACGGGGTCGTGGGATGATGTGTGGGCGGTGGCGGTGGGGCTGTACCTCGTTGGAACAGTCGTTTGGAACCTCTTCGCGTCGGGCGAGAGATTGCCAGCCGATTGCGATTGACGGCGCGGTACTATCAACCCCAGGCGGCGAGGGATGGTGGCCGGCTTGGGTGATGGGAAAACGTTTTGACTACCCGTTGTTTTCAGTCCGGCCCGCCTTCTTGTTCTTCCCCGCCTTCTTTCATTCCCTGTTTTTTGTTTTCCTTCGTCTTCTTGTGGTGGTGCGAAGTGGAGTGGGGAGGACAAACGCAGCTACATTGTGTGGTGGTGGTTTATTGGTGCAAAAAAATGTTTTCTTCAGAACCGACACACGGTTTTCGTCGCCGTCTCGCCTTTTCTGCACGCCCTCTCTCCCTCGCCTCCAACGCCCCGCCCTCCCCCCATCTGCGGGCGCGCGTCAGAGCAGGGACCGCACCCCTCCTTCCAAGCCTCCCAATGCGCGCCCCGTCCGCCCGCCCGCCCGCGCGCGCGGCCGCGCTGCCGCGCTTGAGCGCGCTGCCGCGCCCCCGCCTCCCCTCCCCGCGACGCGCTCCTCGCCTGGCGGCGTCGCCGCCTGCGTCAACATCGTCGTCATCGTCCACCGAGCCACCGTCGGCGGCGGCGTCCGCGTTCCCCGAGCCGCCCCCGTTTGACACTTCAGTCGGTATCGTCGACCTCGTCATCGCGGGCGGCGGCCCCGCCGGCCTGGCTGTCGCCGACCGCGTCAGCAGATCAGGTGAGAGGGAGTGAGAGTGGAGTCGGTGGTGTCGAGCAAAACACAAGACCACAAAAAGTTTACACCCCCCTTTTCACCAACCACCAGGCTACCGCGTCGTCATCGTGGACCCCTCCCCCACCGCCCCCTGGCCCAACAACTATGGCGTGTGGGTGGATGAATTCGATGCCATGGGGCTGACCCACTGCCTGGACACGGTGTGGCCCACCGCACGCGTGTTTTTGGACGGCACGCCGGCCGGCGCGCGCACTCTGCGCCGCCCCTACGGCCGCGTCGACCGCGCCAAGCTGAAAGCCGAGCTGACGGCGAAGTGTGTGGCTCAAGGCGTGACGTGGGCGACCGCATCTGCCACCGGGGTGACGCACGAGCGGCGGTCGTCGACGCTGGCGCTGACGGGTGGTTCAAAAATTCGCGCGCGGCTCGTCCTAGACGCGACGGGCCACGCGCGCGCCCTCGTCCGCTACGACGCCAAGTTCGACCCCGGGTACCAAGCCGCCTACGGCATCGTGGCCGATGTCGAGGCCCACCCCTTGGACGTGGACACGATGCTGTTCATGGATTGGCGGGATGATCACACAAAACCGTTTCCTGAGATGCAGTCTGCAAACGCGGCCCTCCCCACCTTCCTGTACGCCATGCCCTTCTCCCCCACCAAAATCTTTCTGGAGGAGACAAGCTTGGTGGCGAGGCCGGGCGTGCCGTTCCCCGAGCTCAAGGCGAGGCTGGAGGCACGGTTGCACCACTTGAACATCAAAATCACGGCGATCGAGGAGGAAGAGTACTGCCTGATTCCGATGGGGGGCGCCCTGCCGACCGCCCCCCAGCGCGTGCTGGGCATTGGGGGCACCGCGGGCCAGGTGCACCCGTCCACGGGGTACATGGTGGCGCGCGCGCTGGGGGCGGCGCCCGTCGCGGGGGACGCGATCTGCGACGCGCTGGCCGACGTGCTGGGTGTGGCCCCCTCCACCCGCCCCGCGGCCGGGGACGGCCCCACCGCCCCTGGCGCCGACGCCTCCGGCACCGCCGACACCGCTGCCGCGTCCGTGTGGGCTGCCCTGTGGCCACCCCAGCGCGTGCGCCAGCGCGCGTTTTTCTGTTTCGGCATGGACGTGCTGCTGCGCCTCAACCTGGCCGAAACCCGCCAATTCTTTGCCGCCTTCTTCTCGCTGTCCGACTTCAACTGGACCGGGTTTCTGTCGTCCAGGCTGACGTTTGGCCAGTTGATCGCGTTTGGGTTGTCGCTGTTTGCTAAATCCACCAACGCGGCGCGCGCCGACCTGCTGGTCAAGGGGATCCCGGGACTGACCGCCATGCTGGTGGGGCTGGCAAAGACGGTGGGGACCGAGTCCAAGCGGGAGGTGTCGAGATAGAGGGGTGGAGAGAGGCGATTTTCTGGTTTGTTTCCGTTGTTTGTTAAACCTCCCAAACCCGCGGCCTCGACCCACAAAGCAGCTTGCCAAACACTGTTCCACCCTCTCTCCCTCCCTCACTTCTCCCGCCCCTCGGCCTGGCCTTGGCGCCGCTCCCGCATCGTGCGAGTCAGCATGGCAGCGCCAAACGCGGCGGCCGCGGACGCGCCGCACGTGACCGCAAACACAAGGGGGTACACGTCGGGGCGCAGGGTGAGCATGGGGCGGCGCAGGGGCATGGGTTTGGGTGTGTGCTGGGGCGGGTGTGTGGGCAGCTGCGAAGAAATAGAAAACCAGAGGGGTGTGTGGGCGCCGACTCACTGTCTGTGCCTCCCTTCCCCGCCCCCCCCCCCCCCCCCCCCCCCCCACAAAACACGCCCTACCCATCATGCCGCCTCCCGTCGCGCCCGCATCCACAGTGTCTGCTCGGCTGTGGGAGAGGTGGTCGCAAGTGGCGCTGGTGAGAGACGGACAGCGAGGGGAGAGGGGCGGGCTGCCTTCTGTGGAGCTCCCCACCCACCCACCCACCCACACACTCCGCCACCCCACTCCCCTCCCCCCATCCAACACAGACTGCTGCTTTCGTGGGCGGCTTTGCCTGGTGAGGGAGACCCAAACGAGGGCGGGTTTGGGGGGGGAGGGGCAGCGCGCTTTTTTTCGTGTGTTCGCACGGCGCGTGTGTCGACGCGCCCCCCCCCCCCTCCCCCTCCATCGCCCCACCCCCCACCCCCCCCACCCCCTCACCCCCCCCACCCCCTCACAGGTGGTGGGGCGCGTCCCATGGCTCCCAAGAGTCCAAGCCCGAGGGCGTGTCCCGCAGCGACCCCCTGCACGAGCACGCGGCGACCCCGCCCGCACGCGCGCAGGGCGACGCGGCGGCCGTCAAGCTGGCCAAGGCGGCCGGCTACGTGGATGCTGGCGTGGAGAGTGGGGAGGAGGCGGTGCCGGGCGTGTTCAAGCGGAGCAAGCGATGAGTGTTTTTTGGGGGTGGTGGTGCGTGCGTGTTTTGTTCACCCCTTGTTTTTGCACCGATGTTTTTGCTTTGTTGCTTTTTCTTGCACACACGAATCCACACACTCCCCTTCTCTCCCCCACTCTCTCAGAAAAATGGCGGCAGCATGATCCAGCGCTTGGGATACTTTTCAGCACCATCCTGCCCGTTGAAAATCTTGCGCAGGCGCGCGTGCTTGGCGGCCGCCCACACCGCCATCTGGGCGGCGCCGGCGCCGATGAACAGGACGGCGGCAAAGGTGCGGGTGGCCAGGGCGAACAGGATCCAGCCGTAGATCTCAAACGTGTAGTTGGCGCAGGTGACGTTGACAACGTCAAAGGGGAACCCGCGCGGAATGGCGTACCCACCCGCCTTGCCGGGGGGGCGCAGGTTGGCCAGCAGCACGTGGGCGCGCGCGTTGGCGGCTTGGCAGAGCAGGGCCAGGGTGAACAAGGCGGCGGCCATGGGCACCGGGGGAGAGGTGTAGAGCGGGTGGTTGACAAAGTACGAGACAAAGGCGGCGAAGCCCCAGTAGTAGGCGCAGTTTTTGAACAGGTTGGTGATGGGCATGGTGCAGTGCGAGAAGCTGGGTGGGGGGTGGGGTGGGGGTGGGGCGAAAATGAAGACCCGCCCCAACCACCAACACACCTTTCCCACTTTGTCCCCACCCCCCTCTCAAACTCTTACCGGTGCACAAAGAACGTTTCAAAGATGCGCTTGGCATAGTGGAACGTCCAGTAGGCGAGGGCCATGTTTTGGACGGGCCCCTTCGCCGGGATCTTTTTGGCCCACGGGTAGACAAGCCCCGGCAGCGCGTACACCAGCGCGTAGGTCAGCATGGGCCCAAAATACTCCCAGAAGAAGACGGTGGAGTAGCCGATCTGGGGGCCCAAGTCTTTGAAGGTGAGAACAGAGCAGTTGGCAATGTCGTAGTCGGACAGTTTTTTGCCGGCCGCCAGCGCGGTGGCCTTCTTCTGGCCGGCCGCCAGGGGCAGCGTGAACCGCTGGCGGGAGGGGTAGAACTTGGGCTTGGCGGCCGCGAAGGCAGCTTTCAGGTCGTCGACGGTGCCCTGAGAAAAAGTGGCGGGTGTTTTGGTTGAGGCTGATCGGACGCGATGGGGTTGCGCGCGCGCGTTTTTCTTTCTTCGCGGTCTCGTTGCCCTCTCCCGACGCCGCCGCTCTGCGCGCTGGCAAGCCACAGCAATGCGCCAGGCACAGCCGCCGCTGAATTCGGCGGGACGCGTGGGAAAGGCAGCCTTGTGCGCGCGACACCTCCACGCGTGCGTTGTTTCCTGCATCCTCCCCTCACCCTCCCCAACCACACTCACCGACGCGTCCACCTGCACGGTGGCCAGCGTGGAGCCGGAGCGGGTCTTGATGGTGATGGTGGCGGGCGCCATGGCGGGAAAACGAAGAGGATGGCACTCGTGTTTTTCGGTTTTTCGGTGTGAAGCAAAAACACGACGCCCTCACTCTCGCCCGATGCTTGCAATCCACGCCCGGCCCACCAGCCTGCCCCGGCCGCCCGGCCGCCGCCGCGTGCCGCCGACGGCCGCGGCCACCAACACGCCTGCCGACCCCGCGGCCCCCGCGGCCACCGTGCAGCGGGTTTTAGACCTCACCGCGGGCACGCGCCGCGGCAAGAGCGCCGACGCGGACCGCCGCGCGGCCGTCGTGGCTGCAGTGGCGGAGCTGGAGGCGCGTTCGCCCACTCCCGAGCCTGCAGCCAGCCCCCTGCTGGATGGCGACTGGGCCCTGCTGTGGACGGGCCCTGGTGACCCATACGACGCGGCGTGGGAGAAACGGTCGGGCGGGCTGGAAGGCCCCGTGCTGGCCGCCCTCGCCCCTCTGGGCCGCCTGTTCGGCCTCTCAGGTGGCGCCGTCATCCAGTCCATCGACACAGGCGCGCGGCGCGTTCACAACGTGGCCACGTTCACGGTTTTGGGCGCGTCTGGCACCCTCGACGTCGAAGGAGAGGTCTCAGTCGCCTCCGCCACACGCGTCAACGTCACCTTCACCCGCTTCAGCCTGCGCGTGGGGGCGCTGCCAGAGCTGGCCCTGCCGTTGACGGCTGTGTCGCCGTCAGGATGGATTGAGGTGGTGTGGTGCAGAGAAAGAGCGTGAGACGAGGACGGGGCGTCGACGCTTGCGCCCAGTCCTGGGCGCAAGTGACACACTCTCAATCCAACCACCCACCCCCTTTTCTCTTTCCATCAGACCACCTACCTGGACGACCGCCTGCGCGTGGGGCGGGGGGACAAGGGCAGCCTGTTTGTGACGGCGCGGGTGCCGCCGAAAGGGGCGGCCGAAAAGAACAAGCGACAAAAAGAATTCAGTTAAAAAAAAGCTAGACACAAAAATCAGGCAAAACAAAACAATGACTCCACCACCACCACCCTCATATCACACGTCGCGCACCAGCAGGCAGCGTCTATCCCGCCCAAACACGCGCACCAGGGGGGCGTCGCGCCCCACCTCTGCGTACCCCGCCCTGCCGTACAGCCGCCCCGCGGGGCCATCAGCATCTGTCAGCCTTAGATGCAGGTACACGCGGGACGCGCCCCCGACGGCAGCCGCATCATGGGCGGCGTCCAGCAACGCGGCGCCAACGCCCTTGCCGCGCGCATCGGCGGCCACCGCCATGTTGCACAGGTAGGCAGTCCCTGGCTCCCCGCGCGGCGGGTCCAGCCCACCAAGCGCACGGGACCGAGTCGACGCGTCAAACGACAGTTCGGCGGACGCCACAAAGCCGCCGCCCGCCGCCATCAGGGCGGCGTCGCTGACGGGGGGGACGTGGTGGGAGGGGGAGGGGGAGGGCGTGTCGTCGTCATCACTCTCGCCACCACCCCCGCGCGTCGAGGCTGCTTCCAACGCCGCCAAGTCCCCCGCCCGCGCGTCCGAGGCAGGCACCAGGGTCGCCCCCAGCACGGCAGCCGCGGGCAGCAGGTTAGCGTGGCGGGCCAGGTACGCCTCTATGTGCCTCGCGAGCACTCCACGTGCCGCAGGTGGATACCCCATCGACTCCGCAAACGAGGCAGTCAGCACGGCCGCCGCGGGGGCCATCTCGGACGGGGCCAGCGGGCGCACGAGCAGGGCGCCGCCGCACGGCAGGCGGAGCGCGCGTGCAAAGGTGGCGAGCGGGGGGGCGGCGTCGGAGGGCTGAGTGTGTTGAGGGGCGTTTGTGTGAGATAAAAAAGGGACTGGTGAGTATGTTTTGTGAGTATGTTTTGTGCAGCAGCACTGCCCCAGGGGTGAGAGGTCGAAGGAGATGGGCAGGCGACACCCGGGCGCGGGGTGCGTGGGTTGTGGGTTGCGTCGCCACGTCGTTGTCGCTGCCATTGTGCCCCCTCCTCGCGCCCACCGCCCACTAACTGAACCGCTCCTCTCTCTCCTCACACTGCACAGCACACGACACACACTCACCGCCACAAAGCGCGCAAACCGGGGCCTCCCCGGCGGCTCGCGCGGCGCGGGCGGCGCGTCGGTCGCGCTGCGTGCCGCGACTGGCCGAGGGCGGCGCGGGGTCGGGTGCGCTCCCGCGCAATGACGAGAGGTGCCAGCGTCGTGGCGACTGTGACTGGCGGCAGGGCGCGCGGCGCGCGTGTGGTGAGCTGGCCGCATTTTTGCAAGGAGTGTAAGGCAGTTGCTACTCTGTCCTCTTTTTCCTCCTCGACCCGTCCCGCCCCGTGAGTGTCTGTGTATCTGTACTCAGAGCCGAAACTGGATTTACACAGCCTGGAGTCAGTTCTCTCACCAGTCGTCCATGTCGACTTCGCCCCCACCGCTGCCCCCCCTCCCCCCGCTCGCCTCCCCCCCACACCGCGCGCCGTGTTTTTCGTCGTACGCTTCATACCGCGCCACCTCCCCCGGCTCCACGCTGGGGCGCACCGCGCGTGCCGCCGCCGCAAAGTCGCGCAGGGTGACGGGGCGCAGGTCGGCGGGAGTCAGGCCGGTGAGGGTGGCGCCGACGCCACGTGCTGCCAGAGCGTCGCGCACAGGGAACGCACACGCTTCCGAAATCAGCGCCCGCACATCCGACCCGGAGTAGCCGTCCGTCTTGGCGACGACGCGGTCCAGGTCGGCGGGGGAGAGGGCGGTGGCGACAGTGGAAGACGAGGTGGCTCCACCCCCACCACCCTCACTCAGACCCAGCGCGCGGTCCAGCATGGCCCGCCGGGCGGCAGCACACGGCAGCGGCACGTACAGCTGCTTGGGCAGGCGGCGGCGGGCGGCTTCGTCCAGCTCTTCGGGGCGGTTTGTGGCGCCAATGATCAAAACCCTCGGAGCCCCTGCCCCCCCCTTGCTTGCTGCCCCCTCCATCTGCACCAGCAGCTCCGTCTTGAGGCGGCGGCTGGCTTCGTGCTCGCCGTCGCCTCCCCGCGCGGTCAGCAGGGAGTCGACTTCGTCGATGAAGACGACGGCGGGGGCGAGGGCAGACGCAACGGCAAAGAGAGCACGCACCAGTTTTTCACCTTCACCCACCCATTTTGACGTGAGGGACGACGCCGAAATGCTGAAGAAGGCGGCCTCCACGTTGGAGGCGACCGCCCGGCCGAGCAGGGTTTTGCCGGTGCCGGGGGGGCCAAACAGGAGCAGGCCGCGCGGCGGCGCGCGCGCGCCGACAAACAGGCCCGGATTCTGCGTGGGCCACACCGCCAGCTCCTGGACGGCGGCTTTGGCGGCGTCCTGGCCCGCGATGTCGTCCCAGGAGACGGAGGGGGAGGCGTCCAGGACTTCGTTGCACACGATCTCGATGGTTTTTGGGTCCAGGCGGGCTAGGGCGTCGGGCAGGGAGCCGTCCGGGAGGGCCAGGAGGCGCAGGGTGCGGTCGGACAGGACGCCGTCGGCGTTGCCGGCTGCTGCAGAGGCGGCAGGGGCGTGTTGGTTGGTAGCGCCGCCGCCACCACCGCCGCCGCCACCCCGCCCTGCGGGTGGCCCAGCCAGCGCGCGCGCCACCATGGGCGGCACAAAGCCCGCCCTGTCAGACGAGGAGGGGGGGGGGGCGGCACCGCCGCCGCGGCCGGCTGGCCCGCGCTGCCCGGCGTGAAACGCGCCCGCGCCGCCGGGGAACATGGCCCCCGATGAATACGCCTCCCCATCCAGCGCCCCCCCAAACCCATCGTCTCCATCGGCTGCGAGGGCCGCGCGCGCCGACTGGAAGCCGCCGGGGCGGCGGGTGTTGGCGGTGTCAGCCAGTGGGGCGCGGCGCGGACCGCCGCCGCCGCCGTCCATCGTGGACGCGGGCGCCCACCGATCGGCCGCCGTTGTAGTCGGCGGCTTGGGCGCGCCCCGAGCGTAGCGCTTGCGGCCGGCAGGGTCGGTGTCGGCGGGCGCGCACGGCGGCGCGCGCGGCCTGCGCGGGGGCACTGACGCCGCCAGCAGCGCCCCCATCGCGGGCGACGCCAGGGTCAGGCGTGCGGCCAGGTCGGCGGCTCCACCATCGGCGGACGAAGTGATGCCTGCCCCCAGAGGAGGCAACGGCCGCACGGCAGCAGTCCGTGCGGCAGCGAGCGCGTGCAGCCGCGCCGCGGCGCGCCGGGCCAGGGCGGCGCCGTGGGCGGCGGTGGTGATGTCGGCGGAGCCTTCCGCCTGGATGAAGGTGAGGAGCTGGAGCCAGAAAGACTGTGTGTTTGGGCGGGTGGGATTGGTGTCGCGATTTGAGCGAAATGGGCTGCGCGCCTCGTCCCCTGCCTCGTTGGGCCCTTCGTCTCCTCCTCCCTCTCTTCCTCGTCCCTCTGCCATCCAACACACTCACCTGCGCGCCCGCCAAGTCGCCGGAGCCTTCAGCCGCTTCCGCGCTGTAAAGCAGGTGCCGCAGGCGGTCCCCCTTGTCGACGCGGCCGGCCGGCGGGGGCGCCGACACGGCGGACATGGTGTGGATGGGGTGTGAGACGTGTGTGGAAGGAGTGCCAGTTGCTCCCCGGGGTGGGAGGAGCGCCGGGGGCACGCGTCGGCGTTTCGAAATCAACGCGCGGGCGAGAGCGCGTGTGTGTGCGTCGACCCGCTGGCGCTCCCAGCGGCACGTGGACGGTACAAATGAAGATGCGTTGTGTCACCTCAGGTTGCCGGGGGTCCGAGGGGTGACGCACAGGGAGAGACGGTGAAAGAGTGGCAGAGACGAAATCAGTTTGCTCCCTTGTTTCGCATGCGGCCTACCCGCGGCGTGGCGCCCGCCCAGGCTCATGCACGCAATGAATGCTTCGAACCCTACACCTCCAACATAAGGTGATTCGCAGGGCGCAATACGCAGGGCGCGCCCTGCATGCCGCCGACCGCGCCCTGGCCTGCGTGCGGGCCGCGCACCAGGCGCTGGCGTCCGCCGCGCGCAGCGCGGCCGACACGGCGCGACGCAGCGCGGCGCGGCGGCGGCGCGCTCTCGGCCGCACCAATCTGCGGGGCGCGTTCCACAGGGCGGTGGATGAAGCCCACAGGCTGCTGGCGCCCGCGGTGGCCACCCTGTTGCACAAGATGGACAACGCGGGGAGAGGTGGAGGCGGAGGGCGTCGACGGCGTGCCCGCTCGTGCCTGAGGGGGAAGCCACCCCTACGCGCCGCCGCGCTGCTGCGCCGTCATTTTTTTATTCAAACAGACACACCGTGAAACTACAGACACATTAAACGCAGAATGAAAAGGGTAGGGTTGGGCCTCTTTTTTGTGTAAGAGTGGAAGAAAAGGGAAGACAGATACGAAAAACACTTGCCCGCCACCACCCTCCTCCTCGTCATCCGTGCCGCTCTCGTCGCTGTCCCGCGACGACACGGACACCGCGTCCGGGTCAAACTCGTCGTCCTCGTCCGAGTCATCGCCTTCGTCGTCGTCGCCGCTGTCGGACGTCGCGCTGGCGTCAGCAGCCGCGCCACCCTCACCACCGCCCCGCCGCACGGGGGCGTCCACGTCGCCCGCTCCCACAGCCACACCGCACGAAGCCAACCAGAATTTCAGGCAGGGCAGGTCGTCGCGCGGCAGGGAGGAGAGTTCGAGCGGGGCGGTCAAGTCGGCGCCCATAGACCAATGCGCGGCCTGCCACACCCTTGTCACGCTCACCACCGTCCTGCCGTCCCATCCAGCGGCGAGGGCGGCGGCGTGGCCCGCCCCCCGCCCCCCCCCCGCCACGCGGCCGTGGCTCTAGACGTCGAGTATACACACTACGCCCTGCCACGGTCAGACGACGGCGATCGAAAGCAAGAGATTCTACGCATCCCTGCCGAAGTGGCGGTCGTGGGCGACGACGGCGGCGAGCTGCTGCACGCGCGCGTGTCGCGGCCGCCGGAGCTGCCGCCGACCGCTCGCCGCGTGGATGGAGGAGAGGTGGGCGCCACCGCCCCACTCACCCTGACCCCTGACGACGCTCGGGATGCTGTTGCCGCCCTGCTGACCGGCGGAGCCGTGCTCGTCGGCCACGGCGTCGCCACGGACGCCGCGTCGCTGCGCCTGCCCCTCCCCCCCCGCGTCGTGGACACGGCGGCCGCGTTGACGCCGAGTGGAGGGTCGACGCCTTCGTTGGATGCTTTGGTGGCGAAACACGTGGGCGACGGCGAAGAGGCCGCGCGGCGCACAGGCGGCAGCGGGCGCGGCCGCCACAGCGCGCTCACGGACGCACTCCTGGCCATGCGCGTCTACGTCGTCGCCGTGCGGGGCACGCCCGCCGACGCGGCGGGACGGGTGGAGGACGCGGCCGCCCGCATCGTGGCCGAGTGGGAGAGGAGGGAAGGAGACGAGGGGTGATTTTTTTTTTGTTTTTTTGGGGGTTCGACAGTTGTGTGCGAATTAAAAAGAATGGCGTTTAAGAATAGAAACACGAAAGAAGAGCTTGAGACGAAAGAATGGAAATTAGAAAGACGGCGCGGAACACAGAACAACACTCCCTCTCTCTCTTCACGCACCAGCCAGCCGCGCCTTGACCCGGCGCCCCAGCTCGCGGGCGCCGTCTCCCGCATGCGAGGATGACGCCACGGATAACGAGCCCCGCCACGGCTCCACCACGGCCGCCACGGCGGCGGCCAAGGGGGCGAGGTGGGGAGTCAGCGCGCGCTCAACATCCCCCGCCTCCCGAATCTCCAGCGAGCGCGCGGTCGACGCCACAATCGCGCCCGTGCCCCACGTCGCCAGCACGGTGCCCCACAGCAGGGCGCGCCCGGGGGAGTAGACCGGCATGACGCGCACGCCGGCGAGGAAGGGGGTCTCCATCGACGCGCGCGCGACGCGGGCAGCGCGCGCGGCTTCCCACGCGGTGGCGTGGCGGGCGGGCTCGGACGCCAGCTTCTTGCCGTCCGCCACGCTGAAGATGGAGGCACCAGACCCGCCGTCGTGCGTCCAGCGCGCGCGGCCGAGGGAGACACGGGTGCCTAAAAGGAGGGAGTCGGTGGCCACCGACCGGGGCACCGGCAGGGCGTTGCGAGCGTGGCGGTAGGGTGTTTCCACGGCAGGCCTGCTCGTCACACGGGTGGTGGGGACGGCGTCGAGGGCGGTGGCGGCGGTGGTGGCGGCAGAGGCGGGGAGTGCGCCAGACGCGATGAGGGCCGCGACGCGGCGCTTCAGGGCAGCCGCTGTCGCGTCGCGCGCGTGTTTGAGCTCTTGGGCGGCGCCTAGGGCGGCAAAACCGTGGACGGAGGCCATTGTGGTTTCGGGAGAGGCAACGCCAGGCTGCGCGGTGGGCGCGTGTCGGGGGGGGGGGATTCACACGGGCGGCGGGAGGCGGGGGCGTGCGCCACCGACTGATTCGAGCGAGGTGGCTTGTACCCGACACCGAAGCGCACGGGCAGGGGAGGAGAAAGGCGGCGGAGTGTGTGTGTGTTGCCTGCGAGAGTGACGGATTAGAACGGCGACGCGCACAAGGGCAAGCAGCGGTCGAAACGCTGCGCAGTCTCACTTTTGCTTCCTCCTTTCCTCTTTCGGCTGCACCCTACCTCGGCGAGCGCCTCCCACGGTGAGTGTCCACCCGATATCAACGATAACAGGATCTCCTCTACCCCGCACGGGGGTCGGGGACGGCTGGCCCGCGGCGGTGGCGGCGGTGGCGGCGGGGAATCGCGCCATTCGAGGGCAGCGGCCGCCTCTCCCGCCCTCACCGTCCTCTGCCACGCCTCCCGCGTCCCCGCACCACGCGTCCGCCCTCGTGCTCGACACGGAAGGCTCTCTGCCCTTGCCAAAGGGAGACCGACCCCGCGTGCCGCGGTGGGACGAGGCGCGCGGGGCGAGGGAGGGCAGACGCGCCGCGCGCGTTTCGCAGCCCCTCTGCGCTGTCCCCACGCGCGTGCGGGCGCCAACCGCCCATGCCCGCGGCACGGAGGGTCGGCTGGGTCCCGGCCCTCGCCAAGGGGGCAGGGCCGCGGAGGCGCGGGCGTGGGCGCTTGCGGCCGCCTCGCTGACAACACTGACGAAACAAAACCACGCGCGAGCGACGCGCGGGGGGGTTGCCTGCCCTTCCCTCGCTTTGACACACCACAAACACCAACACTCCCCCTCCGTCACCACCACAGACACACCACCTCCTCCACCACCACACAACCATGTCCTCCTACGTCCCCGCCGCCCTCTCCCTCATCGGCCTGTGCGCCCTCGCCGGCGCCGGCGTCGGCGTCGGGTCCGGCGTCGCCATGTTCGCGATGCAGGCCGCGGAAGCCGAGGCCGCGGCCCCCTCCACCACCGCCTTCGCGGCGGCGTCCGCCAAGGAGGAGGGGCGCCCCGGTGCCCGCGGCTTTGCGGCGTCGGCCAAGTGAGGAGAGAGAGAGAGAGGGAAGGAACAAAGGACCAAACGTTGGGAGGGGGGCGCTGTTTTCCTCCGCCCCGCCCCCCCCGCCTGCCCCCGTTTCCTTCCTGCTGTGTGGCCGCCGCCACCTCCCTCGCAGCTTGCGCCCTTGTGCCCCCCCCCCCCCCTCCCGACACCCTCCCATTTTTTTTGTGCGCGTGCTGGCCCCCGCGTGGTTGCGCGCACCCCGCGCTGGCGCGAGGGCCCACCCGCGCACCGACCTGGCCCTGCCTGGCGTTCTTGTGGCGCCCAGTGTGCGTGTTAGGCCTATCTATTCTTTTGGTTCATCCTATTTTTTTGCGCCAGCCTGCTGGCGCGCTCTTTTTTTGCCCTCCCTGCTTTTTTGCATGCAGCGTGTTCGTGATGCCGCCCTGCTGCGCGTCTGCCTTTAGCGGCGGCGTGTGCGGGCTGGCGACAGGAGAGAGCAACAAGAGAGTGTTGGATGTCGTCGGAAAGAAAAGAGAAAATCGTTTTTCGGGTGTGCGGGGGGGTGCGTTTTTGCTCCCCCTTGTGTTTTTTCTCACTGTGTCGTCCCCTGGCGGGCTTGTGTGTCGCGTGAAATCGTGAGCCGTGACTAGTAGAGTCCCGCCCGTGTGTAAAAGCTGACGAGCTGTTTCAACAAAAGAAGAGGCTTGGGAAGGAAAAAAAAAACGCCGCCAGCGACCCGCGTCACATCTAAAAGTGGAGACGGCGTTTTCTCCCCCCCACACACGTGCGCCGGCCCTGCCACCCCCTGGGCAGCGCACGCATCTGCCCCTCCTCCCTCCTCTGGGAGTGTGGCCGAGGAGAAGCGACCAGCGAGAGAAAAAGGCCCGGCCATTTCGGCGCCGCCCACTCGTTCCTTTCCCCACCCGCTGCACGCGTGAGACTGCGCCACCGCCGCCACCATGGGTGCGTGACAAGCTCCAGGACACCTGCCGCCATGGACGCTGGGGCTGCTGCGAGCTGGGCGCGGGCGTGTTGCGCGGCGACAATTGCGACGACGGGGCGGCGGCGTTCGGGGTGTTGCTGCGCCCTTGGCACGCTCTCGCCACGCTCTCCTTGCCCGATTCCAGGGCCTGAGCCGACCTGCAAATCGCACGACTGGCAGCTGGGGAGGAAGAGGGAGGAAGCGCCCTCCCTTGCTCGCCCACTCACACACCGGCCTCTGATCCCTCTCTCTCTCTCCCCCCTCCTCCCCACCCTCTCCAGGCATCCCCAAGTTCTACCGCTGGCTCTCGGAGCGCTACCCCCTCATCAACCAGCCCGTCCTGGGAACCCGCGTGCCCGAGATCGACAATTTGTACCTAGTGAGTGTGTGGGGGGGGGAGGGGAGGGATGGATGGTGTCGCGCGGGCGCCGTGTTTTGTTTTGTTTCCCCCCCACCCACAACTCACCCTCCTCCCTCCCTCCCCACCAGGACATGAACGGCATCATCCACAACTGCACCCACGGCAACGACCCCGACACCCGGCTGACGGAGACGGAGATGACTCTCAGGGTGTTTCAATACCTGGACAAAATCTTTTCCATCGTGCGCCCGCGCCGCCTCCTCTTCATGGCGGTCGACGGCGTCGCCCCCCGCGCCAAGATGAACCAGCAACGGTCGAGGAGGTTCAAGTCCGCCAAGGAGAGGCTGGAGGCTGAAGCCGAGGCGGAGAGGAAGGGGGACCCGCCCCCGGGCGGCGGGTTTGACTCCAACTGCATCACCCCGGGCACACCCTTCATGGCCCGCCTCGGCGCCCACCTCCGCTTCTTTGTGCGGCGCAAGATGAAGGCCGACCCCGCGTGGAGGGCCCCCAGGATCGTGCTGAGTGGGCACGACGTGCCCGGTGAAGGTGGGGAGAGGAGGGACTGGGCAAAAAACGACGTCCGAGCACCCCACACACCAAACAAAAACACGCCCCTCACCCACCCCCTCTCCCTCGCTCCCACTCAGGCGAACACAAAATCATGGAAGCCATCCGCCTCGCCCGCCTCACCCCGGGCTACGTCCCCGGCCAGCGCCACTGCATGTACGGCCTGGACGCCGACCTGATCATGCTGGCGCTGGTGACCCACGAACCCAACTTTTGCCTGCTGCGCGAAGTCGTGCGCTTTGGCGGTGGCGCCAAAGGCCAGCCCGCCCGCGAAGCCCTGGAAAACCCGTCCGCCGAACACTTCATCCTGTTCCAGATTGGGCTGCTGCGCGACTACCTGGACGCCGAGTTTCGGGGGTTGGCGAGTGGGTTACCATTCCAATACGACGGCGAGCGCGTGGTCGACGATTTCGTTCTGTTTTGCATGCTCATCGGCAACGACTTCCTGCCCCCCCTCCCCACCCTGGACATCAATGAGGGGGCCCTGGACACCATCTTCTCGCTGTACAAGCGGTTGCTGCCCCGGGTGGGGGGGTACCTGACCAAGGCGGGCGCCCTGGACCGCGGGCGGCTGGCTGTTCTCCTCACTGAGCTCGCCGCCCTCGAGGGTGAAACCCTGGCCGCCCGCGCCGCCGACGCGGACGACCATGACGCCAAGCGGTCGCGCGGGCGCGGGTTTGGGGGTGGGGTGGCGAGAGCCGCACCCCGCGCGCCGCCCGCGCCGCGCGCGGCCCCTGCGCCGCGCGCGCCGCCGCCGCCCCCCCCCCCGCCTCGGCCCCCAAGCCCCGGCCTCCCGCTTCTCCGCCCTGGCAGCGCTTGCTGATGAAGCAGATGACGATGGCGAGGATGTCAATGGCGAGGAGGACGCGCCCGTGGAGGTGGAAGTCGCTGCTCTCGCCACCAAACCCGACGCCGACACGGGCGACCTCGCCCTCTTTGCCGCCCTGGAGGGCGACGACGACGCCCCCTCCGCCGCCCCGGCCGCCCCCATCATGATGGCGGCGGACGCGCGCGCCCTGTTTGCTGGTGGCGATGCGAGCGCCTGCCTCGCCGCGTGGACGGAACGCTATTTTTCCCAAAAGCTGGCCGCCCCCTCCCCCGCCGCGCGCCGCGCCGTGGCCGACGCCTACCTGGCCGGCCTCACCTGGGTCCTGGAGTACTACTACCGTGGCGTGGCCTCCTGGACGTGGTACTACCCCCACCACTATGCGCCCACCGCCACAGAGCTGGCGGGCGCCGCGTCTGCCGCGGCGGCCGCGCGCGCGCGTCCCTCCTTTGAACGGGGCGCCCCCTTCTCCCCGTTCCAACAGTTGCTGGCTGTGCTGCCTGCCGCGTCGTCCGCGTTGCTGCCCGCCCCGTACCGCCACCTCATGCTGGACGCCAACTCTCCGATCGCCGATTTTTACCCCTCGGAATTCGCAGTCGACATGGAGGGCAAACGCGCCGAGTGGGAGGGTGTCGTCCTCATCCCCTTTGTCGATGAACAACGCCTGCTGCGCGCGTCGGCGTCAGTGCCGGCGGGGGTGCTGTCGCCCGCCGAGCGCGCGCGCGCGACGCGCCGGGCGTGCTGCTGGTGTGGACGGCCGCTCCGCCCAACCACCCGCGCGAGACGGACGACTGTGTGTCCACCCTGCCCGAGCACGTGGGGTCTGTGCTGGACTGCAACTCGGTGTGCCGCAGGCTGCCGCCGCCACCGCCTCTTCCCGATGGCGCGGTCGGGTTCGATGGCACCCCCCCCGGCGGCCCCTCTGCCCGCACCGCGCCCCCCGCCCCCGGCTTCTCCACGCTGCGCGGCCTGCCGTCCACCGCCAGACTGGCGGCGGTGGGGGCCAACGTGCTGGGCATGGCCTCCAAGCGTGAGTCGTTGATCCTGACGCCCAAGACGGCGGCCGCGGGGCCGACCCGCGGCGGCGCGCCCGCCCTCGCCCCCGCCATCGGCACCCGCTGCTGGGTCAAGTGGCCCTACCTGGTGGAGGCCGTGGTGACGGCTGTGTCGGACGCCAGTGTGCGCGTCACCAAGGAGGGCGCGTCCCCGCATGGTGGCGGCGGCGGCGCCGCGTGGCGCGAGAAAGCAAACTCGCTGGCTGCCGACCTTTTGACCAAACGCGGCGTCGACGTGCGCACCGTCGACACCCTGCTCCACGTCCGCCCCGTGGACGGCCTGGTGCGCGCCCTGGACGGCAGCGTGGAGAAGCGGTGGGCGGCGGACGAGCTGGACGTGCCGCCGAGCCTCGCACTGCGGAAGAACCCCGCGCCCGATCCACGGCTCGACCCCGCCGTCGCGGCGGCCGCCGCGGCGGCCCTGGGCTGGCCGCCCGGCTCCCGCGCCCTGTTCCTGGGGCGGGCGTACTATGGCGCCCCCGCGATCGTGCTGCCGTCGACCGCGACCGCGGGAGGTGGGAGTGGCGGCCTGCATGTTCTCGTGTCGCCGCCGTCGGCGACCGCGGCCGCCGCCGCCGCGTCTGCGCGCCGCATGCTGGCTGCCGTCAAAGTCCAGTACGCCCCCTCCGGCGCCGCCGCCCGCAAACTGGGCGTCACTCCTCGCGCCCTGGGCCGGGTGACGGGCCCTCTATTTGTGTCCGCGGGGGGTGGCGGCCGCGGCGACCGCGTCGACGTCGGGCTGTGCGTGAAACATGGGGCGCGCAGACTCTGCGTCCCAGATTATGTTCAACCCGCCCCCGGGGACAAGGGCTGGCTCTACTCGCCCGCCCTGGTGGCTGTGTTGATGGCGTACAAATCTCGCCACCCCTGGGTGTTTGCGGTGGCGGACCTGGACCACGAAGCCCCGGCGACCGCCGCTGCCGCGTTGGTCCCTGGCGACGATGCCGACGCCAAGGCCGCTGCCATCGGGGCCGCCGCCGCCTGGCTCAAGTTCCAGCCCCTGTCCCGCCGCCCGCTGGTGTCGGTGGATGCCACTGTGGCCCCAGACGCCGCCATCCGGGCGCTGCAGGCGGCCCTGCCGCCGCCGCCGCAGGCTGGCGACGCGGCGGGCGTGCGGCCGCCGCGCGGCCCCGCCCCCGGCTCCGCCGACGTGGAACTCGACTCCGTCGCCCCCGCCCTGCTGCTGCCGCCTGCCACCCGGGGCGGCGTCGTGGCCGCGTTGGCGGGGGGGTCGTTCGCGGTGGGCGACCGCGTGGCCAGCATCAAAGGTGATGGCATTCCGCCGTTTGGTGCGCGCGGCACCGTCGTGGGTGTCCACGCCGACGCCCTGGAAGTGCTGTTCGATGCCCCCTTTGTCGGCGGCACCGACCTGCACGGCCGCGCGGACGGCACCCAGGGCGCCGTGCTGGCGCACGACGTCTGTTTAAACCTGTCGCGCCCGCACGCGGTGGCTGCGGCGGGCGCCGCTGCCCCGAGAGTCGTGCGCCGCGCGGCGGCCGCGCCCGCGGGCGGCGCCGCCGCTGGGGGTGGCCCCTCCTACGCGGCCGCGGCACGCAGCACCGTGCTGCTGCACGAGCCGACGTGCCCCCCGGAGGCGGGGGCCAAGGGGTTTGCGGGCTCCGGGGGCGGGCGCGGCCGCGCGGCCGCCGCCGCTGCCGCCACGCGCGCCCCGGGCGCCCCGCCCACGCTGGCGGCCGCGGTGGCGGCACGCACCCAGTCGGCCGCTGCTAGCGCGGCGCTGCTGCAGAAGCTGAAGATGGGGGGAGGGGGTGCGGGGGCGGCGCCGGCCGCCACCCCCGCATCGCCGCCGCCCGCGCAGGGCGCGGCCCTGCTGTCCCTGCTGCGGGGGGCGCAGCAGCAGAGCGGGGGCGCACCTGCGCCTCCGCCGCCTCAGCAGGCGGCTGGCGCCGCGCTGCTGGCGAGGCTGGGTGGTGGTGGTGGTGGCGGCGGCCGCAACCGCGCGCCGGCCGCGCGGCCGCCGCCGCCCGCGGCCCCCGTCGCGCCTGACGCCAGCGCACTGCCATCGCTGCCGGCGTCTCTGATGAAGGGGCTGCCCAAACCGGCGGCGGCGGCGTCGCCCAAGGCGGGGGCGGTGCCAGCGCCTGCCGCTCCACCCGCGCCCGCGCCGTCTGCGCCGCAGCAGGCGCCGCCACCGTCCGCCCCCAAGTCTAAGGGGCTGGCGGGGCTGTGGTCCCGCCTGTCTGGCAAGGGTGTCGCTGCCGACGCGCCGGCCGAGCCAGCGGCCGCGCCAGCGGCCGCGCCGCCGCCACCACCGCCGCCAGCGGCCGCGCCGCGGCCGCCGCCCCAGCAGCCTGTGGCCGCTGGGTCGGGGGAGGCCGACTTTTGGGCGGCGCTGCAGGCCAAAGGGGCGCAGTGAGTGTGTGAGAGAGAGGAGTGTGTGTTTGAGAGAGGCGAACGTAGGCGAGCGTGTTTGCAAAAACGCGTGTCTTTTGCTTTCCCAAAACGTCCAGCCCCAACTTTTTGAAGTCTACTTCTCATCCGCAAAATCATGTTACAGCAGGACGGACCCTCCACGCCGCAAAAATGATGGCGTCGTGTGGGTGGTGGTGTGTGGGTGGTGTGTGTGGCAGACAAAATGAAAACACGCGCACAAAAAACAAAAAACCAAAATCGCTCGTCAAAATCGAAGGTGTGGTGTGTACAAAGAGTCAGAATCGAACAGCATCAAAATTCTGATGCGTGTGGGGGGTGGTGGTGCAAAATCAAAAGAAAACAAAATGGTGTGAATGGCAAAGGGTGGTGTGAATGGTGTTCTCCCGTCAAAATCATCTCTCCAGCAAAAACGTTCTCCCTCTCACGCCGCCGCCGCCACCGCCGGCGTCCTGAACGGCCTGTAGTAGTCCAGGTCGGCGAGCAGTCCCCCCCTCCACCAGTCGCGGGGGACCATCGTGTCGTCGGGATGGTACCAAGACAGCCTCGCCTTGGGCCTCACTTTGACGTCCTCCTCCACCACCAGCGTGGACTGGATGGCGGGAGAGGTGGCCGCCCACCGCGTGAACGGCAGGAAGGAGGGGACGGTCGGGGCGGCGAGCGGGGCGGCAACTGCGTCGCCGACCGCGCGCGCGGCCGCCTTGCGGCGCGCATCCTCCGCTTTGATGGCTTCGTAGGCGGGCATGACGCGCTCGCCCAGGCGCTCCGCCCAGGCGCGCAGGGGGACGCCGTCAAATGGGTCGCGGAAGGTGGAAGGAGAGGGGGTGGCGGGGGTGGCGGTGGTTGGGCGAGGGGTGGATCGAGTGGGGAGGTGCAGGTCGCCGCCGATGTGGAGGGAGAAGGACTGATGTGTGTGTGGGGTGGGTGGAAGGGAGGTTTGGGTTGGTCGTTGGGTTGAGAGGGGGATGGACTGGCCGCGTCCGCTGTACGCCCGCCCACCCGCAGGCGAGGTGAGCCCAATTGCCCCCCCCTCGCCACCACCTCTGCCGCTCTTCTCAGCCTCCCGCCCCAGTGTTCGACACCAGCACGCATCTCAGGCACCTGTTTGCGCCGGTGACAGCGGTCGCGGGGTGGCGAGAGCGCGCGGGAGGGCGGGGGCAGAAAACAGCCCGCTGACGCAGCGTCCCTTTTTTGCAAACGACCCACCTTTTCAGCCTTGGCCGGCTTGGTCGACGCCTCCTCTGTCGTGGTGTGGGGCACAACAGACGCCTGGGTGGGTGGAAGGGAGGGGCGGGAGTGTGGGCGATGGCGTGCGGGCATGCGCAGTCAGCGCGTTGAATTCGGGTGAGCCTCCTGTCACGCCCCGGCGCCCTCTCTCCTCGCCCTCGTTCGCCTCACCTGCCCCATGGAAGGCATGACGGACAGCCTGGCGCTAAGTGTGCGCGCAGAGACGCGCGCGATAGAGGCAGACATCGTGGAGCGAGAGAGGCGTGTGTTCGCGCGGGCAATGGAAGGCGTTTTTTTGTTGGACGAGACCGTCCTCGTCGCTTTCTCTTTTTCCCTCTACAAAAACGTGCCGCTCCCACCACTCTCTCCTCACACACACACCAACCATCACCACCGCGTCGTCAAGCTCTTGAGCAACGAAAAAAATTCAAACACCGACCCCCGCTTGTTGCCACGCGCCGCGTCGGCCGCAGGCGCTGTCGCCCCGACCGCCACGCGCCACCCCACCAACAACACAATCGTCACAGCCGCACTCACCCCCACAAACGCGGGGTCGGGGGCGCGCCCCAGGGTCGCAGCCCGCAGGGCGTGGGCGACCGGAAAGAAGGGCAGCCACGCGCGCAGCGCGGTGGTGGCGGCGGCGGTGCCGCGGGCGGCGCGCGCGGTCGCCGAAAACCCGCCCGTCACGCCCGCCGCCCCCAGCCAGGCCGCCACAAAGGGGGCGGCGGTGGCCGCCACGGAGGCGAGGGCCAGGCCTTCACTGTGGTTGGACCGGCCGGCGGCGGCAAATGCGGTGAGAGCGGCGGTGTCGCCCAGGGCGAGGAGGAGGGAGCGCGAGGGGGGGGGTGGCTGTCCACCCCTGTCCACCGCCGCGACGCCGGCCCAGGCTTCGTCGCCGAGGCGTTCGATGCGTTCGAGCTGTGGTGTGTGGGGGTGTGGGTGAGACAAACAATGATGGGGCCGCGGCGCAGAGGCGAGTCGGGGCCGCGTCGCCCCTTCCCCGACCCGCTGCATTGGGCTTTCTTCCTCCTCCCCTCTTCGTTCCAGACAAATATACCCTCTCTCACACTCTCGCACACACACTCACCCTCAGCCCGGCCGGGTTTTTGGGCGGCTGCTGCGGCGGGGGCGCCGCACCACCACCATTCCCACCCGTCGCGTCGGCGCGCGGCGGCCGGGGCGGCGTGGGCTGTCTCCTGCCGGCCACAGCAGTCGGCAGGCGGGGGCGGGCGGAGGACAGGCGCATGAGGAGGAGGGTTTTTGGCACCTCTGAATGCAGGCGTGTGGGAGAAAGACGTGAGAGTGAGGGTCGGTCGCAGGCTCTCACTCACACCCCTTTCCCCTTCTCTTTTGGTCGCCCGTCTGCCGCCCGTGTGCGTCGAGCCACCATGCCGCACATCGCGTACTACAACAACTGTAAGTGTGATGTGAAGTACACCCTGCGCGCGAGGGCCGTGGGCGTCTGGCGTGGCGGAGGGGCGTGGTGCGCCGTTTGCCCGCCGTCGGGGAGACGCCGCCGCCTGCGTTCACCGCGTGGGCCCTCTCCTTGCCCCTCCCTCCCGGCGGAACACAGAGGGGCTGGCTTGGCGTTGGGCGTGCCGGCTTGACGCACGCTGGGCCCGTCGTGTGCGCGCGGGGAGCCGCATCGCACCGCTGCGGCGGCCCGTCGACCTGCGATCTCTGCGCGGCGTGCGGTCTCTCCCCCCTGGGGAGCCACACGCGACCGCCTCGTGGTCCACGCCGCCGCCTGCACGCGCGCACTCTCAAGCGCGCTCGTGATGCGGGGTGGCTGCGTTGGGCAACGAGGGAGAGGGAGGGAGCGGCGCCTACCTGACGGCGGCGGCCACGCCTCTGGTGTCGGGCTGTCTTCTGCCCCCCCTCCTCCCGCTTCCTCCCCCTCACCCCACCTCCCTTGGAGCGGGCGACTGTGGCTGGACTGTGACACGCCTCCCGGCGGCTGCGATTGGGTCGGGAGGCTGCGTGGACGGCGAGGAGGCGCGAGAACGAGAGGCGCCCCCCCGATCCAACGCTCACCCCTCTCATTTCCCTTTTCCCACTCCCTCCAGACGGCAAAACCTCCAAGAAGCCGCGCCGCCCCTTCGAGAAGGAGCGCCTGGACGCCGAGCTGAAGCTGGTGGGCGAGTATGGGCTCAAAAACAAGAAGGAGGTGTGGCGCGTCCAGATGGCTCTGTCCAAGATTCGCCAAGCCGCGCGCACGCTGCTCACTCTCGATGACGACGACCCCAAGCGCATCTTCGAGGGCGACGCCCTCATGCGCCGCATGTACCGGTACGGCCTGCTGGACGAGTCCCAGACGAAACTGGATTACGTGCTGGCTTTGACGCCCGCCGACGTGCTGGAGCGCCGCCTGCAGACGCTCGTCTTCAAACTGGGCCTCGCCAAATCCGTGCACCACGCCCGCGTCCTCATCCGCCAGCGCCACATCCGGGTCGGCAAGCAGGTCGTCAACGTGCCCTCGTTCATGGTGCGCGTCGATGCCCAAAAACACGTCGACTTTGCTCTTTCATCTCCTTTCGGTGGCGGCCGCCCCGGCCGCAACAAGCGCAAAGCGCTGGCCGCCAAGAAGGCGCGCAAGGAGGCCAAGGACAACGCGGCCGAAGAGGAGGAGGAAGCGGACGAGTGAAGAGTGGGAGGAGAGAGTGTGTTGGGGGGGGTGGCTTTTGGTTCCCCCCTCACACAATGCCCTGTGCCCCTGTCTGTCTCTCCTGGCCCGCACCGTGTTGTGCGCGGTCTGGAAAGGCTGCTCCCTTTTTTCCCGTCCCTCTCTTTTCCTTTGGTGCTTGTGTGCAAACAAAATCGTTTCTAAAAAAAACAATCCGTCTCCTCCTCTCTCTCTCACTGGGCCGCCGCCGCCGCCGCCACCTTTTTCAAGTATGCCCGGACGCGGGCCGCGTTGGCCCCCAGGTCGCCTTTGCCGAGGCGGGAGCGCGACTGAGGGTGTTTGGGGTGTGAAGAAAGGTGGTGAGAAGACGCTCCCCGACCGTCCGGCTCGTCTCCACCCCCCAAAAACCTCCCTACGCACCCGGACATCCACCACCGAGCCCGGACCCTTGGCCGCAGGCTGCACACGCACAACAATGTCATCTTTGAACCGCAGCAGCGCCGTGGTGGCAACCGCGGTGAGGGAAAGAGACGCGGCATCGCTTTTCACCACCTCCCACCCGGCCATCTGGCCCGCGGCGGTCACAGCAACCACGTGGGCGGAGGCAGGGGTGGTGCCACTCAGAGTCAGGGGGGACAGGTTGGGGTACGCGGCCTTGATGGCAGCGGCAAACGACTCCGGCAGCGGCTTCCCGTCGTCAAACCTCGGCGCGTCCTCGGTGTCGGTGGCCACGTCGTTGATGACGGGGGCGGAGAGGGCGGCGCGCAGCTTGGCCAGCATGGTTGGGGAGGCGAGGGCGAGGGCGGCGAGGGCGGCGAGGAGCGGGCGAGGTCGCATCAAAAAAATGGGTGAGCAAAATCGCTCACATCACTCTCTCGTTTTGACACCGCGTCTGCGGCCGCCCCACTCCCCACACGCACGCCCCGCGCCCGCGCCGCCCGCGCCGCCCGCGCCCGCACACTCTCACACTCCCTTCCCCCCCACCCCTCCCACGCCCAATGCCGCCCCGCCGCGGGGCGGCGGCCCGCGCGCCGCCGGCGAGCGGGCTGGGCGCCCACGTGGCGGCCCTGGCAGCAGCCAAGACCAAGGCGGACACAATCAAGGCATTGAAGGTGAGGGCTGGGGATGAGGAGGGCCGGGAAGGGGCGGCGAGAGACCCGCGCGCGCCCTCCCGCGCCCCACATTTCGAGTTTTGGGTGCGCGCGCGCGCATCCCTCTTCGCTGCACCCCCGCGCCGCCCCCCCCCCTTGCCACAGCTCTCTCTCCTCCCTCACACCACGCTCTAACGCATCCACCACGATCCCCTTCACGTCCCACCCTCAGGCCGCGGGCGAAGCACTGGCTGCGTCGCCCCAAACCGACGATGGCGTCGCGACGCTGGGCGCCCTGCCCGCGTCCCTGGCGGACGCCGTCCTGCTGCAGAGCAAGGATGAGGTGGGTGGAAGGGCGCTGAAGGGGGCGGCGCAGCTTCCGAGGGAGAGGGATGGATGGTTGGAGGGGCGGGAGGCCGCGTTTCTTTTTCCTTGACCTTCCCCGACCCACCCTCTCACCCACACAGGACGTCCGCCTCGCCACCTGCTTCGCCCTGGCCCACGTCCTGCGCGTCTGCGCCCCCGACACCCCCTTCACCCCCGCCCAACACGCCGACGTGTTCTCCGGGTTTGCGGCCGCCATTTCGCTCCTGCGCGACCGCTCCGCCCCCGCCGCCCCCACCGCCCTCGCCATCCTGGACGCCGTCGCCGCCACCAAGTGCGCCGTGCTGGCCCTGGACCTGGATGATGGGGCGGCGATGGCGACCGCGCTGGCGGACGCCGCGTTTGAGGCGGCGGCGGGGGGGCCTGCGAGCGGTGGAGACACGGTCGCCGACGCGGCGGCCGACGTGGTCGCCACCCTCCTCACCGAGGCGGACGACCTGCCTGAGCCGTTGGTCGACGCCCTCCTCACCCGTCTGCTGCCCCCCGCCCGCGATGCGGCCCCCGGGGCGGCCGCCCTGGCGCGCGCGACGCTGCGCCGGTGTGAAGCACGTGTCCAGCCCGCCCTGCAGCGCGTGCTGGTGGGCGCGGTGGATGCCGCGGCAGGGGGTGTGGATGGAGGCACGTCCACCATCCCCGCCCTGTCCTCGCGCGCTGCCGAGCTGATCGGGGAGGTGCACCGCGCGTGCGCCCAGGCCCTCCTCCCCGTCCTCACCTCCCTCGTGGCCGAGCTCACCGCTGACGCGGAGCCCCGCCGCGCGGCCGCCACCCGCCTGCTGGCCGCCCTGCTGGCTGATAAAGGTGCGAAACTGGCGGGGGGCGCCGCGGGTGGCGCCCACTTGGCAGCCCTGCTGCGCCGCGCGCGCGACCGCGCGCCGGCGCTGCGTGCGGCGGTGCTGGCGACTGTCCCCGCTCTGCTGGACGCGGCTGTCGATGGTGCCGCGGTCGCCTCCATCCTCGATGCTGCTGTCGGCCGCCTGGTCGACCCCGACGACCGCGTGCGCGCGGCCGCCGCGCGCGCGGTCGCCGACGGCGCAACGCGCGGCCTCCACCTCACCACCCTGCCCGCCCTGCGCGCGGTCGGCGACCGCCTGCGCGACGCCAAGCCCGCCGTCGCCCGGGCGGCGGCGGGGGCCCTGCTGGCGTTGTTCCGGTCGCACGTGGCAGACAAGCGCGGCGGCGCCGACGTGTCGTCGCGCGAAGAACTCGTCCTGTGGATCCCCGCCCGCCTGCTGGCTGCCGTGGCGGCGTCCGCCGACCTGCGGGCGCACGTGTTCGGCGTCCTGTTTAAATGTGGGGGTGGTGAGGGTGGCGGCGTGATCACGTCGCTGCTGCCCCCTTCCCTTTCCATCGCTGCAGCTGCTCGTCAGTGGGCCGCCATCTGGATGGCCGCCGACCCTGCCGAACGCTCCGCCTTGGCCACCCTTCTGCGCGCGCGGGGCGTGGCTGCCGCTGCCGCCCGGGAAGCCGCGTCCGCGCGGGCCGACCGCGCGGCCGCGCGCGGGGACGCGGGCGCAGAGGCGGCGGTCGGCGCGCGCTGCGACCGCGCGGCGTCCGCGCTGGCGGCCACGTTTGCCGACCCGACCCGCGCCCGCACAGCCATCACTGCCTTACTCGACGCGCGCGACAATGGGGTGGCCAAAGCGTTGGCGGCCCTGGCCGCGCGCGGCGCGCGCGCGGCCGACGCGGCCGCGGCCGCGGCCGACCTGGTTGGCCGCGCCCCTGCCGGCCCCGCCAAGGACGCGGCCCGTGGCCTGGCCGCCCGCCTGGTGCCGGCCCTGATCGCGCCTGACGCCATTCCTCACCTGCTGACCGGCGCAGCCGACGCTGCGGACCCCCGGTACGCGGATGCAGCCGCTTCCCTCGTTGCGGCCGCCGCGCGCGCCGACCCTTCCCTTGCCGCGCGCGCGGCCCCCTCCCTCGCCGCCACCCTGGCCAACGACGACGCGCGCGCCCGCACCGCCGCCCTGGCCGTCGTCGCAGCCGCGGGCGGCGCCATGCGGGACGCGGAGGCGGGCGGGGATGACAGGAGTGGGGCCACGGTGGACGCGCTGGCCGACGCGCTGGCGGCCGCCGCGCGCGACGGCCCCCCCCCCCGACGCCAAGGCCGCGGTCGCCGGCCTCGCCGCCGTCCTGCCCCCCGACGCCGCTGCCCGCAGCCTGGCGTCCCTGGCCCAGCGCGCGGCGCGTGCGTTGGCGGGGGCGCGCGCCCTGGCCGAGCCTCGCAAGATGAGGCTCGCGCTCGCCACGCTCGCGGCCGTCGGGGCCGCCTCCCCCACCGCCCTCGCCCCCCACGTCGGCGCGGCCGCCGAGTTTGTGACCGCCACCCTGCTGCGGGCGCCACCCGCCGCCTTTGGGCGGGCGGGGGCGGCGCCCGCGGCGGGTGGCGGCGGCGCGAGCACCGCGGCCGCGCTCAAGGGGGCAGCGCTCGAAGACCTCGCCTCCGCCCTCGTCCCCGCCGCCGCCGCTGCAGGCGCCGCCACCTCCACCCCGCCCGAGACGCGGGCCGTGGCGGATGCCCTGGTGCCCGACCTGGTGGCGTTGCTGGACCCTGACCCCGCGGCCGCGGCGGCGGGCGCCTCCCCCGCCGACGCGGCCCGCGTCCGCCTCGGCGCAGCGCGCGGCCTCCTCACCCTCACCGCCTCCCGCGACGTGCGCGTCCCCGCCTCCGCCTACCTGTCCCTGTCCCTGGCCATTCAAGACCCCGAACTGGAGGTGCGGGCGGCCTTCCGGGACGCGTTGGTGGCGGCACTCGACGGCGCCGCGCGCGCGCGCCGCGCGGCGCGCGCGCGGCACGCCTCGCCGCCCCCCTCGCCCTCGCCGCCGTCGACCCCTCCAAACCTGCGCGTCAAGCTTCATTCGATGCGCTGGTGCGGTACGCGGTGGCGAGGCGCGGCGTGGCGGCCCGGGCCAAGGCGAGAGGAGGGAGTGTGGGTGGCGGTGGTGGTGATGACGCTGCGACGCTCGCTGATGGTCCAGAGGCTGCTCTTCCCTACCTCCTCCAAATCCTCGCCCACCACCCCGACCTCCCCCCCATCGGACCCGCCGGCCTGGCCCCCGACGCCATCCCTGAACTGGCCCCCTTTGCCCGCATGCTGCAGTTTGGGGTGGAGGCGCTGCTGTGCGCGCCCCCGCCGCGCGGCGTGGCAGCCGCTGCCCCCCTCCACGCGACCACCAAAGTCCTGCGCGCGGTGCGGGGGGCGGCGGACGCCACGCCCGAGCCCGCGGACGGGGCGCTGGCGTTGCTGGCGGATGCCGGGATCGCGCTGGCGCGCGGCGTGACGGCGCGCGCGGGCGTGCGGGTGGGGAGTGCGGCGGGTGACGACGCGCGCGTGCCGGGCGGCGTCCTGCTCCCACGCTCCCTGTTCAAGGAGGCGGACCCGCCCAAGCCCAAGGCGAAGGATGGGGACGCCCTGCCGGTTGGGTGGACGCCGTCCGTGGAGGACCTGTTCCCTGGGCGCGTGATGGGTGGGAGTGGCGCGGTCGCTGCTGCTGCCGCCGTCGCGGCCGCCGCCAAGAAACGCCGCCCCCGCCCTTCTGTCGCGCGCCCGCCCAAGGTAGCCAAACCGGTGGCAAAAGCAGACGCCACTTCAAAACCTGCCCGCCGCCCGGCCGCCAGCTGGAGCAGTGGGGACGGGTCGTCGTCGGCGTCGGAAGGCGAGGCCGAGCCGCGCCCTCGCCCGGCGGGCGCGCGCCACCAGCCCGCCCGCGCCGTGGCCCGGGCGGCGACGTCGCCCGACGAGAACGCGGCCCCCAAAAAGGTGGCCAAGACGGCGGCTCGGCGGTCGCCGCGGGGCAAGGCCGCGCGGGCGGCGGTGGCGTGAGAGAGAGTGAGAAGAGAGGGAGGAGGTGAAAAGAGAGGTGAATCACTGTCAACACAAAAATCCTGCGTCCTCTGCTTTTTTTTCGACACACACTACTCGTCCTGTCCCACGCCGCGCTCTGCTGCCAACGCTCTCACACGCGCCACCAGCGGGTGGTCCCGCCCATAGGCTCGTGTCATGTCTCGCACGCCCGCTGCGAGTGCTGCGACCGCGTCTGCGCGCCGCCGCGGCAGCAGCACCGTGTCAAACGCGGACACGGACGCTGCAGACGCGTCTCTCTGCATTCACGCTGTCCAGCGTGGCCAGGGCGGCTGCAGCGCGGGCTTCGCCTGCGAGGCCAGAGCGGGCGCCCAGGCGAGCGTCAAAGGCCGCTGCGGCTGCAGCCGCTGCTGCCGCTGCGCCCGGCGCCCGCGCGGCAGCCGCCACGCAGGCCGCCCGGTGGCGGCGCAACCAGGTGCGGTCGTCATTGGCGCCCCATAGAGCTGTGGCGGCGGCGACATCGCGGGCGGCGGTGATCGTGGCGGCTTCATCGTCACCCAAAGTGTACGCGAGGGTCGTGGCACGATACCCTGCGTGCGCGGCGGCATCCTCATCAGCCGCCTCCGGGGCAGATTTTGCCAGTGCATCGTGCATGGCGACTTCACCCTCCGCCAGGGCCCGCGCGTCGGGCAGGCGGCGGTCAGTGAGGGCGGCGTCAGTCGCGAGGCGCGCGGCTAAAAGACCCGCGCCCGCCACGCGGCGGCCAAAGGGGGGGCCGGCAGCCGCGGCCGCGTCAGCCAGGGCGGCGGGCGCGCTTGTGAGAGCTGTGGCGACAGCGACCTCACCACGCGCGGTGGCGGCGGCTGCGAGAGACGCATAAAAACGGCGTTCGGCCTCCAACGCCTGCGGCAGTCCATCACCCACAGACACCCCCACCTCCCCCACTCTCTCCCACTCGCCCCTCGCCGCCAGCACAGCCGCCAGTCTGACCCGGGTGGCGGAGGCAAGAGGGCCGGCGCCCGCGGCGTCGACTGCTGCAGCTGCCGCGGTTGCCGCGGTCGCTGCTGCGCCGCGCCACGCGGCCAGGGTGGCGCGCGCGTCCAGGGCGGCGGCTAAAAGGTCATCTCGTTGTGTGCCGGATGCGGTGGTTAGGCTGGATGCTAGAACGGCGTCAGCGTCGTCCAGGCGGTCGGACGCGGCGAGGGTCCAGGCATGCTGCAGGGCGGACGCCAATCCGGGAGCGTCGCCGTCGGGGGGAGGCGGAGATGGGGGTGTGGCTAGGGTGCGGGACGGCTGTCGTCGCAACAGGGCGGTCGATACCGCCCTGCTGGCCGCCAACCATCGCATCGGGCCCGAAGAGTGAGGGAAAGTTTTTAAGGAGGCCGGCTCACATCTCTCGCCGTTTCGCGCCTGCATTTGGTCGCCCCCGTCGACACACCTCAAACCCCGCCCTTGTTTACTTTTTGTTCGTGCGTCAAGGTAAGTGAGTGTGTTCAATTCATGTCGAGCATGAATTTGGGCGGAAAAAGGGGCGGGTGTGGGTGCGCGGGCGGGGGCGCGGAGCGCACGAGAAATGCGACGAGCTGGCCGTTTGCGGGACACTCATGCCGACCTTTCATCCCACCTCCCTTCCTCCAGAGCTTCCTTCTCCGCGCGCACGCCACAACAACCATGCGCCTCACCCTCGCCCTCCTTTTCACCACCGCCACCCTGGCCGCCGCCGCCGCCGACGCCGGCCTGGCCAAAGGCTTTGTTCTGTCCGCCCCCGGCGCGTCCTGCTCCTCCACCTGCGAGTCCGCTGGCAAGAAAGTCGCCAAATTTGTTGAGTTCAATGCTCTGAACCCGTATGAGACGGCTGTCTGCGCTGTGCGCGCGTCCGACAAGGAGGGATGGGTCCCCGGCTGGCAAGCGCTCAACGCGACGGGCGATGGCTGCCACGTGGCCCTCAACCTGAACGCCACCGCCAGCGCGACCGACGTCGCCTGCCTGTGCCTGGACGTGGGTGAAGTGCAGGGTCTGGACCTGCCGGCCAAGGGCAAGCCGTGCTCCAAAGCGTGCAACAAGTCCATCACAGGGCGCAAGGGGCGCCCCGTGGCGGCGGACGCGGGGCGTCCGGAAGAACCGCAGAAGAAGGCGGGGTACGCGTGCATCAGCCTGCCCGTCGAGCTCGGCGTGTTGAACCGGTGAGTTTGGAGCGGCAATGGGGGGGGTGGCGGCATTTTTGGGTTGCAACCGCGCGTTTTTCCACTCCCCCCCTCCCTCCCCCCCTCCCCTCAGTTTCGGCCACGTCTACAAGGACGGTGTCTGCCGCACTGACATCAGCGGCGTGGCTGTGGAATCTAGCGAGTTCTCATGCTTTTGCGTCTTCGAGAAGGACGCCGACCCGTCGGCCCTGGCCGCGAACGCGGCGATTGCAAAGGAGAAGCAGACGAAGGAAGGCGACGCCGCCGCCCCCACGCCGTCCGCGCCGCGCAAGGCGGCGGAGGCGCCCGCGCCGGGCGCCGCGCCCAAGAAGTGAAACACACGACAACAATCGCTGATCACTGAGGCGCCGCGAAGAGATCCTCAGTGTTGAACACCGCCCCACACGCGAAGGGGCAGGCGTGTTAATTGTTGATGCTGGGCCATTTTTTTTTACTCTTTCTTTTTTCATTTGAACAATTTTCCGCAGGGCCTCCCCCTTAAGTACCCTATTCCACCCCCCCCGACACCACCGCTTGGAAAAGCAAAAGAAGCGTATGCAAGGCAGAGAGAGTGAGAGAAGGTTGATGTGAATCTTCTTGACTTCTCCAGCAGAGTGTGCAAAAAAAGAGGGGAAGCGGGGTCGAAGAAACCAAACGAACGTCTCTCTCACGTCACAAAAAAAAACAGGCGCCTCCTCCTTCCCTGCGCCCCGCTCTGTGATGGTTGGTGTTGTGCTCTGATGGTTTAGAGAGAAGAAGAAAAAGAGAGCGGTTGTTGGAAACGTGTGCGTGTGTGTCACTGGTTTCAAAAAAAATGCTCGCACCCACCTCTCCACCAAAACACCAACCTACCCTCTCTCCTCCTCACCCCTTGCGCAGCGCGTCCAGCCGCGCCTGCAGGTCGTCATCCAGGCCCGGCCCCTCGGCCGGCGGCGGCGGCGGCGGGGGCGGGGGTGCTGCCGCGCCAGATCCGCTGGCCGCGGCGGGCGGCGGCGGCGGTGGCGGCGCGGCCGCGCGCGGCGGCTGTGGCGGCGGCGCGCTGCCGCCTCCACCTCCCGCGCCCATAGCCTCGGCTGCAGGCTCGGCCGCGGCAGGTGTGCGCACCGCGGTGGCGGCGTTCTTGACGCCGGGCGCGGCGACCAGGTCCTGGCCGAGGGAGACGCCAATCTCGTCCAACACTTGTCCGACCAACTCATCCGTCTCCTCCTCCTCCCCGTCTTCACCCGCCATGTCGTCCATGGCGTCCCCCATCATGTCGGACGTCATCTCCATGCGCTCGTTTTGACGCTCAAAATCGCGCAGGATCTGTGTGTGTGGGAGGGAGGGCGTGGTTGGTTTTTTTTTTTCCCCCACCACACTCTCTCCCACTGCCCCGCCACCACACTCCCTCCCACTGCCCCGCCAGCACCCTTCCCATTCACCTTGGTCAACGCCGGCATGTTCATCCTCTTGTTCATGGCCACCATCGCCTTTGTCGCCCCCTTCATAGCGTCCCCCATCGCCTGTGTGCTCTTCAGCGTCGCCAACCGCAACGACACCGCCTGCAGCTGGGCCTTGCACCCGTGCAGCTTGGTGACCGAGTGCCGGTTGCGCACCAAGGATCTCGCCATGACGCGCACCGCATCCATTTGGCCGTCTTTGGCCGCTTTTTTGATCTCCAGGATCAGCTTCTTCTCCTGCGTCTGCAGCCCTGTGCGCTCGCGGTCCAGGTCCCGGATGGCGCGGTCTAGCATGCGCTTGTTTTCGCGCAGCATTTCTGGAAGGTGGGAGGAGAGGGTGTGGGAGGGAGGGTTGAGGGTCGAAGCGCCAGAGGCCAATTGTTTCGCCTCTCCTCGGCTCTCCCTAACGCTTGGCACGCGCGACCGTCCAGCCATGCGGCAGCTAGAGTGTCTATGTCCACATCGTGAGTGTCGGGAGGAGGGGCTTGCGCACGATAGAACAGGCGTTGTCCTCCCCGTGTCGTCGTGCTGGCACTTCGCCGGGTTCAGCGTTCTGCGTTCACCCTCCTTCCTCGTCCCTGTCCCTCTGACGTCAGAGGGAGTCTCACCTGCTGGCGTTTTGCGTTTGCCGAAAAGCCACGACATGGTGGGGCTGTGTGTGTGTGCGGGGAGACAAGGGGGCATGAGAGGGTGACCGGTCTCTCAATTCAGCGGCGCCGCGCGCTCCTCCCGCCCGCCACTGCCTCTCTCTCTCTCTCTCTCTCCATCACGCCAACCACTCACGTTTTGTGAAGACGGGGCGGTGGTGGTGGCAGAGGGGCGCTAAAAAACACGCCCCCACAAGCAAAAAAAAGAAACGCCTTCTGCCACACTCTTCCCCGACCGAAACATAAAAGCAGATGGTCGACTGGCCGCACGCCGCCGGCCCCGCGCCCTCGTCCCGCATTCCGCCCCTGGGCGACAGGCCTCTGGATGACGAAGAGCGCATTCCTGCTGCTGTCCCCCGCCCCCCCCGCCACGCGTCCCCGCCGCGCGGCGCGCCTGCCCCCTTCTCTGCTTCCGCGCAAGCCACCCGCCCGCGCGTCACCCCGCCACCCATCGGCTGGACGCTGCCCCACTACGTGACGACCGCGGCCGGCGTGTACGACGACCTGGCGGCCGCTCTGGTGGAGGAGGTGGACGGGAGAGGGGCGGCGTTTGCGCTCGACGCGTCCGTCCGCGTCGACCGCGCGCGCGCGTTCATCACCGCTGCCCGCCACAACGTGCCCGCCACTCCCGCCAGCCTGACCGCTCTGACAGTTGCTGTCACTGCGCTGGAGGACGGAGGCGGCGCCGACGCGGTGCGCACGGTGGGCGCGGCGGCCGCGCTGGGGCGCGCGCGGGCGGCGCTCGAGGCGGAAGGGGCGTGGGGGGTCGAGTGAAGGAGAGAGAAGGCTTTGTTTTTGTAGCACCAGCGCATTGTTTGTCTTCGGCTCTAACGGGAGTGCCCGGCACTCCCTCGGTTGCGGGTGTTGGACCGGGGCACGACCGTTTTGGGAGGGGGGTCCTGCTTATTGATGTTTACACGGCGCGGCGCGAGGCGGCCACCACGCACCCCGGGGAATGGGGAGGCCCCACACCCCCAGGGGGACGGCACCGCAACACACGTGCCGGCGGAAACGAGAACTTGTTGGTGGGGAGGGGGGGCGGGGAGCGCGGGAAAAGGAAAAAAGAGCGAGAGACCGAGCGAAAGCTCGACGCTCTCCCCCTCCCTTCCCCACCCTCACAACCCCACCCCCAAAGCCTCCGGGACCGTCCGCCAACCCGTTTTCTTATTGAAAAAAATTAAAACGTGCGCGCACTGTGGGGCGCCGCGTGGGTGTTGTTTTTGGGCCGACCCCAGCGCGGCCGCCCGAAACCCCACCCCCACGAAAAAGGAAAGCGCCGTCCCGCCCACCGCCGTGAAGCGCGGTGACCAGGCGAAGAAAGAGGCGCGCGAGCGTCGCGCGCGCCCCTCCCCCCAGGGTGTTATTGTCAGGGCTGGGCAGAGGGGGCGGGCAAGCGTGGGTGGTTAGAAACGCACTCAACACTCGCACACCCACTCTCTCCTCCCGTTGCTTATTGAAAAAAAAGAGGGCGGCGACAGTCCAAGTGGCGGGCAGGGCGCGCGTGCGACGAGAAGGAAAAAGATAGGCAGGGAGCACCAGCCCCAGAGCGCGTGTTGGGTCGAGTCGAGTTGCATGTTGTTGTCCCTCCTCCTCTCCTGCGGCGTGCTGCGTGTGCGTCGTGGGGTGTGTGGCGGTCTCTTCATCTCTCTTTTCTCTTGGGGGAGGGGCGGGCGTCGCCAAGTGAGTGCCCCGACAAGCCAGGCGGAGGGGAAGGAAGTAACAGGCCTCCCTCACTCGCTCTCCCAGCGTCTCAGCAGACACACTCGGCGGAAAGAATTGTTGTCAGAACACTCATCTCTCGCACACGACCCGCGGACCCCTTCCACTTTGAAGTGGGAGTTGGAAAAAAGGAGAGGAGGCACAAAATGCCCCCCCACTCACTTTCCTCTGAACCCTCTTCAAATGGAGCGCTCGCCCGGGGCGCGGTACTCGCCGCACGAGGGCGGGCGGTGCACCAGCATGCCGGCGACCTGGACCTGGCGGTCGGGGTTGAAGGCGACGAGGCGGATGTAGGCGTTGGGGAACGACTTGGTCGCGTTAAAGATCTCCTTGAGCACCTGGGACGAGTCGGTGCAGCCGAACATGGGCAGCTTGTACATGGTCCAGTAGCGGTTGTCCTGGTAGCAGTTGGTCTTCTGCATGCGGGCCGTGTTCTCGTTGGACACGTACGCGATCTCGGGGTCGGCGAACTCGAGGCAAGGGACCCAGCCGTTGCGGGTGATGTAGTCCACCTGGCGCGAGACGGCGGCATCGTCAAGGGGGGGCAGGTAGGAGAAGGTCTCGAAGAACTGTGTGGGAGGAAAGGGAGTGTGTTGGAAAAAAAGGGAGGTTTAACGTTTGAGGGTTTAAAAGGGTCCAAAGGCCTCTGGCCGCCGGCAGTGGCGATCCCCGCCGCCCTGCCGCCCCCAGCACCACGCTGGGGTCAACGCGGTGCCAAGGCGCGGGAGTGGAGAGCACGTGGGCCGCGTCCCGAGGGGGAACGCAGGCCACGTGCCGACAGACGGAGCGAGAACAAGCGCGCGCCCGGCGTGTGGCTCCGATCGCCCTTGCCGGCACGCGCCCACAAACCACCCTCCGCCCAAAACGCCACCCCCTCAACCTCCGCATTGGGCGCGGCGGTTGAAGTGGGCAGCGTGGCGCAGGGTGGGAGGCGGGTAGAGAGGCCGGAAGGGACCGTTGCATCCGTTGGAGACAGGAACTCCGCACCGCGCGCGCGGCCCCCAAATCACCGCCGACCCGCCTCCACAGCCTCGGACTCTCCCCCACGCGCTGGCGCGTTGCAAGCGCATCGAGTGGGGGGGGCAGGCGGGGTGGGCGAGTGCGCCGAGGCGGTGGAGTGGGGGCACCTCCAACGGCGCGCGAATTCCACCAACCGTCGCTCGCTGTTTTGGCCGCGCCCGACGCGCCTCCACCCTGCCCGCGCACGCCGCTTTCACACCGATGGATGATTGTCAATCATGACAACCGATTACCGGTGTGTTGGCCGAGCGAGGCGGTCGGGAGAGGCGGCCGAACGCGTTGTAGACCCGCTCCCCGACGCGCATGTTTCCCGTCGTTTCTCCTCCTCCCGCGACGCACCTTGTTGTTCGCCGGCACCCAAACCTTCATCGCGGCCGCGCGCTTGGCGGAGACCTTGACGGGGGCGGCGGCAACGGCGGGAGCGGCGCGGAGAGCGTACATGGCGAGTTTTTGGTGAGAAGAGTCGGAGGCGAAAGAAAAATGAAGAAGACAAGTGTGAGGTGCAGCCAGATTTCTTCTCAGCTTTTGTACCCTCTCAAAAAGTGCACCCCACAAACCACCGACAGATGAACGCTTTTGGCGCGTGTGAGTGACTTGCACGTTTTTGACCTACTCGACTACAAACACGCCCCCCCTCTCCCTCCACTTGACCCGCCTCTCCCTCAACACGCCTTCCACCGCACCCGGCACCCTCGCCCGGCCGCCCACCGTGTGGGCGCCGACGCCTGTGATGACGCGTAAGGGCGGTTGGGAGAGGCCACCGGTGCGATCGGCGGCAACGGTTCGGGCAGCCAAGGCAGCCTCAACCGCCGCAGTGGCCTCCGCCGCGTGCAGGCCGTGCAGGTCCAGCACACAGGTGTCTTCGGCACCACCACGACATCCCTGGATCTCGGCGGCGGCTGCCGCGTGGGCGGCCCTCATGCGGGCGTCGAGCTCACGTCCCCGCGCGCCCAACTCCTTGGCCAGCGCTTTGTCGCCCGCTCGGTAGGCGAGCGTGGCCTGTTCGAACGCGGTGTTGCGGGCGCGGCTTAGGTCGGACGCTTCCTGACGTGCGGTCGCATACGCTGCCGCGACGGCGGCCCCTGTTTCCACGCGAGGCGCGTCGGCGGCAGACGCGAGCGCGCCGCGGGTGCCTCCCATCGCCGGCGCTACTGGCGGCACCGCACGGGCAGCAGCGGCTCGAGACGCGGCTGCCGCCGCCGCTTCGGCGTCGCCGCCGCCACGCGCGGCGGCGGTGGCGAAGAGGGTGGTGGTTGGGGGGGCGCGGTGATTGGCTGCTGCCGCCGCGCCCAGCGCTGGAAACTCGTCCTCCAGGGTGGGGGGAGGTTGCTGCACGACGGGTCGCACCACCGGCCGAGCGCCAGGCAGCGTGGGAAACGCGGCTGGCGGCGGCACCCGCGCGGGCGCCGCCGCGCGCACACTCGCCCTGGCCGCCCGCCCAGCCGCCTCCGCCCCGCCTTCAATGTTGGTCAACACGGCAGCAGCTTTGGCCGCGTCCCCACCCACCGCGGCCAGGGCCGCGGCCAAGTGGGCGGGACCAACGTGCGGGAAGCGTGCCGCCAGAGCGGCGAGACCGTCGTTGTTGTCTCTCTCGCCGCCACCGCCGCCCGGCACAAAGGCAGGCGCCCCCGCGTTCATTGTGCCTTGTCGTCGCCGTCCTGCGGGCGCACGCCGTAGACCGCGTTCAGTGCACGCTTCACGGCGGGGCGCACGGGGGACAGCACGGTGCCCGGCCCCCAATCGTGCAGTGCAAGAGCCACCAGGAGGACAGTAGTCGCAGCGGCAGTCCCTGTGCGCAGGCGGCGCTGGACGCTGGTCGCGGCTTCTGGCGGCGGACGCATCCGCGCAGTGCAAAAACGAAGGGAGAGTGAATGGGTCGGCCAGCACTCTCTCCACAGCCGCCCGTTTTTCCATCGCCAACCCGCGGCCACACACCAGCACACACACACACACACACACACACCCAAAACCATGGACACGCCCCTGAACGACGACCGCCCCGCGTCCGCAGTCGCGCTGACCGACGCGGCCAAGACGCGCGCCCGCGCGGTCTACTACGGCTTCGCCATGCTGTCCGTTGGCTTCCTGGTGGTGCTGGCGTTCACGATGTGAGTGTGTTGTGTGAGGGTGGAGAGGGAGGGGGCGTGGGGAGGCGTTTTTTTTTTGCCGCGCTCTGCCTGCCCATGCCCTCTCGACCCGCGCTGTGCCCGCCCGCGTCCCACACCCCACCCACCCCACACCCTCTCACCCTCAGCCGCGAGTCTACTTCCTGGCGGTCCACCCTGACGTCCGAGTCGGCCGAGTGGCGGGCGTTTGTGAACGCTACGATTCACGCGATGGGGCTGGCCGCGGCCAACGGGGCGCAGGGCGGCCTCACCGCCCGCGTCGACCTGTGAAGAGAGAGAGAGAGGGTGGTGTTGTGGTGTGTGCGAGTGGCTGTGCGGAACACCACTGATCTCGACTAGAGCTCCCTTTTTTCTTTGAACCTGCCTGCCCACCCCTCTTTCTCTAGCGAGAGACCCCCCGTCTACCCCTTGCCTTGTTTGCATGTCACCTTGTGACGGTGTGCGGAGTGGACCTGCAAGAAAAATACAGAAGAAAAAAGCTAAAAAGATTCAAACACACACACACACACACCTCTCTCTCACGCCGCGCTGCTCTCCAGCTGCAGCACATACTCGGCCAGCGTCTTCAGCTCGTCCTCGCCCGGCACGCCGGCCGCCGACACGCCGTCCAACAGCGCGGCGGCGCTGTCACCGTCGACCGGAGGCTCGGGAATGGTGACGACGCCCCCCTCGACCGCCCACCCGCGCTCCGCCGCAACCGCCCCCACCCCCGCCTCATCCACGCCCAGCACGGCGGCCGCACGGGCCAGCGGCAGGCGGGAGTACATGCGCTCCACCGCGTCCGCCGCGGTGGCGCGCAGGGAGGTGGAGAGCGCGGAGGCGAGGGCGGCGGGGGCTCCCGGCGGCCAGTCGCCGCCGCTCAGCGCCGCCCAGGCGGCCGGCAGGTCGTGAGACCACAGCGCGCGCAGCAGGGTGAGGGTCGCGGCGACGCCGGGGGCGGTCTGGGAGGCGGGGGGCAGGCGTTTGTAGACAAAGCGGGCGTCGTCGCTGGAGGGTTAAAAAGTGGGGTGTTCAAAAAAAAAAAGGGCTCTGGTTTTTGTCCGTGCCTCTCCACCCATCCCCCAACCCCCCCCTCACACAACTCACAGGTTGCCATTGAGCATGTGGGCCAGCATGTGGGCCGGCGCCGGCCACGGCGGCAGCAGCGGGTCGTCGGGGCCGTCAGACTGTGGGGAAGGGGTGGAGTGGGGTGAGTTAAAGAGGGCCACACCACCACCCACCGAGGAGCAGGCGCAGCGCCACGTTCCAGCATGCAACGCGCAGAGCCCACGGGGGGCAGGGGAGCAGGACCCGCGCGGACCGAGGGGGGTGGGATCGGAAGGGGGCGGGTCATGCCTCGTCTCTCTGCCTCTCCCCCCCTCCCCCTCCCACCAAACCCGCACCTGCAGCTCTTGCGAATCCAACGCAGTCGCGATGTCGGCCAGGCGGCCGGACTGCAGGGCGGCGTCCAGGTCCATGGGAGGCAAGAAAGGAAAACGACGAGAGTGTGTTCTTTGCGTCGGCCTCCCCTCTCTCCACTCTGGAAAAGCGTTTTCCGTCCGCCCCCTCTTTTGAGCCAGCACTCCCCACATGCCGCCCACCGGCATCACGCTGGCCCCCGCCCCGCCAGGCACCGCCCCCCTGGCGGTCGTGCTGCCGGCGGGGGTGCCGTGTGAGACTGCTTCTGCGCTGGAGTGGGAGGCGTACACCGTCCCCGGCGACGGCGGTGTGCTGGTGGTGGCGCGTGCGGTGAGTTATGGGTGTGATAGTGTGAGGGACGGGGGCGTGGGGAGGCGTGAAGGAGAGGGGCCGCTGCCGCTGTGTTTTTTTGCGAATTGCTCTCCTCCCTCCGCTCACCTAGCCGCCGGACCCCTCTCCTCTCTCACACAGAACGCTGACGCCGACTACGTCGGCTCCGCCCCGCCCCCCTCTCCACCCGGCGCCCCCACCCCCACCTACGCCCTGGCTCGCCTGCCTTCAGGCGGCGGCGGCGGCGTGTACGCGCGGCTCGCGTGCGCCGCGACCGCCCCCCTCGCGCCGCGCCTCACGCGCCTCAGTTACACCCACACTGCAGCAGGGGTGGCCGCCCCCGCCGCCGCCGCCAGCGCGACCCCACCCACCCCCGCCGACAAAGCTGCCGCGAGGGCGGCGGGGAAGCGGGCGTTGGTGCAGGCGTACGGGTCTGCCCGCGCGCGCCGCAAGCTGGCCGCGGCAGACCGCGGCGGCGTGGACGCTGCCGCCGCCGGCGACGGCGCGGCCGGCGTGGCCGGCCTTCTAGCCGGCGCCGCTGCCGTCGCGGGGGCGGCGGGCGGGCGGGAGGCGGTGCTGGCGGCCGCCGCGTCGGCGCGCCCCGCGCTGCCGCCGCACGACGCGGCGGCCACCACCCCTCACACCGCGTACCCGCTGCATGGGCTGGTCCCGCCGGGGGGCGCCGCAGCCCTGGACGCGTGGGCGGACGGGTTGGCCGCCATCAAGCAGGAAGGGCGGGTGGCGGAGGCGGTGGCCGTGGGTGCTGCCGCAGCGGTCGAAGCGGCGGCCACCACACGCGCTGCCGCCCAAGAAGCAGACAAAGACGGCGCCGCCGCGGACGCCATCCCGCCCCCCGCCATCCACTTTCACCCGCACGTACTGGCCAGGCTGGAAGGGCTGCCGGGCGACGTGGACACTCCCGCCGGCAAGCGCAGGGTGCGCGCTCTGGCCCTGCTCTCTGCTGCTCTCCGCCTCGCCGCCTCGCCACGCACCCTGCGCGTGGACGCGGGCGCCTGGCCCGCTGTGGCCGCCCGGGTGGGCGTGCCCGAGCCCCTGCTCGCCGCCCTGCTGTCTCGGTACGCGGACGCAGCGCCTGCGGGGCGCGGCACCTCGTTCTCGCGCGCGGGGGTGCACGGTGTGGCCATCCGCGTTCTGGCCGCTGTCGCCGCCGTGCTGGCTGCAGACGGCGACCTGCCTGCCTCCGACTTTGGCGGCCTGCGCGCCGCCCTCGCCGGCCCAGCCAAAGAGCTCGCCTCTATCTGCCGGGAAGCAGGGTGCCGCGCCGACGCGGCGGCCATGGTCGACGGGCACCGCACGTACCGCGTGCGCCTGCTGGTGGCGGAGGGGGGGAGCACAACGCTGGGCGACTGCTTCCCAAAATTGAAAGTGGGTCGGAGCAAGAAGTGAGGGTGTATTTTGTGCTGTTTGAGGGCGGGGAAGGCGGTGGCGGGCGGTGGCTGCTGTGCGTTTTGTCTTTTTCGTCGTTTAACCCCACAAAACCGTTTTTTCTCTCCGCAAAAAATGCCGCCCGTCTGCACAACGCGCCCCATGCCGCCCGCCCCCTGGCTGCTGGCGTCAGCCTCTGCCACCCTACTGGCGGCGGGGCGCGCGATGGGGGCGCGGCGGGCGTTGGCGCCCGTGCCGGCGCGGCATGCATTTGCCGCTGCGGGGGGCGCAGGGGGGCGCGGCGCCGCCTTCGTCGCACGAGCAGCGTCCGGCGACGAGGCAGGACCGTTGGAAGTGTTGGGCCAGGTGAGAGAGAGAAAGGGAAGCACACGAGCGCGAGAGAGGGTGGCGAGCCAGACCCGCCCCTCACCCTCCCTCACCTCCGTCCCCCCCCCCCACAAAGGTCACCTCCAAACAAGCCAACTTTGTGCGTGTGCGCGTCGATGGCGCCCCCCCTCCCCCCGGCGCGCCACCGTGGCCACCCGTGCCGTTGACCCCACCCCCGCCGCGCGGTGAGCTGCTGTGCGTGTCGCGCGCGCTGCTGAAGAAAGTGAGGCAGTCGGTGCTGGTGGGGGACAGGGTGGCGGTGGGGTCGGTCGACTGGACGGATGGACGAGGTGAGAGTGGTGTGGTGTGTGTGGGGAGGTGAAGGAGAGAGATGACACAAAAAAAGAAGAAAAACCGACCCTCCTCACCCCACCTTTCCCTCAACCCCAGGCGTCGTCCAAGCCGTCCTCCCGCGCGACACCGAGCTCACCGACCCCGCCGTCGCCAACGTGGACCAAGTGTTGGTGGTGCTGTCCCTGGCGGCCCCCCCCTTTGACGCGCGCGCGGCAACACGTTTTCTGGCTGCCGCCTCTGCTGCGGGTGTCCCTGTCGCCGCCGTCCTCAACAAGGCAGACCTGGTGCCGCCTGATCAAGCTGCTGCTGTGGCGGCCAGGGTGGCGGGGTGGGGGTACGATGTGCACACAGCAGCCGCGGCGGTGGCAGCAGGAGAGAGTGAAGATGAGACTGCACCCGCCGCCTCCACGCCTCCCCCTCCCTCCCTCGACGGCGTCGCCGCCGCCCTCACCGGCCGCACCACCGTGCTGACGGGTCCGTCAGGCGTGGGCAAGTCCAGCCTGATCAACGCGCTGCTGACGCGGGAGCGGGAGCACGCGGCGGCGGCGGCTGACGACGATCCACCCTTACCGTCTGACTTTCTCACTCTAGCCACCGGCACCGTGTCCCGCGTCGGCCGGGGACGCCACACCACGCGCCACGTGTCCCTGCTCCCCGTGGCGGGGGGCCTGCTGGCCGACACACCCGGGTTCAACGACCCCGACGTCGGAGCAGCGTTGGCCCGTGTCGGAGCCGCCCGCATCGTCGACCTCTTCCCCGACGCTGCGTCTCGCGCCTCCGCCTGCGAATTCTCCAACTGCGCCCACGTGGAGGAGTCCGGGTGCGCGGTGCGCCCCGGGTGGGAGCGGCATGGGTGGTATGTGGAGCTGAGAGCGGAAACAGTGGCGGCAGAAGCTTTAACATCTTCCCGCGCGGGCTCCAAAAACGCGCGCCAAGGCACCACCCGCCGCAAGGCTGGGGCGGGGGGGGCCGACCGGTCGGAAGCTCTGCTGGACCCGCGCAAGAATCGGCGCACCAGCCGGCGCAGCGTCAAGCAGGCGGTGGCCGACTTGTTAGAGGAGGAAGGGATTTGATGAGAAGAGCGGATTTGAATTTTTTTTTTTGTTTCTTGTTACACAACCACAAAGAAAAGGCAACGCAAAAGATTTCCAGCATGCAAGAAAAAAAGCACCCCCTTGAAAAAATGGTAGTACGAAGTGCGCGGCATCAAGGCGCAGCTCGCGGCGGCGGGCAGGAAAAGGAAAGAAAAAAAAACGATGCATCACCAGAAAAACACCGGCTTGGCCAACACGGGCGCACACGCGGCGCCCGGCACACCCACGCCCGCCAGCGCACACACGACCGCCGAGCGCACCTGCTCGTGGCGCAGCTCCAGGGTGCAGTGCATGGCCAGGGAGAAGGCGAGGATGGCGGAGCCGTGCGCGAGGGCCGGGCCCGCGGCCACGACGCGGCCGCGCGTGGCGGTCGCGGCGGCGAGTGCCGTCGTGGCGGTCAGGACCGCGGCCGCGGTGGCGGTGGCTGCCGCAGAGGCAACGCCAGCATGGACAGCGGCTTTGCCTGCGTGGGCGGTGGCGACAACGCGGGCGACAGCCGCGTCGCGCGCGTCTGCGGCCGCCGTCCCAACCGCCCCCACCGCCCTGGCCGCCACGTCGGCCACCTCCGCCGCCACCAAGGCTCCCAGGCTGGCTGCCGACACGGCGGCCGCTGCCACGGACGAGGTGGCGGTCGTGGCGGCTTGGACTGCGGCCGCGCGGCGCGCGGCGCGCGCGGCGTCGCCTGGGGTTTCGGCGGGCGCAGCGCTGGTGCGCACGCGCGGCGGCGTGGCCGCCATGCCCGCAAACGGCGACGGCTGCAGCCCCCGCGTCGCGTCGGCCGCGACTTGGGCCTGGTGGGCAGCCGCGGCCGCGCGCTCGTTGGCCGCGGCGGCCGCGGTCGCAGCCGCCGCGGCGGCCGCCGCCGCGCGCTCAGAGTCGGACGCCGCCGCCGCCTGCATCGCGGACGGGGCACGCGAGGGGGAGGGGATGGACGCGAACAGAGATGGCTCCGCGTCCTGGCTCAACAGCAAGTGGTCGCGCGCGGCGCGCGGCGTCGTGCCAACAGGCGGCGTCGGCGACAGCGCCGACAGGACCACGGCGTCAGTAGCCGACTTCCCCAAAGTGGCCGCCACCCTGGCAGCCGCCAGGCGGGACCGCCTCGATGCGACCGCGTCCGAGTCGGAGGACGCGTCGACTGGGCGCGACGCGGCGCGGCGGCTCCCGCCGCGCGGCGACGGCAGGCCGGTCGCGCGAGTGGGAGCAGGGGACAGGCAGCCGTCGCCGTCGTCGCCACGAGCCCCCCCCATGCGCGACGCTAGGGCGGACGCCACACCGTGCAGGGCGGCTGCCGCCGCGCGCAGCTCCTGGGTGGCGGCCGCGTCGGAGGCGGCGCGTGGCGCGGGCGACACGCTGCCGTCGCGCAGCGCGGGGGGCGGCCGCGGCAGTGGGGACGCGGGCGGCGGCGCGGGGGCGGCACACACGGGTGACGACTTGACTGTGGCGAAGCTCAGGCGGGAGGCGAGCTTGGCGGCGGGGGCGGGCGGGGCTTTGATAATGCCGTGCGAAATCTGCGCATTCGCACCGACGCTCGCAACTTCACTGCGAGTCATGGTGGGCACTCTTTTTTTGGATTTGCAACAATGCCAGGATTATGAAGTGTCGTTGTAGACCCCGGGAAACGAGCTTTAGGCTGTAACAGGGGGGGAAGGGCGCAGATTGTGCAGATTGCAAACCGCGCAAAATGCGAGCTTGTTTCAGCCCGAAAAGCGGTGGCTCTACGTGCGTGAGGCTTCACAAGCAAGACAACGTAAGTCTTGACACACCAAGGGCAAGGAAGGGCACTGGGGGTGGCGACGGGCGCACGTTATTTCGTGTCGAGAGAATCGAAGAGTGGCATTTGGCGTCGCACAAGTTTTCTCTCTCTTTGCGGGGGGTCAAAAACCGCCTGCACCCTCCTCCCACACACACCATGCGCTTGTTTGGCTGCTTGACAGCGGCGCCGGTGGCGGCCGAGGTGGGCCCGAGGCAGAGAAGCGTGGCGGGGAAGGCAAATCGTGCCCACTAGAATCTGCCAGCACCGCCACTCCTCGTGCTCCGCACAGCCTCGTACACCCAGCCTCAATTTCAACAGAAATTGAGGCTTGTGGCTTGCGCGCGACACGGAGGCTAGGTGGCGGTGAACGCTGACACACCCTCCTCCCCTGCCTTCCCCCACCCCACAGCTTCCGGCCCCCCTCCCGCTGCCCACCAACGAGACGACTGTGGTGGCCTGGCAAACTGCACCTGTTGCCCTCCAGCTGCCTTCTCTGCCGGCGGCCAAGCTGCCCTGGTGGCAGCGGTGGGCGCGCGCGTGGTCCGACGCGGCGCGTCGGCGCCAACCGACCGCCCTGCGCCCGCCGCCGCTGCCCGACCTGCCGCGGGCTGCTTCGTTGGCAGGGCCGAAGTCGTGCAGCTTTCCGGCGCCGGCGGCCGACCTGGAGGCCGGGGCCTCTGCTCTGGTGGTGCGGTCGCCGCCGCGCCACTGGAAAGCGGTGACCCCCGGTGAAGGCGCGGTGGCGGCGGGCAACGCGTGGGCGCCCATGACGGTGGAGGTGCTGGAGTGATGATGGTGAGAGAGAGTCCTGTGAGAGAGAGTTTCGGATGTTTTTTTTGTGTGTGCTTTTTCGTTTTCCTTTAAACCCTGCCTTTCCTGCCTTTCCGCCCCCCACGCTCGCCCTGGGCCCGTGGTAAACATCAAACGGTCTTGTCTCAAGAGCTCAAAACTTGTCCTTGTGCGCCCGCACAGCCGCAAACGCGGCCACGTCATCCGCGTCAGCCCCCACCCCCGCCCCCGCCCGCACACCCGGATCCCCCGGCCTCAAAAAGGGGTTGGTGTCCAGCTCCTCCCCCAGCAACGACGGCACCGTCGGCTCCCCCGCCGCCCGCGCCGCGTCGATCGCGGCCGCGCGCGCGGCCAGGGCCGCGTTGCCGGGATCCACCGCCCTCGCCCACCGCGCGTTGGACTGGGTGTACTCATGCGCGCAGAAGACGCGCGTGTCGCGCGGCAGGGCGGCCAGCTTGGACAGGGAGGCCCACATGGTGGGGGGGTCGCCTTCAAAGAGGCGGCCGCAGCCAAGGGCGAAGAGTGTGTCGCCACAGAACAGGGCGCCCGCGTCTAGAAAGTGGAACGACACGTGGCCGCGCGTGTGGCCGGGCGTGTCCAGGCAGACGCCGGTAGCGGCGCCAACGGCCAGAGGCTCGCCGTCGGCGAGGGCGACGTCGATGCCGGGGATGCGGGCTTTGTCGGCGGCTGGGCCGATGATTGAGGCGCCGTATTTTGATTTCAGCGCCAAATTCCCGCCTGTGTGGTCAAGATGATGGTGTGTGTTCAAAATCAGGTCGAGGCGGCCTCCACTGTCGGGGGGGAAGAGGAGGAGAGGGGGAGGAGGTGAGAGAGGGTGAGGGAGAGTGAGAAACGCACGACCGGTCGGTGTCTGTCTCTCTCTCCAGCCAGCACGCGCACAGACACACGCACACCAACCCTCACTCAACTGCGCGTCCACAGCAGCCGCCACGGGGTCGGCTTCAGATGGGTCGACGATCGCAGTGGTCCCCGTCGCTCCATCCACCAGCAGCCACGCATAGTTGTCAGACAGGCAGGGGACGCGGTACACGGTCAGCCCGCCGCGGGAGGGGGCGGCGGGCGTCATGGAGGCGGTGGCGGCGCGGGCGGCTGTGGGAAAGAGGAGAGTGTGGCGGCGGAGAAGGGTGTGGGGTGTGTGGGGTGGGTTGGTGAGAGCAGGGTCTCGGGTCAGGGGCGCGCATTCGCCCCCACGCGCTCTCTCCCTAACGCGTGGCACACTCACAATGCCTTGCTCGAGCTCCAGGAATGATGTAGCGCAGGGCACGTCCAGCGAGCGCGCTGGGAGGCAGCGTGAACATTGAGAAAGGGCTCGCGATTTGTGCAAACAAACGAAGAAAAAAACATCATTTACACTCACACACTCGTCGCTCTCTCTCACTCTTCTCTCTCATTCCAGTTCGCAGTGTAGTACATAGAAAAAAAAACACAAGGGGACGTTTGGTAGAAGAAAAAGACACACACGTTTGTGGGGGGGCCCCGCGGCACATCACGACCCCCCGCACACACGCACACACACACTCTCTCCACACTCCGGCGCGCTCGGAACAACCCGAGTGTTCGGGGAGCGCGGGCCAGGTAAAGAACAAAGGGGGTGATACACAAAAAGAACACGTTTTGGGGGGGATCGTTGGGTGGTGGTCGCACACGTTTTGATGGAAAGTTGTACAAAGGAGAAAGCACAAAGGGTTTGTTGGGGCGGCACGATAGATCAGCGCGGCGCGTTGGTAGTGGTACAGTAAAGACAAGGGACAAAACAGGGGGACAAGGCGTCGTTTGGGTTATGAATCAAGGGGATCACGTTTGACGGAAAAACAAAGCAAAAAAAGCAAACACACGGGCGCCGGGCCCTGCACAAAGTGTAGCAGCTTAAAAATGGACAAAGTGTTGGTTGTTGGTACACGTTTTTGTGTTGGAAGCAGCGGGGGGTGGTTGTTTTCTTTGTCACTGGGCAGCGGGCGCGACAGCATCCGTCGCCCCACCATCCCCCGGCAGCGGCACCGTCACCACCGACCTCACGGGAGCCGCGCACGCCGCCCCCTCGGGCGCGGGCGGCGGTGTGGCGACGGGCGGGGCAGCGGCCGACTCGGCTTCGGCGGCACGCGCGACGGCGGCGAGCAGAGAGAACCCGCGCGGGGGGGGGAGGGGGCGGCGGCGCGCGCACGCCGCCTCCACCCCCGCCCATACGCCGCCCAGGCGGTGGCGGCGGCGGCCTCGGCGCCCGCTCCAACCGCAGCCGGATGCGGGGGGCGTCGCCGCCAGCGGCGCCCGCGTGCGCGGCGCCCGCGCGCTGTGGCGGCGCGTCCACGCGCGACAGGTGGACGACGTCGCCGACGCCCACCCTCGCTGCCGCCGCAAACTGTTTCCACCCAGCGCGCAGCTCGTACGAGTAGCGGGAGGGAACGCAGCGGTAGGTCATCGGCCAGACCGCCCCCGCGTCGTCCACCACCTCCACTGACAGCTGCACCGGCCCTCCGCCCCACGCCGCGGGGACGGGGGGCAGCAGCTCACGCGCCATCTCTTTGGTGAGGCACAGGATGTGGTCGCACGATTTGGCGTCCATTTTTTTGGAGAGCTCGGCGCCCGGGGCGGTCGGCGTGGCGGGGTGGTGGGCGGGGGCCATGGACGGTCGGGGCACGGCCACGGGGGGGGGGGGGTGGGGCAGGCTGACGGGCGGGGGTGCGGTCGCCAGCAGCTGCAGAGCAGGCGGGGACGGTAGGGTGGTAGCGGGAGGCGGGGGCGTCGGTTTGGAGTCGGTCGCGCCGTTGCGGCTGCCGCCGCCACCGCCATCAGAGGCGCCCGCTGCCGCATCAGCCAGCGAGTCCAGGCAGCCGGACCCATCGCCCGAGGTGGGTGGGTCGGCGGCGCGCGCTGCGGTGAGCGCGGCTGCGGCGACTGCGCCAGCAGACGCACGCGCCGCCAGCGCGGCCTCCGCGGTGCTCAGTGCAGCGTTCCTTTCCATCAGGGACGCCTCTGCGCGCGCGAGGGCGGCCGACCGAGCAGCAACCGCCGCCTCTGCCGCCGCGACTGCCGCCTCGCGTGACGCCAGCGCGGCCGCCACCCCGGCCAACGCGTCCCGCTCGCCGCCTGGCACGCTGGACAGGGCGGCCACAAAGGAGGCGGTGGGGGTGGACCGCCGCCGCTTGGCGAAGCGGGGGAGGGGGGGTGGACCGCCGGAGGAGTCCTCGGCGTGGGGGGGAGGCGGCGGCGCGCCGCCCGGGTCGGGCGGGGGGTCGCCGCCGAGGGGCATGGCGGAGGGGAGGGGGAAGAGGGTGGAGGGAGACGTAGTGTGTGCGGTGTGGGGTCGTGCCTGTGTGTGGGGGCGGTTTAAGGTTGTCAGCGAGTTTGGGGCTGCTTGCGTGGAGGGGGCGACTGCTGACGGGGAGTGGAGCCCGGGGCTCTCCAGCTTCCGCGGCGTCACCAGCGCCCCTCTCACACTGCCCCGACACCCCCACTCAGTCGCCACGACCGCCCGCCGTCGTTGTGGGGCCAAAAACGGGGGCCAGGGCGGCGCGGGTGGGGGGCGCGCGCGCTGCGCGCGCGCTCTCACTCAATGGCCAGGTCCGTGCGGCCTGCCCACCCGGTCTGTGCCTTCCACACGCGACAGACAACGCGTGCAGAGACCCACATGGCCAACAGGGCGGATCAGAGTCCCTGGCGCGGCGCGGCCAACGCTTGGGCGCCGTCCATTCGACTACAGCACTCCACGTTTTTGTACGAGGGCGCGCTCGCGCACGCCCACCTCTAGCCGCTCCACGCGCGCTTCCTGCCTGCCATCTGTACCTGACGAACACAGTGGGGCTTGTCGAGGCGGGGGAGGGGAGGGTATGGTGCGCGGGGGGGAGGTGGGCCGAGAGGCCCGGCGCCGAAGAGAGAAAGTGTTGTGAAGACGACCGCAGCCCCGCCGAAAAACAAACTCGACTGCCACAACCTCGCTCCTCGCGCTCTCGCGGTCCTCACAACACACCGCACGACACCGCGCGTTCCACCTCAACAGCACACACTCCCATACACCATGCCCCCTCCTTCCATCACCATACCCGCCACCGACGGCCTCACACCTCCCGCCCCCCCACCCGCCCTCTCCCCCGCCGCGCGCGGCGACCTGGCCACCGCCCTCGCCGCCGCCTTCGACCCCGACTTTGAGTGAGTGTGATTGTGTTATGGCCTCCACACGCTGTCCGAGGCGGCAACGAGGCGACGGTTGCATTTGTTCACGCGCCCTTCTTTTCCTCCCCCAGCCTGTCGGCCCCCACCCCGCCCTCCTCCTCCAAGCACGCTCGCAATCTGCTGCGCACCGTGGTGGCGTGCAGGCGCGAGTATGCTGCCGCCCGAGGTTTGGACGATGCCGACATCGCGTGGGGCGAGCTGGCCACGCTGCAGGGGGTGCTGGCTGACCACGCGCCGACCCCGCCCTCGGCCGACGGAGGCTGCAGGGCGGCGTTCGATGCCGCGATTGAACAGCGTGCCACCGACCGTCGGTGGAAGAAGAGGGCGGTGGTGCTGGTTTCGTTCTGTGTGGGGGTGGTGGTCGGTCGGCGTTGAAACACAAAAAACGCTAAAACGACGTTCCTCACAATTTCTCTTCTCTCTTCCTTTCAAACGCGCCCGCGCCCATGTCGTCCTCCTCCTCGGACGACGGCGGGCCGGGCCCACCCCCCAAGAAGCGCCGCTTCATCCACAAGAGCGCGGTGGCGGCTGCGAATGAGGTGGGTGTTGGCGGCGGGGGAGGGAGGAATGTGGAGTCCCGACGGCTGCCCCCTGTAGCGCCGCCTGCCCCCGCAAGTCAGCTGCTCCCCCTCCACTACACATCTGGTGGTGCAGTGTGGTCCAGCACGGGGCGCCATGCGGTGCACAGAGCGCGGCGTGTGGTCGCCAGCAGGCACCCCGCATGTCGACGGCTACTAACGAAACGGACGCACCAATTCCCTCCCCTTCCCTACCTCCTCCTCCCCTCCCACCAGGTCCAAGTCGACGTCTTCCGAGGACTCGACCTGCAGGATGACCTACCACCGGGCGCGACCTCGTTCTACCAGGTAAGCGTGTGTGTTTGAGGGGACACGTTTTGGCTGCCAAGAAACCGCCCCCCGCTCTAGCTCACTCCTCCCTCCCCTTACCCAGGCCGAACTCGATCGCTGGCGCGAGCTGTGCGCCGCCTCCGACTTTCTGGCCATCGTGCGCACCACCGCCCCCCTGAGCGTGTCGCTGCCGCAGGTCGTGCACAACGCGCCGTCCCTGCTGGACGCCCTGCTGGCCGCCACGCGGCCGGGCGCTGAACTCTCAGCCGACGCAGTCTCCGCCCTGCTGACCGCCCTGGCGCGCGACCTGCAGGCGGACGCGGTGGTCAGCGTTGTGCCGCGCGCTGCCGCGGCTTACTCGGCCTGGCTGGCCGCGGGCGGCGACCGCGACGCCACCGTCCTGACTGCCGCCTACACGTGGCTGGGCACCACGCTGCGCGTGCTGGGGCGGTACGTTGCGTCTGATGACGGCCTGACGGCCGCACTCGCCGCATCCCGCCCACTGCGCGTCGTCGACGCGCCGTCAGCGTGCCGCCTGGGCGCCCAAGCGGCTGCCCACCTGCTGCGCCGGTGCGCACGGCGCGAGGTGGGGGCGGGCGTGGCGGCGTTGTTGGCGGATGGCGAGGCGGCGGTGGCGGGCGGCGCAGACGTCGACGCAGCCGCTGCTTCTGTCGGCTTGGCTGTCGGCGACGCGTCCCTTGGCCCAGGCACCAGCCTCCACTCCCGCGCGGACGCCCTAGTTACGGCGTTGTTGGTGGCATCAAGGCCTGCTGGCGTGACTCTGGCGCGCGCTGCGGCAGCCCTCGCGACGAACCGCGTCGCGTGGCACGTGCGCCGCCACAGCGCGGCCCCCCTGTGGGCCACCCTCCTCACCGAAGCCTCTACCCGCCTCGACACCGTCCCCACCGACCCAGAAGGCGTGGCGGCGGCCCTGGACCTGGTGGCCGCCACCGCGACCGTCGGGCGCGGCGCGCGCGTGGACGACTGGAAACCGTTGTGGGCGTTGGTGACCCGGGCAGCGAGCATGCTGCCCGCGGCCGACACAGCCCCCGCCGGTACCACAAACCTATGCTCCTCCGTCGCCCGCCTGGCGTCCGCCATCGCGGACGGCCACCGGCGCGCGGTGGGCGCGTCGGGCGGCCCCCCTGCCCTTGTGGCGGCCGCTCCCGCCGCACTCTCCTCCCTGCTCACCACTGCGCCCCTCGCCCCCGCCTCCTCCATCGGCCGCGCCCTGCGCCGGGCGGCAGGTGGGGGCGCTGCGGCGCGAGCCTTGGCACCACTCGCTCTAGCGCCGCTGGCGCGGGCGGTGGCCGCGGGTGGGAGCGCGCGTGCGGGCGCGCTGGCCGAGCTGCCTGCTGCCCTCGCCGACCTCGACCCCTCACCCTGCCCCGCCCTGCCCCTCCTCCCGCTGGCGGGGGGGGGCGGCCCCGCCCTGGCGGCTGACGTGGACGCCACCGCCCGTGCGCGCGCGTGGCCGGCCAGCGGGCGCCCACCGCGCGCCGACGCGGCCGCCACGGCGGCCGCGCTCGCGGCGCTGCCGCACGCGGTGCGCGCGCCCTCGGCCGCCGCGGACGCGGCCCAGCAAGCGTTGCGAGCGGTGGAAAGAGCGCGTGATTCTGCCTCTGTTGCCGCCTCCGCCGCCACAGACGCCGATCTGGCGGCCGTGGAAGCAGCCGCGCTGCGCGCGCTTGCAGCCGCGCGCTCCACCGCGCGCGCCGCCGACCCGCTCGCCGCCCTCGCCCCGCGCTGCATCGCCCTGCTGCTGGCCCGCCCCACCTCCCCCGCCGTCGTGCGGGCGGCGGCGGACGTGCTGACCGCCGCCGCGGGCGCGGGCACTGCCCTGTCCCCCGAAGACGGCGACGCTGTGCGTTCCGCGCTGGCGCCCGCCCTCGCCTCCCCCGCCGCCGGCCTGCGCGGCGCCGCGCTGGCCGCCGTGGTGGCATGGACCGATGCAGCCGCCACTCCTTTCACCACGCTGGTGGCCCCGCTGGGCGGGGACGTCGACGTCGCCACCGGGCGCGCGGCCGCCGTCGCACTCGGCCGCGTCGCCGACGCTGCTGCTCGCACCGGCCCTGCCGCTCTCCCTCCCTCCCTCCAGGACGCCGCCCTGCACGTCCTGCTCGGCGCGCTCCACGCTCGCTTCTCCCCGCTGTGGCCGGCTGCGGCGGACGGTCTGGCGACGCTGCTGGCCGCGCGGCGGGCGGAGGCATGGCCGCCGCTCCACCGCGCGCTGGCCGGCGCGCAGGCCGCCGCGCTGGCAGGCGACGGCCCATCCAAGGCCGATGCCGACGCCGACGACGGCACCGACGACTCCGCCACCAGCGACGACACACTGGGCGGGCAAGCCAGGCTGGAGGCCACCCTCTCGGCCGCTGCAACCGCCGGCAGTGTCGGCGCGAGCGGGGGCGCGGCGGGCGCGCGCACGCGCGCGTCCCACCTGCTCAAAGCGTTGGCCAAAACGGCGGGCGGGCCTGCACGCCACGTGGCCGCATGGTCGCCCCTGTTTCTGGCGTTTGACGGCGCCCGGCCTGGCGGTGGCGACGACGACGAAGGTGAAGGTGGCGACGATGGTGAAGGTGGCGATGATGGCGCCACCCCTCCCCCCACCCGCCGCATTTCGCTGCGCGCCTGGCGCGACCTGGCCCTGGACTGGCTGGCCGTCGTCAAGGCCGCGGGTGGCGCCCTGCGCGGCGTGGAGAGCACGCGCGGCGGCATCGCGCGTGCTCTCGGTGCCGCGCTGCGCGACGCAGACGGCCGCCTGCAGGCCGCCGCCCTGGACGCCGCGTCCCGCGGCCTCAAGCTGGACTGGATGGCGCCCGTGGCGGGTCGCCTGGCCCGCCTGGCGGACGATGCCACCCTGCGGCGGGAGCTGGTGTCGTTCCCCGGCGCGCGCGGCGCCGACGGCGGTGTCGCGGACGAGGCGCGCCCCCCCCTGCTGGCCACGCTGGCCGCCCTGCTGTGGCCCAAGATGAGGCGGCGGTCGGGACGGCTTGGGGGCAAGGGTGCCCCCGGTTCGGCTCGCGCGGCGTGTCTGAACTTTTTGGCGGCCGCTGCCCCAGGCGCCGAAGCACACGCGTGGGCGTCGCTCTTTGTCGCGCCGCTCGCGCGCGCGCTCGCGCCGCCAGACGGGTCGCCTCCCCCGCCGCCCACCCCCATGGCAGACGGCCTGTTCAGCCGCCCATGGTGGGCCATCGAACTCGAGGCCGGCCGCCCAGCCGCCTGGTGGCTGGCCGCTGCGCCGCGCGACGCGCTGGCCGCGCTGCCCGCGCGCGTGCGCCTCGGCTTTGCCCACGGCGCGGCCGACGTCGTCGACCGCGCCGGCCACGCGCTGGGCCCCTGCCTGGCCCCCATCGTGGCGCTGACGGCCGCCGTGTTCGATGCCTCGCCGCCGCCCGCGCCCGGCGCGCCGCCGCGCGAGGCGGCGGCCGCGCGCGACGTTCGCGCCGCCGCGCTGCGCGCCGTGGCGGCTGCCCTCGACCGCTTCCCCGACGCCGCCGACTGGACGGGGCTGTGGGACCGCCTGCTTCCCGCCGCCGCGTCCGCCACCGCCCGCGCCGCCCCCGGCGGCGGCGGCGCGCGCGCGCCGCCGACGCTCGAGTTGGCGGCCGCGCTCGCGTCTGCGCCGCGCCTCGCGCACGTGCTGGCAGACGCCCTGCCGGTCGCACCGTGGACGCCTCCGCCCAAGGCATCCGCCAGCGACAGCGAGGATGAGGAGCCGCCGCCACCGCCACCGTGCCCGGCGGCAGGGTCTGCCGCCGCGCCGTGGGCCGCGACACACTCCGGCTCGTCCCTCATCGCCCACCTGCCGCGCGCGCTCGCCCTGGACGCCACCCCCGTCGCCAGGGACACCGCCCTGCGCGTACTGGAGAGTGTGTGCTCACTCGGAGGCAGCTACGTGGAGGCCGTGCTGGGACCGCACGCGGGCGACCTGCTGCCTGCGCTGCAGGCGCTCGCGGGCGCGTCTGCTCCCGGCGCGCCGGCCACGCCGCCACCCTCTGCCCGCGTGCGCACGCGCGCGTTGACGGTGCTGGAAGCGTTGGCTGCTGCCGCGCCGGCGGGGCCCACCGCGGGCGCCCCCCTGGCGCGCGCGCTGTTGCCGCTGTTGGCGCCCGCGCGCAACCGCGGCGGCGGCGCGCGCGCCGCGCCCACCACCGGCCGCGCTGCCGCCGCCCTGGCGGCCGTGCTGAAACGGGCGGCCGATGGTGGCGGCACCCTGGCCGACACCGACGTGGCCGCCGTGGCGGCCGCCCTGACGGCGCCCCTTGCCGTGCGCGCGGCGCCCGCCGACCCCGACCGCGCGTCGCTGCTTGCCGCGTGGACCGCGCTGGCTGAGCGTCATGCTCCTTCCCTCGCCCCATCCGTCGCGGCCTTGGTGGCCCTGGATGCCGCCTCCACCACCGAAGTCGGCGCCCCCGACTGGGACGCCCGCATCGGCGCCTACACGCGGCTGGCGGGCGACGACGTGGCCGACGCGCGCGCCACGCGGCGCGTGCACGCGCCACGTGGCGCGGCCGCCCTCGCCGCCCGCGCCCTGGCCGACCTGGCCAACCCGGACGACCTGGGGTTGAGGCATGCCGCGGCCGCCGCGCTGGGCGCGCTGGTGCGGGAGGCGGGGGAAGGCGTGGTGGATGCGCCTGTTTCTGCGTCCGACCGGTCAACCCACGCCAACCTCGCCGCCCTGGCCGACGGCCCCATCTTCGCCGCCGCCCGCCGCGCCGCCGGCCCGGGCGACGCCGCCGTGCGCCAGGAACACTTGGCCTTGTTGCGTGGGCTGGCGCTGGCGCGGCCGGGAAGGTATCCTGGGCTCGCTGCCCTGGCTGACGCCAGCGACCCGGAGGTCGACTTCTTCCTCAACGCGGGTCACCTGCAGCTGCACCGCCGCTCCCGCGCCCTGGGGCGGCTGGCCAGGATGGCGGGCGACCTACCGGCCGGCACGTTGGTCGGTGTGGCGTGGCCCATTGTGGAGGCGGGGTTGTTGACCGCGGGCGGCGGCAGCGGTGGCGGCGAAACCTCTGCCCTCGCGGCCGCCCTGACGTCGGGCGGCCACGGCGCCGCCACATCTCGCGCCTCCCGCGCTGCCTCCGTGGCGGACGCCGCCGTCGACGCCGCGCGCGCGGTGGCGGCCGCCCTGGCGTGGCCTCAATACGCACAAGTGTTGGGCCGCGCGCTGCGCCTCGCGCGCGCGCACGCGGTCGCGCGTGCGCCGCTGCGCGGTCTGTGCGCCGTCGTGGACGCGTTCCACTTTGAGCTGCCGGGCGCCAGCGCGGACGAGCTGGCGGCGGCGGCGGACGCTGTGGACCGGGAGGCCAAGGCAGCGGAGGAGGGTGGAGTGGGTGGCGGTGCTGCGCCGCCCGCTGATGACGACGACGAAGACGACGACCCCCCCTCCACCACCACCACCACCACCACCGCCCAAGACATCCAGCGCGCCCTGCTGGACCGCGCCCTGCCTGCCCTCGTCTCCTCCCTTGTCGTCGACGGCGAACCCCGCGTCGGCGTCGCGGTCGCGCTGGCCGCCCTCGTGAAACGCCTGCCCGCCTCCGCCGCTCGAGCCGTGCTGCCGCGCGCGCTGCAGACGGTGGCGGGCAAGCTGCGCACCCGGGACGGCGGCGCCCGCGACGACGCGCGGCGTGCCTTTGTGGCGGCCGTCGCGGAGCTCGGGAGTCCCTACCTCCCGTTTGCTCTCTCTGTGCTCGCCTCTGCCCTGCCTCCACGCGGCGTGTACGGCCACGTGGCCGCCTACACCGGCCACGCCTGCCTGGCCGCCGTGGCGGCGGCGGCACCGGGCGGCGTCCTCCCCCCGGGCGTGCTGGACGCGTGTGTCGACCGGGTGCTCACGCTGGTCGAGGGCGCCGTCTTTGGCTGCGCCGCGGAGGAGCGCGCCGCCGCCGGCTTTGGCGCGGGCGCCCGCGAAGTCAGGGCCGCGGTCGGCCCCCCCTCCCTGGAGCTGCTGGCGGCGGGGGTGACGTGGCGGGACAAGGCGGGCGCGCTGCTCGCGCCGCTGCGCGAGCGGCTGCCCACCGCGGCTGCGCGCCGCGACGTGGCCGACAGTGTGCGCTCCCTGCTGGCTGCCATCGTGCGTGGCGCGCGGGCCAACGCGACTGCCACGCCAGAAGACCGGCTGACGTGGGCGTACGCTTTGATCAAGGAGGGCGTGGACGCCGACGCGGCGGCGCGCGAGGCGGCCGCCCCGGCCGCCGCGTCCGCCACCCACCGCGACCGAGTGCCCGCCACCATGCGCCCCCGGGACGTGGTTGCGGCGGCCACCGCTCCTGCAGCGGACGAGAGGGCGGCCGCGCGCGCGGCGCACCTCCTGGCGGTGGCCGGCTTGGCCGCTGTCTCCTCCGACCTCAAAGCGCCGCGCCCACCCGTCGCCGCGGTGGACGCCCTCCTCCCCCTGCTCGTCAAAGGCATGCGCTGCCGGGATGAAGGCGTGGCGGTCGGCTCCTTGAAGTGTGTCGCGGCCGCGGTGCGCCTGCCGCTGCCGTCGCTGGCAGCCGTCGCGCCAACCGCTGCCGGCGCGGCCGCGCGCTTGCTGCGCCGGGCGCCATCCCTGGACTCGCCCGCTGCAGCTGCCGCGCTCGGTCTCCTCGCTGTGCTGCTGCGGGCGGGGGGGGCGGTGCAGGACGACCCGACGGGCCCCGCGCGCGCGGTGCTCAAGCTCGCCTTCCCCCCAGGCGCGCGCCCGGGCACCCTCCCCCCTCCCCCCGCCCTCGCCTTCTTCCGCACCATTGTCGCGCGCCGTGTCCTGGTGCCCGAACTGTACGACGCTGCCGACGCGCTGCAGGATGCGGCGGTGCGGGCGCCTGGGGTGGCTGACCGCGACGCCGCGCGCCGCGCTCTTGTGGCTTTCCTGCTCGACGCCCCCCTCGGCCCCCGCCGCCTGGCCCGCCACATCGAGCGTGCGGCCGCCAACCTGGCCTACGAACACGCGGATGGGCGGGCGGCGGCGGCGGCCGTGTTAGAAGGTGTTGCCGCGGCCTTCCCGCGCACTGCTCTGGCCGAATGGGCCCCCGCCCTGCACGTTCCCCTAGCCGCCCGCCTGGCGGCCGAACCCGAGCGCGCCCCCCGCGCCGCCGCGGCGGCCGCCCTGGCCACCCTGGCGCGGCGCGTGCCGGTGGAGACGGGGGACAAACTCGCCGCGTTCTCAGTCGCCTGGCTCGCCGACGGCGACGGCCGCCGCGTGACGGCAGGCGCCCTGGCGCTGGCCGCCCAAGTGGGGGCTGAAGGTGGTGTGAGCGGTGCTGGCGTGGTCGCGCGGCGCGCGGCGGCCGCGCTGCCGCCCGCGCTGGCCGCGCTCGCGCGCTCTGCGGCCGCCGCCGAGGCGGCCGCGGCCGCCGCCCCAGACGACGGCACGCCGCCCCCGCCGCCCGGGTGGAGGGACGCATACGCGGTGTTGACGCTGCTGGAGGCGCTGGCGGATGGTGGTGGCCTGGCGGGCGGCGGGGATGATGACGCGCCTTTTGTTGCTGCCGCCTCCGCCGCCCTGTTCCCCCATGCCTGGGTGCGGTCCGCGGCGGCGCGGCTGGTGGGGCGCCGCCTGGCTGCCCCCGATGGCGGTGCCACGTTCGTAGAAGCCGCGGGCGGGGTGAGGAAGCTGGCGCGCGCGTTCTTGGTCGCAGCACAGGACGCAGCGTCGCGCGGCGACGCGCCCGCGCTCACGCAAGCCGTCAAGAATGTGGTCGCCCTGGCCCCCGCCCTGGCGGACGCGGACGAGGAGGCGGGCCTGGTGCCCGCGCCCGTGGTGGAGGATGAGCCGGTGAGTGATGGCGAGGAGGGTGGTGACGCGTCAGCTAGCGACGACGACGACGCTGCTGCTGGCTCCGACGACGAGGGCGCCGCCTCGGACGGCGCCGCCTCCGACGCCTCCTCAGACCGCGCCGCCCCCGCCACCGGCCTCACCCTGCTGTCCGTGGCCCGCGCCGCGGCCCGCATGGCGGACGACGCTCGCCCCGACGCGCGCGACGCGCGCGGACCGGGGCTCACCTTCATTGCTGCTTTGTGCGCCCGCCTTGGCCCCCGCGCCGCGCCCTACCTGCCGACGCTGTGTGTGCCGTTGGTGCGGCTGACGCCTGATGGCGCGGGCGGGGGGCCTGCGCCCCCCCCGGATCTCGCCGACCTCGCAGCCCAAGTGGTCGACGCCCTCCGCGCCTCCGTCGGCGCGCGCGCCTCCCTGGCCGGCTACTCCACCGCCCGCACCACGCTCATGGCCAAGCGGCGGGCGCGGCGCACCGCCAAAGCGGTGCGCGCGGCTACTGATCCAGAGGCGGCCGCGCGCGACAAGCTGCGCAAGCAGCGGCGGCGCGCGGTGGGGCGCAAGCGCAAGATGGAGGAGGTGAAACGATTGCGCACGGCGGGCGTCAAAGTGAAGAACAGGCGGCGGGAAGCGTGAAATGGGAGTGTGGTGTGGGGAGAATGTTTTCGTTTGTTTTCTGTTTGGTTTGTTTTCGAGTTGGGGGCGTGTTTCTTTGCGGACTGGCTCGTTTTCCCCTTCGTTTAAATCAAGAAACGTAATGCTTTTGTTCGATACACTTGTGGTGGGGGGGCGGAGACAATGATGGAAACTTCCGCTCTCTTCACACGGCCGCTGCCGCCGCCGCGCCGTCCTTCTCCCGCGCCAACCTCTCCCTCAACTCCCTCAACCGCGCCAACCTGTCGCCACGGTCGTCACCGTCGCCGCCATTGCCGTCCTCCCTGCCCGCCAGCGCGGCCTTGGCAGCCGCTTTGCGGGCCTGCCGCTCTTCACGCTGCGCGTCGCCGCGCGCGCGCAACCGCGCTGCGCGTGCGCGCCGCCGTGCGAGCCGCCCATCCCCCCGCCCGATGGACAGGCGGGCGGCGGCGGCGGCCAGGGCTTCGCCGTCTGCTCCCACGGCGGCGGCTTCGGTGGCCCAGGTGCCGTAGTGGCCGGTCGTTTTGGCGGGGCGCAACAAGCGCGGCGCGCTCATGCACGCGTCACAGCAACACCCCCGGGTCGCGGACTTGCACGCGTCGCACGCCAGAAACAGGTCGTTGCAGTCAATGTTGGCGCAGTTGACGTGGGGCAGGGTGGCGGGCGCGCCGCATCGCGAGCACGGCGCGGCCGCGGCGAGCGGGGGCGCGGCCTCGTCCCCGCCCGCCGCCGCGCCACCGTCGGGCGACACCGCCATGCGCGCGTCGAACACAAACAGGGACCCGTTCCAACCGTCGCCTGCCTGCTCCTTGAAGTAACGGTGGACCCCCCCCTCAAGGGTGTACAGCTTTTGAAACCCTTTCTTCTTCAGGTACGCCGAATAAATGTCGCACCGGATGCCGCCCGTGCAGTACATCATGACGGGCGTGGTGGACGGGTCGGCGGCCGCCAGGTGGGGGGGCAGGGCGGGGCCGCCCGCTGCCGCGGTCGCGTCGGTCGGCGTCTCATTAAACTCTTCCTCCAGGGGCCGGCCCGCCCCCTGGAAGTGGCCCGCATCCCACTCGTACGCGTTGCGCACGTCCAGCACGATGGGGGTGGTGGGAGTGGCGTCGTTGGCGCCACCACTTGACTTTGGCAGCATCGCCGCCCACTGCCCCGGCGTCAGCGGCGTCGCGCGCGCGGCAGGATCAGTCACCGGCAGCTCGCCGTGCCCCCCCGCCAACGAGATGAGGCACGGCTTGTACTTTAGCCTGAGTTTGGGGTAGAGGTGCTCCCCCCCGGGCGCGACCTCAGTGTTGGGCGTGATGCCCTCAAACCCCGGCTGCGCCGCCACCCACGCCACGTACGCCTCCGTGTCCGCTTCCGGCGCCGAAAACTGGGCGTTGATGCCTTGGGGCGAGATGTAGATGCGGCCCCGGACGTCCAGGGTGGTGAGCACGCGCTCGTGCGCTTTGCGCGCCGCGCGCGCGTTGGGGATGGGCGCCAAGTGGTAAAAGTTGGTGACACGCATGCTGGCAGCGCCCGAGGCGGGTGCCACATTGTGCGTGGTCTTGGCCGCGGCGGCGGCGCCGTCTGCGGCGGCTGCAACGGTGCACAGACCGCGCGTCGAGAGCGGCAGCGGCACAGCGCGCGGCGCGCGTGCCCCCGCCGCCGCCACGACGCGGGCCACGCGCACGCCGCGCAGTGGCAGCGTTGAGAATATCAGGGAGGGCGTCATGGGGGCGGCGAGCAGGCGCGCGACGCGCGCGGCCAGGCGGAGCGACGTGTTTGAGGGGCAAATGCGGGCGTGCCCCTGCGAGTGTCGGGGGCGCGGCACGTGTGTGGCGCACAGGAGCGCTAGGGTATATGCACACGGGACCCGCGAGTGAGTGTGTGCCGCGTTTCCCGCGCGCGGGGGGGAGACAGCACGCCTTTTTTCCGCGAGAAGTGGTGACGGCTACCTGGCGACGTCGCTGTTTTTTGGCTATTCACCCTCCCTCACTCTTTCTTCGTCACACACAGGCGGTGCCTCCTGTTGCGCTCGCAAAACGCGGCCCTCAACTCGGCTTCTCGCGCCTCCAGCTCGGCTACACGCGCGCGCGCGGCGGTCACGTCCGCCGTCAGAGCTTGGACGGTCGCCGCGAGAGCAGCTCGGGAAGGCGGTGGCGGCGACGACACACCGTCCGCAGCGTCTCTCCCGCCCCCGCCACCCAGCGGCAGGGCGGCCACCATGGCCCGCACACGCGCAGTGAACGCGTCTGCTGCCCCCCTCGGCGCAAAGAGGCCGGCACCATAGCCATACCCGACGCCGACGCCACAGCCGACGCCGATGGCCAGCCCCGGTTTTGACCGGCCGGCGCCCACTCCCGCCACCGCGCGGCGCAGGCCTGCCAGCGGCCCTCCCAGGGCGGTATCGACTGCTGCCACACCGCGCGTGATGCCGGCCGCTGCGTCGCCGAGGACGGGGAGGCCACTCACCTTGATCGGCAGGCCGACGCCGACGCCGACGCCGCAGCCGACGCCCAGCCCGAGGCCGGTGGTGGGGGTGAGGGAGAGGCGCATGCAATGTAGCACACACACACGCCAGGACCCCCCCGATGCTGGCCGAGAAAAATGTGAGGGTTGCTTTTTCAGAAAACGACGACGCGCACTCACTCCGCTTGTGTGCGTTTTTTGTGGCCGGCGTTTTCTTCGCGCCGTGTGCGCTGGCCACCTCCCCCTCCACCCCCTGCCGCCGTTGCGAGGGAAGACCCGCCTGTGCCCTCGACCGCGCGTGCGCCCACCATGGGGAGCCACAGCGGGCGGGACGAGGTTCGTGAGTGGAAAGCACCCGGCCGGATTTCTCAACGCGCCGGCCGCGCGTCCGCCGCGCGCACTGCTCCTCCCGCGCCCCCGCCTCCCGCGCACTCCCGGGCCGCTGGGAACACGCACGCACACGCGCGTTGGGCTGGGGATGGGGGGGAAGACACAGGCGCACCTCGCCGCCCCCCCCAAAAAAACACACCTTGGCTCGAGAACCGACGCCCTTTTTTTCCCTCTCTTCTCACAAGCAGAAGACCGACAACGACGACGCCACCACCCGCCACGCGCTCGCCCTGCTCCTCGGCCCGGGCGCCCCCGTCGCCGAAAAACGACTGGGCCTGGAGGACGCGCTGACGGCGTGCCTGCCGGTGCCGGCAGTGAGAACAGCGTTTATGTCGACGTCGCGCGCCGACGCGGCGGCCGCGGCCGGCAAGCGCTCCGCGCGGCGCGCGCCGCCCCCGCCTCCACCACCACCCTCCCCCGCCGAGATTGTGGCGGCGACTGTCCCTCTGGCCCTGGCCCTCGTGTTTGCGGCGCCCGCCGCCCACGCGTACGCGGCAGCGTTGGCCCCCGCCGCGGTGCTGCTCGCGTCGCCACTCCGCGCGGCCAGTGCGGCCGCCGCCGCGCGCGCCGCGGTGGCGGCGGCCGCCATCATGACGGCGACCAGCACCCTCCTGCCCCCCCTGACCCTGGTCGCGCACGCGACGGCGGCCTGGCTGGCCGCACGGCGCGACCCGATCGCGCCGCTGGCGCCCGCCGCGACGGGGGCCGCCCTGGCGGCCGCGGGCGCCATCGCGGCCGGCAGTTCCGTCGTGGTCAGCCTGCAGACGGCTGTCGCGGCGTCCTGCCTGGGGCCGCTGCTGCTGGCGGCGGTGTTGACGACGTGACCGTGTTTTTTGTTGGGTCCCTTTCTCCCCCCCCCCCCCCTCCACCCCCACACAACCAACACACCCCGGACTACCGCGATGTGGACGATGTGTTCTCCTGGAAGTAGCGCAACGACTCATTTTTTTGACTCATTACACTTGCCTCCCTTTCTTTTTTGGGTTTCCTTTCCCGCCTTCTTTTTTTCTCATAGCCGGAGTGCCGCCTTTGTCACGCACCCCCCCCCCCGGGCCCCTTGGGGGGCTTAGGGACGCCCCACGCATTCAACGCGTGGCGTTGTGTCCAACTCTAAAGGCCTCCTCCGTGGGTGGCGGGCGCACAGAGGAATTCTCTCGGGCTGCGCCGCACCCTTTCTTTTTTTGGTCCCACCTCCCATCCTTCTCTCGCGCGTGCACGCGTTTGAGACATTGCGGCCCCTCCTCCCTACTGTGTTCTTTTTTCTTTTTGACGTGCTGCCAAGCAAAGAATACTAAGTTTTCGTTGTTTTTTTAACAAAAACCTCAAGAAAAAGGTCCTTCACAACACTCTCCCTTCTCGTTGTGGGGCGCCCCCCGCGCGCGACCGCGGCCCCCTCCCTCTGCACACACACACACACACACACACACACACACCACCCCATGTCCTCCGCCACCGCGGCCGCCGTCGTCAGCGTGGCGGTGGGCGTCGTCACCGCGGTCAACATGGTCTGCTTGGCGGCGCACGAGCGGTCGCCTCTCCACTGCGCCGGCTTGCCCTGCCTGTTGTGGATCACCAACAGGTGAGGAGGGCATGCGGGGCGGGGAGCGGCGATGGAAGAAAAAAGGGCGGCGCGCACATGGGGCCCTCTTTGATGAGAAAATGGCAGGCCCCCGCCAGCAACCCGCCTCGGCCGCCCTCGGCCGCACACAAAACCATTCAGGCGCACGTTTGCAAAGGCTAGATGGGCGGCACGCAAAAAACAACAACAACAAAAAACCTTTTTTTTTCTTCCCTCTCTCTTCAGCGCCCCTAACCCTAACCCCTACTCCGACCCCTCCGCCCCCGTCGACTACCTCGCCCTCTCCCGCCTGGACCCCGACCATTTAACGTCTTCCCACTTCCTGCCGCGCTGGGCCCTGCTGGCCCTGCGGGCGGGCGGCGTCGCATACGTGGGGGCGACTCTAGCGATCATCGCGGCTCACCGCGACTGGGGCCCCCGCCCCTGGCTCGTCTTCTACACCAACTGGACGTTCAGTCTGCTGGGATTCTGGGCGGTTCTGGGCACGGTTGTCACGGCGCGGGACGTGTGGCGGGAGGCGGCGCGCCGCGGCGCGCGCGCGCGCGGCGCCCGCGCGTGCGCCCGTCAGACCCGGGAGCCTCCACGACGCCGGCGTCGCCGTCGTCCCCCGACGCCTTGATGGGGGTGGGCGCCTCGGTCAGGCGGTCGGACGTGGACTCGCCGCCACCCTGCAGGCGGGTGCCGGCGGCGGTGCAGTCGCCCCCGCCTCCCCCCTCGCCCCCACGCCACGGGTGGCCCCCCGTCGACACCGCCTTCCTCGTCCTCACCGCCGTCGTCACCCCCGCGTCCATCTTTCTGTCCGCCTTCTTCTGGGTCGCGCTGTACCCCCACATCGCGGCGACGAGTGGGGGCGCCCCTCCGCCCACCCACATGGTGCTGGAGCATGGCGGCAACGTTGCATTGTTATTAGCCGACGCCGTCATCTCCCGCGTACCCGTCGTCTCCTACCATTTCCAGGGTGTCATCGTGTATGGATCGATTTATGTTATTTTCATGTGGATTTGGCATGGTGTGCGGGAGGACTGGATCTACCAGACGTTTGACTGGCATCGACCCCTGGCCGCCGCCGCCTACGCCGTCCTCCCCTTCCTGCTGGCCGCCGCGTTTGCGTTGTGGTATGGCGTGGCGGCGGGGAGGGAGGCGGGGGGGCGGGCGCTGGAGAGGCGGCGGCGGAGGAGGGGGGGAGAGGGCACAGACGTGTCGACGCAGCCGTACGGGGTGGAGATGGTGACGCCGCCTCGCGGCAGCCAGGTTTGAGTAGTAGCATTTATTTGTGTTTTTGTTGGTGTGTGTTTGATTCCTCTGGGGCTGGCGCCTGCGCGCGCGCTCCTTAAACAAATAGAAAAAAAAAATCAACTTCCATTAAAAACAACCATTCTTTCTTCACCCCGCCTCCTCCTCTCCCTCCTCCTCAATCCCGCCCCCCTCCCCCCCCGCCGCGTTGCCCACCGCGTGCTCCAAAAGGTGGTCGATGCCGTACTCGGCATCCTCCTCTGGCGAGCGGTCGTAGTCCTCAATGACGAGGGCAGAGTCTTTTGCTGGATCGACATCACCGTCCACCCCCGACACAAACGAGTTGGCCATGGGATCCGCCAGGATCAGTGTCCAGGGGTGCACCATCGTGGAGCAGTCTTTAAGGCCGGCGAAAAACTTTTTCCAGGCGGCGGCCCCGCCTTTCGTGGCGGCGTCGCCGAGGGCAAAGCCTTGCGTTCGCTCGAGGGCGGAGGCCACCGACTCGACCAGCCCCTCTACCGTCGTGATCAGACCACCCAGTGTCCCTGTCGTCACCTCCAGCTCCAGCTCGGGAATAGTGAGGCGTGCCGTCTCGGCCTTGATGACGTCGCGGCGCAGGTCGGCGGGCGTGGTGACGGCGAGCGTGATGCGGCGCCCGCGCGGCGGCACGCCGCCGCCGCCTTTGACTTCAGAGTTGCGGTAGCCACACGCGTCGCACGAGTCGGCCATCAGGATGACGTCCTTGAAGAATGGGATGCGGGTGGCGTACATGCGGGTCGTGGTGGCGGCGGAGCAAGCGGCGCAGTGGCCCGGCAGTTCGACCACCTCTTCCGGGGCTGCATAGCGCGACACCGCCGCGTCCGCCGCCTCCCCCTCCAGCCGCGCAAACGCGCGGTGGGCGGCGGCCGCGCCCACAGGGGCGGCGCCGTGGTGCGGGTTGTCTGCCGAGATGCCGTCGGGGAGGGGGGCGGGGAGCGCGGCGCCCGTGTCGGCGGGCGCGCGCGGCAACAACCCGATCGCCGCCGCCTGCTCCGCCGTCCGCTCAAAGTGGGACACCCTCAGCAGCGGGTCCCCCGGCCCACTGGACTCGATGCCCGAGTTGCCGGCGGGGTCTTCGAGGGCGAGGGTGAAGGCGGTGGCGCCGGAGGCTGCATCGTCGAGGCGCTCGCAAAACGCGTCGATCGCGCCCGCCGCGGCCGCATCCACTGCCCGCCTCTCAGGCTGCATCGCACGCAGCGCGGACGCCGCCTCCCGCAACAGGCCCTCCACCGTGGTGATGGTGCCGGCCTGGGTGCCGGCCGGGATCTCAAAGTCGAGCTCAGGCACACGAGCCGTCGCGCTCTCCGCCTTCACCAGCTGCCTGTCGCGCACGGCGGCATCGCCCGCGGCCACGGTCAGCGTGTGAATCGTGCCCTTGTCGCCAAAGGCGCCGGTGAACTGGATCTCGTTGTTGCTGTGGGGGAGGGGAGGGGGGGGGGGGGGGGAGAAAAAAAAAAAAAAAAAAACAACCCGGCACGTTCCGAGAGCCGGCCGGCAGGTGTGGGTGCAAGCGACCACCCCTCCCTCCCTTTCTCTCAACTCACCGGTTGCCGCAGTGAGGGCACTCAAAGGAGCACACCATGACCTCCCGAAAGTGGGGGATCTTGGTCATCAGCATGCGCGTCTCGCCCTGGTGTGTGTGGGGTGGGTGGTGGGGTGGAGTCGGTCGGGCCGCCGGCGCTGCATTGGGGTGGAAGAGAGGCTGCTGCTCTCTCCGCCGCCCGCGCCTCACAATCCTCCCACTACACACACACACACACACTCCCTCTCCCTCTCTCTCTCTCTCTCCTCCCACACTCACATTCTCAAAGCACTTCATGCAGACGGACGGCATCGCGAGCGGCGCGTCATCGGGTGCGTCCACGACGACCACCTCGGGCTCGCCCGTGACGACGGGGGCGGCGCGGGGAGCATCGAGGGAGGCGGGTGGGGCCGACATGGGGACTAGTGTTGTGTGGTCCGCGGCGCAGGCGGCTCGAGAAGAGCGCTCGTTGAACAACGGCCGGAGGTTCTGTGTTTTTAAAACATTTTTTTGTCACCCGCTGTTTCTCCCATCATTAAAATCGTCTTGCTCTTGTTGTGTCTCGCGACGAATGTTTGCATTCTAAAAAAAAGGATCAGGGGGCGAGTGTGTGGTGCATCGTGGTCCACCAGCGGGCGGCGACACACACACAAAACGCCGCCCCCATCCTCACACACCCCCCTCCCTCTCTCCCTGCATCTCCGCCACCACCACACGGCACGTCTCCGCCACCACCACACGGCACGTCGTCGCCATGCTGTGTGTCATGACATGCTTCTCACTGGGGGGCACACGCCAACGCTTCACAGGCCGGGCACGTACTTGCCCGCGTTGGCGAAGCCGTTGGCAGTCGTCGGCGACGCGAGGTGGGCCTGCAGGTTGGCCCACGGTCCCTCGCCAGTGACAATGGCCTGCACGAAGAAGCCCAGCATGGAGAACATGGCCAGGCGCCCGTTCTTGATCTCCTTCACCTTGAGCTCGGCAAAGGTGTCCGGGTCGTCCGCCAGGCCGAGCGGGTCGAAGCCGGCGCCCGGGTACAGGCGGTCGAGCGATTCGTAGCCGAGGCGGGGGGGGCCGCCACCCACGCGGTAGCCTTCGACGGCACCCATCAGAATGATCTGGATGATCAGGGTGACGACAATGTTTTTGGCGTTGATGAACCCGGGAATGCCCAGGTACTGAATCCCCTCGGGCTCGAAAATGACGGCTCCCGCCTTGAACCAGGGCACGTGCTTGGTGCCGTCCAGCAGCTCGGGCACGAGGCAGCCCAGGGCGCCCAGCATGGCCCAGCGCGCGTGGATGACCTCGATCTCGCGGTAGCGGGCAAAGGTGGCGGGGTCGGCGGACAGGCCGGCCGTGTCCCAGCCGTAGTCGCCCGGGAACTCGCCGTTGAGGTAGGAGGGGGGGGAGGTGAAGGGGCCCAAGAATTTGGGGCGGTCGGGGCCGTACCAGCTGATTTTGGAGCCCGACACTTTCGGCTTGCGCGTCGTCGTCGTCGACACCTTGCGCGTCGACTTGGCGCCCGCCTTGGCGCGGGCGACGGTCTGGGGGGGGGGGGGAGGGGGGGGGGGAAGAAGGCGTGTGTGAGAGGGCGCCGTTTTCGCGGAGGAAAGAGGGGAGGTCGAGGCGCGCGGGGTGCGGAAACATGATAGCGCCGCTTCGAGTTTGGGAGGCTTCGACACCCGCCCCCACCCGTTTTCCACCCCGCTCCGCTGGCCGCCGCCTCCACCCAGGCCGGCGCTGCACTTTCAGCTCCACGTTGGCGGAGGCGGTAGCGGCGGCGGGGCGGGGGAGGGGGCAGGGGAGGGGGCTTGCGAGGTCGCATGGGGCAACAGGACAGAGCCGGTCTGTCGTGTGTCGTGCACGCTGCCACGCAGCCCGCCGCCGTCCAACGACGCCCCCACTCTGGACGGGTATGCCTCACGATCACGCGCAGAGAGGGCGGCGGTGTGGTGGGGGGGGCGGCGCAGGGGGAGGCGTCGAGGTCTCACTCTCGTTTCGGGTCAAAAGCAAAGACCTTGATTTCCGACCCTCACTCGGCCCCCGCGGCCCTCGGCACCCCGCGCCCCTCCGACGCGTCACTCACAATGTTGCGGGCGATGGCGGCCATGGTGGGGGAAGGAACGAGGCGGCGGAGTGGGAGCGTGAAAAGGAGAGAGGAGTGTGAGAGAAGCAAGTGTCAGCTCTCGACAAAAAAACAAAAAAACGACCCCCAGCCGACCCTTCAGAGACGAGCTGGTGGGCCTCCACCCCCCGACTCCCTACCTCACGAAAGAACCCAAAGCACACTCAACCCGCCTTGTGTCACCCGCCACCACCAGGCAGAGGCACCACGTCCCCCCACCCCCGCACCTCCTCCTCCGCCCCCGCCGCCTCGACGTCGGCGCGGTCCACCAGTCGCGCCCAGTCGTCCAGCGTCACCCCCACCGCCGCCTGCCAGCGGCCGGGGGCGGGGTCCACGTGCCACTGCGTGCCACGCAGGGCGATGACCTTCTCCACCTGCGCGCGGGAGACGGGGCCGCGCACGCCGGCGTCCGCGCGCAGACCGTCGATGACCGCGCACAGGCACCCATACGCGGCGCCCACGGGGCTGCCCAGGGTGGCGGCCTGGCTGTTAAGGTCGTGCGGCGACGGAAAGTCGATGCCTGCGCGGTGCAGGGAGGTGGCAAACACGTCGAGCTGCAGGGCAGGCGGGGGCCAGGCAGCACCCAGGCTCGCGTGCGCGTCGGGCGACCCGCCGCCCGCCCGCACACACTCGCGCAGCGCGGCCATGGAGATGGAGAGGATGGCTTGGTACAGGCCGGTCGCGCGACCCCACGCGGCGGCGGCGGCGTCGGTGGCGGCCGCGGCGCACGCGCGCGCCCCGGCGCGCAGCCTGCCCTGGCGCACGGCGGACACGGTGGTGGACGCCATGGGTTTGTGTGGCTGGCTGGGTTCTTGTGTGTCTGAAAGGTGGGTGGCCACAGGCGGCCGGGTGGGGGCGGCGTTTTTTTTTTGTGTGTGGGTGTGTGGGTGTGCAGCAGCCAAAAAAAAGGAGACGAGGGGCGCACGACTCATCATGAAAAAAAAAACCGCGCCCCACAGTAGCTACACAAAAACACACACACGCACACACCACCACCCCATCCCAGCCACATCATTCAGTCCACAAACCCGTCCCCCTGGTCATCGCTGTCGCCGCCCCCGCCCTTGCCCCCCTTGCCACGCCCCCCCGTCTCCTTCGTCTCCTCCTTCTTGCCGTCGCCCGCGCCCTCCCCCTTGCCCACGCCCACCACGTCCTCAAACCAGGGCGCAAACGCTTCCTCGAGGCCGGCGTGCGAGTCGCGGCCGCGGCGCGCGCGCGTGTCGTCGTCCCGCACGCGCGACGCGATGGCGGCCCGGCCCTCCCGCACCGCGTCCAGCAGGGACGGAAACCAGGGGTCTTGACGAGGGGCGCTGGGGGGCTCGCCGTGGGGGAAGCGGCCATCCGCGCCGGGGGGCGGCATGTCGCCCGCGCGCAGCGACGCGCGCGTCTGGAAGGGCGGCTCCGCCGGCAGCAGCGCCCTCAACGACGGCGTGAACCGCTTGACCCGGGGCGACCCGCCGCACGCGTGGCAGGCGACGGTGCCGGCCAGGATTGGGGTGGGGCGGGGGAGCAAGCGCGCACCGAGGAGGGCTGCCTTGATGTTGTCGCGCAGCGCGTCGGCCAGGGGGGGGTCCCCCTCCAGCTCTTCATCCAGGTCGGGGCGGGTGTCGTAGGGGGAGGCAGGGCCGCAGTGGGGGCAGGCGTAGACGTCGCGCGGGGAGCCGGCCAGGAGGGCCAGGCGGCGCGCCGACTGTGTCGCTGGGCGCGTGCGCAACGACCCCGACCCCGCGCAGTGGGAGCAGGTGAGGCGGCCGGCGCCCGCGCAGGCGCGGCAGTGGTCGACGAAGAGGTCGGCGTGGAGGCGGGTCAGTTCGCGCGACGCGACGAGGAGGGAAGCTCCCTGAGGGGTGGATGGGGGTGGTGCGTGAGTGTGGGCTCGCCTTTTTTTCAAAAAAAGGCGAGCGGAGGAGAAATTATCAGCCCACGCATGTGCTCGAGTGTGCAATGCACGTGCTGGCAGGGGTGGGGGACGGCGACCGGGGCGTGTAGGGGCGGGAGAGGCCGCGGCGCTGCACAGCCGTCGCAATTCGCTCGTCCCCGTTTCGCCCACACGCACCGACGTCAGCAGCCGCATGATGTCCAGGATTGGCTCCGACGAGAACAGTTGGTCCGACATGGTTTGCTGCGTGTGTGGAGTGAGAGCGGAGGGCAAGCACACGGAGAAGGCGCCCCCCCCCCCTTTTTCACGAAAAAAGTTTTTGGGTCAAAGTGTCGTCGACTCACTCTCGACCCGGCCTTTTCTCACCGAATGGCTGACGATGCCTTGGCCGCCATCCCGCCGCCCGGCGGGATGCCCACCGGCCAGGCCCTGCGCGAGCTGGGGCGGGCGGCGCGGACGGGGTGGCACTGCGCCGCGTCTGCGGCGGTGGATGCCGAGTGGGTCACGTCAACACTCGCCCGCTACGCACCTGGCGCCCCCGTGTTTGCCAACCTGAGGGCGGGGGCGTGGCACGTGCCGCCCCCCGTGCACGAGTGCAGGTTCAAGAGCACGGATGGGCATGCCGCGGAGCCCAAGTTTTGCACGGCGCGGCTCAACCTGCACGTCGTGCGTGCTGCAGCATCCCCCCCCGCCACCGGGGCCGCCATCGTGGACGCCACCCGCCGCGGCAAAGCGTTTCCAGACGCGTTGTCGCGCACCGTGCCCGCCTGGTGCGCCGTCATCAACCGTGTGGTGGCGGGGGCGCGTGGGCTGAGCGCGCGGCGCGCGCGCGCGCAGGCGGGTGGCACACCCTTCACACCCCGCCCTGGGTGCCCCCCTCGGAAGCGGACGCGCTGGCACGCCGCGTCGCCGACTGGGCGGACGCTCTGTGTCGGTCGGGCGTGGACGTGGGTGGTGTGGCGGCGGTGCTGGGCGCGCCTTTGGTGCCGCGGTGGGTGTCGCGCGCTGGCGTCGCGCGCTCCCCCCGCGCGCCGCCCCTCCCCCACACCCCCCTCCTCCTCGTCTCCGCCTCCGACCCGGCATCCACCCGGGCCCGCGTCTCCGGCCCCGGGTACGACCACTGGTTTGACTACGTGCCGGGCGGCGGCGATGACGAGGAGGCGTGGGCGGGGGGGCTGCGGGTGCGCGTGTTTTGGGCGCACCGCCACGCGCTGCTGGCGGGCGGTCCCGCCGGCTGGGGCACGGCGGTGGCAGCGGTGGCAGCAGCATCGCAGGCAGTGGTGCCGTCTGTGGGCGCCACGTGGCACGCGGTGTGTGGAACAGGCGTCGCGGTCGCGCACCGCGGCGGCGCGGCCGCGGCGGTCGCGAGTGGTGCCGCGATCGTCCACCTGCTGCCCCGCGCGGAGGACGCGCTGGGGGAGGCGTCTGACATGTACGTGCCCCTCGTTGTGCGGCCCAACTCGAGGCACCATGACGTGCTGGCGGCGTGCTCGCCAGCCGTGGCCGCGGTGTCGGCCGCCCTTGTGCGAACCTCACCACCACCACCATCCACCCCGCCCTCCACCATCATCGTCATCGTCGCCGATGATGGTGGCGACGTCACCACGGCATCATGTTCCACCGCGGTCGCCCTGGCGGCCGCCGCCCTGCTGGCCTGTTTCTCGCCGCCGCCCGCGTGCTTGTTTGTCTCGCCGTTTGGCGCCACCCACCGCCGCCCCTGCGGCTGCGCCGCCCCTCCGCCGGCGTCCAAGGATGCTGTTCGGGATCGCGTGGCGGCGGTGGCGGCGTGCGTGCCCGGGGCGGCGCCCTCGCGGGACGCTGTGAAGGGGGTGTGGCACTGGGTGGCGCCGGTGCCGGGCAGGCGGTGTGTGGCGTGTGGGCAGTAGCGTAGAGAGTTGGATGTAGCAATGGAAATTGAAACGAAAAGGCAGTGTGGCGATATTTTTGTCAAGGAAAAAATACAAACGCGTGGCGAGCGGCGCGGCGGGGGGGGTGCGTCTGTGGCGGTCGCTGCAACCACACACGCACGCCCCCCCCCCAGCCCGACGCCACACAGAGGGGCCGTGTGGTGTGTCTCCTCACTGGAGTTGTGTGTGTGAATCATCGGTCAGAAAAGAAAAAGAGCCGAAGGAAAAAGGAAAAGCGCACAGGTGAGATGTTTTGTGTCGCCCACCCAAACAAAAAAAACACGGAAACACCCCCCACACACACACACTCTCTCTCTCACGCCGGCGGCGCGTCTCCCCGCCGGGGCGGCACAATGACCGGCTTGCTGTCTTCCCCCGAAAACAGGCGCACTTTGGCGGGGCGCCCCCCCGGGAGGCCGGCCGCGCCCGCGTTGCCGCCCGCCGCGCGCGGCGGGGACGGCACGGACGCGACAGGCACATCGGCCAGGGGCCCCCGCGCCGCCGCCACGGCGGCCCGCAGGAAAGCGGCAGCGTGGGCCGCCACCTCGGCGCCACCGTGCAGGGTGGGGGGGGGGCGCGGGTCCAGGGCGGTGGTGGGGGGGGCTTGTGGGTGGTGGAGCACCGCCGCGCCTGCACCATCCCCCGACCCCGGCCGCGCCCCCCGCCCCCCGTCCCGCGACCGTTTGGGGGGGGGCGGGGGCGGCGGCTCCCCCGCCGCCACGGCGGCCGCCGCCGCCGCCGCGCGCTGGGCCATGCCCGCCGCGCGCACGGAGCCCGGGCCACCGCCCTGCGCGACGCGCGGGCGCGGCGCGCCGTGCGTTTTGAGGTAGATGCCGCACGCGTTGCACAGGGACAGCCCCGTGGTGCGGTCCTTGCGCCACAGGGGGGTGGAGGTGGTGCCGCAGTTGGCGCAGGCGGTGCCGCCGTCGCCCGACGCCGACGCGGCGCGCTGGAGGGGCGGGGGGTGAGGCGCGGCGGTCGCTGCCGCCGCGGCAGCCGCCCGTGCCGCCCGCGCCAGGTAGGATGATGTGCGGGCCAGCCCCCCCGACTGCGTGCGCGACAGGGAGGCGCGGTCGCCGCCATCACGCGGGGGTGGGGGCGGCGGCGGCGACGCCCACGCGGCCGCGACGCGGGGGGCGACGGAGAGCGCTTTCAACCCTGCCAGCACGCTGGCCGCGGTCGCGGGGTCGGTGGAGGGAGGCGCAGCAGAGCCTCCTTGTGTCGATGAGTCTGGCGTCAGCAGCGTCGCAATCAAATCAGCGCGCGCTGCCTCCGCCGCCGCGTCGGCCGCGGCCGCCGACACGGCGCGGCGCAGCGTGGCGGGCGCACGCGCGGCGCGCCGCCCGCGCGCCGACCGGCGCCCATTACCCGCCTCCTCTGACGCGGACGATGCGTCCGACCGCTGGCTGGTCAGCGGGGTGGCGCCGTCCCAGGTGGAGGGGCGGGGGGCGGCGCCGCGCGGCGGGGGCAGCGCGTCGCCGCCGCTCCCGCCGCTCACGCTCGCGCCACCGCACAGGGAGGCGGGACGGTGGCGGCCATGGTTCTTCAGGTAGATGCCGCACGCGTTGCAGTAGTCGATGCCGGTGACCTTGTCGCGGCGCCAGAGGGGGGTGGCGGCAGTGCCGCAGTTGGCACAGGTTTTGGGGGCAGTGGTGGTGGGGGAACAGGTGTCGTCGATGGCGGCAGCCACGACGTCACCACCGTTGTCAACCATTGAGTCGTGATCACCCCCACCCTCCAGGTGGACACGCAGGGCGGTGACACCGGCCAGGGGGGGGCCTCCCCCCGGCGGCGTGAAGCGCGGCAGGGAGGACGCGTCGCTCGCGTCGATGCGCCACCCGGCGGCGGCCAGGGAGGGCCAGGCGGCCGCCATGAAGGCGACGTCAGAGGCCATGGAAGGGTTTGGGGGTGCGTGTAGGAGGGAGGGAAAAGGGTTTGGGGAGGCGGCTCTCAGTCTCAGGGTGGAAGGCACCTGCGCGCGGCGCGATTTTTAGCCAGGGTGAGAGCGCGATGGGAGGCGCTTGTGTGCTCGCGCACTCGATGCCTGTCCCCGCTTCTCACGCGCACGTCAGCAATGCGCGGTTTGGGTGGCGCGCGAGAGGGCCGGCGAGAAGGCTCTGGGGGAGAGAGAGACAGGGGATGAGAATGGACGTCGCGCGGCGCATGTGTCGCGCATTGCAGCGCCCCCAGCCGCGCCTCCAAAGCCGCCACCTCGTAACTGCCGCCGCAGGTCGCGGACTGGGCTCACCCAACGTGCGTGTGGTGAAAGCCAAGGGACAACGAGGACCGGAAGAGGGCGGGGCGTGGCCGCCCACATTTGCACCCCCACATGCCGAGGTTGGCGCGCCCCCACGGCCGCCACGACGCACCTTGTCGATGCCTTGGATGACAGTCTCGATAGATCGAGGATGGGTCGGGGAGATTGGGAACGCACACGCAGCCCGACACTAAACACGGGGTGAAAGAGGGGAGTGAGCCGAGAGGTGACGCGCAAGCGCAGCTCCACACGGGCGCCCCCCCACTTTTGTCGTCAGTTGGCTGCCATGAATTCGCGCACGCTGAGACCCCGCCCGGCGCCTCCAGCACTGCCCCATGGCCAGCGCGAGCGTCCTGTGGCACCGGTGACCGAGCGCCGGGCGCACTTCCCACCACCCCCGCGCGCCGACCCACCCACCCGCCGCCGCACCTCGCCACCCGCCTCGCTCGACCCGGACGTCGACATCCGCATCCGCTCCGAAGTCGAAGCCCCCTTCCGTGCCGTCAGGCTGGTCCTGTTCTCCTTCTTCGCGGTGTCTGCGTCGGTGGGGGCGTTGATCGCGACGACGCAGACGATTGCCGCCGCGACGGGGAGAGGCAACCTCGAGCTGGCCGACGTCGCCACCTCCCTCGTCATCGATTTACTCGCAGCGGGCGTGTTTGCCTTTTTCGTGCGCAAAGATTTGGGTGCGCGAGCCAAGCAGGTGGCCCGTCTGGAGCGGGAAGCAGCGTTGGGGGGGCTGAGGATCGTCACCGCGAGTGGGCGTGCCCTCCGCCTGCGCGACCTGCGCGGCGCGGTGCGCCCCGTCGTGGTGGCGGGCACGAGGGCCCAGGTGGATGCCGCCCTGGAGGCGGCGGAGGCAGTCAAAGAGGAGCTGACCGCGCGCGGCGTGGTGATCGTCGCGGCCCCCGTGTTTGGCGGCGACGCCTCCCCACCCCTGCGCCCCTCCCCCGACGACCTGCGCTTCATCGTCGTCCCCGACGAGCGCGCCACCCCCGCCTTTCGCAAGTGGTTCACCGACCAGGCGGCGGCAGCGGGTGCCTCCACGGAGAGAGGGTTGTACGTTGGGTTGAGAACCGACGGCCGCGTGCGCGCGTCGGGAACAGGCACCCCCCCCTTTGCCGCGTTTGCCAAGCAGCTGCCCACGCTGGAGTGGGCCGGGTTTTTGGACGGGTTTGATGGGCGCGTTGGGGAGAGGTAGAGAAGGGTGTGTGTTGTGCAGCAGGCAGGCCAGTTTTGCAACCCCCCCCAGAAGAAAAGCTCTCTTCAACCCTCTCTCTCTCTCTATCTAGTCCCGCAGCGACCGGGGCTTGCCCGTGAACGCTTTGAAGGACGGCTCCTCCTCATTCTTGTCGTCCTCCCCGGCGGCCGGCTTTTTGGCGACCGGCGGCGGCGGCGGTCGCTCCGCGCCCCCGCCGCCCGCCGCCGCCGCCTGCTGCTTGGCCAGCAGCCGGTTGCCGCCCCCGAAGACGACGGTACCGGCAGGGCGGGGCGGAGCAGCGGGAGCAGCGGGCGGCGCGGCGGCAGGCGCGGCGGCAGGCGGCGCCCCGGCAACCGCCCCCGCGGGCGAAGGCTTGCCGTCCAGGCGGCGCCCCGACCCCACAAACGGCTTGAACGCCGGCTCTTCAGCCTCCGCGGGCTCGGCGGCACCCCCGCCCGCCTCGCTGGGGGCGGCGGAGGAGGAAGGCGTGTCAGACGCAGCGGCGGCAGAGGGAGCAGAGGCGGCAGGGGGCGGGCGTGTCGGTTCCACGTAATCCAGCGGAGGCGCAAAGTCGACCTCACAGTCCGTTTCAATGACCGACACCGCGTCCCCGGGGCGCACTTCCACGACGTCGATGTAGTAGCGCTTGGCGTTGTAGTGGAGGCAGATGCAGTCGCCCTGGGGGGAGAGGAGGGTGGGTGTGTTTTGCATGATTTTTGTTTGCGTCCAGCCTTTTCTTTCACCCTCCACTCTCTCTCTTCCTCCTCTCTCTCTCTCACCTTGGTCAAGCACGAGTAACCGCGCAGCGTGCGCTCCAGCACGGCCCTCGGATTGGCGACATCGAGAAAGTCGCTGGTGTGGGGCCGCAGCTTGGCAAACTGGCCCTTGGGCAGGGAGGCGGAGGAGAGGGCGATGACGTCGCCTTCACCCAGGGCCAGGTTTTGCATCATCTGAGTGGGGTGGGTGGAGGGATGGGGTGGGCGTTGTTTGTTGAAACGAAACACCACTGGTTCGCGGTCCCCCCAACACACCCACTCCTCCCACGCACCCAGTACGGCATGTAGGCCACGCCCTCGTCCGCCACAAACTCCAGCACGCCGCAGTGCGTGTTGCGGGAGGCGGCCCGGTTTTCGACTCTGAAGAGCATGGGGTATTCGACGTGCAGGGAGGCTGACGTTGCATGGAGGGCGAGAGGAGGTGAGTTCAAAGTTGTGCTTGGCGGCTGTCGCGAGAGGGCGGGGCGGGGCGAGGGAACGGGGGGGCAGGCGCAAAAAACAAGGACAGCGGATGCGTGTTTTGCGCGGCACCCACCGCGCGCGCAGGGCCTCGGGCGCGGCGTCCCAGTGGCCACGGGGTCGCAGTCAGCCCTGCGCGCAAGCCAGGCGTGGAAACGCGACGCGGCGCGCGGGGGTGGCGTGCGCGGCGCGAAAACACGTTGCTTCGCATTGAAACACGCACGGGAGCGACCGCCCACGCACGCACCCCAGGACCCAACCCCACACACCAACACACAACACACTCACCCAGCCTGTCCAGTGCGGACGGCGGTAGGAACAGCTTGTCCCCCGCCTCCGCGTCGGCGCGGTCGAGGAAGGAGACGGGGTACACGCGGTACGAGGCGGCAAAGGTGCCGCCCCCCAGGCCGAAGCCGGCGGCAAAGGCGCCAAACATCAGGGTGGGCGTGGGGTGGTGTGTGGGTGGGCGGGTTTTTCGCTGTGAAGAAAACACTGGACCTGTGTGAAGAGTGACGAACGTCACCGACACCCACGTTTGTTTTGGTTCGCGCCCTCCTAACTCGCACTCTCTCTCGACACCCGCTCTCCCACCCTCGCCCCCTCGCTCCATGTACGACGGCTCAGCCGACAAGCACGCCATACGCTGAAAAACCGCCGTGGCATCCGGGTTGCCACGTTGCCATCTGGCCCCGCCGCTCTTTTTCGTTTCTCGTGAGGGGGCACCTCGCGCGCCTGCGCGCCTCTGCGCGCCCCCCCCGGCATGCGGTTCCTGGACCTGCCGGAACTGGCGCGGTGAGTGTGGGCGCGTGGAGACGGAAAGGGAGAGGAGGGAGGAGGGAGCAAAAACACACGGACGCTTCGCTCCCTTCTCGACACAGGTCCTCCTCGCCTTCTGTTTTTATCCTCTCCCCCCCACACCACCACAGCATCGCCACGTTCCTCGACTCGGTCGACGTGGGCGACTACATCGTGACGGGCGAGCTGGAAGCGTATTCATGTGAGTGTGTGAAAGAGAGAGATGGAGAGTGGGGTCGTGGTGGCAGGAGGCGCGACACTCCCCCAAACACGCACCCCTCACCCTTCCCTCTCCCACACCCCCAGGCAAACTCGCCGGCCTCGAAAAAAAGCTGTCTCGCTCCTTGGACGCTGAAGTCGCCGTCTCCTGCTCCCCCGCCGAGCTGTCGCGGTCCCCGGTCGGCCCCCTCGCTGAGCCCGCCGCGCGCCGCACGCTCGTGCACCTGATTCTCACCCTCAACCACGCCTACCCCGACTACGATTTTGGGGCCCTGCGCGCCCACCACTTCAAGAAGGAGCCTGGGCCCGCGTCTGTGGAGGACGCGGTGGATGCACACCTGCTGGGCGTCGCGCGTGTGTGGGACGCGACGCCCGGGTACGGCGGCGCAGACACCCCCTTCCTGGAAGCCCTGTGGGGCGCCATCGACTCGGCGGCGGGGTTGGGAGAGTGCGACGTCTACTCGTACAAGAGTGATGGCGAGGCAGACCCGTTTGGTGAGTGTGGGAGGAGTGTGGGTGGGTGGGAGGAGTGTTGGCTTTTCACCTCCCCTTGCCCCCCTTTTTAACCATCCCCCCCACTCCACACAGCCGAGGACGGCGCCGTCTGGTCCTTCAACTTCTTCTTCTACAACCGTCGCGCCAAGCGGGTCGTCTACTTCGCGTGCCGCGGCCTCGCGCGCGGCGGCGGCGGCGACGGCGGCCCGGGCGGCCGCGGCGGCGGCCGCGTCGGCGGCGACTCGTCTGACGACGCCTACAACTCCGACTCTGCGGATGATGGGGATGCCGCCGACCGGAGGAGGCGGGAGCCGTACGGCCTGGCGGGCGAGTTTGACGATTTGGGGTGACGAGGAGCGGAGAGAGAAAAGGGAGGGGTGATTTTGACCCCCCAAACCAAAAAAAAACACTTGTTGTAAAAACAGAGTCCATCGTGTACCATGCTTCCCAGAACCATGTTTACAGTCTGCTGGCGGCCTCCCCACCCCCGTGCTTCCGCCACACGGCCAACCACTCGCGCCCGCCCCGCCCGCGGTGGCTCAGGTGGGGCGGCACCGCCGCCAACTCTTCACACTTGAAGCCGCCGCCCTCCCCCTCCAGCAGGCTCCTGTACACGTCGGGCGTGACGGGCCAGGGGGGGCCTTGTTTGCCGGCGTCGTCACCGGACTCCACGGGAAACATGAGGGTGATCAGCGCGCCGCCGGGTGCGACCAGTGCTGCCCACGCGGCCGCCCACTCGCCACGCCGGGCTGGTGGCAACGCCACCATGAATGTGTAGTCATACCCCAGCCCAAACTGGGGCGGGTTTGACAGGCCCGCCTCCACGAAAAAGTCGCGCTGGTGCACGGTGGCGGTCGGGGGGGCGCCAGAGGTGGACAGCCACGCGCGCGCCGCGGACACAGCTTCAGGCACACAGTCCCACCCCTCTGCCGACGCGGCGCCCGCCCGCGCAAACGCGGTCACATCGTAGCCACGCCCGCATCCAGGCACAAGCACGTTCGCGCGAGCAGCCAGCGCGGGTTGACGAGTCATCAGGTCGCCCAGCGCGGGGGACGGCCCCCCCGCATCAAAACGGGGAGGTTCTGGCGCCCGCCAGGCTTCAGTCCACCGGGTATGCTCCGGGTCGGACGCCATGATGGGGCGGCGAGCGCGGGGGGGCAGGGCGCGGCGCAGGGGGGTGAACCGCAGAGCGGAGAGCATTCGTCGGGTCGGTGTGCGTAAACACCCTCCGCTCTGTTTTGTCCAATCCCCCGCGCACACCGCCCCCGTCGCAGGACGGGGCGCGCACGCCGAGCCTCCTCGCGCGTGCCACACACACACACACCTCGCACCACACCCGCGGGGCCGCGGGGCGGACGTTTCCTTCCCCACCCGGGCGGAAAGCGCGCACAGCGTACGCGCGTCGCATCGGCCGCGCCACGCCCCCCACCCCACCCGACACCACCATGACGTCACTGGACAAGGTGGGTGACCGTGAGGGCGGGTCGGGAGGGGGCGACGCGCGCGTGGGGATCGCCCCAATGCCCTCTCACCGCCCCTCTCTTCCACCACACAGATGATGATCAAAGGCATCCGCTCCTTCCCGCCCGACGCGTCCGCCGTCATCGAGTTTCAGAAGCCGCTCACCCTGATCGTGGGCGCCAACGGGGCGGGCAAGACGGTGAGAGAGAGTTGGGAGGGGTAGGGGGTTTCAGAGGTTTTTGCCCCGGACGCACCGGGACGGGGTGGGGGCGCCTGTTGAACAGGCAGAGCGCGCGTGTGGGAGAAGACGAGGAGCGTGGGTGGTGGTGAGAGAGAGAAAGAAAAAACACCAAACGTTTTTTTTTCACCCCCGCCTTTCCCCTCTCTCAGACAATCATCGAGTGCCTCAAGATGGCCACCACGGGCGTGCTGCCCCCCAACACGCGGTCGGGGCAGTCGTTCATTCACGACCCGCGGGTGAGTGGGGTGTGGGAGATGGGCGGCGAGAGGAAACGAAAGCGAGGCAAAAAAAAAAAACGTACGCTCACCCTTTTTTCCTCCTTTCCCCCCACCCACCACCAGGTCTCCGACAAGATCGAGACCAAGGCCCAGATCAAGCTGCGTATGCGGGGCAAGGACATGCGCCCCATGGTCGTGGTGCGCAGCTTCCAGGTGAGTCTGGTGTTGTGTGGGGGGGTGGGGGGGGTGGGGGGTGGAGAAAAAGGGCGACGGAAAAAAGCTGAACCTTTGTCTCACTCACTCCATCCACCCCACCCACCCCACCCAGCTCACCTGCAAAAAGACCACCATGCAGTACAAAGCCCTGGACCAAGCCGTGCAGATGATCGGGGACGACGGGCGCAAAGTGTCCACCACCTACCGCTGCTCCGACATGGACAAAGTGGTCCCCGCTCTGATTGGTGTCGATTCCGCCATACTGGATGCCGTCGTCTTTGTCCACCAGGATGAAGCCACGTGGCCCCTGGGCGACACGACGACATTGAAGAAAAAATTTGACGACATCTTTGCGGCGACCAAGTACACAAAGGCGCTGGAAACGCTGCGCAAAGTCAAGTTGGAAACCGGCGCGAAACACCGCGCGTCCAAACTGGAGCTCGACGCCCTGCAAGCCGAGCTGGCGCACGCCACCACGCTGCGCACGGCGGCGTCGGACGCCGCGGCGGGAGTGGAGGCGGCGGAGCGGGAGCTGGCGCGCGCGCGGGGCGCGGGCGGGGGAGGCCGACGCGCGCGCGCGCGCGACGCGCGCGCGCGCGCTGCTGCTGCGTCAGCCGCCGTGGCCCGCGTGACGGCCGCCCGGGATGCCGCTACCGCTGCCCACTCCACCGCTGCCGCCGCCCGGGGGCGGGTGCTGTCGCTGTACGGGGAGGCGGGGGCGGCGGTCGACGCCGACGCGGCGCGCGCGCGCGCGCGGCGTCCCTCGAAAACGACGCCGCCTCCAACCGCCGCGCTGCGGCGGCCGCCACCCGGGAAGCCGTCACCGCTGCTGCTGAAGTGGAGGCTCTGCGCCGCACAGTGGCCGACGGCGAGCGGTCGCTGGCGCGGCTGGAGGCGGACGCAGGCGTGCGGCGGCGCGCGCTGGCGACCCGCGACGCGGCCGCGCGCGAAGCGGTGGCCACCCTGGCGTCGCCCCCGCCTCTGCCGCCTGGCGACACGCTCCTGTCTGAAGCCGACTATGACCGCGTCGTGGCGGCTGTGACCGCGGCTGCGGATGCGGCGTCCGCTGCCCTCGACGCCGCGCGCGCTGCCGCCGCCTCTGCAGACGCGGCCGCCGCCGCCGCCCTCGACAAAGCCGCCGCCGCCGCCGCCGCCGCCCGCGAGGCGGCCGCCTCCAAGACCGCGGAAGCAGACCGCAACGCCGCCCGCGCGGCCGACCTGCGCGCCCAGGCGGATGCGGTCGGCATGGCGGCGGGCGCCGCGCGCGCGCGCGCGGTGCGGCCGACCGCGAAGCGACCGCCCGGGCCGACGTCGACAGGCTGGCCGCCGAGCTGGAGGCCGCCCCCTTTGCCGCGGACGCGGACCGCGCCACCGCACGGTCGCGCGAGCTGGCGGCGACCGCCGCCGCGCTGCGCGAGGAGCGCGCACGCGCAACAGCGGCGTCGGAGTCGGCCGCCCTGCAGCGCACCCGGGCGACAGCCGCCACGGATGCGGCGGAGCGGGTATCGGCGTTCATGTCGGATGCAGGGCGCCGGGCGCGGTTGCGGGGCCTGCTGGGGCTGGCGCCCACGGCCGACCCGCCGCCGGCGGTTGAGGTCAAGGCTGCTGCTGACGCGGCTGTTGACCGCCTGAAAGCCGAGGAAGCTGCTGCCGCTGACGCGGCCGCCGCTGCAGCTGCTGACTTGGCCCGCGCCCAGGCGGGGGTGGACGCCGCCCGCGGCGCCGACGCGCCGGGGGACGCACACGCGGCGCGCGAAGCACTGGCGCACGCGCTCGACGGTGTTGTGACCATCCCCCCCGCCCCCGCCCCCCTGCCCGACATCGTCGCCCTGGCCGCCGACGCGGCGGCCGCCGCCATCGCTGAAGCCAAGCGGGAAGCCCGCGTGGACGCGGTGGTTCGGCAGGTGAAGCACACGTGCACGGTCGCGACCGATGACGCCGCGTGCCCCACCTGCCTGCGCCCCCTGGCCCCGGGCGAGGTGGCCACCGTGGTGGCGCACGCCAATGAACAGAAAGCGGCGGCGGAAGCGCGCAAATCGTCCCTGGCCGCTGACGCGGAGGCCGCTGCCAAGCGCGCGTCCGCGCTCGCGCGCGCGCTGCCCCTCGCCGACCGCGCGGCGCGCGCGGCGGCCGCGGCGGCGGGTGGGGACAGTGGCGCGGTTGCCTTGGCAGCGGCTGAAGCTGCGGCTGCTGTCGCTGCTGAAGCCAGTGAGAAGCTGGCCGCCGCCCGTGCCGCGCGCACGGCCGCTGAGACCATCGCTCGGGACGACGCGTGGCGCGCCGACGCGCTCGCGGCCACCGCCAAAGCCGCCGCCGACGCCGTTCCCACCACCCAGGCCACCCAGGCCGCCGGCACCGCCCGCCGCGCAGTCGACGTGGACGCCGAGCTGAACGATGTGGAGGACTCACGCGACGCGGCCGACCGCGACCGCGCGGCCGCGCTGCGGCGGCTGGAGAACCTGCGGTCGCGCCTCGCGTCTGCGCGGTCAGAGCTGGATGCTGCCCGCACGGATGGTGCAGCCGCCGCCACTGCCACCGCCAAAAAAGAGCAGTTGATCGCGTCTGCCGACGAGCTGGACCGCGCGGCCGCCGTGCTGCGCGCCAACGCGGCGGCCGCCGCGCCGGCGGCCGACGCGGCCGACGCCGCGCTCGCGGCCACCACGGACGACCGCAACACCACCCGCGACGCTGCTCGGGCGAGGGTGGATGCGGCGTCGGCAGCTGCCGCTGCCGCTCGCGCCGCAGTCGACAAACTGGCCATGCTGGCCGCCACTGCCGACGCGGGCGGCGGCGCCGACGACGCCGTTGTCGACCGTGCGCGCGCCTCCCTCCGCGCAACCCGTGCGTCCCTGGACGACGCCTCCTCCCGCGCGACCGCCGCCGCCGAACGCGCCACCGCTGCCACCGCCCTCGTCGACGGCGTGGACGCGGCCAAGCGCATGGTGGAGGACGTGCTGGCGGCGCACGAGGCGACCGCCGCAGCCGCCGCGGCCGACGCGGCCGCGACGGACACTGAAGCCGACGCGGAAGCCGCGGGCTTTGCCCCCGACCTGGCCGCCGAGGCGGGCGCCGCTGAAGCCGACGCCGCTGCCGCCCGCACCGCGCGCGACCGGGCGGATGGAGCCGCTGCCTCCGCGCGCGCGGCGGCCGACGCGGCGGCGGGCGCGCTGGCCGCCAACCCCCAGTTTGCCACGGTCGACTCCCGCGCGCGCGCCAAAGCCCTGCACGCCGACGCCCTGGCCCGCGCCGCCAAAGATGTGGACGCCTACCACAAAGCGCTGGAGAAGGCGTTGCTGACGTTTCACTCGTCCAAGATGGCGGTCGTCAACGCGGCCCTGCGCGAGCTGTGGCAGAAAACGTACCGCGGCGGCGACATCGACCACATCGCCGTCCGCGCCGACGCGGACGCCAAGTCGGCCCGCTCCTACAACTACCGCCTCGTCATGGTGGCGGGCGGCGCCGAGCTGGAGATGCGGGGGCGGTGCTCGGCGGGGCAAAAGGTGTTGGCGTCCATCCTGGTGCGCCTGGCGCTCTCGGAAGCGTTTGCGGGTGCCTGCTCCATTCTGACTCTGGACGAACCCACCACCAACCTGGACGACGCCAACGCGGTCGCCCTGGCGGGCGCCCTCAAAGCCGTGCTGGACGCGCGCGGCGGGGTGGGTGGGGGTGGCACCCCCGGCTCGGGCGGCCTGCAGCTGGTTGTGATAACCCATGACGAAGGCTTCGCCCGCGCCCTCGGCGCGCGCACCTTCACCGACACCATGTGGCGCGTCACCAAGGATGGAGGGACGACGGCTCAGATGCACAGGGTGCCCACGGTGGAGTGAGTTTGTTTTTCCTTCTCGTCTGAGCGCACGTTCCCTTTTTCTTTTCTGCTTGGTGTGCTTTATTCCGCCCTCCCCTGTGTCAAGTCAAAAAACGACAAATACATGCTCCAAACCCCTCTTCCTCTTTTACACACACACACCTCACTCCTCCGGATTGTCCGTCTGCGCCGCCGCGCGCGCCGCCGCGCGCACGCGCGCGGCGCCCGCCGCCACCTCCTCCGCCGCGTCGCCCGCGTCGCGGGGGGCAACACCCTCCCCGGCCACACGCAGCACGTCGGCCAGGCCTCCTGCGAGTGTGCGGGCGGCTGCTTCCAGGGCGCGGGCGGCGCCCGAGACTTCGGCTGCGTCTTGCGGGGCGTACAGGGAGGCGCCCAGATCTGTCGCTGCCACGCGCAGCGCGCCCGCTGCCGCGGCCACCCCGTCCCACGCGTGGGTAGGGACGCCAGGGGGGAAACCAGCTGCCACGGCGGCGGCGCGGGACGCCAGGGTGCGGGCGGCCGCCAGCGCGTCGGCGGCCGCGGCGGCCGCGGAGCGCCCTCTGGTCGCGAGCGGGTCGGCATCGAACGTGACATCGACGCCAGGGGGAGGGGATGGTGTGGTGGCAGCATCGACATCCTCATCACCATCACCATCGCTCTCTGCCAGCTCGTGTGCTTCCGCTGCCGCGTCGCCGACTTCCGCCGCCGCGGCCCTCAGCGCGGCCGCCACCGCGGCCCCCACGTCCGTCGGCGCGCCCGCCGCGCCGTCGCAGGCCGACATGGCGGCCCCCGCGGCTGAGCGCACGCGGTCGGGGTGGGGGGCGGCCGCTGCGAGGGAGGAGAAAGCACGCACGACGGAGGCGGCGGCGCGCCGCGTGGCCGTGGCGACAGAGGTTGACCCACTGGCGGCCGCAGCACCACCAGCGGCAGTGCACACATCAATCACCGCCCCTGTCACCGTTTAGAGCATGCTGACAAAGGCGGCGTCGTCGGGTGGGGGCCCCGGCCCGCTGAGCGTGAGCGCCGCACGCGCGGCCATCGTTTTGGCGGTCGCCGCCGCGTCGGCCAGGGTAGAAGATGGCGGCGACGCTGTCGATTCACCATGTCGGCCTGCACCATGGCCCACCCCGGTCGCCAGCGCGTCCAGGGCGGCCCTCATGGCTGCCTGCGCGGCCGCCGGCGCGGCAGCACGGTCGGGCGGCATGTAGGGCGGCGCCATAATTCGAATGTTTCTTTTTGTTTGTCAACAATCAATCAAGAAGAACCACTCCCACTCCCGCAATCAGAGCACGCCTGCTGGGGCGTGGCGGTGGCCGTGGCGGGCGCAGGAGCACACGCACGCTGAAACGCTTCAATTTGGGCGGCACACTTGGCGCGGTCGCCGCCAGTTTCCTCCAGACACTTTGCCAGGGCGGCAACGTCGCAGGGACACAGGTTGGGGGGCAGGGGGTCGGACATGCAGCCGCGCGAGGCACGCAAATGTGCGAAAAAAAAAAAAAAAAAGAGTGCCAAAACGACGTCGTTTTTTCCTTCAGATGGTTCCCCTTCGCCTCACCGCCACCGACGTTCCGCTGGCGCTGCCGCCACGAGCGACCGATATTGTCATCACCCTGGCCAAACCATCAGCCTGGTCGGTGGCCGCCGGCGGCCTGACGTGCGCGCGGCGGGTCAAGCTGGTTGTGCCGGCGGCAGCGTCCGCAAGGCATCCACCCCTCCCCTCGACCTGCTGGCCCCGCTCGCGGCAGCCCCCCACCTCAAGTGGTTGGAGATGGATGCGCCAGGTTGTGGTCTCAGCATCGGCAGGCTGCCGGCTCGCAACGCCTTGGTCAGCGCCTGGTTTCGGTGCGCCGACGCGGCGGCGGGCATGCGCGCGCTGGCAGGCGGCTGCCCCTCCCTCTCCAAACTGGCCTTGGTGGCTGCTGATTCGACAGTCGCACCACCGGTCTGCTTGCTGCACCTGGCTGCCACCCTGGCGCCGGCGCCTAGGCTGGCGAGGCTGGCGCTGCACACGCCGATCGACGCGCCGGCCGACGTCGATGCAGCGGCCGCCGCGCGCCGGGTGCGGGTGGCCCTGCCCCGGGTGCGCGTTCTGGCCCGTGGACCAGTGACGGGCGCGGCTGCGGCCGTGTTGAGGGCGATGGAAGAAGTGTAGAGGGGGTTAGAGGCGGGTTCAGTAGTCATTTTTTTCTGAAAAAAAAACAAATTTGTCTCCCGCCCACAAAAAACAAAACTTTTCGTCCCCACTCACTCCACGATGCCGCCTCTGCACTCACGTCGTGCGTGCTGCCGGGGCGGGGCACCTGTCCGCGGCGCGATGCCTCCGCGCGCGGCCCCCGACCGTTTAGATGCGACGGCCGCGCCGCCATCTTCGTCCGCCGTCCCTCCTCCTCTCACGCCAGCAGACACGCCGTCATACGCGACACGGCGCAACGTGCTGCTGGCCGGCACAGCAGCAGCAGCAGCAGGCGCCACCCCTCCACCCGCACGAGCCGTCGTCGCCATACCCGACCCGTCCACCCCCACCCGCTCCTGGACCGGCCGCCGACGCTCACCCACCACAGTCGATGCGTACGAGTTCTCAGTCCCGCTGCGCGTCGTCGCCCTGCGAGGCGCCGCCCCCGCCGAGTGGGGGGCAGACTTTCGAGTGGCACTCGGCACGCGCGGGTCGCTCGCCTTTGAGGCTCGCCCCCAGTTTGAGTCGATATGGAAGGAGCTGGCAGCGCCTGAAAAGGGGGCCGGCAGTCGCGGCGTGCGGGGGCGGGTCGCGTCCGCCGCGCGCGCGGACGCGGTGTCCCTGGGGGACGAGTGGCTCGCGCCCGCGGTGCGGGGCGGCATGCTGCAGCCGGTACCCGGCGCCGAGGCGGCCAGGTGGTGGGTGAGTTATGAGTGTGTGTGTGTGTGTGTGTGTGTTTGGTGTGGGCTGTGGATGGGGAGACAGGGCGGAAAAGAGTCTCTTTGACGCACACACACACCCTCCACCCTCCACCCTCAGCGCTCCCTCCCCCCCCGCTGGCACGCCCTGCTGCGCCGCCACCCCACGACAGGAGCACCCTCTTCTTCTGGAGCCATCTATGGCGCCCCCTTTCGGTGGGGGGCGACACTCGTTGGTGTGCGCAGCGCCACGCTCGCGCGTGCACGGGGGGCCACCCCCATCACCGACTGGTCCGACCTCTTCCAGCCCGCCCTGCGTGGGCGGGTCGCCTTCTCAGACTCGGCGCGCGAGCTGTTGACAGTCGCGTTGGGAGGGTTGGGCCTCGGCCCAAACCCAACCGCCGCTGCGCTGCACGCCCTGCCCGACCGCGCCCTCGCAGGCGCGGTCTCCCTCCTCCGTGACCAAGCCCTCCTCTTCTCAGGGCGCGACCACGTGCGCGCCCTGGCGTCCGGGGACGCGTTGGTGGCGGTCGGGTCATCCGCTGACATCGCCCCCCTTGCCCTGCGCTCCGCCGCGGTCGATGCCATCGCCCCCGCGGGTGGCACCGCCCTGTGGGCGGATGTGTGGGCGGTGCCCACGTTTGCGGGGGGTGAGGTGAGTATGGGGGGAGAGAGAGGGAAGAGGAAGGAAGGAAGGGAGAAAGCCTCCGTTGGTTTCGTTGTTCACCTTTTTCACCCCCCTCCCCACAGTCCTCCGGCCCCTCCCCCCTCCTCCCCGCCTGGATGGAGCTGCCCCTGACTCCGTCCCGAGCCGAGCCCGCGCGCGGCCTGCGCGGCGGGGGCGCGTCCCCACTGCTGCTACCGGCCGCGCATCCGCCACGCGGCGCGCGCGGCGCGCCGCTGCGCGCGTCGGCCCACCCCATCCTCCTGGGCCCTGACGCCATGCCGCCGCCAGGCGTGCTGGCGGCGTCTGAGTTTTTGTTGCCGCCCGCTGATGAGGACGTGGCGGCCGAGTTTAGGGACGCGCTGGCGCAGCTGGGTTAAAAAGCGGTGGGTTAAATGTTTTTTGTTTTTTGTTTCTCATTCAGTGTTGCAAATACATTCCACCCGATCCCTCTCTCTCGTTTTCACGGACAGTCGCACGTCCAGTTGGCGGTGCGGTCCCACACCGTGACGACCCCTGTGTCAGACGGGCAGGCGGACACGACGGCCGTCACTCGGTCGCCCGCCTCCACCACCAGCTTGGCGCAGGGGGCGGCATCCAGGTTGGATTTCGATTGCACAACGGTGCCGGTGGCCAGGGTGGTGCGCACGTCGGCCTCGGAGATGTGGCTGTGTGTGGGGAAGGAGGGAGAGGGTCGGTGTGGTGTCAGCAGTCGGGTGTCCTCTCTGTGTGCGTCGAATTGGCGCCTCTCGCCCCGATTGCAACTCGCCCTTTCCTCCCTCCACACACACGCACCGACACTCCATCCTGCACTGAGCGTGCTGTGTGAAGTGCAGCGGGTTGGACGCAGCGCGCGCCAGCAGAGAGCGCGCGCGCTTGCCGCTCAACGCGCCCGCGCGCAGCGTGCGGGCGGCCAGGCCCGCCACCAGCCCCGCAATCGCTCCAGCCAGCAGTTTGAAGGCCAGCACACCGCCGGCGGGGCGTGGGCGTTTGCCGCCGGTTTTCTTGGGCTGCTTTCGCCGGTCGGGGCCGGAGCGGCGGCCGGGGCCGGGGCCGCCCGGGGGGCGGCGCGCGGGGCGCATGGAAAAGGAGACGTGTGTGTGTGTGTGTGTGAAGTGTGGGGGTGTTTTCACTGACGCAAGCAGAAGAAAGAATAATTGCTAGAGGGGAGTGACCAACGAAAAAAAAAATATTTAGATATACCTCAACTCCTCTTCACACTCTAGCCGCGGGTGACGCCGCGCGCGCCAGCACCAACGCGCCCGCCGCGCGCGCCGTGACGAACGCCGCCACAGCCGACAGCGGCAGCGCGACTCCTGCGGCCAGACGGGGGGGCAGGGCGCCGCCGCTGCCGCCCGACAGGGCACGAGCCAACAGTGCCGCGACCGCGTCCCCGCAGCGTGGCGCCACCACCTCCAGCGTCAGCTTGGCGTCGTACAGCAGGGAGGGCGGCAGCCTCGCTGCCGCCGCTTCACGGGCGGGGCGTGCGATCACGTACGCTGCCGCCTTGCGTGCGACTTCGCCCAAGGCAACTGCCGCAACAGTCGGCGACGCGACCACCACGGCGGCCGCGACCGCCGCCGCGATCGATTGAGCGCACAGCGCGAGCGACAGAGGGGCACGTGATAGGAACGATGATGTTGCCGTGGCCTGTAGAAGCGCGGTTGCGGAGCCGGCAGCCGCGCTGACTCCCGCCAGGCGGCGAAGCCGCGCGCCGGCGTCGCCTCCCGCGGCCGCGACAACCCCGGCTTTCAGCAGATACCCCCACGCCGACAGCGCCGACCCGGCCGCCATGATGGCAGCCAGCGCCCGCACACGGGTGTCGCCCACCGCCGCGCCCGCTCGATCCACCCACCGCAGCGGCACGGATGGCGACGCGGGGCGCGCGCTGCTGTCGCCTCGAGACGAGGCCAGAAAGCCCGCGTGCCTGCGGGCGGCCAGCATGGCGAGTGCTGCGACCGCTGCCGGCGCACCACGCGGCAGGGCTCGTGCCGCGAGCGCCAGACACCCCGCGGCCGTGGAACCAACAAGCTGGCCCGCCGTCGCAGCCGCAGACAGCACCCCCACCGCCGCCCGCATGTCTCCCGGTCCCAGAATGTGCGCCGTCCTCGCCCACAGGGCGGCGTTGGCCACCAGGTTGGCGGCGGGGTGGAACAGATAGTACGTGATCTTGCCTGCTCCACTGCCCACACTTAAGCTCAGCAGGGCGTGGCCCGCCGCCAAGCCGCCAAACAGATGGGTGAGAGCGGTGCGGCGGTCCATGCCACCCGGCGGGGAGGCGAGCAGGGCGCCGGCAGCCGGAGCAGCGACCGCGGCGAGCGGGAGCGAAAACAGAAAGAGCGTGGGCAGGGCACACACGCCGTTAGTGATGCCGCCATCGTCACGCAGGGGCAAAGACACAAAGTAGGCAAACAGGGAGCAGAAGAGGGCGGTCGCCGCGTGGCGGAGGGTGGGGCCGGCCTGTGGGAGAGAGAAGGGGGTTACGACTCTGGTGTTTTTCATTTTTGTTTTGTTTTCCCTCACCAATCAGTCCACCCACGCGCGGCGGGCGCCCTCACCTCCGGCTCCAGCCCGCTCAGTTCAACCAGTAGCTTCTCACGCGCGGCGCGGTGCATCCGGTCTCTGCCCCCCCCGCGTGCAGCGAGAGAGAGAGAGGGCTGGTTTCGCGCCGCGCAATGGGACAAAAAAGTGTTTCGCTCTCGTCAAACTCTCTCTTGTTTCTGCGCAGGGGAGAGCCCTCCGCGCTTCAAAACAGCCCACGCATTCGAGACACACTTTTGTCCCACCCAACACACCCAACACACTCAACACACTCCCACAAATGCGCGCCGCGCGCTCCCTGACCCCGGGTGTCGCGTCCACGTCGGCCCGCGCGCCGCCGCGCCGCGCCGCGCCGCCCCGCCAACGCCCGACCGCCACCGCGCCCGACGTGGCGTTGGGCGACATTGTGCGCGAGGAAGTGTTGGCGGTGAGTGAGGGTGTTGGAAACGTGGGAGGTTGGGGGGTGGGCGTCGAGCTGACCCCAACACGGCGGCGGCTTTTTTGGCCTGCCCCCCGCCGCCCGCGCTGCCCCCGTCTCTGCGTCCGCCACACGCCGCACAGTGTGGCAGACGTCAGAAGCATCAAACTGTCGGGGCAGCAGCTCGGCTGAAGCCGCGCAAGCCGTGTGGGTCGCACCAAACACAGAACGCATGCCGACACCGACACACACCCTAAACCTCCCCACAGTCCCAACTCGGCACCACCTCCTCCTCCCGCGTCGCCCTGCCCGCCCAACTCGGCACCACCTCCTCCTCCCGCGTCGCCCTGCCCGCCCACGGCGTCGGCGTCGCCGTGCGCGGCCTGCGCAAGGAGTACCCGGGGAGGGCGGGCGCAGCGCCGATCATCGGCGCACGCGGCTTTGACCTCACGATCGCGGCCAACCGCCTCACCGCCCTGGTCGGCCCCTCAGGGTCGGGCAAGACCACCCTGCTGAGGCTAATTGCGGGCCTGGAGGACCCCACGTCCGGCAGTATCTTGTTTGATGGGGAGGACGTGACGCGCGTCCCCCCCCGCGCGCGCCGCGTCGGCGTCGTGTTTCAAGGCTACGCCCTCTTCCGCCACATGAGCGTGGCGGACAACATCAAGTTTGGGCCGCGGATGCTGGGGCTGCCGGGGGACCCGAACAAGCGGTGAGATTGTGGGTGTGGGGGGCGTTGTTGGGCTTTTTTTCTTGATCGTTTTCCGTCATCAAACGTCTCACCACCACACCACCCCCCATTTTCCCCTTCCCACAGCGTCCGCGACCTGCTCGACCTCGTCGAACTCCCCCACATCGCCAACCGCCTTCCCGGCGAACTCTCCGGCGGCCAGCGCCAGCGCGTCGCGCTCGCGCGCGCGCTCGCGGCCGAACCCCGCCTCCTCCTCCTCGACGAACCCTTCTCCGCCCTCGACCCCGAAGTCCGCGCCGCCCTGCGCGCCGGCCTCGTTGACATCCTGCGCCGAGCCGGCGTGACGGCGGTCATGGTGTCGCACGACCAGGAGGAAGCGTTCTCGATGGCCGACGACGTCATTATATTCCACCGCGGCGCGCCCCTCGCCCAGGGCGCGCCCGCTGATTTAGCGGCCGACCCCGGGACCCCCTTTGTCATGGACTTTGTGCATGAAGCCAACAGGTTGGCTGCCACGTCTCTGTTGCCGAGTGCGATGGGGTTGGACACCCACCACCCGGCTGTCCTCGTCTCGCCGCGCGACGTGTGCGCGCGCGCGGTGCCCCCTCCCCACAACGCCCCCTCCGCCCTGGCCACCGTGGTGGATGCTTCCTTTGCGGGCAACGTGCGCAAGTATGTGCTGCGCCTGGCGGACGGGTCGGAGGTGCGGGCCCACGTGCCGACGCGCGGCGACGACGGCGCGACGACAGATGGCGGCGGCGCGCTGCTCGCAGTGGGAGGGCGCGCCCACGTGTGGGCGCCCGTGGACGCGTTCATGGAGTATGGTGATGGTGATCTGGACCCGTGATTGAATGATGTTTCGGTTGTAATTTTTTCAATTGATTTAAATTTCGGGGGGTTCGGTTTAAGGCAGTCGACCAAAAAACACATAAAATAGATCACTCTCTGGCCGCTGAACTCAGCCTGCGCACCAGGGTGGCCGACCCGCGCGCCACAGCGGCCACCGCGTCCCCCGCCGTCGTGCTGACGCGGCGCAGCAGCGCGCTGCCCCGCGGCAGCGGCGCGTCTGCGCCCGCCCCAAACGCGCGCCGCGCCGGCGGCGCTGGCAGCACCCCCCCCCTCTCCGCGATGCGGGCGTCCACCAGGGCCTGGATGGCATCATACTCGGGCCTGCGCGCCGCGATGCGGGCAGTCAGCGCGCCCGCGTGCTTGTTCTGGGAGCGCGCGCGCGAGAGCGTGCGCTCGGGCGCACGTCTTGGCGACCCGCCTTGCTCCACACCCACCCCCTCCTCCTCAAACCAGGTGGCCATTACTCTCTGCACCGCTCTCAACACGTAGGGCGACAGCACGCGCAGCACCCAGGCCACCAGGAAGCGAGGCACGTAGGGCAGGCGCGGGTCTAACGACACAGCCAGCGTCGCGTGCGTGCGGGGGCGGCCACCCGCACCCGGCGTCACGGGCAGCAGGCGGATGCAGGAACCGCGCGCGATGAAGCAGGCGTGCCGCTTGGCGGCGCGCGGGGGGCGGGCGGCCAGGGCGGCCGCGTCTGCAGGGGCGGGGGATGGGACGGCCACACCACTCACCCCCGCCACCCCGTCCACACTCTCCATGGCCAGTATGAAGCCGGGGGACGGATCGCCCGCATCATGGGCGCGCACCCGCACCGTCACATCAAACTGGGGGAAGGGGGGGGGCACCCAGGAGGCGGAGTAGACAACGGCTGACCCAAACGCTCCTCTCGCCACAATCGCTGCCTCCACACAAAACTTGTTCCAGGCGGGCATCGTGTCGATTTCAACCAGCATGGCCACCACGTGGAGCAGGGGGGCGTCCAGCAGGGCTTCGAACCTGACGGCGTGGAGGGGGGAGCCGGGGGCGTGCTTGTACAGAACACTGAGCCCGGCCTCATCACGGGCCACGGTGTAGTCGCTCTCATCAGCCAGCGCCGCTTGCACGGCGCCCAACTCATCGGCTCGTGCCACGATGTCGGCGGGGTCGACCGCCAGCGACGGCGCAAAGGGCTGCAACTCCGCGGCCGACACGCCCTCCCGCGCGCACAGCGCGTCCAGGGCGGCCAGGGCGTCGCGCGACCGCCCCGTGCGCGCGGCGTCCCGGGCTTGGGCGAGCAGGAGCTCGTGGGCAGCCAGCCAGGCCGCGATGGAGGGGGAGAGTGGGTGGTCAGGTGGGGGCGCGGGTCGCGGCGGAGGGGGGCGGGGAGGGGGCGGCGGGGACACGGCCGTCGGCGCGGTCGCAGGGCGATCGTCACGGGCGATGTGGGATGCATCCAACCCAGTGCCGGTCTGGTGGCCGCCAGCGGCAAGTGCGCCAGGCGTGTCGTCGTCATCACCCAGCGCTCGTTCACCCAGCGCTCGTGCGAGCGCGGCCAGCGCAGCCCTCAGCACCTCGTTGTCCGCCCGCAGCGCTGTCACCAACGCGTCAGTGTCGCTGTCTGTTCGTCCTCCCACCTCGCGCCAGCGTGCCAGCGCGTCGGACGCGAGCGTCGGCGCGGAGACTGGCGTCACATCGCTGCGGTCGCGCCACTTGCGCACCACCGCGCGCGCCGCGCCGCCAAATGCCGACGGCGGGCGGGGCGGTGTGTCGGGCGCTGGCGCGGACGGCGCGGCCCCCATGATTGGTGCGACCGAGCGCAAAACAAAAACACTTTTTTTCGGAGTGTCAAAAACACAATCCCGACGGCTGCTCTTTCTTGTGCTGCCGCGCCCCTTGCCGCGTGTGCTCAAGCGTGTGCACGCACGGCGCACGACAGCACACGGCCACACCAGCCCCCCCCCAGCACTGGGGCGTGCCGCCCGTGGTGCACGCACTTCGCACAGCCGCCCGAATTCGCGGCTAGCCACCAGCGCAGTGTCCCTCCTCCCTCCCCTGCCCCTCCTCCTCCTCCCCGACCACCTGCCACACACGCACCATGGACCGCAAACGCAAGCTGGACCTGGGCGACGCCAATGGCAGCGCGGGACCGTCCGCCAGCGACGGCGACGCGGGAGACGGCGGCGTCTCCCCCTACACGGGGCGCCCCTACACCCAGCGCTACTACGACATTCTGAAGACGCGCAAAGGTGAGACAGAGAGAGAGAGAGAGTGGAGTGTGTGGAGGCCAGGGTTTTTTCTCAGGGGGGAGGGAGAGGCCAGGAGAGGCCAGGTTTTTCATTCCAACGCTGCTCCCCACCCCCACCCCCCACACACACAACACAGGCCTGCCCGTCTGGCAGGCGTGCGACGAGTTTCTGGGCATGCTGCGAGCCCACCAGACCACCATCCTGGTGGGGGAGACGGGGTCTGGCAAGACGACGCAGGTGCCCCAGTTTGTGGCGGACGCCGCGCTGGGCCTCGCCCGCGCGCGCGACGCCATGGTCGCTGTCACCCAGCCCCGCCGCGTGGCCGCCATGTCGGTGGCACGCCGCGTGGCGGATGAGATGGACGTGAGCCTGGGCGATGAAGTGGGGTACTCGATCCGGTTTGAGGAGTGTTCATCCGCGAAGACGGTGGTCAAATTCATGACCGACGGCATGCTCCTCCGCGAGGCCATGGCCGACCACGCGCTGTCGCGCTACGCCGTCATCATCCTGGATGAAGCCCACGAACGCACCCTGGCGACGGACGTGCTGTTTGGCCTGCTCAAAGGTGTGTTGAAGAAACGCCCCGACTTGAAGCTCGTCGTCATGTCGGCCACCCTGGAAGCCGACAAGTTTCGCGCCTACTTTGTGGATGCGCCCTTGCTGCGCGTCCCCGGGCGCCTGCACCCGGTGGAAGTGTTTTATACTCAAGCGCCCGAGCCGGACTATGTGGAGGCCGCCATTCGCACCGTCGTCAACATCCATGCCGCCGAGCCCCCGGGCGACGTCCTCCTCTTCCTCACCGGTGAAGAAGAGATCGAGGATGCTTGCAGCAAGATCGCGGGCCAGGCGGGCAAAGCGGGGCCGGCGGTGGGTCCTGTCACGGTGGTCCCACTGTACTCGTCGCTCCCCCCCGCGCAGCAACAGAAAATATTTGACGCCGCCCCCCCGCCGTCCCGCCCGGGCGGCCCCCCCGGCCGCAAGATTGTCGTCTCCACCAACATTGCCGAAACGTCCCTCACCATCGATGGCATCGTGTACGTCGTCGACCCTGGGTTTGTCAAGCAAAAGGTGTACAACCCGCGCACGCGCGTCGAGTCGCTCCTCGTCTCCCCCATCTCACGCGCCTCCGCCCACCAGCGCGCTGGGCGCGCGGGGCGCACCCGCCCGGGCAAGTGCTTCCGCCTGTACACGGAGGCCTCGTTCGCGGCCGACCTGATTGAACAGACACACCCCGAAATTTTGAGGTCCAACCTGGGATCAGTGGTGCTGCAGCTCAAGAAGCTGGGCGTGGACGACTTGGTACGTTGGGATGGTGTGGTAGTGTGGTGTGCGTGCCTGCCTGCGAACGACCCCCCTTTCTTTTCCTCTGTGTGCGGTGACGAGATCCTGAGTCTTTTTTGCATTCCTCGGTCTGATAATACAAAGGCTGGGTGCGCCCCTCACCAGGGGCTGCCCAGCCAACTGCGGATCACCGAACTCAACATCACCCATAGAATCTGAGCACACACGAGAGAGGGAGAGAGAGACGCTTTTTTTCACGCGGCCGGTGACGATCGTTTTTTATTCAGCTTTTTATCCTTATCTACATTGGACCGACGCTTGTCCTCCCTTTGGGGGACAGGCGGATGAGTTGAACACGACTGCCGAGGCCGCTGGATTTGTGTGTTGGGGGGGAGGCGTGTGTGTGCCTGCGCGGGCGTTTGTTTCCGTCGCACGTTTTCCACTCATCCCCTTTTTCCCTTCCCTTTTGCCTCTCCCCAGGTCCACTTCGACTTCATGGACCCGCCCGCCCCCGAGACCCTGATGCGGGCGCTGGAGCTGCTGAACTACCTGGGCGCGCTGGACGACGAGGGCGAGTTGACAGAGGTGAGGAAGGGAGGAGGGTTTTGAGGAGGGGAGCGAGGTGGAGAGAAAAGGAAATCAGTTTAGCTGTTCACCCACCAACACTTGCCCGGCCGGCCACCCTGTGCCCACCCACCACGCCCTCCCGCCCCCCCGCGGCTGGGCGCGACCTCTGCCACACCGCCCGCGCATACTCGAAGAGCAGAGGCGCTCGTGTGTGTGGCTGTGTGTGCCCCCCCCCACCGCTCACCCTGCTCACCCCTTTCTTCCTCCCTCCCCTCCACACACAGGTCGGCGCACTCATGGCCGAGCTCCCCCTCGACCCCCAGCTCGCGAAGTTGGTGGTCGCCTCCCCCTCCTTTGCCTGCTCCAACGAGGCGGTGACCATCGTGGCCATGCTGTCTGTGCCGCCCGTGTGGGTGCGCCCGCGCGAGGCCGCGCGCGCGGCCTCCGACGCGCACGCCGCCTTTGCCCACACGGATGGCGACCATCTGACCCTGCTGAACGTGTACCACGCGTACAAACAGGCGGGCGGCGGCGGCGGCGGCGGGGCAGCGGGGCAGTGGTGTTATGACAACTTTCTCAACGCACGCGCGCTCAAGACGGCGGACGCCGTCCGCTCCCAACTCGCCCGCGTCGCCACCCGCATTGGTGTGAAACTGGTGTCCACCCCGTTCGACTCCCCCTCCTACTACGTCAACATTCGGCGCGCCCTGGTGGCGGGCTTCTTTTCCCAGGTCGCGCACTGCGGGCGGGGGGGTTACCTGACCACCAAGGACAACCAGCCCGTCACCCTGCACCCGTCTTGCTCGCTGGACACCAAGCCCGAGTGGGTCCTGTTCCACGAGTTTGTGCAGACCTCTCGGTCGTACATTCGCACCGTCACGTCGGTGCGGGGCGAGTGGTTGGTGGACATCGCGCCTGAATACTACGACCTGTCCAACTTTCCGCCCGGGGAGGCGAGGGCGGCGCTGGAGAGGCTGTACGCGACGCGGCGGGGGAGTGGCGGGGGGCGGTGAAAAAGAGAGTCTCTTTGGGGGGGGTGTTTTTTCAGTCGTCTGTTTTTTGTGTGAGTGGAGCCGCTTCGATCCAAATCACTTTTCGCCCGCCTTTCTCCCACCCTTTTCCCTCTCCCTCCCAACCAACCAACCATTCAAAATGACTGCCCTCACCCACTCCCTGATCGCCCCCGTGCGCGCCCCCGCGCGCGCCCCCGTCGCGTCCGCGCCGTCTGCGCGCGCAGCCGCGACCGCGTCGCTGCGCCCCGCCTGCGCCCCCCGCGTCGCCGCCCCCGTGCGCGCCGCCCGCCTGGCTCGCGCCAGCACGGTGCGGGTGGCCGCGGCCAAGGGCTACAAGGTGGCCCTGCTCGGCGCGGCGGGCGGCATCGGCCAGCCGCTGGGCCTGCTGTTGAAGGTAAGTTGTGAGGGAGGGAGGGGGAGGCGCAAAGCGAATTTCATGCCCCCAACGGTCGCTCGCGTGCGCGTTCTTGGAAAGGGGGCGGGTCTGAGGGGGGTGGGAGGGGCAACCGTTGGGGCGGGGGAGTGTTTTTTGGCGCCCGCCGTCGATTCGTTCCGACCGCCGAACGCCCCCCCTTTTGCCTTCCTCCCCCCCTACAGATGCAGCCCTACGTCTCCCAGCTGTCCCTGTACGACATTGCCAACGTCAAGGGCGTGGCGGCCGACCTGTCGCACTGCAACACGGCGGTGCAGGTGAGCGGAGAGCAGAGAGGAGAGGGAACAATGGAAGCGGCAGCGGATCGCAGCACGCGCGATTGCGCGCCCGCGGCGACCGTGCCGCCCGCCCTTTGTCACGCCAGAGGCAGCGTGTGTTCATCGCACGTGCATGTGAGGGCGGAGGGCAAGCAGAGAGCGTTGCGCTGCGGTGGCACCACACAATGCGCCGCGCGTGTCAACGAGCAGCACCACGCGCTCACTCACCCCCCCCTCTCGTCCACAGGTCTCCGCCCACACCGGCCCCGACGAGCTCGCGTCCGCCCTCGCGGGCGCCGACCTCGTCGTCATCCCGGCCGGCGTCCCCCGCAAGCCGGGGATGACGCGGGACGACCTGTTCGCCATCAACGCTGGCATCGTGGCCGGCCTTGTCGTCGCCGTCGCCAAGCTCTGCCCCAACGCCGTCCTCAACATCATCTCCAACCCCGTCAACTCGACCGTGCCCATCGCTGTTGAAATTTTGAAGAAAGCCGGCGTCTACGACCCCAAGAAAGTGATGGGCGTGACGACGCTGGACGTCGTGCGCGCCAACACGTTTGTCGCCGAAGCGAAAGGCCTCGACGTCGCCGACGTCGACGTCCCCGTCGTCGGCGGCCACGCGGGCACCACCATCCTGCCCCTGCTGTCCCAGGCCACGCCCAAGGTGGCGTTCTCGGAGGCGGACGCGGCCGCCATGACGGACAGGATTCAAAACGCGGGCACCGAGGTGGTCGAGGCCAAGGCCGGCGCTGGCTCTGCGACTCTCTCCATGGCCTACGCCGCCGCCCGCATGGCTGAGTCCGTGCTGCGCGGCCTGGACGGCGAGGACGGCGTGTACGAGTGCGCGTACGTGGCGTCCAGCGTGACGGAGCTGCCGTTCTTTGCGTCGAAGGTGCGCCTCGGCCGCGGCGGCGTGGCCGAAGTCTTCCCTGTTGGGACCGTCTCCCCCGCGGAAGAGAAGGGCGTCGCCGACCTCATCCCCGTGCTGCGCAAAAACATCGACGCCGGTGTCGAGTTCGCGGCCGGGTTCAAGGCGTGATGCTGGTGTGGGTTTGATAGTGATGTGGATGGAGAAAGATAAAGATAAAGGCGCGCGCGCGCGCGCGGGGGGGGTCCCTTTTTTTTGTTACAAAGCAAAAAAAAAAAACACAACGAAAACATCATCACTCTCAGACAATGTAGACCCTCGCCACGTCGACCACCTGCTGCGAACAGAATGGGCACACCGGCGGCGGCGCGTCGGCGCCATGCCTGCCCCCGCCAAACAAGCGCAGCGCGCAGGGCGGGCACATGCCCACGTGCCCGCACGGCAGCACCGCCACCCCGCGCGGCGCGTCCCAGCACACGCGGCAGGGCGGGGCGGAGGGCGCGGGGTCGGTGGTGGTGTCTTTTGGGGGGGGCAAGCGGACGAGGGTGGCGGGAGGCAGCGCGGGGGCGGCACCCGCCACCGAGTGGCGGCGCCACCGGCGGCGACGTGGCGTCAGCGGGGATTGAGTGAGCATGTTCCAGGTCGTGGTAGCGTGGTGGGGGCGAGGCGAGCGTGGCGGCGACGCTGTGGCCGGCGCCAGCCGTGCGGCCGCGCGCGCTGCGAGCCTGCCTGCTGGCCCGCCGCCTTCCTCCCCCCCCACCACCGGCGGCGTCGTGGCCCGCCCTCTCACGTCGCGCAGGGCGCGAGCCGCGTCTGCGGCCGCCCACCCTGCCGCCGCCCACCCGGCACAGCACAACAAAAAGGCTTGCCCCGGCGACGGCGACGGCGAGCCGCGCACGCAGGCGGCGCCCAGGGCTGCCGCCAGGCACGCGTGGGCGGCGGCGCGACACGCGTCCTCTGCGCAAGCGGCTGCACGGCGGCGGGCCAGGGGGAAGGGGGGCACGCGGCCGCCGCGCAGGCACGCGGCTACGTGGGCGCGCAGCGCTGGGGTCAGGCGGACCGCTAAACGGGCGGCGGGCGCCGCAGCACCATACGCTAATAAAATAAGAGACAACGCAATGACCGGGGACGGCGGCCGCCACGCGGTGGCGGCGGTGGCGGCGGTGGCGTTGAGCGCTCTCGGCGCGCGCGGCGGCGGCGAGCGCGGCGGGCGCGCGGCGGCGGCAGCCTCCACCGCGGCCCGCAGGGCGGCGGCTAGGCGGGTTTCTATGACGCCGTCTGATGCGTCGGCGGCGGTCAGGGCCAGCGTGGCGGCGCGCAGGGCGGCTGCCGCGTCAGCGTTGGCCGCGGCTGCCACTTCCACAGCGTGGAGCCAGGCGGCCGCGGGGGAGGGGGGGGCTGGGGCGGCGCCCCACGCCGCCCAGCGCGGCCAAGAGGGTGGTAGTGTCACTGCTGAAGCGGTGACTGCTAGCAGCAACAGGCAGGCGGCGGGAGGGAGGCGCTGCGATGTGGGCGCCATGCTGCGCGCAAATTTTGTTTGCCTAGTGTTGCGTTTTCCACACGCGCCAGCGGTGTGGCAGGCAGGTTGCGCCCACCACACTTATTTCGACGATCAAAGGTCGACAGAGAGACGGGGGGGCGAACCGCCGCGCCGGGAGGCGGAGAGCTGGCAAAGAGAGAATGCTTGCCCTCTCGTGTTGTGCGAGCGCGCCGCGAAACGACGGCCCTTCCTCTTCACTCCAAAAACCGCCTCCCCACCAAAATGCGGTCCACCGCGCGCGCCGTCGCCGACGCGGCCGCCCGCCTGCCCTTCCAGGCGGGCCCCTCCTCCTGCACCCGCTGGCTGGCGACTGGGCCGCCCGCAGGCACCAGTGCCAGCGGCGCATCGTCGCCGCCGTTTGGCGGGCGGGGGCGGGGGCGGGGCCGGGGGCGAGGCCGAGGGCGCGGCAGTGAGCACAGGTGAGTGGGAAAAATAGTGGTGTATGTGAGACGTGAATGTGGGGAGGGCGGGGGGCGGGAGGAGCCGATCCAACCAATCCGACCCTCCGCCCCTCAGCAACCCCGACGGCCCGTCCCCCACCTACACCGCGTCGTCCGGCCGGGGCCGCGGCCGCCCCCCTGGCGCCCCCTCCTCCGGCCGCGGCCGTGGCCGTGGCCAGACGGGCGGGCGCGGCACCTACGGCGGCGGCCGTGGGCGTGGGCGCGGCGGCGGCGACGCGCTCACCACTGGCGCCCCCCCCGACGACGGCGACACCCTGCTCGCCGCCGCCGCCGCTGCCGCCCGGGACACACGGGGGTGGGCGGCCCGCAAGGCGGCCGCCGACCGGCACGCCGCCGCCGTGGAGGCGAGGCGGCGGGCGGGGGTGCGGCACGGCGCTGCGAGCGGTGCTGCAGGCGCGCGCGACGCTGCGCCCGACGGCGACGACGCCACCGGCGGCCGCTTCCGCCGCCGCCGCCGACCCGACGACGACCTGTACACCGGCACCGGCGGCGATGAAGCCCGCGTCTATGCCGAGGGCGCACGCGACGCGGCCGCGCGCGACGCCGACGCGGCGGCCGGGTGGCGCGCAACGACCGCGCCCCCCGAATACGCACACGACGACGGGCTGCGCCTGTTGGAGCGCCTCGTGTTGTTGTCTGCTGATCGGGATCTGGACTTGCCCACGGCGCCGGGTGCGCCACCGCGGCCGCGGTCCACACCGTCGCGCGCCGACGCAGAGGCGGTGTTGGGAGGCCTGCGCCCCACCCTGGCCCCCGCCCTGGGCGTGGAGTCGGATGCCGAATGGGCTGCCATCACGCGGCATGCGGTGGATGACGCGTTGGCGGCGGTGGCGGCTGCTGCGCCGCCTGATGCGGCGGCCGACGCGGCTGCGGTTGCGGCCGCGGCTGCGGACGCGACCGGGGCGGCAGCCGACGCGACCCGGGACGCGGTGGCCGCGTTGAACGCCAACCCGCACTTGAGCACGGATCAAAAGGTGCTGTTTGTGCGGAGGCTGGTGAAGACGCTGCAGCAGCAGCAGAGCGGGTGACGAGGAAGGATGTGTAAAACGACGCACAACACTCACTGCGTTTTTCTCTCTCTGCCTTTGGCGCTCCTCACCCCACCGACACTCGCCATCATGAAGGTGCTGGTCGCCATCAAGCGCGCCCTGGACTACGCCGCCCGCGTGCGCGTGAAACCCGACGGCAGTGGAATCGACGCGGGCGGCGCGCGGCACGCGGTCAACCCGTTTTGCGAGATTGCGTTGGAGGTGCGGGAGAAGAGGAGGAGAGCGTGTGCGTGTGTGTGTGATTGGAGGAGAGTGCGGGGAGGCGCGGTGGTGTATCGAGAGAGGAGGGCGCGCCCCCATTCGTTTCGACGCGCGCGCTCGTGCGTCCCGTGTGGCGACCAAAACCTCCCTCCCCACACAGGAAGCCATCCGCCTCAAGGAAGCCGGCACCGCCACCGAGGTCGTGGCGGTGTCCATCGGCCCCAAAGAGTGCCAGGTGTGTGTGTGGAGTGGAAAAGGAGTGCGTCTGGTTTTGTTTCGACCTCACCTCCCTTTTTCCACACACCCTCCCCACCCCACACCTCATTCAGGAACAACTGCGCACCGCCCTCGCCCTGGGCGCCGACCGCGTCCTGCACGTGGACACCGGGGCTGACGCCGCCCCCCTGGGCCCACGTGGCGTGGCCGCAGCGCTTGCCCGCGTCGTCGCGTCGGAAGGCCCCCGCCTCGTCCTGCTGGGCAAGCAGGCCATCGACGACGACGCAGGGGCCACGGGTCAAATGCTGGCCGGCATGCTGGCCTGGCCACAGGCCACGTTTGCGTCGAGCCTCGTGGTGGAGGAGGGAGGAGCGGGAGTCACCGTCACTCGAGAAGTGGATGGCGGCCTCCGCACTCTCGCCCTCACCCTGCCCGCCGTCGTCACCGCCGACCTGCGCCTGAACACGCCGCGGTATGCGTCTCTGCCGGCCGTCATGAAGGCCAAGAAGGCGGCTGTGCCAGTGAGTGTGCTGAGTGAGTTGGGGGCGGGGGTGCTCCCCCAAACGCGCACCGTCATGCTGGCGCCTCCCCCCGCGCGCAAGGCGGGGGTGCGGGTGGAGAGTGCGGCTGAACTGGTGGACAAACTGAAGAATGAGGCTCGTGTGTTGTAGAAAATGGAGAGAGAGAGAAGAGGAGGGTGGTTCGTAGCATCATTTTTTTTCATCGTTCACTTCCACGCCAGCTCCCTCACAATCTGGGCGTGCACACGGGCGTCCCCCGCCGCCACCACCTCCCGCGCCAGGCCGGTGACGCTGTGACCGGCGTCTGGAGACCAGTGCGTGCGCAGTGCCCCCCCCGCCCAATCCGTCATGACGCCGCCCGCCCCAGTGACAATGGGCACGATGGCCAGGTAGTCGTAGGGCCACAGGTCAGCTTCCACCACTGCGTCGGTGTGGCCAGAGGATAAAAGGCCGTAAGCATAGCAGTCGCACCCATACAACGGAATGCGCGCCTTGTCCCTCACCCTCATCCACGCGTCCTCCACCCGCCCCGGCGCAAACATGTGGGGCGTGGTGGCGTACAGGTAGGCGTCGGAGAGGGAGGGGCAGGCGCGCACGGTGGCGGGGGCGCCATTGAGGGTGGTGGGCTGGCCAGCGCCGCCGACCCACCTCTCCTTGGTCGTGGGTTGGTCGATGACGCCCAGGATGGGGGTGCCCCTGTGCAGCAGGGCGATGAGGGTGCCCCACAGAGGCTTGCCTGTGAGATGGAGAGTGTGTGAGTGGTGGCAAGGAGAGCGAAGAGGGTGGGTTGTGATTTTGTGAAAACGAGACAACCGCACACACATCCACACCCCTTCCCCCTCCATTCCTCTCACCCGTGATGAAGCTTTTGGTGCCGTCAATGGGGTCCACCACCCACATGTAGTCAGCTACAGCGGCGGCGGCGTCACCACTCGCGGTCGGCAGCGTCAACCCTCCCTCCTCCCCATACACCGCGTGCCCTGGTGCTGACGCGGCCAACAACGCCCGCACCGCGGCTTCAGCTTCCCTGTCGGCGATGGTGACGGGGGAGGCGTCGGCCTTGGCGTCGATGGCGATGGGGGACCTGCATTGGAAAAGTGGGTGGTTGAAGAAGCAAAAGGGGCGGCGGTTGGCGCGTGTTTCCCCGCCCACTCACAATCATCACACTCACCTAAAGTACTTGGTCGTCACCACCGCCGCCGCGTCCGACAGCGCGTGGGCGAGGGTGACCCACTGCTCGTCCACGGTGGTCACGTCGGGCAGGGCCGCCATGCTCGCCCCCGCCTGGCGCGGCGGCACGCGGGGTCGTGCTGTGGGGCGGTCCAGCGGGCGGACGAGCACGCGGGGCGTGGTGGCCCGCATGTGGAGGCAGACAAATTCGGCGACAAGAGAATTACCACGCCCCGCGTGATAATTTGACCGACACATCGAGAAGCCTTACTTTTTTGTTTTTCACGCGCAATTCTCCGTGCGGGGGCGTGTTGGGCGGACCAGCCCCCCCGCACAACCCCAGGCGACGACCCGACGCGGCCGTCGCCTCCTGCTCTCACATGGCGGACGCCGATGCCGCGACCGCGCGGTGGGACCGAGGCGTCGCTTTGACGATGGTGCCGCTCGCTGCCGCCGCGGCCGTCTCCTTTGGCACGCCACGTGCTGTGCTCATCGCTGTATCCTGGGCCTGCATTTCTGCGGCTGCAGCGGCGGCCACACTGGTCCCTGGCTACGGCGGCCTCCCCTGGGTCGCCCTCGTCGCGTCCCTACGCGCCGTGTGGCCAGCCGTCCTGCAACTCTTTGTGGCCTCAGGCAGGCGAGCCCCGGTGACCTTGACCACGCAGCCTGAATTCTGGGCCAGTCGCACGGGGCCGTGGACAGTTTTTTTGTACGCGGTCACTGCCCGCCTCCCTCCCCGCGTCCACCGGGTGACACTCCTCCTCTCCGCCCTCGCCTGCACCGCGCTGCTGCCCGCCTCGTGTGAAGCCAACCTGGCCTGCTACCGCGGCATGGGCGCTCTGTGCGCCACCATCGCGGCCCGCGGCGCGGCGGCCGCCGCGGCGGGCGCTGCTTTCATTGCCGGCGTCAGCGTCGCCAGCACCCACATCCAGCCGTGCGAGGCACGGTCCTGCGTCCTGGTCATGGCCTGGTTGTTCAACACGGCCCTGGTGGCGGCCGAAGCGCTGGCGCGGTCGCGGTCCAAGCCGGCGGCGACGGCGGCGCGCGTCGCCGTGCGGTCGGCGCTGCTGTGGGCCGCCTTGGTTGCCGCCGACGCGCTGACCCCATGCGCCCCGCTGCCGATTGCGGTGGGGGGCGTGACCGGCCCCCTGTGCGCGGGCGCGGTGCCGCGCGATCCACCGATCAAGTGGTTGTGGCAGGGGAAGCAGGGTGGGGGGAGCGAGCTTTGAGAAACACAGAAAACGAGACTAGCGAGAAAAGGCCACGCAGGCCCGACCGTCTCGACTGGTCTTCCGACCCCCTGTGTCTGGCCCGACGCACACGCGGGGTGGTGGGCAGACCAGTCGGGAAGCGTCGTGGCGTGTGTGGTATATGGGGGGTGTGGGGAAAGTTGGAGGAGACCAAAACAGAGAAATCGATCAAAAGTTCAAACACGAAACTTGAACGTTTGTTTTCATAAAACGTTTCTATCGTTATTGCGCGAAAATCACATGTAAAACACACGCACGCGTTGTATGAGGGGTGGGTGGCACGTACGGGGTGGAGAGGTGTGGTTTGTAACCATGCGTCGACTGCTTCGGCTCACACCGCGTTGTTTGGCGCACGACTGATTAGCAGTCGTGCCAACCAAAACACGCGCCCGCCCCCCTCGCCCCGTCCTGTCGGCCACCATGGTTGCCTGGTGCGCCTGGCGTGCGACCCTTGGCGCGTGTTGGTGCAATTTGGCTGGGCCCCCCGAAATCAGAGAGGTGGGCAGCCACGCGCCCGGGCCCCCCTCTGGCCAGCACGAAAAAAGGGGGGTGCCCTCGCCGCCCCTCGCTGTCCCCGCCCTTTTTCCTGTTCCGCACGTGCCGCGTCCCCACGGGCCAGGGGTGGTGAACACAATCCTCACCCTTGCTGTGACAGGACTGAGGCTTTTGAAACCTCGACAAAGCGGTTTTTTCATGCGCACCCGCCGCTCGCCCCCGCCGCCCGCGGCCGTGGCCGGCACGGCCGCCACCGCCGACGCGCGCTCCGACCGCGCCGTCGCGCTGGCCATGGTGGCCTTGAGCATCGCTGCCGCCATCAGTTACGGCACCCCTCGCGCCGTCGCCATCGCGGGCGCCTGGGGCACGGTGTCGGCGGTCGCCGCGGCCGCCGCGTCGGCGCGCTGGTATCGCGGACCGACGCGCGCGACTGTCGCCGCCGCCCTGCGCGTCGCCTACTCGGCCGCCCTGCAACTGTTTGTGGCGTCGGGGCGGCGTGCCCCCGTCACGATTGCGTCTCACACCGGGTTCTGGGCGTCCCGGGTGGGGCCGGTCGTCGTGTTTCTGTACGCGGTCACAGCGCGCCTGCCGCGCCGCGCCCACCGGACTGTTGCCATCGCCTCCGCTCTCATCGCCGCCATCCTCCAACCCGCCGCCTGCACCTCCATCTCGGCCTGCTACCCCGGCATCGATGGCGTCATGGCGGCCATGGTGGCGGCGGGCGCGCGCGCCGTGGCCGCTGTCGTCGGTGCTGTGACCGGCGTCCACATCATCCGCGAGCCCGACCCCTGCCCCGCCCGCACCTGCTTCCTGGTGATGACCTGGCTCTTCTGGGTGGCCCTGCTTGCGGCCGACGTGCTGGCGCATGCGCAGTCGCGCGTGCAGTCGCGCGCGCAGTCGCGCGCCGCACCGCGTGCGATTGTGAGGATCGCGCTGCGCTCGGCCGCTGCGTGGGCCGCCCTCGTGGCGGCCGACGTCGTGACCCCGTGCACCCCCCTGCCCGAGATCGGGGGGGTGGGCGCCCCCCTGTGCGCGGGGGGTGCGGTGGTCCCACCCATCAAGCGGCTGCTGCGCGGCGGTGGCGGGTGAAACAAACAAACAAAAAACGATCCATTTTTTTCTACTTAACTTCACACACACACAAGGCGATCCATCCATTCTCGCGTTTTTTTTTGCCCTCCTTGGGGAGAAAGCAGGGCACAAAAGACACGCCGGGCGCGACATGGGGTTGCGGGAGGGGACTGTGCTGCCTCTGCAGCATCCCTGGTCGGCTCCTTACTACGTTTTGGGAGTGTCTGTAATCCTCCTCAAAACAAACGTCTTTTTTTGTGAGTGGCTGCTGGTAGGACGGGTGGCGGGGCGTGTCGCGCCGGTTTGTGTGGTTGTGTGGCCACACACACGCACAGAAGCAAAAAAAGACACGACGGCGTTTTTCGCTTAAAAAAAACAAACTTCGACAAAACGCCCTGCGCACCCGACGCGGATGGCGCGCGCCGGCGCGCCGCCCCCGCCCGCCGGCGGCGCCTCCCCTCCCTCTCCACGCGTTCCCGCATCCCGCCACGCGCGCCTGGACAGGGCCGTGTTTGGGCTGTTGATTGTGTCCACAATCGTCACGTTGCCCGGCATCGTCGACAACGGCGCCATCATGAGTGAAGCGTGGGCCTACGTCCTCGCCAACTGCATGCTGGTGGTGGTGTGCACCCGGTGGCCGGGCTCGTGGCGCGGGTGGCGGCGGGACGGCGTCGTCGCCGCGCACCGCGTCGCGTCCGCGCTGTTTGGCCAGCGCGCGGTGGCGGCGGGACGCCGCCTGCCGCTGCGCGTCAACTCGTGGGTCGCGTTTTTTGGGGTGAGTGAGGATAAAAAAGGACAAGGTGGTGTGTGTGCGTGTTTCTTTTTTTGTTCGCGCGTCGACGACACCCCCTCCTCTCACCCTTTCCCCCTCCCTCCCACCACAAACACCCACCAGGGCCGCACTCTCGTCATCATGGTGGCCGTGCAATCCGCCTGCCTGCGCCTGGCCCACGCCCCCCGCCTGGCGGCCGCCACACTGGCCGCGACCGCGGCCGTGCTGCTGACCCACCAAGCGCCCGCGTGCCGCTCCCTGGTGCATGGCTTCCTGGGGTCGCAACCCTACTTTGAGCGCGTATGCGCCTTCGCGCGAGCGGCAGCCGACACCGTCGTCGCCGCCGTTGTCGGCGGGCAGATGCGCGGCGCCGCGCGCGCGCTGTGCCCCGCCCACGCCTGCTCCGCCGCCATGTCCCTCCTGTTTGCGGCCGCCCTGGCCACCGGCACCGCCATCGACTTCTGGGCCGCGGGCGCGGTCGACGGCGGCGTGGCGGCGGCCGCGGTGGGGGGCGCGCTCGTCATGGTGTGGGGCGTGCTCGATGCTTTCTGGTCGGCAGCAAACCTGCCGTCGGGCGGCTGCCAGCCCCTGCCGCCACCACCCGTCGCCGTGGTGAAGGCGGGGGCGCTGGTGCTGCCCCGAATGGACAGGATCAGGCTGTGGCCGGCGCTGCTGTGGGAGGGGTTTAGGCGGGCAGTGGCGCCCGGGTGATGAAAAAGAGAGCCTTTTTGCTCTGTCTTTCCACCCGGCTGCCAAGCTGATTGGGGGTAGCATGCATGGTTGTGGGCAGGGTCTTCTTGTCCCTCTTCTTTTTTTTTCCCTCGTCACTTCTTTTCTTCTTTTCCACCACCGTGGAACATGGAAAACACGCGCCCGCGTGTGCGACGCGGCCGCGCACACCGCGCTTTCCGACACACTCAGTCGACCCGTGTTTGACGCCACCACCGACGTGTGTGCGAGTCACTCGCGCACAGGGTGGCCGAATTTTCGTGCTGTTGGTCATGGGGTTGCACCCTTTGCAAAACGCAGAACGAACACACACACAAAAAACCATTGAGATCGCTTCAACGCTTTCCAGTGCCTTTTCTTTGATGCAAGTATTTAATATTTTGTTCGGGATCCCCTTCTTGACAAAGCGCGGGCGCTGCGTTTGGGTGCCAAAGGCAGGCAGGGCGGAGTCGACTAGGTTGACGAGAGAGAAAGAAAAGCCACACCCCCCCGATTTGGGTTTGCGCGTGGCTTCTCCTCTCTCGCGCTGTGGGCTCCCAGAGCCGAGAGAGGGCGCCGGCGCGTCCCCCAGCCTCTCTCCACCGAGGAGGGGCTTCCCCTTATTGCGGCGCGCGCCAACCGCCGGTCGGCCTCCCCCGCACATGGCGCGCTGCGCCCCCGCGACCGCGTGCCGCGACGGCACCGCATTCGTGGCCACCGCCCTACTGGTCACCTCTATGGCGGGCGGCGTTAAAGAAACTGGCACCGCCCTCGCCTATGCGGCCACCTGTTTCGCCTTGGTGGCCGCCACGCGCCTCCCCGCGTGGCGCGGCTGCACGCGCGCGGGCGTCGTGTCCGCTTGCCGCGTCGCCAGCGCGGCGGCTGGCCTCTACTTTGCGGCGGGGGGGCGCCTGCTGCCGGTGGCGGTGACATCATGGCCCGTGTTCCTGGTGCAGCGGTCGCTCGTGCTGGTGGTCGGCCTCCACGCCGCCTTTCTGCGCCTCGCCTCTGAGGGCGCCCCCCGCCTCGCCGCCGCCACCGCGGCCATCACCCTCGCCGTCATCGTGGCCGGCATCCGTCCCGCCTGCGCCGGCATCCTGCGCGGCTTCTTGGGGGCGGACCGGTTCTACGCGGCGCTCGACGTCGGCGGGTCGCAAGCCGCGCGCACCGTTGTCAGCGCGCTGACGTGCGGGTTTGCGCTGTCGCCGCCCCCGCTGTGCGCAGCGCGCTCGTGCGCCGCCTCCAGCGTGGCCATGTTCACTGCCGACAACGCGGTCGGCACGGCCGTCGATTTCGTCGCGGCGCGGCGCACGACGCCCCGCCGCGCGGTGGTCGCGGTCGCGGGCTTGCTGGTGGCCACGTGGACCCTGCTGGACGTGGCCGCGTCGACGACCGCGTCCCTGTGCCCCCCGCTGTGCGGCGCGGGGCAGGACGCGGCAGCCACCGCGACCCCCGTGCTGCTGTCGCGCGCGGAGAGGTTGCGCCTGTGGCCTGAGCTGCTGGTGGCGGGCGTGTCCCGAGCGTGCGGGCGCGAGCACTGATGACTAAGCACATAACAGTGATTGATGGGGTGTGCCGTCTGATTGGCGGGCCCAGAGAATTCAACGCACACAAAACAACAAACACACCCACCCAAAAACACACACACCCACCCGCCCTGCTTTCGAGTGTGCCTAGAATTGGGACTGAGCACACACACGCACTCGAAAACGGCGGGGGGCGAGGTCGAGAGAGAGACCCCCCTCCTTAAAACCGGCAGAAGACGAACGAGCGAGCTCGTGTTCTGTTTGGCCCCCCCATTATTTCCCCCCCCCCCCCGCGCGCCCCATTGCCGCCTTGCCTGCACTGCCTTGCGCACGCTGGATAAAACACGCTGCACACCCTGGAAGGAACACTCCTGCCGGTGCGCACGCTCCAAACTGTTGTCAGCAGAATAAAAAACACGTTCTTTTTTTGGTCTCTCTCTTCTCCCCGCGTTGACCCACACACAACTCTCCCTTCATCCTCGCCACCCATCACACCACCAATGCCTGTCGACGCCCACACAGCCGCCGCGGACGCGCGCGGACGACGGCGTGTGGGCCGCCCGCGCGGCGGCCGCCGCCGCGGCGGCAATGCAGGAGGAGGATCGTGCGGTCGCTCGCCGTGCGGAGGCGGCCCGCGCGTCCGTGGCCGCGGTGCGGGCTCAAGCTGAGGCGGCGGCGACTGCCGCGGCGGCCGCGACCGCGACCCGCCTCGCAGACGAGCGCGCCGCCCTGGTCGCCGCTGCTGCCGCCGACGCGGCGGCTGACGCTGCTGACCGTGCGCGCGCTACCGTGTCACGCGCCGCAGCTCGTGACGTCGCGTCCGCCGTGTCCACCGCGCGCGCGGCGGGCGCCGTGGCTGCGACTGCCGACCACGTCGCGGCCGCGCGCGCGGCTGCCGCCGCCGCCGCGGCCGACGCGGCCGACGCCGCCCGCGCAGCCGCGGCGCGCGAGGTTGCCCGCCGCGCCGCGGACGCGGACAGGGAGGCGGCGCGCGCCGACGCGAAAGCGCGCGCGGCGGTCGAAACGGCGCGTGAGCAAGCGATCGCGGCGGACGCGGAGGCTCGCGCGCGGGCGGAGGATGACCGTGCGACCGCCGCCGCCTCTGCGCGCGCTGCTCTGGCGGCGGCGGCGGCGGCGGGGCAGCGGGAGGAGGTGCGGGCTCATGCCGAGGCGCGCGCGACTGGGGGTGCCTCCAAAACCGCGGACCGCGCCGCGGTCGATGCGGCAGCTGCCGCCGCAGACCGCGCGGCCAAACATGCAGCCGCCACCGCTCGCGACGTGGCCACCGCTCACTGGTGGGGCGTGGCGGAGGTGGCTGCCGCGGGCGAGCGCGCGCGCGCGCGGCCGCCGCGGCGCGCGAGGAGGAGGCGGCGCGCGTGGCGGCCGCGCGGCGGGCGGCGGAGGACGCGGTGGTGGAGGCGTTGCTGGCGTCGTGAAGGTGGTGGTGTGTTGTTGATCGGGGAGAGGTGTGGCGGCGGGCTTGTGGGGCGGAAAAGGTCGTTTCGGCTCGATAAAGTGTCAAAAAAGTGTCGCCATAGCGTCGCCACAAAGCGTTGCCCTTTCTCGCCCGCCAACCTCCCTCCTTCCCCCCACTCTCCTCCCACCACCCACACAAGGGAGCGGGACACAGTTGAGTCCTCGCTCCCTCACCCCCAAAACTTGGGGACGTGCCCCCCCAGCCGCGCGCTCCCCCCAATCAAGCTTTCCAGGGATGCATCCCTCTGCGGCCGCCCGCGCGCACGCCGCCGCGCTGGCGCCCGCCGCCGTGGCGCGCGTGCAGCCCCGGCGTGCTCGTGCGCCCCCGACAGTGCAGGTGAGAGTGGTGGAGTGGGGAGAGGGGCAAGGAGGAGGCGCAGAGGAGAGGGGGAGCGGGGAGCCGTCGCGGTCGCCCTTCCCGGGGGCGCAGAGCTGTGGCGGGCGGTGCGCTCGCGCCCGCCGTGCCCCGCCACGTACCACGCGAACTCAAGGCCAGTCCACATCACGTGGCGGCGGAGGCACAAATAAGGGAGGCCAGGACGGGCCGCGGTCGGAGGGCAGCGCTGCATGTCTTTCGCTCACCCCTTTTCCCCATCCCTACCCAGCCGCGCCGCCCCCTGCCCCGCCCCGCCCTCACCCCCGCCCGCCCCCTCCGCCTCGTCACTGTGGCTGCTCACGATGCCACCCCCCCCGCCCGCGGCCTCTACGACCCCGCCAACGATAAGGACGCGTGCGGCGTCGGCTTCGTCGCTGAACTCGGCGGCGCCCCGACACGCCACGCTGTCACGGACGCGCTAGAAATGTTAGTCCGGATGTCTCACCGCGGCGCGTGCGGGTGCGAGGAGAACACGGGTGAGTGGATGGAGAGAGAGGGGGGGGTGGATCAAACGCGCGCGGGCAGGAGAGAGATCCAGGCATGCCATGCGTCGGCGCGGTTTTTGCCCTCGCACCCAAAACACCCCAACCCCGCACCACCCCTCCCTCTCACTCCAGGCGACGGCGCCGGCATCCTGGTCTCCCTCCCCCACGCCTTCCTGGCTCGCGTCGCCAAGGCGGACGCAGGGCTTGACCTCCCCCCCCCGGGTCAGTTCGCCGTGGGCGCCTTCTTCCTGCCCACCGACGCCCGCCTGCGCGCTGCGGCCAAAGCCGCCGTCGCCGACGTGGCCGCCGAGCTGGGCCACCCGCTGCTGGGGTGGCGCCGCGTGCCCACGGATGGCAGCAGCCTGGGCGTCAGCGCGCGGGCGACTGAGCCCGTGGTTGCGCACGCGTTCTTTGGGCCCTCCACCTCCCCCATCGCGTCCTCCAAAGACCCGGACGCCCCCTGGTACGTCCTGCGCAAGCTCATCGAGGCCGCGTGGGCGTCGGGCGGCATCAACGGGGACGAAGCGTACATGTGCTCACTCTCCGCGCACACGCTGGTGTACAAGGGGCAGCTGACGCCGGCGCAGGTTCCCAACTACTACCCCGACCTCGCGGCCCCCGACTTCACCGCCCGCGTCGCCCTGGTCCACTCCCGCTTCTCCACCAACACGTTCCCGTCGTGGGGGCGGGCGCAGCCGATGCGGGTGCTGGGGCACAATGGGGAAATCAACACGCTGCGCGGCAACGCCAACTGGATGCGCGCGCGCCAGGGGTCGCTCGCTGCCACCGCCCTGGGCGTGCCCGACGACGTGCTGCGCCGCCTGCTGCCTGTCGTGCCGGCCGGCCAGTCGGATTCAGGCGCGTTTGATGCAGTGCTGGAACTGTTGGCGCGCACCGGGCGTGCACTGCCCGACGCGGCCATGCTCATGATCCCGGAAGCCTGGCAAAACGCGCCCGACGCCCTCATGGACGCCAAGAAGAAAGACATGTACCGGTATGGGTCGGCGTTGATGGAGCCGTGGGATGGGCCTGCTCTCGTGGCCTTCACGGATGGCCGCGTCGTGGGCGCCACACTCGACCGCAACGGCCTCCGCCCCGGCCGCGTCGTGCGCACCAAGGACGGCCGCGTCATCATGGCCTCTGAGGTCGGCGTCGTGGATGTGCCCGCCTCCAACGTGCTGGCCAAGGAGAGGCTGACGCCTGGGACTTTACTTTTGGTCGACCTGGACGCGGGGCGCGTCGTGTCCGACGCCGAGCTCAAAGCCACCGCCGCGTCCGCCCACCCGTACGGCGAGTGGTTGGCGGCCCACACCAAGACGCTGGCTGATGTGGTCAAGGCGGTGCCGGAAGGCGCGGCCGCCAAATGGACGTGGAGCGACGTCGTCGCGCGTGAAGCCCCGGTCGACACCGACGACGCGGCCACCGACCCCCTGCTCCCCCTGCTGCCCGCCCTCACGTCGGCCGGGTACACGCGGGAATCCATCGACATGCTGCTGGCCCCCATGGCGGCGTCCCACGCGGGGGAGCCGCTCGGGTCGATGGGGAATGACGCCCCCCTGGCTGCGCTTTCTGCGCGGCCCAAGCTGGTGCCCGAGTACTTCAAGCAGCTGTTTGCACAGGTAAGAGAGAGGAGTGGAGTGAAGAGAGGGTGCGTGGAGGTGTGCATTCTGTGCGTGTGCGTGTGTGCATTCTGTGCGTGTTTTCCAACCCTCGCCCCCCACCCCCCCACTCACAACTCCAGGTCACCAACCCGCCCCTCGACCCGCTGCGCGAGAAGATCGTCACCTCCACCCGCTGCATGATCGGCCCGGAAGGCGACATCACGGACGCCTCCAACCCGGCCGCCGCCGCGAGGCTCGAGTTGATGCAGCCGCTGTTGACGCGGGGTGACTTGGAAGCTCTCCTCGCCATCGGGGCCGCCCCGTCCCTCGACTGGACCGCCACCCCCGTCGACACCACGTGGGCCGTGGAGGAGGGTGCGGCGGGGCTCCAGCCCGCCCTGCGCGCCGTGTGCGCGGCCGCCGCGGCCGCCGTCGACGCGGGCGCCGCGTTCATCGTGCTCACCGACCGCGCGACCTCCCCCGACCGCGTCGCCATCCCGCCCCTGCTGGCGGTGGGGGCGGTGCACCACCACCTGGTGGCGCTGCAGAAGCGGGCCCGCGTGGGGTTGGTTGTCGACGCTGCCGAGCCGCGCGATGTGCACCACTTTTGCGCGCTGCTCGGGTTTGGCGCCGACGCGGTCTGCCCCTCCCTCGCCCTGGACGCCCTCACCGCCCTCGCGGCTGCATCCGGCCAGCCCGATGCCGCCAAGTGGACCGACAACTTCTTCTACGCGGTCAACGCGGGCCTGCTGAAGACGCAGGCCAAGATGGGGGTGTCGTGCCTCGCCTCGTACAAGGGCGCCCAGATTTTCGAGGCGGTCGGCCTGGGCCCCGCCGTCATGGACGCCGCCTTTGCGGGCACCCCCTCCCGCGTGGGGGGGCTGGACTTTGCGGGCCTGGGCGCCGACGCGCTGGCTCTGCACGCCGCCGGGTGGCGCGGCGGCGCGGCGGCGGCGGCGCCCTCGTCCCCCCCCGCCCTGCTCAACCCGGGCGACTATGCCTACCGCAACGGCGCCCCCGGCACCACGGAGGCCCACCTCAACCACCCGGCCGCCATCGCGGACCTGCAGGCCGCCGCGCGCACGGGGGGGAGGCGGCGTACCGGGCGTTTGCCGACCGCACCGACACGCTGAACAAAGGCATCGCGCTGCGCGGCCTCATCTCCATCACGCCCGCCCACACCCCCCTGCCCCTGGACGCGGTGGAGCCGGCGGCCGACATTGTGAAGCGGTTTGTGACGGGGGCGATGTCGTATGGCTCGATCTCGCTGGAGGTGAGTTTTTGGGTGTGGGGAAGGGGAGGGGGGTTGCGAGCGAGCGAGGAAGCGACACAAAGGTGGGCACACACACACCCGCCCCCCCAACCCGCCCCCCCCCCCCCCCCCCCCCCACCCACCCACCCATCCACAGGCCCACACCACCCTGGCCATGGCCATGAACCGCATCGGCGGCAAGTCCAACACGGGGGAGGGCGGCGAAAACGAGCGCCGCCTCGTGCCCGCGCCCGACGGCACGCCCAACGCGACGCGGTCGGCCATCAAACAAGTCGCGTCCGGCCGCTTTGGCGTGACGGCACACTACCTGACCAACGCGGATGAATTGCAGATCAAGATTGCGCAGGGCGCTAAACCCGGGGAGGGGGGCGAGCTGCCGGGGTCCAAGGTGATGGGTGACATCGCGGCCACCCGCCGCGCGACGTCCGGCGTCGGCCTCATCTCGCCCCCCCCCCACCACGACATCTACTCCATCGAGGACCTGGCCCAACTCATCTACGACCTCAAATCCTTAACCCGGCCGCCCGGGTGTCGGTCAAGCTGGTGTCGGAGGCGGGCGTGGGGGTGGTGGCGGCCGGCGTCGTCAAGGGCCACGCCGACCACGTCCTGGTGTCCGGCCACGACGGCGGCACGGGGGCGGCGAAGTGGTCGTCCATCAAGTCGGCGGGGCTGCCGTGGGAGCTGGGGCTGGCGGAGGCGCACCAGACGCTGGTGGCCAACGGCCTGCGCGGGCGCGCGACGCTGCAGGTCGACGGCCAGCTGCGCACGGGGCGCGACCTGTTCATCGCGGCCGCGCTCGGCGCGGAGGAGTTCGGGTTCGCCACCGCCCCCCTCATCGCCATGGGGTGCATCATGATGCGCAAGTGCCACACCAACACGTGCCCCGTGGGCATCGCGACCCAGGTAGGGGAAACGGGGAGGGGAGGCGAGGGGGTGGGGTGGGGTGGGTGGGCGCCGCGCGCGCAAAAAAGCACGGCGCGCACCCCCAGCACCCCCGTTCCCCCCACCCCACCTCCACCCACCAGGACCCCGAACTCCGCGCCAAGTTCGCCGGCTCCCCCGAGCACGTCATCAACTACCTGTTCCTGGTGGCGGAAGACCTGCGCCACCACATGGCGGCCGCCGGCGTCGCCAAAGTGGCCGACCTGGTTGGGCGCGCCGACCTTTTGACCCCGGACACCACCACGATCGCCGCCTCCCCCAAGCTGGCCGGCATCGACCTGTCCATGCTGCTGACGCCGGCTGCCTCCCTGCGCCCGGGCGCGCCCCAGACGTGTGTGGAGGTGCAGGACCACGGGCTGGAGGAGGCGTTGGACGCGTCGCTCGTGTGGTCGGCGGCGCCCGTGCTGGCGGCTGCCGCAGCTGGCAAAGCCCCCGCCCCCATCGTCATCGCGTCCCCCGTCGTCAACACCAACCGCGCGGTGGGGACCACCCTGTCCCACGAAGTCACCAAGCGCACCGGGGCGGCGGGGCTGCCTCCTTCCACGATCCGGCTGCAGCTGACCGGCTCTGCGGGTCAATCGCTGGGCGCCTTCCTGGCCCCCGGCGTCACCATCGACCTCGCAGGCGACGCCAACGACTATGTGGGCAAGGGGCTGTCGGGCGGCATCATTGCTGTCTACCCTCCCGCGGACGCTGCCTATGAAGCCTCGGACGCGGTGGTTGTCGGCAACGTGGCCCTGTACGGCGCGACCTCCGGCTCAGCCTTCTTTGCCGGCATCGCGGCCGAACGCTTCGCCGTCCGCAACTCGGGCGCGTCTGCCGTCGTGGAGGGCGTGGGCGACCACGCGTGCGAGTACATGACGGGGGGGGTGGTCGTCGTGCTGGGTGGCGTCGGGAAAAACTTTGGCGCCGGCATGTCGGGCGGCCTCGCCTTCATCCACGACCCAGACCACGCCCTCCCCGCCCGCGCCTCTGAAGACGTGGCGGGCGACCTGCTGCCGTTGGAGGACGCGGTCGACGTCGAGACGGTGCGGTCGATGCTGGCGGCGCACGTGGGCGCGACGCGGTCGAAACGCGCGGCCGCCCTGCTCGCCGACTGGCCCGCCGCCGCCTCCTCCTTTGTCAAAGTGTTCCCGCACGAGTATGCGGCCGCCCTGGCGGCCGCTGCTGCGGCGGCCGACGCGGACCTGGCGCACGCGGCTGCGATCGACGCGGCGCGCGCGGCGGAAGAAGCCGACGCGCGCGCGTTTGCCGCCGCCTCCCCCCCCACCGCGGACGCGTGGGCGGAGCTGGTGGCGCTGGGCATGGAGCCCATGGCGCGCGGGGTGGGGCTGCCCCCGCCGCCCGCGCCGAGCGGCACGCCGGCTGCCGACGCGGCGCGCCTGGCAGCTGATGCCGCGGCCGGGCTCCCCGTCGCGGGCCGCGTCCCCACCTGGGCCGCCGACCGCCCCGCCATCGTGCCCGCCGGCACCGCCAACAAGGCGCGCGGCTTCCTGGACTATGGGCGGGCGCCCCCGCCCTACCGCCCGGTGGAGGAGCGGGTGAAGGATTGGGACGAAGTCCTGCTCACCGCCTCCACCCGCGCCCCCGCCAACGGCGCCCCCTCCGCCGCCGACAGCCTCGCCACCCAGTCCGCCCGCTGCATGGGGTGCGGCACCCCCTTCTGCCACCAGACGGGGACGGGGTGCCCCCTCGGCAACAAGGTGCCCGAGTTCAATGCTCTGGTCGCCAAGGGCGCGTGGCGCGCCGCGCTCGACCGCCTCCTCGAGACCAACAACTTTCCCGAGTTCACGGGGAGGGTGTGCCCCGCCCCCTGCGAGGGCGCGTGCGTGGCGGGCATCAATGGGCCGCCTGTGTCCATCAAGGGCATGGAGGCGGCCATCATTGATCGTGCCTTTGAAGAAGGGTGGATGGTCCCGCGCCCCCCCCCCCCACCGCACCGGCCGCCGCGTCGCCATCATTGGCTCCGGCCCCGCCGGCCTCGCCGCCGCCGACCAGCTCAACAAGGCGGGCCATGCCGTGACCGTGTTTGAGCGGGCGGACAGGGCGGGCGGCCTGATGATGTACGGCGTGCCCAACATGAAGGCCGGAAAGCTGGAGGTCGTCCAGCGCCGCGTCGACCTCATGGCGCGGGAGGGCGTCCTGTTTGTGACGAACGCGGCGGTGGGTGGCCCTGATGGTGGCACCATCGACGCTCGGTCCCTGGTGGATGGGCACGATGCTGTCGTGCTGGCGGCGGGTGCCACCGCGCCGCGCGACCTGCCCGTCGACGGGCGCTCCGCCACCGGCGTCCACTTTGCGATGGACTTCCTCACCGCCAACACAAAGTCGCTGCTGGACACCGCCCACGCGGACGGCGCCTTCATCTCGGCCAAAGGCAAGCACGTGGTCGTGATCGGGGGTGGCGACACGGGCACCGACTGCATCGCGACGTCGCTGCGCCACGGCGCGGCGTCCATCGTCAACCTGGAGCTCCTCCCCGCCCCTCCCGCAGACCGGGCCACCGGCAACGAGTGGCCGTCCTGGCCCCGCGTGTTCAGGGTGGACTATGGGCATGCTGAAGCGGCCGCGGTGTATGGCAGCGACCCGCGCGCGTTCGGGGTGGCCACCCGCCGCTTCATCGTCGGCGACGACGGCGCCGTCACGGGCGTGGAGATCGTGGACGTCGCCTGGGGCGACCCCGGGCCCGACGGCAGGCGCTCCATGAGCGAGGTGGCGGGCAGTGAGCGCGTGCTGCAGTGCGACCTGGCGCTGCTGGCGCTCGGGTTCCTCGGCCCCGAAGCCGGCCTCGCGCGCGCGCTGGGCGTCGCCACCGACCCCCGCTCCAACTTCAAGGCCGACGCCGGCGAGTTCGCGACGTCCGTGCCGGGCGTGTTTGCCGCGGGCGACTGCCGGCGCGGCCAGTCGCTGGTGGTGTGGGCGATCGCGGAAGGGCGGGGCGCGGCGGCCGCGGTCGGCGCGTACCTCGCGTCCAAGGCTGGACGCGGCACAGGCGCCGCCGTCGTCACGGGCGGCCAAATCTCGGGTGAGGAGTGGAAGAAGGTGCACGGCGGCCGCGGTGCCGCCCAGCGGGTGAGCGTGTGAGAGGGGGGGTTCGTTTTTAGGGTTTTGAGTTTTTTTGCGTCGTGATGGTGTTCGATTTCGTTAGCGTTTTTTGTTCCCCTCCCCCCTTTTTTTCGGCGCCTTCAAAAACAACTGCGCGAGTTGGTGTTGTGCTGTCGGGGCTCGATACCCTTTGCGGCGGCGGTATGTGTGGAGAGAGAGAGAGTTTTGTGTGACGGGAAACAAAGGAAAACGCACACACAAAACACGTTGTCTCTCTCACTCTCTCTTTTGTTCCCCGCATTCGTGGTGCCCCCCCCCCCCCCCCCCCCCACACGCCACCATGGGCGGCCTCACCGACACCCTCAAGTTTCTGTCCGTGGCGGGCGGCGTCGTGCTGGCTCTCAACGCGACGGAACGGTTGGCCGTGTCGATCGACAAGGGGTGCGTCGTTTTTCGTTTTTGTGTGCGCCGGCGGCCACACGCCGACGCCACGCGCAGCCAGAGCAACATGGGACCACGCACACAGAGCAGCGGCAGAGGTGGGGGAGGGCGCGCCCGCCGCGATGCCAAAAGCCCGGGCGGCGCTCACATTGTCCTCACATCTCTCCCTCCCCTCCTCTCCCCTCTCTCCCCGCCAGCCGGCCCAAGCGTGAAGCCGAGCGCGAGCTGGAGCGCGCGGCGACGCTGGTGAGTGCACGCATGTGGCGTGAGGAGGCAGGAAAGAAAGGCTGCAACACGCACCCTGCGACTGACGAAACATCCCCTCCCTTTCCTACCCCAACACAGGAACGCCGACGCCTGGAGGCTGAGCTGGAGGCGGCGGCGGCGACAAGCTGAGACTGAAAAATGCGGCGTTTCGGGGGTGTTGTGTGCCGCTCGTGAGGCGGTCGTGTTTGCAGCAACACACAAACGCGTGATACCCCCTTTTTTCTGGCGCCTGGTGCCCGTGCCAATCTCAGTTAGGCGTTGCCCCCCTGCAAAGGCGATGGGGGGACCGCGTTGTCGTGTAATGAGAACCTCTCTTGAAAACAAAGAAACCCATCACACTGAACCAACGTTTTGCACAGCACTCCAGCTCTCCCTTGCGCACGCGCGCGCCGCACGCCCACACAGCCGCAACATGGCGTGCGTGCGCTGCCCCGTGTGCCTGGCGGGCGACGGCGCCGACAGCTGGTCGGTCGTCGTCTCGTGCGGCCACGTGCTGCACACAGACTGCCTCGCCCAGTGCCTGCGCGCCAACTCAAAGTGCCCCTGCTGCAGGGTGAGTGTGTGGAGATGTTTTGCGTGTGCGTGTATGTTTGGAAAATGAAATGGTGGGGAGAGGGCCGCGCGGCGGCGGCAAACCGTGCGTCGCGGGAGCGCGCGCATTCGACGTCTGTGCCTGCGCGCCCCCGCCCCGACCCGTCCCACCCGCCTTCCCTCCCAACGCCCACCTCTTTGCACCCTCCTCCCTCTTCCCCATCCACAGAACGTCGTCCCCGCCGGCAGGCGGGGCGCCCCGGCCGGCCACAAGCGCCTGTTCCTGGACGTCGACGCTGACGCTGCGAGCGGGTCGCCGGGTCGCACGGCCGCCGTGCTGGCCGATGAGAGGGTGAGTTGTGTGTGTGTGTGTGTGTGGACCGCGAAGCAAGTCGCAAGGGAGAGAGCACCGGGCGCCAACTCTCCTCCCTCTTTCCTCCTCCTCCCTATCCTCCCCAGGTCCAACGCCTCACCCGCGAAACCTCCGACCTGCGCGACGAGCTGGCTGCCTGCCAAGCCGCCCGGTCGGCAGCGGAGGACGCGTTGGCGGACGCCGCTGCAGACAAGCTCGACGCAATTGCGTCAGAACAAGCCGCCTCGGAGGCCGCCCTCCTAGCTGCCCGCGCTGAAGTGGATGGCGCCCTGGCCCGTGCCGCCGACGCCATTCGCGACAGGGATGCCGCCCTGATGCTGAAACACGCGGCTGAAAAGCGCGCCGAGCGACTCGCGACGGCCGCACACGCGGCCACCGAGAAGGCGCGCGGCCTGCAGCGCGAGCTGCACCGCGCCACCCTGGCGTCTGCTGCGATCGAAACGCTAACCGAGGGCGAGGTCGAAGCGCTGGTGGGGGCAGCGTGCGACGGCGCAGACGCGCGCGCGCGCTCGCGCCCGCGGCCGTCAAGCTGGCCGCCGCCGCGCGCGCCAACCGCACCCTGAGGGCCGCCCTGGCGGAGCGGGAGGCGGCGCTGAAGGCGGATCGGGATTCGGTGGCGGCGTTGAAGGCCGAGGTGTCTCGGTTGAGGAACGAGCGAGGGGCCGCAGGCGCGGCCGCTGCCGCGCGCGAACCTCGCGCTGTTTCCGCCGCGCCCGCCCCCTACGAGATCGACTACGACACGGCTGACGCGATTGACCTGGTGGACTTGGATGATGACGCGGGCGGTGGCGACGCTTCTGTCTCCGCTCCTCGTGCGCCGCTTGCGCCAGTTGTCTCGACCCACCGCCCCCCCCCTCCCCCCCTCGTCGGCGCCGCCCGCCTGGGATCGGCTGCATGGCTGCACGCGGGCTCCTTTGTGGCTGCTGCGGGCAGGAGGAGGCCGCCCGATGGCGTGCCGGCGGCTCAAGGCACGTTCATTCGCCACGGCGCAGACGGGCGCGGTGGGCGAACAGCCGCAGTGCGCCCGCGCGGGTTGGCGGGGCTGGCGGTGGCGCCCCCGGCGCCCGCCGCCAAGCGGCCCAAGCCCGGCGTGGGCGGCAGCCTGGCCAGCTTTTTGGTCAAGCGGGCGTAGCAAGAGAGAAAGTTTTTGTTTCAGTTTTTTCCCTTTTGTCACTCGGTTCCGAGAATGTGATTTTTTTGTTTTCACACACACACGCGCTTCCATTCGCTCACAAACTCTCTCCTCCTCCCTCTCCTCCTCCTTCTCTCACGGCGTCAAACGCTTGGGGTCGCGCGGGAACAGGGACGTTTTGCGAATGTTGTCCAGCCCACAAAACAGCATCACCACGCGCTCCAACCCCACCCCCGCCCCCGCGTGCGGGTAGGCGCCATAGCGAAAGGCGTCGATGTAGGCGGCGATGGAGTCGGGGGGGACGCCACAGTCGAGCGCGCGCTGAGTCAGCAGGTCGGCGTCGTGCACGCGCTGGGCGCCCGAAATGATCTCCTCCCCCCGTATGAACACGTCGTACGAGTTGGAGACGACGGGGTTGGATGGGTCGGGCATGGTGTAGAAGGGGCGGACGGGGGTGGGAAACTTGGTGAGGATGAAGAAGTCGGTGCCGAACTTTTCAGCCACCAACCCCCCCAGTTTGCGCTCAGCCTCCGTGTTGAGGTCACCATCCGGATCCACCTCGTGCCCCGCCGCCTCCAGCATGGCGACTCCCTCCGCAAACGTGAGGCGGGGGGCTTTGGGCAGCCAGCGCAGCGGGGGGGCCGGGTACTGGGCGGCGATGACAGCGAGTTCGCGCGCGCACCGCGTCGTCAACCCCTCGAAAATGGACACAAACAGCGCATCGATGACGTCCAGGGCTTCGTCATAGTGTTCGTGGATGGCCATCTCAAAGTCGAGCCCCGTGAACTCGGTCAGGTGGCGGTGGGTGAACGACTTTTCCGCGCGAAACACGGGTGTGATTTCAAACACCCTGTCAAAGTCGGCCGCCAGCGCCATCTGTTTGTACAGTTGGGGCGACTGCGCCAGGCAGGCGGGCCGCCCCATGTAGTCCAGGGTGAAGCAGGAGGCGCCCCCCTCGGACGCGCCGGCAATGATGCAGGGGGAGTGGATTTCGGTGAAGCTGAGCGTGGAGAGTGTTTCGCGAAACAGGCCCGTCACGGCCGACTGCACCCCAAAGATGGCTTGGGAGGCGGGCACGCGCAGGTCGATGACGCGGCCGTCCAGGCGTGTGTCCTGGGCCACGGTGGCGAGTTGTTCGCCGCGCGCGGCGGCGGCTGCCACGTCGGCGTCGGAGCGCGCGGCGTCCGCAATGTCAAACGGCAGCGGCCCCGCGCGCGAAATCGCGTGCAGGGACACCGCGTGCAGCTCCAGGCCAGACACGGTGCACGAGGCAATGGGTTCGGGGGGGGCGACGACGGTGGCGGTGACGTCGACAATGGTTTCTTTGGGCAGGGTCGCACAATATTTGACCATCGTCTTTGACACTTTCACCCCCTCCTCATCCGCCGCCACCAGCAGCTGCATCGTGTCCAGCCGCTGGCGCAGCACCATGAAAGAGGAGCGCCCCCCGCCCCGCACCGCGTGCACGCGGGCGCGGATGAGGACGGTGGCGCCGACGTCTGCGGGGGTGAGCGACGCGAGCGTGCGCCACACGCGGTCGGTTTTGGTGGCAGACGCAATCAGGGGCGCATCCCCATACTTGTCCTTGCACGGGTCGGCGTCGCGGGCGGCGGCCAGGCGGGCGGCGGCTTCGGCGGCTTGTTTGGCGGCTTCGGCGAGCTGTGTGTTTGGAGGGGAAGAGGGTTGGAGAGCGCGGTCGCGACGGCGACGAATTCGCTTCTTCGCAACAACAAAAAAAACACTCACCCGCTTGGCCTCCTTTTCCGCCGCTTTCTTGCGCTTTGCCTCCTCCTTGGCGGCCGCTTTGGCTGACTTGGCGGTGTCGGCGTCCGGGGCGGGGGCGCCGTCCTGAGGGGTGGAAGGAGGGGGGAACGTCGATTGGGTGTGTGCGGGTCGTTTGGCGTGCGCGGCGCACGCTATCCCTCTGCCCTTCACACAACGCACCTGCAGGGTGGCGGTCTTCAGCTTGGTGGCAACGTCGTCCGCCATGGGGTCGTTGACTGGGCGGTGGGTGCGTATTTGGGCGAAGAAAAAAGGGAACGCAGATCTGCGAAAGCGAGACTCACTCTCTTTCGCTCGACGCGTTTTTTCTTCTTCTTTTCGACGCATCCCCTCTCCCGCGCGCTGTGCGTTGGAGAGGGCGCGTGCGCGAGCGCTGGGACTGCATTACACACACACACACACTGCACCGTCCTTCCCGTGCGTCGTGCGACACCGCGCCAGCCTCCGCTCGCTGCATCGACCCCCCGACGCATCGCGCCCCACTCGAAAGCTCTGTGCCCCCGATGCCGTCCTCCTTTGCCGCCACGGCCCAGGTGCGACTGTGTGGCAGCCAGGGAGCAATGGTGCATGGGGCATAAAAGCCAGACCACGGGGGAATGCTTTTTTTTTTTCTTCCTTTCCCTGTGCCGCGCGATGCCGACCCTCCACCCATCAACTCCCCACACAGCTGCCGCCCCTGCACCCGGCCGACACCGCCCTCGCCGTGCTGGTGCGCGCCTACCTGGCCTCCCCCAACGAGCTGGTGAGTGTGTTTTTTGTGTGGGAGAACGTGTTTCTCTGCCCGCTCTCGCTGCACAACGCTCACCACCTCTCTCCCTCCCCAGCCCAAACCCACCACCCCCGACGACCCTCAAGACGCGCTCACCCGCACCCTGCTGACCCTGGTGACGGATGACTCCCCTCCGGCCGCCACGTGGGCAGAGTTTGTGCAGCGGGTGGCGTCCGCCGCGTCCGCGACAGCACCAGCAGTCGGCGCCGCGGCCGCCGCGGTCGCGTCGGACGCCGCGGTCGGCGCGGTGGACGCCTCCCTGGCCGCCCTAACATCCCCGGACGCGCTGTACGCGCTGCACGCCGCCATCCTGGACGACTGCGTGGCGGCCGCGGATCCAGAGGAGGCGGCCGCGGCTGTTGATGGCGCTGGGCGCACCGCCTCGGGCGTCCGCCCTGCGGCGCGGTCGTCGCCCGCGGGCGCCCTACTGCGCCGGTGGGCGGTTTCGTTTGGCGGGCTGGACGTGGCGAGGGTGGGGGACCACATGGATGACGTGGCAGCGTGGGCGAGCGGCGCACACGTGCCGCCGCCCCCGCCGCCACCAACCACTGCCGCGGCCGCCGCCGCCACCGCCGCCCTGGCGTCCCGCGACGAGGGTATTGTCCCCGACGCCACGCGCGCCCTGTTTGATGGGCTGCCCCCCCCCGACGCGGGCGACGCGGGCGACGCGGGCGGGGAGGCCGCGTGGCGGGTGCGGCTGGCTGCAGCCCTGGCGGCGGACGCGTCCACGTCAGCCGCCCTGGGCGCCGCAGACGCGGCCGCCGACGCAGCCGCGGAAGCCCTGGCCACCGCCCAACAAACAGGGGACGAGGGCGGCGTGGCGGCGGCTCTGGCGATGGTGGCTCGAGTCGCGACGGCGCCGCCGCGGCCGGCGCGCGACGGCTGTCCGCGCCGCGGTCACGTTCCGCCGCCGCCATCCCTGCTGCGCCGGGTGGAGGCGCGGGCACGGGCCGCCAAGCTGCCTGCCCTGGAGGCGGAGGCCGCCCTGGCGCGGGCGCGGGGGGTGCTGGCGGCCCCCAACGGAGGAGGCGGCCGCGGGGGCCCCGCGGCCGCGGTCGCGACCATCGCCGCCCGAGTCGCCGACGTTGCAGCCGCCACCATCCCGTCAGCCGCGCTGCCACCTGTGCCTCCGCCTGCCCCGGGAGCGCCCTCGGAAGCGCCGCGAGGGGGCGCCGCCTTCCCCGCCGCCGCGGGCGCTGGCGACGCGTTTGCGCCCACCGCTCGCCGCGCCGACCGCGTCGCGGCGGGGGCCGACGTGGCGGCCGCCCTCATAGATGCGCACGCCATGACGGCGGCCGCGGCCGCGGCCACCGGGTCGGTCGTGGCGGCGGATGGAGCAGTGTTGGCGGCCGCCGCGACCGCGGCGCGGCGCGGGCTGCCGCCCCCGCCCGCGGTGGTGGCGGTCGCCGCCGAGGCGGCGGGGCGGAGGGGGGGGCCTCAGGCTGTCATCGCTACGCTGGACGCGTTGGCAGACGGCGCAGACGCCTGCCCAGAGCTAGTCGCTCGCCGCGCGGCCGCTGCGTCGGCCGCCGCGCTCGGTGTGAGAGACGCGCCCGCCGCGGCCGCTGCCGCCGCCACCGCCGCCGCCGCAGCGCGCGCGGGAGCGGTCGGGGGTGATTTGTTGGCCATGCGCCTTGGTGCTGCCGCCGCGTTTGATGCGCGGCGTTCGTTTGATGGCGCTTACGCCGCGGCACACGCCGCTGCCGACGCTGGCGACGCCCCCGCGGCCGCCGGCGCCCTGCTGACCGCCGCCGACGCAGCCACCCGCGCTCGCGCCCCTCTGACCGCCCTGCCATCCGCCCTGGCGGCTCGGGCCGCGGCGGCGCGGGCGGGGGCGGCGCCCCTTGCAGCCGCAGCGGCGGTCGCGACCGCGCGCGCGCTGCTGTCTGCGGGCGCGCCCACCCCCGCGGCCGCCCTGGCCCAGGACGCGCTGCCTATGTGTGTAGCTGCCGGCACCCCCCTGGACAGAGGCCTCGCCCGCCTGGTGGCGGCGGAGGCGGCGCTGGCGTGTGGGAGTGGGGCGCCGCCGTCGTCAGCCGTGAGTGATCTTGAAGCAGCAGCCTCCGACCTAGCCACCGCGGGCGCGTGGACTGACGCCGCGCGCGCCGCCCACCTGGCCGCCCTGGTGGCTCACGCGCGGGGCGAGGCGGACCGCCGGGACGCGGCGGCAGCGGCCGTGCTCGAGTTCAGGGCGCGGTGTGTGGGGGGAGGGTGAAAAAAATGTGTGTCAAAAGCGTTTTTACAACAAAAGCAGATCAAAACAAAACAAAACTCTCTACCCTTGCGCCAGCTCGCGCTCCAGCTTGTCCAGCAGCCCCACGATGCGGTGCTTCATGATGGGTTGCCCACTGCGCGTACGCTTGCGCATCAGTGCCGTCTTGCGCCGCCGCTCGGCTGCCGCCGCCGCCACCGCGGCCGTCCGTGCGTTGGCAGCGTCCGCTGCCTCTGCAGCGGCAGCCACCCGGGCCTGCCTGTCCGCGGCCGCCGCGGCGGCGGCTTTGGAAAAGGTGGAGTGGTGGGAGGGCTTGGGTTTGGAAGGCGGCGGCGCCTCGCCGGCGGGGGGTGGGGGCAGGCTGGTCTGGGCGACGGCGTCGCCTGCGTCGTCGTACGGCACGGCTGGCTGTGTGTGTGTTGAGTGTGGTGGGGATGAAGCGAGCGCTGGCCCCGACGGCTAGCCCCCCTTTTTCTCTCATCCCCTCTCCCTCTCTCACCTGCAGCCGTCCCTCCGCGCTCATCCGCGCTTTCAGCTTCTTCAGCTTGTTGACTCGCTTGGCCGCCCGTCCCGCGGCGGACGCCCGCGCGACGCGGGGGTCGTGTGTCGTGGCGCGAGCCGACGCGAAATGCAGCAGCGGCAGGCCTTCACGCACGCGCCGTTTGGCCGGGGCGACTGGTTTGTCAGTGGAACGGTCGTTGGGGCGCTTCATGGTGAGCGCGTGTGTGTGGGGAGAGGAGGCGGCGCAGAGGCGGCGCGGAGGCCACAACAGAAAAAACAAAAACGCGCGAGTGGGCAAAAACGACTTGCATTTACACCCCTTTCAAGCGTTTCGAGCCCCCGCGCTGCGCGCACCGCGCTCGACACCACAGAGCACACCACAACAGCCACACTGACACCAATGGACGCCCCCAACCCTGCGTCCCCCTCCCACAAGCGCGGCCGCGACGCCGACGCCGTGCGCGACGGCGACGGCCTCGCCGACGCGCGCGCGTGGCTCGACACCGTGCCGCTGACCGAGGTCGCGCCCAAGAAGCAGGTGTGTGAGGGAGAATGTGGTGCCGTTCGCTGGGTCAGGTTGTCGGGTTTTGTGCGGAGGGAGGCGGGAGAGAGCGAGATTGCGTTTGCCCGACGTTTCGTTCGCTCATGCCGACTCAACCCTCCCTTCCTCCTCCTCCATCCCATAGGACCTCTTCCAACTCGAACACTCCATGACGGTCGGCCGCGCCCTGGAGGAGTTTGCCAAGCGCAAGATTCTGTCGGCGCCCGTCGTGGTGGCGCCCTCCCTCGACGACGCTCTGGACGCGGGCGACACGCCCCCCCACGACACGCCCTCCCTCCTCGGCTGGATCGACACGCGCGACATCCTGGCCGCCTTCCTGCGCCACCTGGATGACACCCTGACTGAAGACAACAAAGTGCTGCCCACAAGGATGCTTGAGTTGATGACGCTGCTGGAAAAGGCGGGGCCCGCGTTTGCTGCCACGCCCCTCGTGCGCGTGCGCGGCGGGGCCGACCGCGAGCTGGTCTACCAAGCGTTTGCGTCTACATCCGTGCTGGAGGCCATGATCAACTCGTTTTTGCACGGGCACGCAGTGGAGGACGGCGTCGGGGGTGGTGGCGACGGCGGTGGGACTGAAGGCCGCCCGCCCTCGCGCGTCGTGCACCGCGTCGCCGTGTTTGATGCGCACGGCTCCATCACCAGCATTGTGTCGCAACTGGATGTGCTGCGTTTCGTGGTGGCGCACAAGGAGAGGCTGGGCGGCCTGGCGACTCGCTCCCTCACCGCCTCTGGCCTGCTGACTGGCAAGCCCCCTGTCGCCACCGTGGACCCACACACACCCACCCTGCTGGCGCTGAAATCAATGTTGGCTGCCGGCGTGTCGGGAGCAGCTGTCGTGGCCACTGGCAGTGGAGTGGCGATCGCGAATCTTTCGATCTGCGACCTGCGCGCAGTCCAGCCTCACCACCTCGGCGTTCTGGCCCTCCCCGTCGCCGAGTTTCTGTCCCTGCTGCACGGCACCTCCTACGCCGGCTACTCAGTGGGTGGCGCCTCCCCCCGCTCCCCCTCCGCCGCCGCCCACCCTTTTTTCTCCGGCACCTCGCGCGGGCGCGCGGCCCACCCCTCCCCCTCCCCGCTCGCCTCCTCCGTCTCGGGCGGCGGCGGCGACGCGGGCGTCGCGGACGCCGACTCGGGGGGCGACGTGCGCGTGCTGACGGTGACGCCCAGCACGTCAGTCGCGGACGCCGCGGCCATGATGGCCAGGACGCGCGTGCACCGCCTGTACGTGGCGGACAATCCGGACACCCCCGTGCCGAGCGCGGTGGTGACGCCGACGGATGTGATGCGGCTGGTGGCGGGCGTGTTTTGAGAGGAGAGGAGGGTGGGTGGGTTGGGGCGAGGTTGGAGAAGTGAGTGTTCAAAACGCGAGTGCGTGTGTTTTTTTGTGGGCGTTCCTTTTGTTTTTGGATGTGCAGAGCACCGAAGAATGTTTTTCTGCGCACACACGCAAAACCGATATACGAGAGGAAGCAAGGAAACAAAATGTATTTTTCCATTTCACCCAACCCACTCACCACACCACACCCTTCTCACTCCGACCGCCCCGCGTACGATTCAAACCCTTTCCCCCGGCAGTCGATGCCCGTCATCGGCTCCCCCAGCCCCGCCGACACTTCCGCGATGATGGCGGGGTCTTGGTAGTGGGCAACAGCCTGCACAATCGCGCGCGCGCGGGCGGCCGGGTCGCCCGATTTGAAAATGCCAGACCCCACAAACACGCCGTCCACGCCCATCTGCATCATCAGAGCGGCGTCGGCGGGGGTGGCGACACCACCCGCCGCAAAGTTGACGACGGGGAGGCGGCCCAGGTGCTTGGTCTGGCGCATCAGATCAATGGGGGCACGAATCTCTTTGGCGTAGACGTACAGTTCATCGTCATCCATCGTCTGCAGGGCGCGGATGGCGCCCGTCACGGCGCGCGCGTGGCGCACGGCTTCGACGACGTTGCCGGTGCCGGCTTCCCCCTTGGTGCGGATCATGGCCGCGCCCTCCGCCACGCGGCGCAGCGCCTCCCCCAGGTCGCGGCACCCGCACACAAACGGCACCTTGAAGTTGTGCTTGTTGATGTGGTGCACGTCGTCCGCCGGGGTGAGGACCTCGGACTCGTCCACATAGTCCACGCCCAGCGCTTCCAACACTTGTGCTTCAACGAAATGCCCAATCCTCGCCTTCGCCATCACGGGGATAGTCACCGCCGCCTTGATGGCCTTGATGACGTCCGGGTCGGACATGCGGGCGACGCCGCCGTCGGCCCGGATGTCGGCGGGGACGCGCTCGAGCGCCATGACGGCAACGGCGCCCGCTTCTTCGGCAATGCGGGCTTCCTCCGGGGTGGTGACGTCCATGATGACGCCCTGCTTCAGCATTTGGGCGAGGCCGACCTGTGGGTTGGGTGGGAGGAGGGGAGGGGAGGGAGGGGGTGAGTGGGCGATGGGGAGGCCCAACACACGAGCCGGCTAGGCGACCGAGAGAGCCGCCGACGGCGACGCCACGACGGTCGCGGGTGCGTTGGAGCAGCTGGTCGCTCGCATTGTCACAGGGGCAGGGCTTTCCCCTCTCCTGCCCGCGGTGCGAGTGGCACACTCTGTGACACGCACTGCCAGCTGTGACGTTGGCCGGAGAGGGCGCGGGGAGGGGGCGAGAGCGGGGTGCGTTGCGCAGTGTAGGAGGGCCCCGCCCCGATTGCGACACACGCGTGCGGTCCCCTCCACCGCGCGCCAGGCCTCTGCCTCCCCACGGTCGCACCTTGGTGGCAAACGTGCTCTTCTCGACCTGCGCCATGGTGGAGTTGTGTTTGGAGAGGGGAGGGGGGCGTGAAGAAGGGGCAGAAAAATGAGTTGTGTTGTTCTTTTGCTGTTTGTTTTTTGTTTTTTCACGAAAACAACCCACACTCTCCCACACAAAACGGCAGCCACGACACACACCACACGATTGTCTGACGCCACATGGCCACGCTCTCGCTGGACACACTGCGAAAAGCACGTTTCTTGTTTTCTGGTTTTGTGTGTTTCTTTAACACGGCTCGCGCACCCGACCACACCCCTCACAGCCTCTCCCCCACCCTCCACCCACAAACACAGCGCGCCGAACACAATGACGGCGCCCTGGCCACCGTAACCGAGCTCTCCCTGCACCAACTGCACGCCATCGATGTGGGGCCCCTGTCTCGTGTCGCGCGGAGGGTGACACGCCTCTCCCTGGCGAGCAACGCGCTGCCGCGCGTCCCGTCCCTGCCCCAGATGAAGGAGTTGACAGAGTTGAACCTGGCATTGAACGCCATCGTGCGCGTGACGGTGAAAGAGAAAGAGGGGTTGGGGGGTGCGGGAAGGTAAAAAACCGCTGCGCCGACTGTTGGTCTTCCCCCTCACCTTTTCACCCCTCTCCTCTCCCTTTACACCTCCAGAATCTCTCCCCTCTCGAATCCTTGACCCGACTCGACATGACGGGCACGTTTGTGCGGCCGGGGACACTGCGATCCTCTGCCGTCGCCCTCGCGTCTGCTCGGTGCCTCATCGATGTCTCCCTCGCTGGCACCCCCGCGTCCGCGTGGCCCCACTACCGGCCCTACTTAATCCTGCGTGTGCCCCAGTTGTGCGTGCTGGATGGCAAGAACATTGGCGCAGGGGAGAGGGTGGCGGCGGGCGCGGCCGCGAGTGTGTTAGACGCTGCCGCCGCGGCCGCGGAAACCGAAGACGCAGCGGGACGAGGCGTCACCCTGGACGCCGCCTACGATGCCGATGCAGACGACGCCGCTGAAGCGGACGCCGCGCAGGCCGCGGCGGCCGAGGTGGTGGTGGGTGGTGCCTCGTCCGTCGACGGCGTGCGCGCGTGGAGCCGGGTGACCCGCCTGGCGGACGCCCTGGCGGCGGTGGCCGCAGCCAAGGCAGCAGAAGAGAAGAAGCAGGCGGCAAAAGCGACAGACGGCGACGACGCTGCCTCTCGCTGGCCGCGCACACTCGCTGGCAGCCGCACCTCCCTCCCCCCCCTCCCCACCGACGGCTCCCTCCCCCCCCAAACCAGTGAAGGCGACTGGGACTTCACCCTGGACGTCACCCCTGATGAGGGCGCGGTTGAATTAACCGTCTCCCTCGGCCGCGGCGTGCGGGCGGGTGGAGTCGACGCCCACGTCTCCCCACGCGCCATGCGCTTGCTCGCAGCCGGCTTCCTGCTCACCGTGCACCTGCCGTTGACGGTGGACGCTGACGCGGCGGTGGCTCGCCGGTCGGCGGCGAGTGGGGCGTTGGTGGTGACCGCGCCGCGCGCGCTGGGTGGGGAGAGCGTGGATGTGGCCCTGTTGAGGCCTCGAGTGGATAGTGGAGAGGAGGCGAAGCAGGCGCAGGAGCAGCGGGGCGTGGCGGCGGCGGTGGTGACGGCGGGGGAGAGTCCGCCGCTGCTGGTGTTAAAAAGGAAGGAGAAAAGTGAGAAAACGCGGCAGCGTGAGAAAATGAATTCAACACACTCACACACAAACACAGTAAAACAGCCACGACGGACACAACGCGGGGGGACAGGTCTTGACAACAGACAGCTGGAGCCAAAGAAAACAGAAAACCCAAAACCCTCTCCTTCCCTCCTCTCACGCCGTCAACCGCCACCGCCCCTTGGCCCGCCGCCTGGCCAGCACGTCCCGCCCGCTGCGCCGCCTCAGCCTCGCCAGGAAGCCGTGCCGGCGCTTGCGCACAATGACGGAGGGTTGGTAGGGGCGCTTGGTCGCGCACTCGAGCGGGGAGGGGAGAGGGCTCTCCCCTGCGGGCGCCTCCACCGGCACTGGCGCCTGCGGTGGCGGCCACACGCCTGCTTCCGGCAGCGTCGGCGCGGGCGGCCCCGCCAGCACGGCGGCCGCGAGCTCTGGCACTAGGAGCGCGCCCCCCACAATCGAGGGCGGCGGCCCCCCGAACCATCCGCCTCCCAGGCCGGGTGGAGGGGGGCGCTCGCCGGCGGCAACGCCGGTCAGGGTGCGTAGAAAGGGGGCGGCGACGGCGGGAGGGGCGCGCGGCGCGCCAGCATTGCGGGCGAGCGCGGTCGCGGCTGCTGAGACGAGGGACGACGCGGCGCGGCGCATGTTGCGTGAGAGGGTGTGTGACACGCGCGTGTGTGTGGTGTGGCGTGGCACCAGGCGCGTCGTGTGCTCTGCGGCGGGGCGGAGGGCAAAATCCTCGTCGCCCGAACTGCGAAGGTGAGTAGAAGAAAAACACACAGTCGCATCGACTCGTTTCTTGTGCGAGTTTGGCGCCGCGGGCGCGGGCGCCTCCTCGACACGCTATCGTGTGCACGACACACACGAAAGCTCTGGACTGCCACAGCTGCAGGCGGTTTTTGCGGGCAAAACTGAAACAAACAATGCCGCCCGCCGCGCCGCCCGCGCCCTCGCCCGACCCCCCCACCCCGGACGCCGACGCCACCACCAGCGACCGCCGCCTGGCCCTCTCCTGCTTTCTCACGCTGTCCCTGTCGATTCTGGGGTCGTCGGTACTCCCTGTTCCTTACGCGTGGGCGCGGGCAGGGGTCGTCCCAGGCGCCCTCGTCGCCACCGCGGTCGCGTGCGCCAACGCGGCCGCCTGCGCCTGGCTCGCTGAAGCGGCCGCGTCGTCCGGCCACACCGCGTTCGACGCTCTGGCGGCTGATGTGGGGGGCAGAGGGCTGGCCTTGCTCACACGCTGGTCACTGGCGCTGCTGCTTTTTGGGACGTGCGCGGGGGACATCGCCCTCTTTGCCGACGTCGCGCCAGCCGCGCTTGACCGGCTCTTTCCGTATGCGGGCGCAGCGGGCAAGCTGCCGTCGGGCCGTGTGTGTGCCGCCATTCTCACCATCGCCGTCGTCACGCCGCTCTCCTTTTTGAAACGGATGCGGTCGCTGGAGACTGCGGCCGCCGCCGGCGTGGGCATCGTCGTCGCCTTGATTGCCGCCGTCGCTGCCTCCGCCGTCAAAGCCGATTTCCCAGCGTTGAGGGATGGCGAACTCCCCGTCTGGACACCACGCACCCCTGCCGCCCTGCCCGAAGCAGCCGGCGTCCTGGGCTTCGCCTTCTACCTGGCCCCCGTCCTGTTTCCGCTGTTTGCCGAGCTGCCGCCCGCGCCCCGCGGCCCCCGCATCGCGGGCGCAGCTGCGGTGGGGGTGACACTGACTGTTGCTCCGATCGTTTATGCCTCGCTTGGCATTCTGGGAGCCGCCCGCTACGGCGTCCACACGCAGGGCTCCTTGTTAGCCAACGCGTGGCTCAGTGGAGGCGCGGCCGACGGGTGGCTGGATGCCGCGGGCGTGTGCTACCTTGCTGTTTCAGTCCCTCCCATGGCGTTGTCATTACGTTACACACTAGAAAGCGCGATCACGGTGGAGCACGCCCCTCCCTGTCCTCGCCGCCGGGTGGCGGCCACGGTGGCGCCGCTGGCGGCGGCGCTGGGCGTCGCCATGGCCGCGCCGCACTGCGCGGAAAAGATTTTTGCAGCCACGGGGGCGCTGCCCGTGTGCTTTGTGTGCTACTTGATACCTGCAGCGGTGCGGGTGGACGCGTTGAGGAGGAGGAGAAGGAGGCAGGGTGGTGTGGCCAGAGTGGAAGCGGGTGGTGGTGTGGCCTCTGAGCCGCTGCTCGCACAAGCGACAGACGACACTAGCAGCTCCGTCGTTTCATGGACAGACTACGCCGCCCCCGCCCTCGTCGCCGCCCTGGGCGTGGTCACGTGCGTGTCCAGCGGTGTGCTGGCTGTGCGCGCGCTGTGGACTTGAAAACACAATTTTTTGTCTGTTGTTTGTTTTGCAAAACATACCTTTCCCTTCTCTCACACCAACCCGCCCGCCCGCTTCTCGTGGAACCGCCGCACACTGTCCCTCACAAAGTCGCCCGCCTTGGCCTCCAGCCGCCGCCGGTCGATGGGTTTGGCGCCCAGGCCGGACGCTGCGTGTGCCACGGCCGCTTTGGCTTCACTGGCCACAATCGTGGCAGCCGCTTTGACCGCGATCGCGTCCGCGTCGCCACGCTCCATGGCCAGCGGGTGGTCGGGGCGCGCATACTTGGCGGCCAGGGTGGCGACAAAGGAGCGCACGTGCGCCTCAAAGTCGGCGTTAGGGGCCGGCCACGAGTCGGGGAGGGGGCCGCCGCAAGAGGAAGGAGCAGCGGGAGCGCTCACCGCCGGCGCCTCCATCGTGGGCGCCGCCCCCCACCCCGCGCGCGCGCCCCAGGCGGGCGTGGCGGCGGCGGGTGGATCGCGCGCAGCAGGCGGCGGCGGCTGCGGCGGCGACCCGCGCGGCGGGGGGGGCGGCACGTCCCGTCCGCCGCTGCCGTGGTAGGGAGGCGGCGGCGCGGGCGCACTCCACCCAGCAGGCGGGCCAGAGTAGGGCGCGTGGCCGTGGGGCGGGTGGTGGTGGTGGTGGTGGGGCGGCGCGCTCCACGCGCCGCCGCCGCCCCCGCCCAGCAGCAGCGGCGGCGGCGGCGGCGCGTTGGGCGCCGGGCGGGCGGGGGGGCCGTCCCCGATACCGGGCGGCAGGTCGACCGAGGAGGCGACCCGCGGCGGCGGCTCGTGCGGCCGCTTGCGCGAGGGGGGCGGCGGGCCGCCCGCGCCGCCCGCCCCCAGCACGTCCGCCACTTCAGCCGCCGCGTCTCGCCACCGGGAGGGGGCGGTGGGGTGCGGTTGAGGCGGGGGCGGCGGCGCCGCCGCAGGGCGCACGGTGGGAGGGGGCGGCGGGGGAGGGGGCAGCGTTGACGGCAACACACCGACATCACCCCCACCTCCCACCATCACCATCGTCGGTGGGTAGCGAGCCAGCAGCGCGCCCGCCGCCGCCCGCACGTCGGCATCGCCGTGCCCCGCCAGCGAGCGGAGAGCATCCCCGAACGACCCCACCGCCGACGACCGGGCGTGCACAGAGGCGGGGTCCAGGGGGAGGGACGCCGCCGCGCGCAGCGTCTTGCGCAGGACGGGTGCGCCGTCGGGCGCGGCCGCGCACCGCAGCGCGGCCGCGTGCAGTTGACGTAACGCACCCCGCGCCGTCAAGGCACGCCGTGCAGAGGGCGCGGTCGTCTGCAGGACGGCGTCCAACAAAAGGGAGAGGTCGGCGAGGCGCGCGCGGCGGCGGCCGCCCGCGGTGTCCTCTGCAGGCGCAGGGCCCGCGGCCGCGGCGGGCGCGGCCGGCGCCGCCCCCACGTCGCACAGGTTGAACAGGCGCAGCAGGGGCACGACCACGGTGTCCAGGGCGTCTGCCTTGATGCGGCCAGCGTGGCCGACGAGGGCTTCCAGGCGGCGGTCGACTTCGGAGCGACGCTTGAAGCGGGGGACGAGTGAAGCCGCGGCAGTCGGCCGCCTCCGCCCGCCGCCGCCGCCACCGCCTGGCCGCCTGCTGCGTCCCCCCGCGCCACCTGGGCGAGCGCGCCGGGGGCGGCGGTTGCCGGCGTCGTCGCCTGAATCGTCGTCAGAATCATACTCGTCTGCCGCCGCGCGCCTCGCGCCCGTCGCCGCCGCCTTGGCCGCCGCCCTGGCGACCCGCGCCGCAGTCACGTCATCCACATAGTCTTCATCATCTGAGTCGGCGCCCTTGGGTTTGGCGGGGGCGGCGGCCGCCTTTTTGCGGGAGCCGAGGGGGGTCTCCCCCGGTGCGAGCCCCACTTCTGCCTTTAGGACAGCGGCCAGCGCGGGGTCGGCCGCCCCCGCCGCATCCACCATGATAGGCTCCGGGTCGTGCTCCGCATCGCTGGCTTCATCGCCGGACGACAGGGCGGCCGCCGCGGCGGCGTCGAGGCCGCCGCCGCCGACTGTGCCGCGGCAGGCGGGCGTGCTGCACAAGCAGCGCAACGGTTTGTCGCCATACCGCTCAAAGTTGTAGTCAAACGTGATCTCGGAGCCGGCGGGTATGTCGCGCAGGGCAAACAGGCCGATAGCGAGCTCGCCGCGCACGAGCCACTTTTGGGTTTCCGCGTTTGGGTCGCACGAGTGGTTGACAAACCGCCCCAGGCCGCCCTTGCGGCAAGCATCGATGACTTCGCCGTTGCCCACGTTCATGAAGTAGTAGTGGCGTTGGCCGACCTAGGGATGGTGGGTGTGGGGTCGTGTGGGTGAGGAGGGGGGTGCATTGTTTTTGCCGACGTCCCTTTTTCTCTTCCCTCCCACCCCACCTCTCCCATACCTCTGCATAAAACTGCTTCCGCCGCGCGTACTCCTCCTCCTCCAGCACTTCCCCCACATACTCCACGATGAAGGCGCCCCGTGGGATGGCGTCCACTGCGAACAAACCGAATCCCTTCCTCCCCGCGCGCGCGGACGCAATCTTGGCGCCCTGCTTCCTCGTGAACTGTTGGTTGCCGCAGTCGCCATCGGTGGCGGCGTCGGCTGCGACACAGTGGCCGGACACGCACTCCACGTTGAGGGTGCGGTTGATGCAGTGGGGGCCGCACCCACGTGCGCTGCCACCACCACCCCCGCCGCGAATGGGTTCGCAGGCACACAGCATGACGTCGTCCTCGTGCATGACTTTGGCGTGGCGGTGGATGTAGACGTTGTCGGTGACGAGCTGCCAGACAGCGGGGCGGCGCGCGCGGCCGCCGCCGCCGGCGCCGCCGCCCAGGGCGGAGGGTTTGGGGGGGGCGTCGCCATAGTAGCCCAGGCCGGCGGGCCCCAGCTTGAAGGCGAAACCGGGGCGGGGGCCGGTGAAGGTGGGGGCGGGGTCAAAGGGGCCGGTGTAAAGTTCGGCGGGGGCGAGGGCCGCGTCCTGGTGTGTGAGGGAGGAGGAAAAATGTGAGCAAAACGACGTGCCCCCGCACAGCAAGCGCACGCCACCCTCCCTCTCCCTCTCTGTGTGTCGACAGCCCCACGGGGCGCTCCTCCACCAACATTCTCTCCCTCACCTCGGCCGCTGCCTCTGCATCAATCTCTTCATTGCTCTTCTCCTGGGGCGCCACGCAGGACGCGTACGTGGCCTCCGGGTTGAGTTCGCAGTACCTGTTGTGTGTGTGGGGGGTGGGTGGGTGTGAGAGCGGGTTTTGGAGGGACCGCCGAAACCGAATTCGGCGGTTTTTGCGCGCTGGCGACGCCGAAATGTGGTCCCCCCCACACGCCGTCCCCGCACCGCACACCCGCTCCAGCACACACAGCGCATAGGTATCACCCTTCCCTCTCTTCGCCACGCACGCACCACGGCTCGTTCTCTTGCAACGACTCCGCCACCGCGCGCGACACGCGGCGCCACTTGCCGCAGTCGGGGCGGTCACACTGCACCCACGTCGTGGTGGCCGCCATTGTGTGGTGTGTGTGTGTGTGTGTGTGTGTGTGTGTCAGGGTGGCGCGCGTGTTGTTTGTGCTGGGGCGCCACCCCCGCCCTTTGTTGTTGAATGCAAAGTGCCGAGTGCGAAGCGCCACTCCGCTCTCGGTTTTGTGTGGTGTGCTGCCTCTCTCTGTGGTGTCGTGTGCGGGTCTCCTCGCCCCCGCGTGCCCCGCAACCATGAAAGGAGACGACGGTGCGTGTGCCCTGCGCCCACCTGCGTGGCGTGCCGGGGAGGGGGAGGGCAAACGCTCGGTTTTCGCGCTCCCGCCGACGCAAATGCGCCGGCGGCAGAGCGTGTGACCCGCCTGCGACTCTGCCCACCGCCCTGCACGCGCCCCCATTCGCTGTCAACCGCAGTGGCCGAGCTGTCGACAGTTGGCCGTGGGGCGTGTGTCGCACGTGTGGCGGGCAAGAGGGGGCAGCCGTCTTGGGACGCGCGGCCGACACCTCTTTCTCTCACCGACCCTCCCTCCCCACACACCCACAGACACACCCTCCGACCCTCCACCCCCCCCCAACGAGGACCGCACCGCACGCCGAGCCCTGCGCACCCGGCGCCCTCCCTCCACCGCGACTCCTCGCGGCCCCCGGGGCGGCCGCCCCCCGGGCGCGCCCCCCGCGCGCCGCTCCCCCGTCGACGCCCCCCCCCGCGGCGCCCCCACCCGCCGCCCCCTGGCGGCCGCCACCATTGCGTCTCTGCCCCAAGACGTACTGCTGGCCGTGTTTGATTTGATTGGCGATGCGAGGGCCGCGCGCGACACGCTGCCTCTGGTGTGCAAATCTTGGGCCGCCCTGCTGGCGCGCCCGCTGCCGTTGTGGCGGGTGCTGGACCTGGACTTTGGGGCGGAGGCGAGGGCGGCCAGCCGGGAGGCGGGCGACGCGGGTGGCGGGGAGACGGACCCCCCCCCCACCGCGCGCGTGCGTGCTGCCCGCGTCCTGGCCTGGGCGCGCGCCCGCGGCGCGTGCGTGCGCTCGCTGACGGTGCGCGGCGACGCGGGTGGCGGCGACACCAAGTTTCAGGATGCCGCGGCGGCGGCTGCGGCAGCGGCAGCACGTGGTGCCGCGGCCCCCGACGCCCCCCCTGCCGCCCTCCCCGCCTCCCCACTCCCCTCCACTTCCCTGCACGACTTCACGCCTGACGACCTGGCTTCGCTCGTCACTGCCGTTGCTCCCGCCCTGACGGACGCCACGATTGAAAGGTGTGCCGACCTTTTGGCCTCCCCCCTCTGGGCGGCCCTCCCCTCCGCACCCCGCCTGCGCTCCCTGACAGTGCGCGGCCTGCGCGCGCCCTTGTCGGAGGATGACGTGACCGCTTTAACGTCCCTGCCAGCGCTGGAGGAACTCGTGCTAGATTGCGACCAGCCACCGGACGCGGCTGACGGAGAACCCGAACCCAAGTGGGGCCTCCCCTCGTTTCCCGACGCCCTGACTCGCCTCACCCGCCTGACCCACGTCACGCTGTCATGTCACTATGGCGTGACGTCGTTGCCGGACGGCGTGTCGGCCCTGGAAAAGCTGCAAGTGTTGAATCTTGACTTTTGCACGCTTGCCGCCCTCCCCACCTCCCTCGGCCGTCTGACCGCCCTCACCTCCCTGGACGTGGAAGGCAACATCTACCTGGGCGACACCTACCGCGACGGCCCGGGCGGTGGCGACGGCCCCCCGCGGCCGGGCGCGCCGCCCGCGCTGCCGCGGCCTGCCTTCCCACCCTCCCTGGCAGGCCTCTCCTCCCTGCGCTACATCAACCTCAACTCGTGCGGCCTGCGCTGCGTCCCCTCCGTCCTGGCCGAGTGTGGGGCGTTGGAAACGGTGGACCTGGAGGACAATGACCTGGGAGACGGGGGGGCGCCCCACCTCGGCCTCCCCCCCGCGTTTGCCCGCCTCTCCCGCCTGCAGTGCTTGAACATCGCGCAGTGCAAGCTGCCCGCCATCCCGCCCGTCGTGGAGAGGCTGGCAGGGTTGCGCATCCTGGACCTGACCAACAACCGGTTGACGGACGCGGGGTTGCCGGCGGGCCTGGCTAGGTTGCCACACTTGAAAGCGATCGGTTTAAAGAAAAACGCGCTCACCTCTGTCCCCGCCGTCCTTGCCGCCTGCACCGCCCTCCAAGAGATCTACTTGGAGGACAATGCCGACCTGGAGGTGGACGGCCCGCTGGACGGAGTGGCAGCGCTGCCCGCTCTCCGTGTTGTGATGATCGGCAAGCAGTGGGGCGCGTGGTCCCCTGCCTCCCTCGCCCACGTCGCCTCCCTGGCCGCCAGGTTGAGGGTGCTGCACCCGGGGCGGGATGTGCTGCGCATCTCGTACCCGGAGCGCGGCGGCGGTGGTGGTGGTGGTGGTGGTGGGGGTGGAGGGCCGCTGGCGGTCGGGGTCCAAGCGGGCGTGTGATTTGTGATTTGTGTGTGCCTCTTTTTGCTTTTTGTTCATAAACACTGACTTGATGCTGTTGTTTTCAACACTGATGCCTTCCGAGAGAACAAGGAGAACGGGAAGAGAGAGAGAGGGAGGGAATGGATGGGAAGGAAGGGAGCGACCGTGTGTGTCTCTCCCTGGCTGGTGAGCCGTTTTTTTCACGCCACCTCCACCACAACGCTTGGTCTCCCACCACTCACACGGCAGTGCGAGTGAGAAGAAACAACAAAACGGCGCAAAGTTGAAAAAACACAAAACAACACACACACCATCAGTGCGCAGTCACAAACGACACCCACGGCACATTCACCCCGCACGCGGCCGCCAGGATGGCCGCCCCCGCCGCCACCGCCACCACGGATGCAGCCGCGCTGAGTCTGGCGACTGCAGCGGTGGATTGAGTCGCGTCTGCCACCGCGCGGGAGGCGGTGCCAATGGCCGCCGCGTAGGATGCCATCGCGCCGACCGTCCCCCCCACAAACGCCACCATGTACGCTGCGGCGGCAGCAGCCGACGGCAACGCCAGGGCGGGCACAATCACAAACAGGGCGTCGGGTTGCAGGCCGTAGACGACGCCCGCGGCGAGGGTCCACCCCGTGGTTCCAGGTTTGTCAGTGGAGGGAGTGGGCGCAGCCGCCACAGCAGCCGCCTGCGATCCGTCCCCACTCTCTGATGCTGCTGCCCAGGTTTCATACAGCCCCACCGCCCCGATGGCGAGGAGGGTGCCGCCCACGGTGGCACTGCCGTATTTTGAAAGAGCAGGGACAAAAGACGTAAACCGATCCTTCAACACAATCATGGCCAGGCCCAGCATGAGTTGGCCGACACAGTGGCCAAACCCCCAGAGGCCGCCCAGTAGGGCGGCCGCGGTGTGGGAGCGGCCGACGGTGAGGGGGGTCAGAGCTGCGAGGTGGTCGGGGCCGGACAGGGTGTGGAGGCAGCCGGCGGCGAGGCCAGCCCAGGCGGACTTGGCGACGGCGGAGGTGACTGCGAGTGAAGGCGTGTGTGTGTGGGGAACGAGGTGGTGAGGTGGAGGCGGTGTCCCCCTTCGGACAACGAGGCATGTGCGACGACGCATTCCCCCCCTCTCTCTCTCTCTCTCACCTGCCAGCTTGGCCCCCACCACGCCCGCCGCCGCCGCCAGCGTGGACAGAGCGGGTGCGCCTCCCGGTGACGCGGTGTAGGCGACAGCCGCCAGGACAGCAGCCGTCGCCGCGACGCGCGCCGCGCGGCCAGCCGTCGACGGCAGCGGCGGCACGGGCACGGCGGCGGCGGCCGCGTCGGACGCAGCGGCGGTGGCCACAGTCAGGGGCAGCTCAATGCGGGTCGGTGAGACAGGTGGCCGGCCCAAGCGAGGCACAGGGGCGGCGGCAGGCGCGCGCACTGGTGTGCGGCGCTCCCGCGCGAGCGCGCGCCGTGGCGTGAGCGTGGTCGACCGCATTGGGGGTGGTGTGTGTGGACGGAGGTGAGGAGAGAGAGCGTGTGTGTGTGGTTTGCAGCGTGGAATGCGCGAGTCGCCCGCCCACACCGCGGCACGACCGACAAACAGAAACAAGGGCGAGAGAGTGTGTCGAGCAGCGTCGGCGTGTCGGCCGACCCTCTCTTTTGGCTCATCACCCCACACTCTCCACTCTCTCTCTTCACAGCCCCCACCGCCGCAGAGTTGCCTTGGCGGCCGCCGCCCCGCGCGCGCACGCCTCCTGCGACCGGCTCACGCGCCGCCGCCAGCGCGCGGCGGCCGCGTGGGCAGCCGCCGTCGTGCCTAGGGGCGGGTGGGGCAAGCAGGGTGGCGAGGACGAGGGGTTAAATGTCGTCTTTCCCTCCTCCCGGGGCCTCGGCCGATGGCTGGTGGCCGGCGGGGGCGTTGAGGGAGCGGTTGGCGTCGGGCGAGTACCTGACGAGCCGCTTCCCGCCGTCGGGGCGGTGCAGGTGGGCGATCACGGCCGCCGCCGACGCGGATGCGGTGGATTGGGCGTGGGCGGGATGGAGGAGGGTCTGATGGGAGGAGAGGGGAGGGGGTCAGTGGTGAGGAAAAAAACGCGCGCTGCCCTCGGGCGTCGAGCACGGTGGGGTGGCGTCCAGAAAACACTCTCTCTGCGGCTCCCCCCGTCCTTTTTTGACAGTCGACGCACTTTTTGGCGGGTGGTCAAGAGCGTGATATGTGGGGTCGTGCCAGCCCTGGGGCGGGTTGGGGGGTGCTGCGTGTTTTTGAGACAGTAGTTTTTGGTGAGAGCCGAACAAAAGCAGTCGCCGCATTGCTTTTCTCGTTGCGTGCTCTCGACGCGCCTCTCTCTCCACACTCTGACTCTCCGTCCCCAGTGCTGTCTGCACACATCTCACCACACCCGTGCTCGTGCACCGCGCGCGGGGTGGGCCGACCGCAGTCGGCACCCCCACCCCCCGCCGCCGCTTCTGCTCTCCCCGACCCACCCTCCACAATATGAAACTCCTCGGCAAACTGCCCACCGTGGGCGAGCCCGGCAAAGTCAAGATGGTGGCTGAAGACTGTGCGTGTGTGTGTGTTTTGTGTGGGTTGGAAGAAGAGGGAAAGCTTTTGATCAACGCGCCGAACCCCGACCCTCCGTCTCCACCCTCCCCTCCAGCCGAAGACATGTGGCACGCCTACAACCTGGTCCGCCCCGGCGACACCGTCACTGCCACCACGTTCCGCAAGGTGGCGCCCCCCCCCGGCGCGGGCGGCGTCGACGGCGCGCCGAGTGGGGGAGGGGATCGACTCAAACTCACCCTCGCCCTCACCGTGCGCGCCACCGAGTACGACCCCGCCGCCCCCTCGCTGCGTGTGTCGGGCACCAACGAGACCGAGTGTGCTGCGGTGAAGCTGGGAGCTCACCACACCCTTGAAGTCGCTCCCGGCCGCGCGTTCACGCTCACCAAGCCCGCCGGCTGGGACGGCGCCGACGTGGACCGCGTGCGCACCGCGTCCGATGTGGCGGCGACTGCCGACCTGGCTGTGCTGCTGGTGCAGGAGGGGTTGGCCAACCTGGTGCTAGTGGGTGCCGCCACCTCGCGCACTGTCGCCAAAATTGAACAATCCCTTCCCCGCAAACATGGCGCCGCCCTGGCGGGGCACGACAAAGCAGTGGCCAACTTCCACGACAAGCTGGTGGCAGCGTTGGTGAAGCACGTGGACTGGGGGATTGTCAAGTGTGTGCTGGTGGCGGGGCCCGGGTTTGCGAAAGACGCGGCCCGGGCCGCGGTGGCGGAGGCGGCTGTGCGGCTGGACATCAAGTGAGTTTGGGAGTGTGTGTGTTTTGTGGGGTGGATGAGAGAGAGAGAGAGAGAGAGTGAGGGACTGCTTTTGCTGTTCCTAACCCCCCAACCACACTCACTTTTTCCGACCCCCACCCCACCCCACCCCCACCCAAACACACAGACCGCTGCGCCAAAACATCGACCGCATCATCCTGGCCCACGCCTCCTGCGCCTACCCCCACGCCGTGCGAGAAGTGCTCGCCTCCCCCGCCGCTAAGGCCGCCGTCGCCGACACCGCCGCCGCGCGCGGGGCGGCCGCGCTGGACGCGTTCATGGAGACGCTGGCGGCGGATCCGGCCCGCGCGTTCTATGGGCCGGGGCACGTGGCGGCAGCGGCAGAGCTGGGAGCGATTTCAACCCTCCTCCTGTCCGACTCGCTGTTCCGGTGTGCGTCTCCCTCGAAACGGGCCGCTTACACCGCCCTGGCGGATGACGTGCGGGCGGCGGGGGGGGGCGTCCACATCCTGTCGGCCGCTCACGCGAGCGGGGAGGCGCTGGACCGGATAACAGGGGTGGCAGCCTTGTTGCGCTTCCCCGCGCCCCAGCTGGAGGATGCGGAGTTGGCAGATCCGTTTCAGTGAGGGAAAGAAAAGTGTTTGTGTAGTCGTAAAGAAAAGTGCTGTGTTGTTTTTTGACGACGAAAAAACTGGTGTCACAATCGAACGTTTTTCTGTTCGCGCCCGTTCCTCTCCAAAGGGGGCGCCCCCCTCCCTCCTCCCACTCAATGGAGCGACCCTTCGATGTTGCCGGCCTGTTTGCTGCCGCGTCGACGCCACCCGCCGGCCCGCCACCGCGCGGGGGCGGCGCGATGGCAGCCGACCGGGACGGCCGCGTCTACGTGGCCACCCCCGAAGGTGGCCTGGCGGTGGCGGACGTGAGGGAGTGGTTGCTGGGGGACAATGTGAGGGAGAGACAGAGGGGAGGGGTGGAAACGAAACCGATGCGACGACGAAAACAACCGATGCGCGCTCACCCTCTCGACCCACCCTCTCTCACCCAGCCTCCGTCCCCCCCCCCCCCCCGTGCGCCGCCTGCGCCTCCACCCCCCCCTCGACTTTGACGTCGCATTCTTCGCCCTCTCCCCCGACGGCGCCCGCGCCGCCCTGGCGGGGCCGGTGTGTGGGAATGGAGGTGGCGGCAGCGACAACAGCGACACGATCGCTGCTCGCGTCGTCGACCTCGCCACCGCCCGCTCCACCTCTGCCGCCGACGCAGACGTCGAGTCCGCTCCCCTGGCGTCCCCCCTGTTCTCGTCCCGCCCGGGGCTGAGGCTGCTGCAGGTGAGCTGGCACCCTCGCTCGCCGTCCCATGTTGCCCTCCTAACCTCAGACTCTGTGCTGCGCCTGTACCGCACCACCGCGTGCGCCGCCACCCCGGAACAAGAGTTCGACCTGGTGGGCGTGCGCGGGGGTGGTGGCAGGCTGGGGTTGAGCAACGGTGGTGGCGGCGGCGGCGCGCGCGGCGCGGCGGCCGCTGCCTTTGGTTTTGGATCCGACGCCCCCCTGTGGGAACGGTTCACGCTGTACGTGGCCGCCACGGATGGTGCGATTTTTTCGGTGTGCCCGGTGGCTCCGTTTGGGTCGGCCCTGCCAGGGCGTGTGGCGGCCGACGTGGTCGCAGCAGCGGCAACAGGCGACGCCGAAACGCGCGCCTGGGTGCAGCGCGCGTTGCCCGACGCCACCCCCACAGACACCACCACCATCACACGCATCGCTCCACACGCCCTGGACGAGCACGCGCCCGCGGTGGCCGGCCCCCTGCCCGTGTCTGCGCCGGCTGGCGTCGACGCGCGCCCCGTCCCCACCCCCGACACCGCGTGCGCCGCCCTCGCCCTGTCCTCCGGCCCCGGCGCCCTGGCCCTGCTGCTGGGCACGGTGCGCGGCCTCGTCGCCGCCCTGGCGGTGACTGGGGACGCTGGGCCAGCCTGGTGCGCCTCCCCCCCCCGCGTGGCGCCCGCGCCGCGCGGCGGCGTGGCGGCAGTCAAGTCGGTGTGCCGGTCGGTGGGACCTGTCTCCGGCCGGCGAGCCCTGCTGCTGGACGTGATTGACGGGCTGGGCGGCGGTGGTGGCGGCGACGACGATGACGACGACACACCCTCCACCCTCCTCCTCCCCGATGCTGACGCCGCCGCCCGCGCCTACGCGGTGCGGGGCACGTGCGCCTACGCCCTGGACATCGACTGGTTGCCCGCCCTGGCTGCGCGGCTGGCGGGCGGGGGGGGGCGGCGCGGGGCTGCCGCGCGCGCGCGCTCGTGAGCTGCGGCGCGGGCCGGGCGCCCAGGCTGGAGTGGCGCCAGTGGCAGCGACTGTGGTGACAGCTCCGCCTGCCGACGGAGGCTTACTCCTCCTGCTGCCTGGCGGCAAAGCCGCCCTGGCGCGGTGCGCGCGCCCCGCGGGCGCTGCGTCTGCCGCCGCGGCAACGCTGTCGCCCGCACCACCGGTCGCCGCCCACCCACACCCCTCCCCCGCCCTGGCCCGCGTGCTGGCGTCCGCGCCCCAGCCGGTGGAGAGGCAGCCTCTGAGCGGGGAGGCGGATGATGCGGCGACGCCGGCGGGCGCAGCGGCTCTCGCCGAGGGGGTGGCGTTGCTGACAGCTGCCCACCTCGATTTTGGCCATGCAGCTGCTGCCGCTGCTGCTGGGGCGGGGGCAGACTTGCTGGCTGCAGCCAAGGAAACGACTGCCGCGGCTGCCGCGCTGCGGGAGAAAGCGGAAGTAGCATTAAAAGAGCGCAAGGCGTCTTTAACCCCGCGCGTGCGCCGCGCGGCGGCCCTCCAAGCCAACCTGGAAGCCCGCGCCCGCTTGCTGGCCAGGCTGGTGTGGTCATTACCGCGTCCTCCGACTCTCACGGAGGCGGCGCTGGCGAGGCGGGAGCTGCCGGCGTTGGACGCGGCGGCAGCAAGTGTCGCCGCCGACGTTTCCAGCCTCGCGCGCCGCGCGGCCGCGCTGCACCTGGCCCCCGCGCCGCCACCCCCGCCTGCTGTCGCCACGGTCCCTCCTGCCCAGCTGGCCCGGGCCCGGGCGGCGGCGGCTGAGGCGGCGACCGTGACCGCGCGCGCGGTACGGCGGTTGGCCGAGGTGGAGGCAGCAGTCGCGGACGCGGAGGAGGAGGAGGTGGGGGTGGGGTGGGGGTGAGAGAGGCGTGGTGTTGGTGGACAGTTCAGCTAACACTCTGCAACACGGAGAAATCAACAAACGCGACGACCGCAACAGGAGGGGACGTTCAACGTTGAGAGGCCGCGTCGTCGCACAAAAAAGCCCTTCCTCTTTCTTTTGTTCTCTCCACGCCCAGGTGGGGACGCACGCTCTTGCTCTTGCAACATGCGTGCACCCACCCTCATCACGCTCCCTGGCGCGGCGGCGTGGCGGCCGACCACCGCGCTGGCGCCCACACGGCGGCCGGCCAGCGCTCGGTGCGTTTGGGAGGGGGACCGTTTTTGTGACGTGTGGCGACTGGGAGTCGCTGCCAGCTGCACGTGCTTTAGATGCAAGCACGCTGGAGGCGGCATGCGCGCGTTTCTTGGGTTGGAGGGGGGGAGGGCGCTCAAAAAACAGCATTCGTTCCGACGCCCCGACCGACAGCGCCCCACACACTCCCACACCCAGCCTCCCTCCCACCCTGGCCGCCGCCTCCTCCGCCCCGGTGGGCGAGTCCGCCCCCGCCCAACCCTCGTCCTCGTCGGCCTCTACCCCTCCCATCACCCCTTGGTGGGAAAACCACGACCCCCTGCCCAACGTGCTCTCCGTCCACTCCCTGGACGACCTCCTGACCGCCCTCGCCACCGCGGGCGACAGGCTGGTCGTCGTCGACTTTTTTGCGTCCTGGTGCCGGGCGTGCAGGGGCGTGTTTCCCAAGGTGATCGCGGCCGCCGCGGCGCGCCCCGACATTCTGTTTGTCAAGTGCGAGTTTGAGGAGAACAAAGCAGTCGCCCGCGTCATGGGCGTCAAAGCGCTGCCCACATTCCAGTTCTTTCGGGGACCCGATGGGCGGTTGGAGTCGTTGACGGCGGGGCCGTCGAAAGCGGCGGTTTTAACCGCTGCCATCGAGCGCCACTCCGCGCCGCGCTGCCTGCTGGGGGGGGACGACACGCCCGCGGTGGGGGCGCCCGAGCTGGTGACGTACAAGGCGAGCCTTGGGGGGTGACAGACGGAGTAGAAGAGAGAGAGAGGGTTTTGGTGTGGTGTGTCTTCTTTTCGTCCTCCGCTCGTATTCGTATTCGTTTTTGGTTGTCTGTTTTTTACGTACAAACAATTCTCTTCCCCTTCTTTCCACACTCTACACACTCACGGCGGCACCCCCGCCGCGTCCCGCACCGCGGCCACCAGGGCGGCGGCGTCCAGGTGGCCGCCGCCGCTCTCCTCGACTTGCTGCAGGTGTGTGGCCGCCGCTGCAGCCGCCGCCACCGGCACCTTAACCGCTTTGGCCGCCGCCACGCCATGCTTGACCGCGTCCATCAGCTCCGCCACCGCGGCGTCGGGGGGGGCGGGGCGGGAGGCGGGGTCGGCCATGCGGCGCGCGGAGGACGCGGGGCCGAGAGACAGCGCCGCGCCGACAGTCCCGGCAAGCTCTGACGCCAGCCGCGCCACCAGGACACGGGCACGGGGCACGCGCATTGCTTCGGCAGCGACCATGGCTTCCGCCGTGGCTTCCAGGAGGCCGGCTGTCAGGAGGGCGGACGCGGCGGCCAGGGCCGCGCCCGCGCCTGCGTCTTCGCCAAGATCGACCACGTCAGCACACAGCGGAGCCAGCAGGGTGGCGGCTGCGGTGCGAGGCACCGGCGCCCCCGCCACAAACGACACCAACGCCAGGCGGCGGGCGGCGTCGCCTCCGCCGGCGATGTGAGCGGTGGCGAGCGGGCAAGCTTTGTTGGCTTTGGCCGCGCCCGCGAGGGTGGCCGCACTCGCGCCGGCGAGCAGCACCAGGGCCAGAGGAGGGCGGTCGGTGGGTCGAGGGGCGGCGGTGAGAGCCTTGATGGCGGCGGTCAGGGCGGCGTCGGTGGGGAGGTAGAGGAGAATGATGTCGGCGTGTTGAGCGAGGGCTGGGGACGGGGTGGTGGTTGGTGGTGGTAAAAAGGAGGAAAAAGGGCGGTCTCTCTCTCTCTCTCTCTCACTGCACCCACCTGCCAGATCAGCCACCACTTCCGCCCCCGCGGGTGCGTCGTCGCTCGCACTGCGCCGCGCCTCCTCCGCCTTGGGCGGCGGCGCCAGCAGCAAGGGCGCCGCGTACGGAGGGCTGGGGGCTGCGTCGGTGGAGGCAGTGGCATCGACTTCGGCGTCCAGGAAGGCGGCAAAAGCGGAGGTGAGCTCTGGGAGTGGAAGAGGGGAGGGTCGGTTGACGAGGGATGTGGACGGGTCGCCGTGTCGTCTCAACCCTCCCGCCTCCTCCACCAACCTGCAGTCAGCGGCGTCGCCACGCCGACAAAGCCAATGTTGAGCGGCATGGCGTCGCGCCGTGGGCGGGAGGGCGAGTGAGAGAGAGCCGCGGCCGTTTCTTTTGGAGGAAGAGAAAAGAAGGGAGAAGCCATGTGTGAAGGCAAGGCGCCTAGCCTGTAGAGACCGGATTGTAGGCCGTCTCTCTCCCGACCGCCGTTCCCAAGCCGCTGCCCCCCCCTCACGAGAGACGGCCGAGAGAGAGAGAGAGAGAGAGAGAAGCAAGAGAAGCACACTCACACACACACACCTTTTTTTGGGGACGAAACTCTGTCGTTTGAAAACAAGGGTCTGTTATTGCACAGCGTTTTTCTTCTCGTTATTGTTGGTTTTTTGATTTTCTTTTGTCCTGCCCCAGCACAAGGCGGGCGGCGCCGCAACAGCCCAAACGCCGCGGCCACGCCGCCCCGGCCAGAACAGATAAAAAAGGGTGGGGGGGGGGGGAGGGGCGGGGAAAAGAGGGAAGAGGGGAGCGCGCGTGAACTCGCGCGACCCCACACCGCCCCCCAAAAATTCACGCCGCCCCCGCCCCCGCACGAGAGGGCCCGCTGGAGAATTATGGGTGGTCCCGCCTCGTCATTTTGTGTGTTCGCCGTCGGTGGGGGGGGGTTCGCCCGGGGGTTGCCTTGCGGCAGGGAAGCGCGCAGCACGGGGGCGGGCGCGCGCAGGAGCCAGACGGCCCGCGCGCGCGCACCCCTCCCGCCGCGCCACTCCCCACCACACCGAGCCCCCGTCCGCCCGCCTAGGCAGGTCAAAAAAATTGGGTTATTCTTCTCAAGATCTCGCTCGCTCTCACTCCGCTGCAGTGTGTAAAAGGGGTGTGGGATTGGTCTGGAAGGAGGGGAAGGGGGCGGCCGGTGTCACGCGAGGGGAGGCGGGAAGGCGCGCGGTGGCGCCACCACGCCGTGCCTCCGCCATGACCACGCCCACCACATCACACCCACTTCAGATGGAGCGCGCCTCGGGGGCCTGAGTCTCGTTGGTGCCGGCCGGGCGGTGGACGAGCATGCCCGCGGTCTGGACCTGGCGGTCGGGGTCGAAGGCGACGAGGCGGATGTAGGCGTTGGGGAAGGCCTTGGTCGCGTTGGAGATCTCCTTGAGCACCTGGGACGAGTCGGTGCAGCCGAACATGGGCAGCTTGTACATGGTCCAGTAGCGGTTGTCCTGGTAGCAGTTAGTGATGGCGATGCGCGACGCGTTGGTGTCGGCGACGTACGCGATCTCGGGGTCGGCGAACTCGAGGCCGGGCACCCACCCGTTGCGGGTGATGTAGTCCACCTGCTTGGCGACGGCCGCGTCGTCAAGGGGGGGCAAGTAGGAGAAGGTCTCGAAGAACTGGGGGGTGGGGAGGGAAGAGGGTGAGGACAGGGAGGCACGGACCGCGTCGGCCGCCGCGTTAGGGAGGGGAGGCCAAGAGGGTGGCCAAGAGGGGTGAGGAAGGGACCGCGCGAGCCGCGCGAGCCGCCGCCGGGCGTTGGTGGTGAAAGTTTCTCGCCGCTCGTCCCCCCGTCCACTCGCCGCTCGCGGGCGGCGCGGGACGCCGGCCGGGGCGCATTGCCGGCCTGTCCCCGCCAGGCGCCTCAGGTGGAGTCGCGCTGGTCAATACGGGGGCCCCATGCGAAGGACGGGGGAGGTGGGCGGCCGCGGGCGGCGGCCGAGCAGCGCGCGCCGCCTGCGCAAAAAAAACGGGTGCGAAACACCTGCTCTTACCCCGTCGCCAGCGCCTGCCGCGCCCTACGTTGCCGACCCCGCCCCAACCAGCACGCGCGCAAGCACTGTCACTTGCGCTGTGGGGCGGGTGGGAGGCGCGGCACGCGGGGACGGAGGCGAGGGGAGGCGGGCGACCGAGGGAACGTGCGGCACCAAGAGGCGAGCGACCGATCCCAAACCAACGCCCACCCAGCGCGCGCGCGGCGCTCCCGCCTCCCCCGCACCCACGCATTGGCGTGGCTGCAAGCAGCCACCACCGTGGTCGAGGGCGGCGGGGGCCGGTGGGGGCGGCGGGCGGCGGGAGAGGTGGGTGTAGGGTCGCTGCGCGGCAACGCCAGCACGCCGCCGCCGCCTCGCGCCGGGCGCCTCTCCCCAGCTGCCGCTCCCACCGGCTTGACAACCGCAGCCACAGGTGGTGGACTGAGCTGGCAATTCGGAGAGGGGGGCGGCAGGCACACACACACACAACGCGAGGACGCCGCCCGCGCACAACCACCCCCCATTTTCCGCCCCGCGCGCCGCCCAGCTCACCTTGTTGCCAGCGGCTTTCCACGTGCGCATGGCGACGGCCTTCTTGGGGGCGACGGTGGGGACGGCGACGACGGCCGTGGCGGATTTGAGGGCGAACATGACGAAGAGGTTTTGGGGAGGGTGAGGCGCAGAAGTAGAAAATGCGAGCCGAAGTGTGAGTTTTCCTCTTTTTTTGGTCGAGGTTCCTCCCCCAAAACTCCCTCCAAACCTACTACACGACGCGTGGGCCGCGGGGGGTGGCCGGGGTCCGATCAACGCAGGCCGACCTGGTGGAGCGATCCCCCAGGTCGGCCCCGCGTTTGGTGTGGTGACCTGGATCACCACCGCGCCCCTCCCCGTCTCTGCTCCCCGTGGTTCTCGACGCGAGGGCGGCCACCCGCGCCGCCCTCCACCACGCTCTGGCGGCGGGCGTGGCTCCCTCGCCCTCACTCACACATCGAGCCTGCAGTGGTGTTGTTTGGGAAGGGCGCAACAAAGCTTTTCACACGGCGCACGCCGTGTTTTTGGTGCCACCGCACGCGCGGTGGAGCCCGGCAAAAGGCGCGGCCAGCTGTTTTGCGCCCACACACCAAGGTGTCAAGAAAAAATGTCGTCATCGAAAGCCAGGTGGAGCATGGTCTTTGTTGGAGGTGGTGGTGGGTGGAAAACAAACGAGCGCAAAACCCGGTGCGCGTCCCGAGTCGTTTCCACCGTGTGGCAATGGCTTGTGTGTTGGGGAAAAAAGGGGCCCCAGAACTCGTAAACAAAACGTCACTTTTCGGTGCCGAGCGTCCACACGGTGGTGCGAGCCAGGCACAGACCAAGACTCCCGCTCCGCACGTGGTGCAAACGAGCCGGCCAAACTCACACAGAACGCGCGACACATTCCTCACTTTTTCGCGCGCGCGCGCGCGCGACCTTCTCAGCCTCCGCCTCCACAGGTGAGTACCCTCCCCACGCCTCCCCCGCACTGTTCGTGGTTGCGTATGTCTCGTGTCGACAAGCGTTCGGGTGGGTCGAAAAACAGGCGTCCCGGGTAAGCGTGTGCCCACCCCCCCTGCTTGCTTTGCCCAGGGTGATGTCGCGCCGCGACGTCCCTCCTTTCCTCGCCTCCTGCACACCGCCCTGCGCTCGCCTCACCCCCTCATGTCCTGCCTTGTCACAAGGCGGACAATCAAACACGCCCCCCCACGCCGGCAGGAGGCGCCAAACGCCGCCCTTTGTAGGCATCCTGCACTCGCACAGGCTCGCTTCAACGCGCGCTCGCCCCATTTTGACCCACCCCCCACCCAGGCTCTCTCTCGCGCCCATTTAATGCGCGCCCTCTCCATCCTGCTACTGAGCGTCGCGGCCGCGTCAGCCTTCAACCTGAGCGCCCTCAAGCCCAATGTCTCCTCCTTTTCAAAATACACAATCCTCGAAGACGCGCGCGACGCACTCCAAGCCAAGCTGCCCGACGCGGGCGGCAAGCTGGCCGCCGCCCGCGATGCGGTTGAGGCCAAGTTTGTAACCAACAAGACGGTCAACCTGTACACTGATGCCGTGACGAGTGGTGGCGTCAAGAAATGTGTGCCCACCGGCGTCCAGAAACTGATCACCATGGGCCAAGTCGTCAACGGCGAGTACTTTGGCGTGCTGCGCACCATTGATGGCAGCGGTGGGGGCTACGTGTATGCTCCTGTGGAGCCTTCCAACCCGTACGCCCTGCCGTCGAACGGGGCCACCGTCAACGCTGCAGGCGCCGCCCTGGGCCTGCGCGCCGCCATCCAGTACTCCCCCAACCCCGACATCCCGACTGTGCACCTGCGGGACGGCAAATACTACATGGTCAGCCACCGGGAGACGTGTCCGGGGGGGTTGGACATGGTGGAGCTGGCGGCAGACAAGATTACGGGAGAGCTTGTTGCTGTCAACACCACCAACGTCGACTTCTCCAAAGACCCTTGGGATGGGGTATGGTATCCCTGCAGTGGTAAGTAATTTTGAAAAGAGCGGAGAAGGAGAGGAGGAAGGAGAATGAGCGTTGAGTTTCCGCACCGTCGCAGCGGCGTCGCCGCCACTGCCCACTAAACCACCCTTCTCGCTTCGTCTTTGCTTCCCGTTTTCACACTCATACACCCACACCTGTCCCTACAGGCTCTGTGTTCCCTTACGGTGACATCCACCTGGGTTCGGAAGAGTTTGAACCTGATTGCCGCTACACCGATGCGACCGCCAACGCGGATCGGAGTTCCAGCAGCCTCGGCGCCTTCTGGACAGCGGGTGTACTGGGACAACTAGCTCAATGGAGCCTTTACCAGAACTTATTCTTTTCGGACGGCGGCGTGAACTACTCGCCCGGCCAAAACCTCGCGTCGCCTCCGCTCGCCGGCGTCGTCCAGTTCACGCCCAGCGCCAACGCCAACATTCCGCCGACCGTCGTCTATCCTCCAGGCGCGTCTGTGTTCAATTGTTACAGCTACGGATGGACGCCGGCCGTGGATCCGACGCCCAAGGCTGCCGCGATCGGCGGGCCCAATGCCAAGGTCACAAAGTGGCTCACCCTCGGCCGTATTTCTCACGAGGTTTCTGTCCTGCTGTGGGACGGCCACACCGTGTTGATGGGGGATGACCAGGTGAGTGAGGGTGGGATGGGCGTGGGTGGCGGTTGACGACCCCAAAAGCTTGTTTTTTGTTGTGAGTCTCACCCCTTCCCTCTTCCCCTTTTCCCCCACGCCCCTCCCACAGATCAACGGCATCCTGAACATGTTTGTCGCCGACGTCAAGGACGACCTGTCCTCCGGCACCATCTACGCCGCCAAGCTGTCCAACCAATCTGGCGGCGCGCCCAACGGCCAAGGCACCGAGTGGGATGTCTCCTGGGTGCGCCTTGGCCACGGCAAGCAGGGCAAGCTCAAGTCGATAATCAACACGATCCAGTTTACGGACATGTTTGAAACGGCAGACGTGATCGGTACCGGCGTCACTGCCGCCTGCCCTGCCGGCTACACCCTGCTGTCCACGGTCATGGCGGGGTCGTCCACCTACCAGGTGCCACCGCCTCCCGGCAACACCAACACGTACAGGTTCCTGGAGTGCCTGAAGATCAAGCCCGGCATGCAAGACGTCGCCGCGTTTTATGAGACGCGGCGCGTGGCCGGCATCCTGGGCGCCACCATGGAGTTTGAGAAGCTGGAGGGCGTGACTTACAACCCCAAGCTGAAACGTGCCTACGTCGCGCTCGCTCGTTTGGCGGGCGGCGCGCTCGATGGCGCCACCACGACCCCGCCGTGGCGGTTTGACCAGGTCACCGCCAACGACATGCGCCTGCCCCCCAACCGGTGCGGCGCCGTCATGGAGCTGGACTTGGGCCTGGACTGGCGCCCTAACAAGATGCGCGTCATGCTGGCGGGCACGGAGACGGAGCAGTTTGGCCAGTCCAGGGGCCGCTGCGCGTTTGACCAGATCGCGGGCCCCGACAACATTCATGTCGTCCCCGGCACGTCCACCCTCATCATCGCGGAAGACGTGGACCCCGATCGTGGGCACGTTAACAATTTCATGTGGGCCTACGACACGTTGCGGCCGGAAAAGGGGCTTGTCAGGTGAGTGGGTGAGCGAGCGAGAAGCGGCGGCGACGCAGGCGCGCCGCCCACCATTCTCTCATCCAACCACCACCTTTCCCCCCCCATTCTCACAGGATTGGCATCGCCGAATACGATAGCGAATTCACCGGGATATACGTCAATTTTATTGGCAAAGATGCGTACCTGTTTTACGCAATTCAACACCCCAGCGCGCCGCCCGCCCAGGAGCCCGCGATGTTGGGCTACAGCAGGCCTGGCTACATCGGCTACATCGGCCCGCTGCCGTCCTTCGTCATGACGGGCGTGCCTGCCGCCTCCTTGCAGGAGGGCGTGCTGGACGCGGCCACCGGCAAGCAGCTGTCGGCGGAGCACATCGTGTGGCGCGAAACCAAGACGCTGCAAACCCTCGACTTTGAGCCGCTGCTGTACACGGCGCCCGCTGTCGACACCTACAACGACATCCCCACGCAGACGACGAGTGCTGTGTGCGGGACGAAGCTGCTGTGATTGTTTCCTTTTCTATTTTATGATGACATTCTCCCTTTGACTGATTACTTACATAACCTGAACACAACACCCACTTTTTGATCAAATCAGCCCGTCGTTCCCAGGTAGAAAGAAAAAGCAAGAGTTGGTCCATGTCCGGAAACGAACCTTGTCTTCTTTCTTCCGTCCTTTCAACGTCGGAGCTTTTCGTGACGAACACATCCCGAAAACGCCTGTGTAAAACCCAGTACGCCCCACACAAGACCCCCCACCCCATTTTTCACACAATCAAACACGTGCTGTTCAGATTCCGGTTGGGGTCACCCGCCTTTTGACAGCACGGCTGGCACCCGTTGCAAAACAGGCCCGTCCCCAGCGGTCCCGGCAGCGTCAACAAAAACGCGCCGCCGCCTTGAAACACGGGGCACGCCGGGTCGCACGGCGCACACCCGGGGGCAAAGCAGGCGCCTTGGTTGAAGTAGGCTTCCGGGCAGTGAACAAGAGCCTTTTTCGCCTTGAACTGCAGTAACGGCAGCATTGCTGCGACCTGAGCGCACGACGGCCCGGTGCACAGCGCCGACGTCGAGTTGGCGCCCGCCCCAAACGTGTACCCCGCCGCGTGGTCCAGCAGCGGCTTCCAGGCGGCCAGGTCGTCGGTCAGGATGGTGGCGGTGCTTTGGCCTGGGTTGGGGGGTGAGGTGGGTTTTGTGGTGCCAATGCTGTGCGCGCGGGTGCGGCGCCGCCGACGCTCTGTGCTTGCTTTTTTCGCCGCTCCCCGCGCTCACGCGTCTCAAACCTCTTGCATGGTGTGCTGCCGCGTGCGCACAGGGAGACAGAGGCTGTCAACGCAGTGCTTTGAGCTTCGTGTAACCCCCAATGTCGCGCCGCGGGCGCCCACCCCCGCGACCGCGCGCACGCACCCGGCTGTACAGCACACACAGACGTCACAAACACACCAAACCATCTCCCCATACCTCGGACGCGTTGGCCGGCTTGCGCGGCAGCAGGGTCGCGTTGAAAACCGGCCAGGGTTTGGACGGCAGGGCGGCCGCGGACGCGGTGGCCAGCAGCAGGGTGAGGAGGGCTGGGGTTGGTGTCATGTTAAAGTTTTGGCGGGCAGCAAAAACAGTGGTCGGGCGTTTGTGGTGTTTCGAGTGACGACGACGACGACGCACAAAAACTCGGCGTCCCCCATTCGTTGCCTTTCCACGAACCGCTCTCTCTCTGTCGGTAAACCCGCGCTCCCACCTTCCCTTTCCCTCACCGGTGTCACTCGCCTGACACCGCCCTCACTGTGCACGCGGACCGGAGCGCGACCCGGCCCCTCTCCAGCAAGCGGCGCCTCCTGCCTTTTTTCCTCTCCAATGCGGCTGCATCTCGCTCGCCGCCCCCTGCCCCCCGCCACCAGCGCCGCTCGCCGCCCCCGCGCCCCCGTCCGTGTCGAGAGCCGCCGCGTGACCGTCAGGGCGACCGGCGACCTGCCCGAACTCCCTGCCACGCCCCAACCACTGCCCTACCCACCGCCCGTCGACGACTCCTCCCTCGACGAACACACACGCTGGCTCCTCTCTTTTCTGCCCTTTTCACGTCTGTCCCTCGATGCGGCCACCTGGCTGGCAGCGTCCGCGTCGTCTACGACGCTGCAGGATGGAGAGGTGGTGCAGGCGATCGGCGCGCCTGCGTCGTTGTTCGTTCTCCGCGCAGGCGCGTTGACAGTGGACACACCCCCGCCCGCCGACGCCATCCTCACCCTGGCCTCCGACGCCAGCGGCGAATACACACGTCGCTCCTACGTCGCGGGCCCGGGCGCCGCGTTTGGCGCGGCCGACGTGCTTGCAGGGCGCCCTGCTCCGTTCGCCCTCACTGCTGGCCCAGGCCCAGCCACCATCCTCACCATGGATGCAACGCTGTTGGACGAGCTGGCCACCCGCTTTCCTGGCGCCGAACGCGAGCTGCTGGTGGGCACCGCGGACGCGGGCGCGGTGGATGCAGCCGCGGCGCGCGCTGAGTTGGCAGCTGCCGCGAGCCGTGCCGCCGCGCTGCAGCCGTACCTGGTGACCGCGCCCAAGCGCGGCATCGTGGGCCGGTCCAAGTGAGTTTGGTTAAGGGGTGTCTGGTTGGTGTGTGTTCCTTTTTCTTTCAAAAAACAAAACTATTAACCCCTTTTTTAACCCCCAGATACGCCGACCGCCTGCGCCGCGCCATCGTCACCGCCGCGCGCGACCCATCCCGCCGCCCCGTCATCGTGTACGGAGAGCCGGGGCTCGGCAAAGACAACGTGGCCGCGTTGATCCACTACGGATCCCCCGCGCGCCGCCACCCGATGGTCGTCGTCGACGGCGCGCGCGTCACGCGCGCCGACCTGTGCGGCAAGGGCGCGCGCAGGGGGCTGCTCGCCCCCCTGGGCGACGGCACGTTGTTGATAAATAATGTACACACCGCGTCCAGGGACGTGCTTGACGTGCTGGTGCAGTTGCTGGCGTCAGGGGAGTATGTGCCCTCCCCCTCGCCGCGCCGCGCCGCCGGTGCGGGCGGCCTGGCACCCCAACCCATCCTGCGGTCGCCCGCCCGCATCATGATGACGGCAGAAGCCGTCATCCCTCGCCTTGACGGCGCTGCCGTCGTCGTCAAAGTGCCCCCGCTTCGTGTGCGCCCTGCCGACATCAAGCCTTTGGCCGATTTCTTCCTGCGTGAATACGCACGCGAAACGGGGGGCGCGCCCGCCGTCCTCACCGCCGCCGCCCTGCGCCAGCTGGAGTCGCACACGTTTCCCGACAATGTGGCCGAGTTGAGGGCGGCGGTGGAGCGGGCGGCGTCGCAGTCTGGCTCCGCCCCCGAGCGCGGCGACGGCGCGCTCGCGTCGGCAGACACGGGGCCCCGCGTCAGGCGCGTCGGCAGCGCGCCACGCGCCCCCTCCGGCCCTCTGCCCTCCCGTCTGGCCCCAGCAGCCACCCTGACATCGTTTGAATCGGCCTCAGTCCTCGGCTCGGCCGTGCAAATCACTTCTGATGCCCTCTGGTTTGCGGCCGGCGACAAAGACCGCGGCCGCACCAACCTGCTCACCCTCTTTCCTCAACTCCGCACCCTGCTGCGCTCCGACTTTTGGTGGCGCGACCTGGCGTTCAAAATCGTCGTCCCTGGGTATGCACTGTACGTCGCGTACCTCTTCCTCGGCCCCCAAGACCGCGCCCACAACGCTGGGCTCAACCTCTTCTGGGCCTGGTTCTGGCCAGGCATGTTTGCGATTTACCCTGCCGTAGGCCGCATCTGGTGCATGTTCTGCCCCTTTATGGCTTACGGTGAACTGGTGCAGCGCGCGCGCATTGCGATGGGCGCCAACCTCCAGAAGTGGCCGCGCGACGAGATGGAGACGTGGGGCCCCTGGTTTCTGTATGGCCTGTTCTACGTCATCCTGGTGTGGGAGCAAGTGTGGGAGGTGAGTAGTTGTGTGTCTGTGTGGGGTGGGAAGATAGAGAGAGGGGGTTGATGTGCAGGCTCTTCTTCACTCACCCCCTTTCCCCCTCCCACACAGCTCTCCAACCACGCCTCCCTGTCCGCCTGGCTCCTGCTCATCATCACGGCGGGCGCCGTGATTGGCTCCTTCTTCTATGAGAGGCGCATCTGGTGCCGGTTTCTGTGCCCTATTGGTGAGTGATCGGATGTTGAAGAGCAGAAACGCGGACGATGAAAATTCAACGTCGTTTTTCATTTCCCCCCACCCCCACCTCCCCCCTCACAGGCGGCATGAACGGCCTGTTCGCCAAGCTGGCATTCACCGAGCTGCGCGCGCGCAAGGGCGTGTGCACCGCCACGTGCTCCACGTACGGCTGCATCAAGGTGTGTGAGAGAGAGAGAGGGAAAGAGTGTTGGAAAAGAGTGAACGAAAAAAACGCAACGCTCACCACACCACACACCCAACCACCAACAGGGCAACACCACGCCCGTCCCCCCCGACGGCCTCGTCAACCCGGGCTGCCCCATCGGCTCCCACCCGGGCAACCTGGTGGACAACAGGCATTGTGTTCTCTGTGCTGATTGTCTCAAAGCCTGCCCCCACACCTCGGTCGAAGTCAGGCTGCGCGCCCCGGGCGCCGATATCCTGCGCACGGACACGCACGACGCCAACGTGCCGGAGCTGGCCATGATGTTCATGCTGCTGGGTTCGGTGTTTGTGCACAACCTGCCGGGCCTGTCTGATCAATTCACTGGCGGGCGGGTCGACTGGCTGGATGCGGCGCCCACGTTTCTGGGGCCGCATGCTGCCGTGGTGGCGGGGTTGTTGGCTGCTCCGGGTGTGGTGGCGTGCGGTGTCGACGCCGCGTCTCGTGCAATCGCGCGGCAGTCTGTCGGGGCCGCCGCTTATCGTCCGCCCCCGCCGTTTGTGCGTTTGGCGTACGGGTGGTTGCCGTTCACGTGGGCCGCCATTTTGGCCCACTATGAAGACTGGGGCCTGTCCGAAGCCGGCACAGTGGCCCGCGTGGCGGCACTCGGCCTCGGCTTGCCGCCCGCCTGGGTCGACCGCGTGCCGTCGCTTGCGGCGCACCCAGCCGTCATCAACTTTCTGCAGGGGACGACTCTTGTGGCCGGCCTGGGGCTGGGCGCAGGGCTCACGTTGCGGTACGCGTGGCGGCGGCCTTACTATGCCTGGTTGCCGCAGGTGGCGGTGATGACGGCCGCGACGGTCGAGCTGTGGGCGTTGACCGTGTGAGTCGGGAGGGAGTGTGTTTGGGGGTGTGTTGTGTTTCGCGGGTTGGGCGGGCAAAAGCGGTATGTGTGTGCCGAAGTTGTGTGTATTTTTTTGGGCGAAGTAAAGCCACGTCGAACACGAAAAGCAGGGCGGCGGCCTGGTGTGGCGGTGGTCGAAACGTGGTTGAACGAAAAAACGTCGCGCAAACCCGAACGTCTGTTTTCAATTGCCTTCCCCTTCTCCCACACACCCTCTCTCGCCATGGCCAAGAAAGGCGCCACCGCGCGCCTGCAGTCCAACCAAAAACGCCTGCGCACGCTGGGGGCCGTGTTCGCGACGGCGACGGTGCGTGTGGGGAGGGAAATCGGCGCGATTGAAACAAACGAAAACAATCGGGCGCGTCTCCAACCCACCCCCAACCCCCAACCTTACAGGCCCTCTTTCTGGCCCGCCTCGCCCTCCGCCCCTGGTCCGGCCGCCACCTGGCCGCCCTGGCCGCCGGCGGCGGCGTGGGCGCGATTTCGCTGGCGGCACTCACCCGCTTTGCCGCCCCCACCTACATTAACGGCGCCCTGGAGGACGGCGGCGCCGACGTGACGGCGATGGGGGGGGCGGTGTCCACGATGCATGATGCGCTGGTGAGTTGTGTGGAAGGTAGGGGGGCGGAGACAGAGAAAAACGACGGGTTTCAGCACTCACCCTTCCCTCCCCCCCGCCCCCCCCCCCCCCCCAACCCACCACAGTACGTCGCCTCCGCCGCCCTGACCCTGGGCGCCGCCACCGACAAAGCCTTGCTCCTGCTGCTCGCCTTCCCCGCGTACGGCGGCCACCTGTTCAACCAGGGCGTGCTGAAACCCGCGCTCGCCGCCATCTTCGCCTCCACCCCCGAGGAGGAGGAAGCCCACGCGCGCGAGGTGGCTCGCCGGGAGAGGGCGCGGGGCAAAGCGGAGCGGGCGGGGCGGGGGCGGATGCGGCGGGCGTAGAGAGAGGACGGAGGGTAGTTTGTGTTGAAGGGGGGAAAGGCAAACCATGTTTTTTTTTTCAATACACACCGACACACACACAAAGCAAAAACAACACACACAACACAAGCTCACGACCTTCCCTCTCACTCAAAACCGACCACCACCTTGGCCGACGTCCACACCGCGGCCAGCACTGCGCGCGCGAGCCACGGGTTTGCGTAGGCCCCCACGACTGCCCCCCCCACCGTGGCCCCCCGATAGATCCACCGCCCCCACGCCCACAGCCGGGTCAGGCGGGACCGCCTCAGCTCGGCCAGCGTGGTGGTGAGGGCGGCGGCGAGGGCGGTGGGGGTCAGGGTGGTGGCGTCGGGTTGAGTCGCGAGAAAGGCGGCAATGAAGTGGGCGACCGCGTCCGCGACGTCGTCCCTCGACACGAGGACGTAGGATCCGCCCAGAGGCGGGGATGGGGGGGAGGCGGCGTCGGTGGCGTCATCTGCGGGTGGCTCCCAAAACGCGTCGCTCGCGAGCCGCGCCGCATCGGCATCGGCGGCCCCTTTTGCGGGCTCAGCCGCCGCCGCCGCGGCGCGCGCGTCGGCCAGGGCGGCGGCGTAGCCGGGACGGGAGACGCGGGCTTCGAGGAGGGCGTAGAGCTGGGAGGGGAGGGGGGTGGGGAGTTGGTTGGAGCGACGCTGCGTCGCCACCGGTCGGGGCGCAAATGCCCTCGTTCTCTCCTTCCCTCACCCTCTCTCTCTCACCTCCTCCGTCCCACTGTCCGACTTGGCGGCCGCCTCCAGCCACGCCTTGCCGTCCGACTTGGCGACGGCTTGCAGGGCGGGGCTGTGGGGAAGAGGGTTTTGTGTTGTCAGAGTCGGGGCGCGCAAAACACGCGCAGCACCTCCTCCAGCGCGCACTCACCCCGCGCCTCCTGGCCTCCTGCTCAATGCACCCTGGTCCATCCGACACCAAGCGTCAGTGTCGGAGTGGCAGTGGCGGGGTGCGGGCGGCACAGGGAGGCGTGTGCGTCCCTCCCTCCCACATTCTCCACACTCACCGCTCGCGCTCCAGCGCGGCCTGCAAGCCGGCCACGTCCGCCATGTGATGAGCAGGCTGAGTGTGCGGCCAGTGTGTGGCTTTGAAACAAAAAAAAAACGCTCGGGTAAGAAAAAGATTTCGCGTCGAGAGTAAGAGGCAGAAAAAAACTCGGCTCACAATGCGCATCGATTGGCGTCTTTCTCTCCCCCTCTGTGGCCCTCTTCCCCCCCTTTTACAACATGAGCGACCCCCCGCCCAACCAGGACGCCTCCCTGATGGGCACGCTCGCGTCGTGGGGCGGCTCCGCGTGGGCGGCCGCGAGCGCGGCCGCATCGTCCGTGTCAAGGTATTGTTTTTTTGCGTGTGGGAGGAAGGACCGTCCCGCCGTGTGTGCTCACATGCTCTTTCACACGACGCGGCACATGCTGGCGGCTGAGATGCGGCAGCGTGCCGTGATTGCACGCGTCGTTTTTCTTTTTGTTCGTTGCCGACCGCGCATCCATCCGTCGGTCCCTCTCTCGCGCGCGCGGTCGCGTGTGTGACCGGGGCCTCGCGCTCGAGCGCTGTGGGGAGCGACCAGGGCCGGGGAGGCAGCGCGTGTGCGTGTGGGGGCCTGCACACACCCGAATAGAGAGACGCGAGCGCGTCACCACACAGCGGAGCGCGCGCGCTCTTCCCCTCTTCGACCAACAGTCCTCTCTCCCATTCCACAGCTTCCTCGGCTTCGAAGACCTGGACGTCGTCGACCCCACCGCCGGCGGCGCCGCCAAGTCGGCCGCAGACGCCAACGACGTGAGTTGAAGGGAGGGAAGGGAAACGGTGATTGAGAAAAAACGCACGCGCTCACACCCCCCTCTCCCCCCCTCCCCACAGCAACGCCAACAAGCGTTCGCTAACTTCAGGGAGTACATCGGGGCCGACATCACGTCCCTCGTCACGCTGCCGGTGTGGATCATGGAGCCGTACACGCTGCTGCAAAAGGTGAGAGAGTGGGAAAGGGTGTTGGAAAAACAAAAGCACGTTTTTTTTTTCATCACCCTTTTTCTCACCCACCCTCCCACCCCCAGGTCGCCGAAATCATGGAGTACACCCACCTCCTGGACACCGCCGCCGACACCGACGACGAGCTGGAACGCCTGGCCTGGGTCGCGGGGTTCTGCCTCGGCCCGTTTGGCGGCAACGAGCGCACGTGGAAACCGTTTAATCCAATCCTGGGCGAAACCTTCGAACTCGACCTGCCGTGCGGGGGGCGCTGCCTGGCGGAGCAGGTGTCCCACCACCCCCCGATTGCTGCTGCCCACGCTGCGAGTTCGAAGTGGAGCTATGACATTGTGTCTGCACCCACGACCAAGTTCCTCGGCAATGCAGTTGACATCTACCCCGTCGGCCGCTCCCGCATCGCGCTCCCCGCCCGCTCTGAAACCTACTCCCTCGTCCCCCCCAATTCCAAAGCCCACAACCTGATCGTGGGCAGGACGTGGGTGGACTGCTATGGTGATTTCTCCCTCATCAACACGACGACCGGCGCGCGCTGCTCCCTCTACTTCACGCCGTGCGGCTGGTTTGGGGCGGGGCGGTACGCGGTGGCCGGCCACATCATGGATGGAGGCGGCGTCAAAAAGCTGGCAGTGAGTGGCGCCTGGAACTCACACCTTGACGTGACGCGGTGTGATGCTGCTGGCGACGCCATCCCTGGCGCCGGCACGACGCGCGTGTGGAGGTGCGCCCCCAAGCCCGAGGGTGACAAGTATGGGTTCACCCACTTTGCGCGCAAGCTGTGCGACGGCAAAGGGTTGGCGCCGCTGGCGTCCGATTCGCGGCGGCGGCCGGATCGCGCGGCGCTGGCTGCGGGCGACCACTCCAAAGCAGGCGCCGCCAAGCACGCCCTGGAGGAGGCTCAACGCGCTGAGAAGAAGGAGCGCGGGTCCCGGGGCGAGGGGTGGGCGCCGCGCTGGTTTCGGGCTGCGGAGGAGGGCGCGGCGCTGTACCCAGGGGAGTACTCGCGCAAGGAGTGCCCCATGTTTGAGTTTGCGGGGCGGTGGCCCCCGCCCGCCGCGGGGGATGCGGGCGCCGACTGCAACGGGTCCGGGTTTGGGCCGTGGCAGTATCCAGACACGCACAAGGCGCTGGAGTGAGGGTGTGGGGGAGAGACGGGGTTGGGCTTTTCTCTCGCTTTTTTTTACATCAACGCTCCCCTGCCTTTTTTCCTTTCCCTTCTGTGAGCCAAACACCCAACTACAACACAAATCCATCGAAATCGCCACCTCGCCCCGGCCGCCACGTCCGAGGCGCGCGCGGACGACCGCCGCCGCGCAGACGCGGCTGTCGCGCGCCGCACCACGCTCACGCTGCCTCCACCACCACCACCACCCCTATCACGCGCCCAGTCGGGGATGGCGTTGCCGCTGGCCGGCACCAGGCGCGACGTCGCGCGCAGCTGGGGCGGGGGTGGCGAGCCTGTGGCTGCCGCACGCGCCGCCGCCCCCGCCGCCGCTCTCGGCGGCGGCCGCCGCCACCCGCCCCCCAGCCGGGCGTGCACCACGTCCTTGAGGCAGCGCACCTCGTCTGTGAGGGCGACCAGAGCGGTGCAGCAGGAGCAGGAGGCGGGTGGAAGGGTGGTGGTGGTGGGTGCGAGCGGCGTGGGGGGACCACCTTCCACCGGCAACGGCGGCACCCGCCGCTTGACGGCGGCTGTGGGTGTGGCGGTCGGTTGTGTGGGAGCAGCCACCGTCGGCTGTGACGCAGCTTTCATCACCTGTGGCGGCGCGGCCGCCGCCGCCTGCCTCGCCACCCAGCGCGCTGTGGCAGCCTCGTCGGCCGCGTCCCGTGCAGCGGCCGCGGCCGCCGCCGCCGCGGCAGCCGCCTTTTTTTCCTTGATCTGGGCGTCCAGCTCACTGCGCAGCGAGGCCTGCGACTCCAGCAGCGCGGACCGGGGCACTGAGGGCGGAGGTGCGGGCGTCGTCGTCGCCCACGGTGGCGGCGCGGGGGGGGGCGTGGCGCCGGTGCGGCCGCGAGGCATGAGAGAGAAAAGGGGTGTGGAGAGGCTGGCTGAGGATGTGTGTGTGTGTGTCTGTGTGTGTGTGTGTGTGTGTGTGTACGAGTGTGGCAGGGAGGCGCGCGGGCGCACGTGATGGTTGTGGTGGGGACGCAAAACTGTCAGCGGTCAACACGAAAACGAATGGACAAAAACAGTCACGGCAACGCCAGCGGCCGCACCGCCACCACGTCCTCCACCCCGTCATCCCTTCGCGCCGTGCGTCCTGCACCGTCCTCGTGCCTGCCGCCCCCGCCTTCTGTCCACCAGTCGCCCTCTAGGTGGGGCAGGGTCAAAAACGCGTCCACTCCAAACCCGGGCAGCGACACGAGGCGCACGTTTCCGCCGAAATAGCGAGCATAAAGCCTGGAAAGAGGCAGGCCAAAGCCAAGACCCGCCAGGCGGTAGCGGGTGTCGCCGGGCGCGCCGCTGAGGCCGGCCAGTGGGGATGCGTCGGCGTGCTCTGCGCCACCCCCCACGCCCGCTCCCACAGTCGTAAACCCGTACCGCCACACGTCAGCCTCATGCGCGGGCGGGATGCCACCCCCCTGATCGCTGATGACGATGGTGGCGGCGCCCGCGCCGCCCCCGGGGGCGTCGCACACACGCACACGCACCGGAGGCAGGGTGGCTGTGCTGCTCCCACCCTCCGCCCACCCCCTCTCCACCGTGGCTCGCGCCGCATTCTTGAGCAACTCGTACAGGCAGTAGTCCACGTGGGCGGGGATGTGGGGCAGGCGGGCGGCGGCGGGGGCGTCGACGACGATGGCGGGGGCGGCCCCGCACGCCTCGCCACACGCGTGCCGCGCCCTCGCCGCCGCGTGGGCCACCGCGTCCGCCAGGTTGATGGATGCACAGATGGCGCCCACGTGGCCGGGGCGGGGGGAGGCGAGGCCGATGTGGTGCTCGGCCAGCACGCGGCGCGACACGCGCGACCGCAGCATGGCGTCCAGAAACGGGTCGAGGTCCAGCCTCGGCCCTGTGAATGGGCGGGCGGACACTTCACGCAGGCCGGCTGCCAACGCGTCCAGCATGGGGGCGTGCTCATCCACCAGGCGGCGCAGCAGGTCGGTGAAGGCGGCGTTGGCGGCGGGGGTGGTGACGGGGGGGAGGGACACCAGGGTGTCAAAGGCGTGGCGATAAGCGTCGTACACGGACCTGACGTGCGGGTTGGAGACGACGATGAAGGGGAGGAGCTGGAGGTCCATGAGGCGGCGGGCCAGCCGTTTGGGGAGCTGTGTGTGTGTGTGTGTGTGTGAGGAAAAGAAAGAGTGTGTGTGTGTGTGTGTGTGCCCACCATACCACCGCCCACACACCTCTGTCTGCACGTGGCGCGCCGACTTGAGCAGCAGCTCGCCCGTGCCGTCCCGCATGGCGTCCCGCCCAAAGTCGAGCATCTATGGAAAAGAGGGTTAAAAGAGAGGGTTAAAAACCAGGCCACCCTCTCTCTCGACGGCCACGTCCAAAAAATTTCACAGTCATGCACCTGCTTCAGTGACAATCGTTCCACCGGCTGCAGCGCGTACTGAGGGAAGGGGAAAAAGAGGGAAGGGTTTAGTGCACGCACCGACGTGCGCCCCTCTCTGTCGCCTTTTGTTTTCGGCCCACCACACAAACAGCACAACACAACTCCACTCACTTGCTCCACTGTTGCGTCGTAGAAAGCGTCGGGGCGGGGGACGGCGGCGTCACCGTAGACGGTGCGGCGCGCATGCGGCATGCGGAGCGCCGCGCCCGCGCGAGCGGCAGCGTGCAGCGCGCGGCGCCGCATGGGGGTTGGAGTGTGGTGTGTGTGTGACTACCTGGTGCTCGCTAGCCGCGGGGAGCCTCAGAGAGAGAGCGATGATGATGAAAAAAAACAACAGGCCCACACTTTCAGTTTTCCCCCTCTCTCACTCTGCCCGCGCAAACGGGCCGCCCTTGCTGTACGGCGGCCCCCCCAACGCGGGCGCCCACTCCACCAACGCCGGCCCATTGATGTCCACTGGCGGCGGCGGCGGGAAGGGGGCGTCATCGGTGGCAGCGTAGCGACGCTGGGCCGCGAGGCGCGCTGCAGCAGCCGGGTCGGCCAGCGCGTCGAGCAACCGCGCGCGCGCGTCGGCCGGCAGCCCGCTCGCTGTCAAATCGCTGCCACCCAACGCCCCCACGACCGCGGTGACGGCGGCCACCGCGTCCGCGTCGGCCAGGTCGACACCCGCCCCCGCCCACGCGTCCAGGGCGGGGGGAGGGCGGGGCACGCCAAAGCGCGCGGCGCCGGGCTTGCCGCGCCCGGCCGAGGCACAGAAGGCAGCGTCGCCAGTCCAGCCAGCGAGTGGCATCCGCCCACCCGGCCCGGGAGGAGGATGAGCATCCAGCAACCGCGTCAACGTATCGCCATCAATCTCGGCGTCGGGGGAGGCGTCCAGCGCGGACGCGACGGCTTCGATCGCGGCGCGCCACCCGCGCACCGCCGTGAGCGCGCGCTCCCAGGCAGCGGCCTGCAGTTTCACACCAGCCGCCGCGTGATCAGACGCGGTGTCCTTGGTCAGGGTGTCGTCCCCCGCGTCCGTGGGGATGAAGCGAGCGGTGGGCGTGGCGCGAGTTGCGGGCGACATGTCACTTGCCACTGCCAACCAGTGCGCGTAGTCGCCCGCAGCCGCGACTTCACGCGCGGTGGCCAGTGTGACCCCATCAGCCCCGAAGAACAGCAGCTCAGCGGCACGCGGCATGAGCAACGGGGCGAGGGCGGTGCAGGCCACCTCCCACGCGGTGGCGGGGACCGGCGCCCACGGCGCCTGCCCGCCGCGCGGGCGCCAGCGGTCGGGCGCGCCGCCGCCAAACGCGGCCGCGATGACCGAGTCTCCGTCCCGCCTGTAGTCCACCGCGTCAAACTTGACGCGGGCGGCCATTGGGCCGCGCCCGTCCACGGCCACCGCATCCACGCGGGGGAAGGAGGGGGACAGGCACGCGCCGACCGCGCGCGCGGCGGTGACGACGCGCAGCCTGCGCGCGGCCTCGCCCGCGGGGACGCCAGACGGCGGGGCCAGCATGTCGCGCTTGTCGATGGCCTCCGCCAGGATGGGCCAGTCGATCTCATCCTTGTCGTGGCGCACCATGAGGATGGCGGCCTCGTTCATCAGGTTGGCGAGCTCGGCGCCCGACCAGCCGCCCGTCTTGCGCGCGACGCGCCAGAGGAGGGCGTCGGCGTCGCGGCCACCGCCACCCGACCTGTCCACGGGTTTGCCGGCCGCATGCACCTGCAGAATCTTGAGCCTGTTTTCAGCGCGGGGGGGGTCCATGGAGATGGCGTAGGTGAAGCGGCCGGGGCGCAGCGCGGCGGGGTCGAGCATCGCAATCAAGTTTGTCGCCCCGATCACCAGCACCCGGTCGTCGCGCGCAAACCCGTCCATCTCCACCAACAGTTGGAGCAGGCCTTGCTCCCTCTCGACGGACCCCGGGTCCTGGGACTCGTTCAGGGCGCGGGACCGGGCGATGGCGTCGATTTCGTCGATGAAGATGATCGAGGGCGCGGTCTTGCGCGCGAGCTTGAACAGGTCGCGAATCCTGGCGGCCGCCACGCCCGCGTACATCTCCACAAAGTCAGACCCTGTGGCCGCGTAGAAGGGGACGCCCGCCTCGCCCGCGATGGCGCGGGCGAGCAGGGTCTTGCCTGTGCCTGGCGGCCCCGCAAAAATGATGCCGCGCGGCGGTTCCGCGCCGATCGCGCGGTACCGCTCATCCGCCCCCAACAACTGGGCCACAATCTCTTTGACGCGGTCCAGGACGTGGTCCACGCCCGCGACGTCGGCGTAGCGGACGCCCGTGTCGGCGCCGATGCGGCCGCCGACGGTGGCGCCGGGAACGTTGAACTGAATCGCGGGCGACCGCCCCAACTCCCCCAGCAGCGCGTCCACGTCGGCGTCGCGGGGGGCGGCCCCCAGCAGGCGCCGGATGCCGCCCACGATGCCGGTGGCGGCGCGCAGGGCCAGCAGGGCGGCGATGGGCATGGCGGCGCCCTTGAGGGAGGCCAGGAAGGCGAAGGCGTCGGATGGAGGGGCGACAACGAGCTCTGTCGTGGGCGCCGTGTCCACAATGGGCGTGTCCTTGGCTGACACCGTGGAGTCGGGCCCCACCACGGGGGCGCCATTGTCCTTGATCAACCTCATGAACGTGCCCTGTTCCCACACGTCGCCCGGCAGGTCGCACCAAAACCGCGTCGTCTCCAGCGACCACGCGGGCAACGGCTGCCCCCGCAGAATGCCTTTCTCGATGGTGTCGTACGCAGCGGTGGAGTAGTCGACTGAGTAGCCTTCCACCGGGGTCTCCACGATGGCGGCACGCCCCCCCGCCAGAACGGTCACCTTTGACACATTCTTGGTCGCCAGCAGCTCCAGCAGGCGGGCATAAGAAATGTGGGCGCCTCCCAAAGGAGGGACGACGGCTTCGACGTCCAGGCGGCGGCGGACGTCGCGAATGAGGGCGGCGACGCGTTCCCGGGGCGCCATGTCGTCCCACCGTTGCAGCGCCCGCGGTTGGGGGTGCAGGTGGGCATCCTCCGCGGACCACGTGTCCAGCATGGCGTCCAGGTCGGCCGCGTCGGCGGCGGAGTAGGGGGTGGTGGAGGAGGAGGACGAGCGGGGCGGTTTGGAGGGGGGTGGCGGCGCGGCAGCGGTCGCGCGTGTGCGGACGGGGGCGGGCGGGAGCGCCTCCTCCACAGGCGCGGCCGCCGCCTCCTCCACATCGGCAGGCGCAGACATGGAGATGGACATGCTAACATCGTCGTCGACAGCGGCTGCAGACGCTGCCTGCTTCGCCTGCTTCTTCTTCGTGCGGCGACGGCGCACTGGGGCGGGGGCCGGGTCGGCCGCGCCGGCCACCGTCACCACGTCGCCACTGGTGTCGGCGACGGCAGCCGTGACGCTGGCCAGGGGATCGTCATCAAAGAAGCCGTCATCGCCGGCGTCGTCCCGGGCGCGGGGGGGGGGAGGGCCGCGAATGCGGCGCCCGGCGGCCACGGCGGCGGGGGGTGTGCGGGGCGGGAGGTGGGGCGCCCGCAGCGCGGCCCCGGCACGGTGCATGGAAGAGCAAATGCACGGCGAGGGGGGCGGATTGGGAGAGAGGAGAGGCCGCGCGGCCACACACACGCACACACCACCGCGACCGAACAGAGTCGTCGGGAGTGGAGACAAGGGTCGAGGCATCGTCACTCCATCGATGTCGCTTTTCACGCCGCCTCGCCCCACCCCCGGCGGCTGGGTCGTGCGCCGCGGCGACCATTCCTGGCTCCACTCTCGCTCTGGCGCCCGCGTCCTGCTTGTGGGCACCCGCCACGCGGACGACGGCGCGTCCGCGGCGCTCGTGCGCGCTGCCATACGCGCCCTGCGCCCGGCAACAGTGGTTGTTGAACTCGACACAGCCCGCAAATACGCCCTGCTGGCGGGGGCGCCTCCGTTGTCGCCCCTGGCGGCGGCCGCGTCTGCAGCACGTTCCGCCGGTCGGTCGCCCGCGCGCGCGATGTTGGCGGGCGCGCTGGCTGGGGCGGCGGCCGCGGTCGCTGGTGCGTCAGGCACCACTCCAGCCGCCGACCTAACCGCCGCCCTGGAGGAGGCGGCAGCTGTAGGGGCAGCCATCGTGTGTGGGGACGCCGACGCGGGTGCGACGTTGGACGCGCTGCTGCGCGGTCTGGCTGCCGCTCCACCCCGCCTGGATGCAGGGCTGGCCGCTTGGTTGGCGGCGGCACCGTCATCCTCGTCGTCGTTGTCACACCGGGAGATGGCGGCCGCTGCCACAGCAGCGCTGCGTGCGGCCGCGCCCGCCGCCGCGGTAGCGCTCACCGACGCGCGGGACGCGCGCCTGGCTGCAGTTTTAGCTCGCGTCGGCGCAGGCGGCAGACCCGTCGTGGGCGTCGTGGGCATGGCCCACCTTGAAGGCGTGGAAGAAAGGTGGGTGGCAAGAGAGCGGTGGGGCGGCGGGCCGAGTGCGACGCGTGTGCAGACGTGAGAGAGAGACTGTTGTGTGTGTGTGTGCAGAAACGTTAGAAAGTGAAGAAACAACATTTAGACGATCAACGGAATGGAGACAAAAACATTTTTTTTTTCCTTTTTTCTTCAAGCCACGCTCGCCACCACGTGGGCCAGAGCCGCCTCCGCCGCCCCCACCTCGTCGCACACGTCGTCGATGGCGGCCAGCATGGCGTCGACACCTTCACCGCGCGCCGCCGCATCGAAGGCAGCGGCGACGCGGGCGGCCAGGGCGGCGGCGCCGCCGACGGGCGGGGGGGGCGGGTCGCCCAGCAGAATGGCGACGTCCGCCGGGGCCAGCCCCGTGACGCGGGCAGCGTCGGCAGGGTCAAAGAGAGTGGCAGCTGCTGCCGCCGCACCGCCACCATGCAGCGTGGCCGCCGCGTCAGCCCCCGCCCTCAGCGCGGAAGCCGCGCGCAGCGCGGTCGCGACGGCCGACCGCGCGGCGCCCAGCACGTCGCCAGCGGCCGACGGCGATTGCGCCTCCCCGCCCAGCAACAGCAACCGGCTGGTGCTGGGTCCGGTGGGTGTGCCGCCTCCCGCCAGCTGGGTCGCCAGGGACGCCACGCGCGCGCGCAGCGCCGCGAGCGCGCCGTCGCGGCTCGCGACTGCTTCTTCCAGTTCCTTCGCCCGTGCCGCCACCTTGAGCGCGTCCGCCGCGCGCTCGTTGGCAGCCGCCAGCGCGGTCGTAGCATCCGCGACGCGCGCTTTAGCCCGGGCGGCGCGGGCTTCCGCGTCGGCGCGGGCGGCGCGTTCCGCGTCGAGCGCCGCGCGCAGCGCGTGCGGGGGCGACGCGGACGAGGCTGCAGTCTGTGGCGGCACCGCATCAATGACTGCGCGCTCGCGGCGAGCCGCGTCCCTCGCAGCCGTCAACTCAGCCGCCGCAGCCGCGGCCGAGGCGGCTCTTTCCTTGAGCTTTTTGATTTTTTTAGATGCTGCCGCCGCGGTCGCCGCCCTGGCAGCCAGCGACGCCACCGCGTCCCGCACAGCCGACTCGCGGGCTGCGGCGGCGGCTGCGTCGGCAGCGGCGGCCGCCTCGATCTCGTCAGAGGGGGAGGAGGAGGAGCCAGGGTCGGCGGTGGGTGGCGGCGGCAGCTGAACCAGCGCGCCGCTCCCGCTCCCAGCCGGCAGCCCTGCCCGCACCGCCGCCTCCAGCCGGGCAGCGTCCCCCGCCCGGGCGGCCCGGTACCTGCGAAACGCGGCCCGCGTCTTGGCGGCCGCCGCCGCCGCGCGCGACCGCTCGGTGGCGAGCTCGCTCTCCGCCGCGTCTGCGCGCGATGACGCGGCGGCCGCGTCGCCCGCCGCGCGCGCGGTCGACTCGCGCAGCCGCCTGGCCAGGCGTTCGGCGTCAGCTTCGGCAGCCGTCACCCGGGCGGCGGCGGCAGCGGTGGCATCCACGTCGGCGGCCAGGGCGGCGTGCGCGGACGCAGTCGCGACCGCGTCCGCAGCGACCACGTCGGCCAGCCCCTCTGCGCGCGACGCCACCGCGGCCAGCGCCCGCCGCGCGGCGACCGCGTCAGCGTCTGAGCTCTCAGCGCGAGCTTCGGCGGCGCGCAAAGATGCGCGCAGCGACGACTCACGCGCGGACGCGGCGTCCAGCGCGCGGCACAGGGCCGCGGTCTCAGACGCAGCCTCATCATCCGGCCCACTGGCCAGTGAAGTGCGCGCCACCGCGTCCGCCAGGGCGGTCTCGGCGCGGGTGCGGGCGTCGCGCTCGGCTTGCAGGGTGGCGGGCGACACGGGGGGCGTGTCGTCGTCGGAAGCGGCGGCAGCAGTTGCGGCGACTGCGTCGGCGCGAGCGCAAGCGAGTTCTTTCTCTAAATCCATGACCACGCCTTCAGCAGCCGCAGCGCGTGCCACAGCAGCCGCTTCACGCGCACTTGCGTCCGCGGCGGCGGCTTCAGCCGCGGCCCGGGCCACGCGCTCCGACGCGAGCGCGGCGCGCGCGGTCGGCGCGTCGTCGGCGTCGGCCGCGTCGTCGGCGTCCCGTGTCGCCCGCAGGGCAGCTTCAGTGGCGCGCAGGCGTTCTTTGAGGGATGCGACGTCAGCCAGAGCGACTTCCAGTTGGTCGGCGGCGTCGGCGGGGGACGGCGCGGCCGCGCGCTTGGCGACCGCGGCCGCGGCCGCCGCCTGGGCGTCCCCCAACTCCCTCTCCAGCGCCGCCGCCCGGGCCGCCACCGCGGCGCCAGCAGCTTCAGCCGCGTACCTGGATGCAAGAGCGGCTTCTGCGTCGGCGCGAGCCGCAGCGGCAGCGTCTTCCGCCACCTCAGCACGTGCCACCGCATCGCGCGCCGCCGCGTCGGCGTCGGCCACGCGCGCGGACAGCGCCGCGATCGCGTCATCCTTGGCCTGCAGCGCCGCCAGGGCGGCGGTGTTGCGGTCGTCCTGGGACGCGCGTTCGGCCGCCAGGGCGGCCTCCACAAGGGCGGCGGCAGTGGGGGTGCGGTCGGTGGTGGCCGCGCGCAGCCCGTCGAGCACGGCTGCCGTCGCAGCCGCGCTCGCGCCGCGCGTCCCCAGCTCCCGCACACGCGCACGCAGTTGGGCGTTGGCGCCCGCAGCCTCCGCCAGCGCTGTCTGCAGCGTGGCCACCGCGCGCGCCGCGTCGCCGCGGGCCAGGGCGGCGCGCACCGCGCGGTCGCGGTCGGCAGCCGCGGCGGCGTCGCGGGAAAGAAGAGTGTCGTCTTCGGCGTGTGTCGTTGCGTCGACTGCTGCCGCCGGCACGCGCGCTGGCGAAGACCGCGCCGCCGCGGCCGCCGTCGCCTCCCGCTGCAGCGCGTCTCCCCCCACCCAGCGCGGCAGGGGGGGCGCCGCCGCGGCGTCCGGGTTCCAGCGGGGGGGCGAGTCGGGGAGAGGGTCGGCGGCGTGCGCGCTCACCTCGTAAAGCGCGCGCGGGTCGATCTCTTGGGGGCCGTCCTCCCCAAAGAGGAGGTCTTTGTCTGCGACGAAAAAGGTGGAGGGTGGCGGGATGGTTTCATCGTCGCCGTCCAGGCCACCACCAAGCGTGGGCGACGGCGGCGCCCACGCGGGCGGCGATGACCGCGCTGCCCTCACAGGCGTCCCTCCCACCGGCACCACAGTGGGGCACCGTCTCTGGACGGGGATGGCTGCGCGCCCGGGGGCGGGGCTGGCGGGGGACGGGCTGGCGGCGGCGCGCGCGGACACGGCAACACGCTTGCCCGGCTTCAAAAACCAGACCACCGTCAGCTTCTGGTCAAAATACTTGCCCTTGACGTGAAAAAAGTCGCGCACTCCTGTCGACGCCGCCTTGTCGGCCGCCGCAAAGCGGGGGGGGACGTGCAGGGTGATGGTGATGTTTGCGCTGGTGTGGGGGCCCAGCATGAGAGTGGGAGGGTCCACCCGGAACCTGTCTGCAGCGCCCGCACGCAGCTCGGCGTCCAGAGTGGCGGCCAGCGTGTTGGTGACGGTGACGGTGAGGGTGGTGGGCTGGTGTGGAGAGGAGTGGTGGTGGGAGGAAGTAGCGCGCCGTTTGTTTTTTGCGCGCGCGTTTGGGCCCGCGCGCCCGCGCCCTCTGGCTCGGCACACACGCGCCACCTGGCAGACAAAACACCACTCTCTCACCTTGCCCACTACCACGTCCCGGAACACCAGCTCGGGCGGGTCGAACGCCAGCGGCGGCGCATCCATTGAGGGAGATGCAAACAGCGCGTCGGGGGGGCTGTCGTGTGTGTCGAAAACGCGGTGCCCGCTTCACTGCTCCTGCCACAGTGTGTGCGTGGCTACAAGGCGCTGTCGCAGGGAGGCGGCACACACGAGGCGGCGCGCGCTTGCGTGAAAGAAAACGAAGAGTGCGATGCAGACTCCCAAAAAAAAAAGGATGGCCCGCCACGCCCCCCCCTCCGCCAACCAGCCCACGCTGGCGGCCTTCCTGGCGGCGTCCAGAGGGGACGCGCCACCCCCCCCGCGCGCCCCCCGCCCCGCCGAGGCGGGCGCCCAGCGCACCCTGTTCTCGCTCGAGCGTGTCGTGACGCTGCCTCGCGGCGTGCCCGCGGCCGACCACCTGCGCACCGCGCTACCTGTCTTACAGCAAGATGCTGCCGAGGCTGAACCTGCGGCAGCCTTGGCCGCCTTGCGCCGGCTGGCCTGTGTGGACGTGTCTCGCGCCGACCTGGCGACAACAGGCGCTGGGGCCGCGGTGCGCCGGCTCAAGGCCTGCTCCCACTATGATGTGAGCGTGGCCGCTGCCCGCCTGGTGGAAAAGTGGAAGGGCATTGTCAGGCGGGAGGTGGAGGGGGCAGAACGCAAAGCGGCACGCGGGTGAGGGGTAGAGGTGTGTGTTTTTGTCTGGTTTTAGTTGGCGGCTTTCCCTCCTTTCTGTGTGTATGATTTCTAAAACTGCACTGTCAGTCACTTGTCCAAATGGTGTGAGAGAGGAGGGAGACACGAGTGGGGAGAAAGAAGAAACCAAACGTGTCGTCATCGTTTTTTCATCCACCAACCACCGACTCCACTAATCCACACAAACAAATCACACAAATGCACACTCACACACCCTTCACCCTCCTCCTCCATGCCTCAACTTGAGGGCGCACGCTTTGGCGGCCTCTGCCGCCGCCATCGCTGCGGCGGCCGCAGCCGCAGTCGCCTCCGCCACCACGGCCGCGCTCTTGATGTCGGCGGCAGCGCGCGGCGCGGCAGCCTGCGCGCGCAACGTCTTGACCGCATCCCTCAGCTTGGCGTTGTCGGCGGCCAGTTTTGTGGCGTCGGCGACTGCGGCGTCAGCGCGCGTGCGCTGGAAAGCCACGCGCCGGCCCTGCCAGTAGTAGGTCAAGCCTCCACTGGCCACAGCTGTGCCCACGTATGGTGCCTTCTCGCGGGCGCCCGGGGGCAATGCGCGCCAGCTTCTGACCACTTGGCGTTTGAGGCCGAGCGCAAAGGGCCCAATGAAGTCGACGTCCACGTGGACAGGCATCTTGACGCCCTTTGTCTTCACCTCCTCAAAGTAGGCGGACGTGGCGGACGCCCACGACTGAGCCACGGAGCGCAGGGTGCCGCTGGGTGGGGTGGGGAAATTTCGGCGGGTGAAATGCTGCATGCGAAGACAATGGCGCGCTTGCACCGCCGCCCCGCGTGCTCTCCCTCCCTCTCCCACCTCTCCGCCGCCTCCACACGACAGCTGAGCTCAGTCGAGCATGTCGACGAGGATGTATGCGTGCGCGCCACCCCTCCCCACACCACACCACCCACCTGTCCTTGTTCAACCGGTCGCCGACGACGTTGAACAGCGTGCGCTTGGGGGGCGCCGCCTCGCGGGCCGCCTGTTTGGCGGCTGAGGCGGCCGCGGCGGCGGCCGCGGCAGCACCGGCGCCGGCGCTCGGCGGCGGGGCGCCGTTGGGGCGGGACATATCTGAGTGAGAGGGAAGTGTGAGGAGGAGAGGACTTTTTTTTTTTTTTTTTTTCCGGCACACCATCGACGCGGCATTTCTGCAAAGCGCCCGCGGCACAAGGCGCCCGCCATCCGCGCCTCTGCCACACATCACCCCCACACACCATGCTCAAACGCGTCCTGGACGCCGCGGGCGAGCTGCTGGGCGCGACCGACCTTCGCGAGCGCGCGGGCGGCGTGCTCGAGCGCGAGGCCGCGGCCCGCGTGGCGGCGGTGCGGCACGGTGAGTGATGTCGGAGAGGAGAGTACAACGATGACGAGGGCGCGCACGGCGCCAACAAATAATCACACCCCTTTTCACCTCAGGCGTCAAAACTGTCAAAACCGCGCCCGCCCGTGTGCGCGCCACCCTGGTCTACCTCGCGTCCGCCCTGGCGGAGCAGCGGGCCGCCTCTGCCCTGGCGGCGGTGCGGGGGGCTCCCGTGGATGTGCAGGTGGGGGCGACGCTGTTTGAGGACGCGCCGCAAGAGTTGAGGGCACGGCTGTGGACCGCCCTCCTCACCGACCCCACCCTCCGAGGCCCGGTGTCGGCCGCGGAGGCGGAGACTGCCGACGCAGCATCTGCTGCCAAGGCGATGGCGGCGCGCGCGGTGGCGAGGGCGGCGGGGCTGTGTGAAGCAGCGGAGGCGGCCGCTGACGCCAACCCTCCCTCCGCCTCCCTCGCTGCCTCCGACTCGTGGCAGGTCGTGCAGGACGCGCCCTGGGTGCCGCCCGGGGATGCGCCCGCCTTGTCTGTGGCTGCAGCAGACGAAGCGGGTGGCGACACCACCCTCCCTCTCTGCGCGCGCTCCCTGCGCAACCGCCTCATGGCCGCCGCCCTGGCGTCTCCCTACCCCCCCCCCCACCGAGTACGCGGAGGGGTCGCCCTATGATGCCGCCCTGTTGGCACGGCCGCCTCCGAACGAGGACGGAGGCGTCGATGACGCGGTGTCGAGGGATCTGGCAAGGACATTTCCCGAACACCCCTGGTTCGCGTTTGCGTCTGGAAAGGCCGCCCTGTCCCGCGTGCTGACCTCCATCGCGGCCGCCGACCCCACCGTGAGCTATGTGCAAGGCCTGGCCTTCGTGGCGGGTGTCGCGCTGCAGTTTTTGCCTGAACCCTCATCCTACTCACTCGTCCGCCGCCTCCTCTCCCCTCCGTCCGTCGGTGGGTGCGGCCTGCGCGGCCTGTACGCGCCCGGCCTGCCCCTGCTGCGGGCGGCGCTCACCGCGCACGACGCCCTGCTGGCTGACGTGGCGCCCCAGGCTGCGGCTGTTTTAACTGAGGCAGGCGTCCCTGCTGCTCTCTACGCAGCCCAGTGGCTCCTCACCTCCTTTGCCGCCCCCTTCCCCCCCGCCTTTGCGGCGCGGGTGCTGGATGCCGTGCTGATTGAGGGCAGTGTTAATCCGTTGGTGCGCGTGTCGGTGGCGGCGACACAAGCGTGTGAAGCCAAACTGGTTGCCACCCCCCGTGGCGACTTTGAGGCCGCGGTCGGCGTCGTCAAACTCATTCCGCCCGCCTGGACGCGGGATGAAACACGGGCTGTGATTACTGCAGGGTTGAGCGGTGCCGTCGTCTCCCCTGCCGCGGTGGAGGCGGCGCTGGCAGCGGCTGCCGCGGCCGACGACGCTTGCGCGCGCACGCCGCCCGCGTGCCCCTCTCCGCGGCCGCCGTCTCCGGCCGAAGGTGGAGGAGTGGGCAGCGATGGCGAGGGACTGGCCAGCCTGGCGCTCGAGGGCGCGGCCTGGTTTTTGGAGGGGGGGGAGGAGGCGGAAGAGGGAGGAGGGCAGGACGCAGCAGCTTGAGTGAAACAAAAGGAGGACGAGCGAGCCTGGCGCTCGAGGGCGCGGCCTGTTTTTTTGCAGGGGGGTGGGGGGGGGAAGGCGGAGGGAGGAGGGCAGGACGGCGGCGGCGCAGCTTGAGTGATGAAACCGAAACAAACAAAAAACTCAGAGCCATCCCTGAAAAACAAAAAAACTGCGTGCCCTCTCACCCCCCACCCGCGCGAGCCGCACCCCCACACCCCCACACCCTCCGCCACCACCATGCGCGCAGCGGCTGGCTCAGTCGCTGGCCGCATCAGCCCGCTCGTCCACACGGTGGCCCCCCGCGTGTACGCGCTCGCCGGCATCGCGGCCGCCCTGCTGCTGGCCCTGCACAAGCTGCTGACGTCGGCCCTGCCCACGGTGCGTTGGGCAGGAGAGGGGAGAGGGGGGGGGGGCGGGGAGGGGGCGGGTGTGGAGAGAGGGAGGCGGCCCGCGCAGGCCGCGCGCATGCAATGAGTCCGTCGCTCAACCCCCCCCCGCCGTCGCTCACCCCCTCTCCGTCCACCCCTCCACCCCCAGATGGGAGCCGCCAGGCGGCCCACGCGGTCGACGGCCGCCAAAAAGGCGCCGTCCCGGCCCAAGCGCAACGGTGAGAAGGGGGGGAGAGGAAGGGCAAGGTTTGAAAAAAAACGGCCCGCGCCTGACCGGCTCTCAACCCACACACAGGCACCGCCGCCGCCGCCGCTCCTCACTGAACCTGTATGCCTTGGGCCCCTCCCCTCCCCCGTTTCCGCCGATTCCTATCGGTCTCACTGTTTCGTTAGAGCGTTTTTAGAGAGAAAAGAGTGTGTGTGTGTGTGTCCTTTTTTATTTTCATTCTGGAGAAAAAGCTTTTTTTTTCGCACGCGCGGCCCCACTGGCCGAGCACACACACACAAACCCTTCGCGCCCGGGCATGGTGGCTGCCCTGGGTGTGTTTGGGGTTGGTGGCATGCACACACACACATCAACAATGGAATGGTGGAGGTCTGTTGGAAAGACAGTTGATGCGGGGGCAACTGTGTAACCAAAACAGAGACCTCACGATGTGTGTTTTTTGACCTTGGTGTGCGTGTGTGTGTGAGTTGACGTTGCTCGTGATGATGATGTGTGTGTGGTTTTACACCGGGTGGAGTTTTTGTGGGCGAATCAAAAAAACGAACGAAACAAGCGCTTGATGTGTGTGTGCGAACGAAACAACCAAGCCCCCCTTCCCGCAATCAACCTCTCTCTCTCTCTCTCGACATCACGACGCGTTTGGTGTGTGATGTGTGGTGTGTTTGATGTTGTGTCTCCCACCCCCCTAGAACCCACACTCAAGCCAGCGGCCCACAGCGCCGCGGCTCCCCCGTGACCAACACGCCTGCCACCCTCCACCCGCCCTCCTTCCCACTCCCACCCCGCACCAGGGTGTACTCCGCCGCGTACGCGTTGTCGTAGGAGTGGCCGTCGGACCGCTTGCCGGTGCGGGCAAACAGGTCGCCCGCTTCACGCACGCGGGCGGACACGAGGGCAGCACCGCCGCCCCCCGCGCGCAGGCGGGACGCGTCCACCCTCTCCACGCGCACCGATTTGAGTTTGAATGACCAGAACCAGCCGGCGGCTTTGGCGGCGGCGGCGTCGCGCTCCACGGCGGCGCGCCACGGGTCGGCCGCCGCTGTGCGCAGGCGGGCCGTCGCGTGGCGCGGCCCCAGCGCGTCCGCCTTGGCCGCGTGCCACGCCAGGATGGCGGCTTCAGCCTCGCGGACAGAGGGGGGGGCAATGGCGCGGGCGGCGCGCCAGGAGGCGACGACGCGGTCGAGGGGAGACGCGCGGACGGGGGCGGGCGGGCGGGAGGTGGGAGAGGCAGTTGCTGCGGTGGCCGGCGCAGCGGCCACCGCAGCACGCACCGGGGCCAGGGCGCGGTGCGTGGTGGTGGTGGCCACAGGCGGCGTCGCCCCACGCGGCGCCAGCGCGGTGGCCGCCAGCGCGGCCAGCGCGGCCGCGCCGGCAGCCGCCTTGGCCAGGCCGCGCGGCGACGCCAGCAGGACGGCCTGCGGGGTGCGCGCGGCGCGGGGGGCGGCAGGCGCCACCACCACAGTCGGCGCCACCGCCGCAGACGCGGCGGGGGCGCCCGGCACGGCGGGCAGCACGAGCTGGGGCGGGGCGGGGGCGCGGCGTTGGAGGGTCGCGGCGCGCGCGACACCGCTGCGCGCCGCGCCGACTGCGGCAGCCACCGCGCCCCGCACGCCGCGGGGGCCACCCGCGGCAAGCGCATCCAGAGCCGCCGCCACCCGCCCATCATCAAAGTAGGGGGCCAGCCGGTTGGAGGGGGGGCGCTCCGCGGTGTCGCGGAAGGCGGGGAGGGCGGCATGAGCCAGCCACTCTTCAGCGAGGGCGACCAGCCCGGGCAGAGGGTCGCGCCCGCCCGCGGCCGCCGCCACGAACTCGACGTCGGCGGCGGCAGCCCGGGCGCGGGCGGAGGCGGCGCCGACGCCACCCGGGCGGGCGCGGGCGGTCGGGTCGGTTAAAGCAGCGGCTTCTGAGGCCAAGTGAGCAGCCGCGCCATCCACCTCCCCCAGCAGCAGCAGGGCCACCGCGCGCGGGGCGACGGAGGTGCCGTCCGCGGTGGCGGCCAGCAGGGACTCGCCCGCCGCGATCAGGGAGGGGCGGCGGTGGGTGAAGCCGGACACGATGTGGGCGGTGGCCGCCGCGTCGAGTGCGCCCGGAAAGAGCCAGGCAGGGCGCGCGGACGGCGGCGCCGCCGCCAACGCCCAGTCGGCGGCAGCCACCACTTCGTCCACTGTCATGCGGGCGAGGGCGGCTTTGACGTAGTCGGGGGACGGGGGGGTGGCGCCGGGTGCGGGCGGCGTGGTGGCGGCCGGCGCGCGGCGCAGCAGCCAGGCCACGTGGCGAGCAGCTGCTTTGCGCGCGGCCGCGTGGGCCGCGTCCAGGGGCAGCCCCAGCTGCTCCAGGGCACACCTCGGCGCCAGGTCGGCCAACCCTGCGTCCACGTCGGCCGCCAGGCGGGGGGCGAGGGGGGTGGAGCCAGGGGCGTGGGCGAGCAGGGAGCGCGCGCGCGCGAGGTGAGCGCAGGCCACGGCAACAGGGTGATGCGCCGCCACGCCGTCGCCTCTGCCGCCCTCCAGGGCGTCTCCAGCCAGCGCGCAGTGGGCGTGGGCGGCGGCCAGGGCGACGTCGCGGGACGCGGCGGGGGGCAGGTCGCCCGCCGCGAGCGCGGTGGCAGCCGCGGCGACAACCACTCTCGCTTCCCCCACTTCGGCCAGCAGGGCCAAAGCGCCCGGCAGCAGGGGCACATCCACCGCCAACCCCACGGCGGCGGGGAGGGCGTCGCGCGGCGCCCCCGCACGCGCGGCCGCGCCGCGCGCGGCCCTCAGTTGCTGCACCGCCTCCCTCAGCAGCACGCCCCGCCCGTCCACCGCGCGGCGGGAGAAGCCGGGAGGGGGGGGGGAGGCGGCCAACTCTTCGTAGGCGGTGATGATAGCGGCGTCCTTGTAGTTGGTGCCGGTGAGGCCGAGGAGCTGGTGGGGTGGGGAGGGAGGGTCGAAAAACGAAAAACAAAAAACAAAATCGGGCGGGGCGTCTGGCAGCGACGCGGCATGCGCTTTCCCTGTGCCCCAAAACTCGCCACTCCCTGCCTCGGCAACAAGCTGAGAGCTAGTCCTCGGCATCGATACGGGTCCGAGGGCGTGGCGTGGGCGGGCAGCGGGGCGGGAGTGCGAAACACAGACGGCGTCGAATTTCGAGCGCGAAACGAGACCGCACGATGCCCGCGTCGCCGCGCGCGGCAAGGCCCCTGACTGCGCCCCAGTCGCCTCGCACAACTGCCACTGTGCACACCCCCACACCATCGCACCTGGGCGTAGTCGATCGGCAGCGACACGGGCGGCGCCGCATCGGCGCGCGCACGGAGGGTGACGCGGCGCGCGGACAGCGGGGCGGCGGTGGGCCTGGGGCGGCGGGGCGCCGGCGTGCGAGGCCGGGAGGACACCGGGGGGCGGTGCATGGTGTGTTTTGGGGGGAGGGGAGGGGAGGGGAGGGAGGGAGGAGATGGGCTTGATTTTCGAGTGTGCCCTTTTTTGTTTCGGCGGGCGACGACGCGTCTCCACCCTCTCTCCCCAAACCAAGGCGCCCACACACACACAAACACGGATCACGCACAAACAAGACGTTGCTCTCAATCAACATTAAATCAGGCTGCAGAATAAACAAAATCAGACAATATGGATACTGGGGGGGGCTGGGCCGACCTCTCTCCCCTCATCACTCATCCATCGGCGTGCCATCATCCACGCCGCCTCCTCCTCCACCGCCACCATCGCCATCACTTTCTTCGCCATCAGGCGGCGGCGGTTGCGCGGCGAAGCGGGCGTGCAGGGCGGCCTCCCCTCGCAACCGCGCGGCGATGGTCGCCGCGTCTGTGAGCGGCGCGTACGGCACCAGGGCCAGGCCTGCTGGTTGGTTCGGTGTCGTGCCGACCCCACCCCACTCACTGCCGGACCGCACGTCGGGCGGGGGCGCAGAGGAGGACCGTCTGCGCTCGAGCGCGGGTGGCGGCGCGAGCGGGGGCGGCACTCCCGGACTGCCGCCCGCCGGCGGCGCCCAGGCGACGCCCAGCCACGCGGCTGGGGGCACGACCTGCCAGGTGGGCGGCGTCGCGGTGGACGGGCGGGCGCGTTTGATGGGAGGGGCGCTTGCCGGCGCGCCAGACGGGCCGGGGCCGCATGCGGCAGGTGATTCGTCCGCGTGGCGCTTGGAGGTGGTGCTGGGGCGCGACATGGGGGTGCGATTGGGGTGCGCGGACGGCGCTCGGCCCCGAATCTCCGGGTGAGGAAAAATAGAGAATAGTGAGGGTCGTCGTACTACCGACGCTGCCCGGTGCAAAAAAAAAACGATGCAAAAAAAACGATGACAAAAAAACGACCCTCCCGCCTCTGCCCTGAGACCGCGGGCCGCCCCTGCGCGACGTGGAGGCGCCCCCTCTAGAGACTGCTGAAACACACTGCCTGCTGTTTTGGATGGAAAAAAAGTTTTGTTTGCACACAAGAGAAAAGCACCGCAGATGAGTCACGCCGCCGCAACCTTGGGCTTGGCCTCCGTGCCCTCCCTGAACCCATTCGAGAATCTGCGAGGCAGGTCCTTCATGTGGCGCATGCGGCCGGTGCCCGTCGTCTTGCGGCGGATCGCCTTGACGGACCAGTTGTCTGTGTGGGGAGGGAGAAAACAGGGTGTGAGCGTGCGTGTTGTGTGTGTGTGTGCTGTTTATGCGTGTTGTGCCAGCGCACTCTCTGCCCCCCCCCCCCCACCAACCACCACTCCAACCACTCACACTTGCGGATGCGCGCGGCCGGGTAGCCGCACGACGAACACGTCGACTTCTGGATGTGGTACGTGGTGCGCCCGCAGCGGCGGCACAGGGTGTGCGTCTTGTTGTGGCGCTTACCTGTGTGGGGTGGGAGGGGGAGGGAAGAGGGAAAGGGAGGGAGGGTGAGTGGGAGTGGGGGAGCGACGTGAGATCGAGGCGGCAGGCGGCAGCCTTTGTTTGGAGCGGCGGGCCCCCCGCGCTGGTCTGGCGGGGCGGCTCTCTCGCCCGCGCCCAGTGGGGCACCAGCACATCACGTTCAGCCGGGCGCCCTGGGAGAGTGAAGCGCCGGGAGCGAAGGCAGGCGCCCCGACGGCGACGCCCACACGCGGGCGATCGGCCGCCGCCGGGCGTGGCGGCGCCCACGCCCGCGCGCTAGACGCGCCTCGCCTCCAGCTCCCACTGCTCGCCCGCACACGCGCGCGCGTCCACAAGTTGAGCAGCCGAGGGTGCGCCGCAGTTTCAGCCCGGGCGCAGGGCGGGCAGCCCCTGCGCCCGAGGCCCGGCGTGCGCGGTCGATTTGCTCCCTTCCCGGCTGCGCCACCAGTGGCCACCGTAGGCGCTGCCGCCTCCACACGCACCGAAAGAGCCCGTGCCCTTGCCCTTTTTGCCCATGGTTGGTGTGTGGTGGGGAGATTGTGGGGGTGGGACGACGAAAAAGGTCGAGAGGTGTGAGTCGAAGATCGAGCGCATCCACCGTCGTCGTCGTCACTCACCCTCCCATTCGCCTGCTCACACCACCCGCGCCTAGCGAGCGCCCAGCCTCCCTGCACACACACAAAACAACCACAACATGCGCTTCAACTCCCCCTTCCCCACCGACGGCGCCGGCCTGCGGGCCCTGCTGCCCCCCGCCGACGCGACGCTGGCGTTGTCGGCCGCGCTCGTGTTTGGCGCGGGGCGCCTTGTGCCCCGCGCCGCATCCTCTGAGGAGACGTACAACGTGTGGTACCCCACGCTGAAGAAGCCGAGCTGGAACCCGCCCCGGTGAGTGGGGTTGGGAGGGAGGAGGAGGAACTTTGGGAGGCATGCAGCAGCACCCTCCGTCTCACCCTCTCCACACACCCCAACAGCTGGGCCTTCCCCGCCGTCTGGATTCCTCTCAAGCTGCTCCAGTCGTGCGCTGTGGCACGCCTGCTGTCCCTGGCCCACGTGGAGCGGGCTGCCTCCCCCGGCGCGCTGCTGCCGTCGACGACAACGACGACCGCTCTTGCCTCGTTCGTCGCCATGACCCTGCTCGGCAACCACTGGAACGCCGTCTTCTTTGGCAAGCGCCAGCTGCGCAAGTCGGTGAAAGTGATGGCCGCGTTCTGGCTGAGCTTGGCTGGATCGATCGCCACCGCTGCCGCTGCTGACCAGAACGCTGGCCTTTTGATTGCGCCAACGATTGTGTGGGTGTCAATCGCTGCCGCCCTCAACTACAGCATTGTGCAGCTGAACAAGGACAAATGGGAGTGAGTGAGAGAAAATGCGTTCGTTTTGGAAAGGGGAATCAAGCGGGTGTAGAAACACAAAAGGACGCACAAAGGCTCTTTGCTTTCCATCACACATCTCGCTTCTCTCTCTCATCACACACGCAACACCACTCACTCACTCAATCAAACTTGCTGACACTCTCCTCGATCTCCTCGCTGGCGGCGGGGCCGACTGTGCCCACAGTCGCGGTGGGGCCACTGCTGCCTGGCCGCACGTAATAACTCCACCCGGCCGCCATCCACACGGCGGAGACAGTCGCAATGATGCCTGGTTGAGCGGCCGACTTGGGGGACATGGTGCGAAAGATGAAGGCTTCGCCCGCAAAGAAAGCAAGTGCCGCGACAAACGAAAACAACGTCGCCCCATACACAGGTGCCACGCGCGGGTCGCGGGCGCAGGCCAGGCACAGGGCGCACGTGACGGCGGTCCACACGGCAAAGGTGCGGCCGTAGAGGTCGTTGACTGTGTGAGGTGGTGGTGTGTGAGTGACAAACGCTTTCGCGTTGCGATCACCATCTTACTGTTTTCCCTGTCCTTCTCAACTCACCCAAATCAGGCCTCAGATCAAACAGGTTGGTCTGCAGGCGGGACGGCAGGAAGTAGCCCAGGTAGACTGGGGAGGGGAAAGGGGAAAGGAGAGAGAGGGTCAGCGACCCGGACCGGCGCCCAAACGCATTCGGCGACTGTTTTCGCTCCCTCTCTACACACACTCCCTCTCTCCTCTCTCACCTGACAGTAGCCTCAGCAACGCCACAAATACAAGCCACCGCCTGAGCGCGGTGACCGAGGCGGGAGGGCGCATTTGGAGGAAGGGAAAGGGTTTTTTGCGGCGCGCGACGTCGAAACAAGAAAGCGCGGAGTTGGTGCGACCACGAGTGGTGATGCGAGCGTCACCAGCAGAGGGCGCGTGAGCAGATACTCACGTGCTCACAGCGGACTTGGGCGAAGAGAGGGAGAGAGTGAGAGTTCGCGTTGAGTGGTTTGCCCCCACGCCTGCAAATCAGTCGAAAAACAAACAAAAAAAACTGTTCGCCTGCACGAGAAAAAAACAATAACAACAGAAACCCTCTCACTTGTCCTCCTTCACCACCCACTCCGTCGGCTCCACCACGCCCGGCAACGCGGCGTCCGACCACCCCGCGTCCAGCAGGGAGTGGCCGGAGCGGGAGCCCGCGGCCGCACGCCCGCGGTCGGCCTCGAGGTCGATGTGCCTGATGGACGGCATGAAGTCCCGGATGGAGGCTTCCAGGCGGTCGACCTCGTGGCCCAGGGCGCCCACCATGGCGGCGCCGTAGGCGTCCAGGGCGGAGTCGAGGGGGTCGGAGGAAGAGGAAGGGAGGGAGGCGGGTGTTGTCGCCCCCACCTTCCCACTCTTCCTCTCGGCCGCCTCCACCGCCCGCCTCACCCGGTCCGCCACGGCGGGGGCGCCACCCAGCCTGTCCAGGGCGCGCGCCACGACGGCGCGCGCGTCAAACTCGATCTCGGCTTTGAAGCGGTACACCCCTGGCCCAATCTCCTCCGACTTGGCGTCAAACACGGCCGCCACGCACGGGTCGCGGGCGACGTGGGTCACCACGCGCTGCATGTCCACCGCGTTCATGGCGCGGCCCAACAGGAGGGCCCTGTTTTGAGAGATGAGGAAAGCGGCCGCGACGCCCAGGACGCCGCCGACAGCGACGGAGCCGAGCGCGTCCCACGCAGGGTTGCCAGTCACCGCGGTGGCGGCAGTGGCAGCGCCCGCCAGGGCGAGGCCGGCGACGGCGGCGCCGTCCTCCAGCATGACGGCGACGGAGGTGGGGTCTGAGCCGCGGGCGACGTAGGCTTTGAATGGGAGCCCCGCTGCAGCAGCCCCCGCAGAAACAGCGCGCACAGCAACATACAGGGAGTAGCCTTCGACCACCGCGGAGGCGGCGAGGACGGCGGCGGACACAGAGAGGTTGGTGGGGACGGTGGCCGCTGCGGTTGCCCCGCCCGACGCGCAGTCGATGAGGGTCGACACCCCGTGCCACACCGTCGCCCCCGCCCCCATGCAAAAGATGGCGACCGCGGACACGAGGGACCACACAAACTTGTCCTTCATGAATCCGTAGGGATGGGCGGCGGTGGGGGCGCGGCGGGAGCGGACCACGCCCACGCGCAGGAGGGCTTGGTTCACGGTGTCCACGATCGAGTGCACCGCCTCCGCCAGCATGGCGGCGGAGCCGGTGACGGCGTACGCCCCCAGCTTGGCGATGAAAATCGTGGCGTTGGCCGCGATGGCGACGGAGACGGTGTGGAGTTCGCGCGCGAGCGCGGCGCGGTCGGCGCGGTCCGCCGCCGCATCGGCGGCGGCGGCAGCAGCGCCCAGGGGGAGAGGGCGGGTGGTGGTGGTGGCGTCGTCGTCATCGGCGCCCCCCCCGATGCGCAGGGGGCGGGGCAGGGAGGAGGAGCGGCCGTCGTCGGCGCGCAGGGTGGGGGGTGGGCCAGCCGCGGCGCGCGGGTGGCTGTGTGTGCGGGGGGTGAGGGGAGGGGAGGGGAGGTCAAAAAAAGGAGCGGTCAAACGCCAGAGGCTGTGTGGTGCCGACAACCACACGCACACGCCCAAACTCTCCCATCCCTCCCCACGCACCGCCTGTCAGGCGGCACCCCCGGCAGCGTGGCCGCCGCAAAGCCGCGGCGCCCGGTGTTTGGTCCGGCGACGCCGCCGCACCAGCCGCCCGCCGCCAGCGGGGCCGCGGGCGGGGGGGGCGCCCACCTCCACCCAGCCGTCGCCACCGCGGCCCGCGGCGCGACGACGGGCGGGGCGGCGGCGGCGGCGGGGCAGGGGAGGGGAGGGGCAGACCGCAGCGCGAGCGACGCGACGCCGCGGCGGGCGGGCGCGGCGCGAGCGCCGGCGGCGCGGCAGGTCAGGCTGGTCAGCATGGAATTTTTTTTTTGTGTGTGTGTGTGGAGCGGTGGAGACGGGGAGCGTCTCTCCGCGGGTCAAGGTGTTGACCGCGCGCCCCCTCGCGCGAGCGTGTGATGGAGGGCCTGTGTCCTCTCCCCGCGCGCGCTTTCGGGCGCAGGCGTGTGGCAGCCCTTGTAGCACACACGCGGCAGGCGACACGCGGGGCCGGCGCGTGCGCGAGAGCGAGCAGAAAAGAAGAAGAAACACTGATGGGTGGAAAAAACACACTCTTCGACCGATTTTCGTTCGTCGTCGACACCCCCTGACGCCCACACAAACAACACCACCATGACCGACGCCCCCGCCGAGACCACTCACCCGCTGGAGCACAAGTGGACGCTGTGGTTTGACAACCCGCGCGGCCCGTCCAAGGGCAACTCGTGGGGGTGAGTGTGGAAAGGAGGCGGCGTGTCGGGTGGCTGCCTTGCTGGCGTCTGCTGCCCCTGCCCACGCATCTGCGCACGCATGTGCTCTGCGTCCTGCCAGCGCGCCCGTGGGAGGGACGGGGAGGGGTCGCAGCGCGGGCGCGTGTGCCCAGAGAGGCCGCGGCCCCGACCGCTCTCGACGGCTCTCTCGACATCCGCCCTCTCACTCACGCCCTTCTCACCCTCCTCCTCCCTCCCCACCCCCACAGCGCGTCATTGCGGTCCGTTTACACGTTTGGCACCGTGGAAGACTTCTGGAAGTGAGTGTTGTTGGTTGGAGGGGCGAGGGAAAGGCGTCGAGGCCAGGGCGCGTTTTTCCCCCCCTCTACCCGCGCCCCGCGCGCTCGCCCGCCGCTGCTCGCTACCCCAGCACGCGCGTGAGCTCAGAACTGCTGCCACACGCAGTGGCAGCCCCGGATCGGGGGCCTGGATGCGTGGAGAAAGAGGGAGAGATGGGAAGGCAACACGCCTCCTCGATCCCCCCTCTTTGCACGCTCACTCACCCGCCCACCCTCAACCCACAGGCTCTACAACAATGTCAAGCCTCCGTCCTGGCTGGGCCACGGCTGCGACCTGCACTGCTTCAAGGAGGGTGTCGAGCCCAAGTGGGAGGACCCCACGTGCGAGGGCGGCGGCAAGTGGACCGTGTTTGTGCCAAAGGGTCCCTCCAAACAGCAACTCGACGCCGTGTGGCTCAACGCGCTGCTGGCGTGCATCGGGGAGCAGTTCACCGAGGGTGAGGAAATCTGTGGCGTCGTCGTGAGCGTGCGGACCAAGCAGGACCGCGTCGCGGTGTGGACGCGCGCTGCCTCTAATGAAGCTGCGCAGGTTTCTATCGGAAAACAATTGAAGGGCGTGCTTGATTTGGACTCCGCCACGCGCATCGGGTACCTTTCGCACTCGGATTCAGCTCGCAGTAATAAGGCGAAGGACCGTTACATCGTGTGACAGCGGGTGTTTGACAAACGGAAAGTGTTTTTTTTTATTTGGTGAAAAACGGTGGTGGTGGTGTGTCTTTTTGTGTTTTCCCCCTTTTTTTCATGGCTCTGTTACGCTTGCACCCCCAGAACAACTCTCCCCATGCACGCCAGCCTTTGTCTGGCAAAACCAGAGGCGGGATTTTTTTGTGAAACATTGGTCTTTCATTTTTACACTTTTTGGGTCACAGGGGGAAAGCAAAGAAAGCAGACCCGCACACACGCACCGTCAAGTGTCAACTCCGACGACGCAGGGGAGCGACTCGCATTCAAAGGTTTTTGGTGGAAAATGGAGGGATCGATGTGTTTTTGGGGGACGACGAGGGCACGTCGAAAAAACAGAAAACAAAAAAGCACGACACCCATTTTTTTTCAACGCATACCCCCGACAAACCTCCCCGCCGCACGCACACAAGAGGGCAGGGTGACGCAGAAGCAAGAGAGGCTTGTTAAAAAATGACAGTTTTCTCTTCCCTTCTCTCTCTCTCACACATCACCTGCTCTTCGGCGTGCTGCTGCCGCTGCCCCCGCGCGGCGTCAGCGAGAACGGCCACCCCGACCCCGTCAGCGAGGCCGCCCGCCAGGCGGCGGGGGACAGGGTGCCGTCGGCGCCCGCCGCGCCCGAGCCCCAGGCGGCCAGGAGGGAGGGGAGGGAGACGGCATCGTGGGCGAGGGCGGCCGCCGCGTCGGACGTCGGGCGCGCGTCCGCAGCGGCGGCGGCAGCGGCAGCGGCTGCGGCTGCGGCGGCTGCCGCGATGACGGGGGTGGGCATGGGGGCGGGACCAGCACCCCCCGATGTTGACAGGCCGCGAACTGCCCGCGCAAGTGCCGCGGCAGGCGACGCGGGCGCCGCCGGCGGAAGCACTCCCGCCACCAGCGCGGGCGACCCAGGCAGCGTCAATGCGTCCAGGTCCAGGCCCGGAGGCAGGCGCACTGCGGCGGCGGCCGCTTCAGCCGCGGCTGCAGCAGCAGCCGACGCCGACGCGGCGGCGGCCAGCGCGCCCGCGGGCAGGCCGTTGGCGCCGCGGGCGCGCTTGGGGGGGGAGCCGCCAATGGTGGCGGCGGCTTCGTCAGCCGCCAGGGAGGAGGTGAGGGCGTGGGACACGAGGAGAGAGGGTAGGGAGGCAGAGGGAGGGGCTGCGGCGGCCGCAGCGGCAGCCGCACGCGCCGCCCCCAGGGGTGACCGCGCTGGGGACCGCGCACCAGAAGCCCGGGGCGCGTACGCCAGCGCGCGCGCGGTGGGGCCAGTGGCAGGGCGGCCAGCCGCGGCGGCAGCGGCAGACGCGGCGGCGGCAGCAGCAGCAGCCGCGCGCGCCGCCCCAGCGCCACCTCGCCCAGGCACCCATCCCTCCCAATCAGCACGCAGGGGCAGGTGCAGCGTGATATAGGCGGCGCCTGTCGGCACATCATTGTTGGCCAGCACGCGGATGGGGGGGGAGACGGTGGCTCCCAGCAGGGTGGTGCCCGTGGCGTCAAACGCGCTGGCCACCAGCCTAAACCGACGAGCGCCCACGTGCGTCCCCGCTTCATCGATGGACAGGTACATGTAGCGTGCCTCTTTGACGCGGTCGACATCGCCCGGGGACGGAGGGCCCACGTCGGGCGGGGGCGCTCCAGAGCGCCGCCCCAACCGCCCAAACCGCTGGATCGACCGCAGCACGGGGCCGGCGCACCCTTTGCGGCACTGGTCCCGGGTGACGGCGGCCCATGTGTAGAGCGGCTGGCCAGGGGCGGCCAGGGCGGCGGCGGGGGCGGCCACTGGGTCGCGCGCGGCGCGCGAGGGGGGGGCGACATCAGCCGGCTCTTCATGCACCACCGCCACCACCACGCGCAGCCTGTACCCGTTTGACAGGCGCACCTGGTATGTGACACTCGCATCCTCCAGCGGGTCGCACGGGGTGGGGGGCGTGGTGGAGCCGCAGGTGGGGGAGGCCGAGTCGGGGGACCCATATTGGACCGCCTCCACAACATCGACCCCGCCCGACGATCCACCCCCGGGACGCAGGATGCGCAGGTCCACCTGGTTGTACGACCATCGCCGCTTGCCCAGTTTGTAGGCCTTGATCTCGGTGAAGGTGGGGTCGGAGGCTTCTTCCGGGGAGCGGTCGGTCAGTGTCGCGCCGATGCGGGGCGCGCCGGACGGGGGGGGCAGGGGGGCTTGCGGGGCGGCCGGGGCGCGGCGACGCACCGTGCCGCCTTCGGCGCCCATGGTGTGGTGTGGTGTGTGTGAGTGCGCGGGGTGGGCGCACGCACGAGCTGGTGTGGAGGGGAAACGAGGAGGGGGAGAGATTCGGGTTGGCAATTTGCCGCGGACACGCCCGCCCAATCGCGCCACCTCTCCCCGCATAACGGCGACTCGTGATGATATACACGATTGTTTGCTTCGTGTTTGGCGAGGGCGGGGTGGGCGGGGAGGGCGAGGCAGTGTGTGGCGCGCGCAGCAAGCAAAAAAACTCAGATTGGCACGGTGTGCTTGCGTGTGCGTCGCCCCTCCGCGCCTCGCCTCTGCCGCGAGCTGCTTGCACCGCTCTACCCCTGGTCCAGGCTGTAACAACACAATGATTTTTGTGTGGGGCAGGGCGGAGGGGAGTGTGGGCACGTGTGGGCGGCGGCGGCGCAGGGACACGCGCGCAAACCGCCGGCGGTTCGCGAGACCAATGCGCGTCCAGCCACACACGCACAACACGGGAACACCGCCCACCCCCGTCCCATAGCTAGTGCATGAGAGGGCAGTGGTGTCGACAGCGCACGCACGTACCTGTGGCAGGAGTGAGGAGGGGTTCGGACGCACGCTTCTTCTTTTCGACAAGTGACAAAACGCGAGCCCGCGTTTTTTTCTTCGCTCTCTCACGCCCTCTTTGGGATGGCTTCTTCTTCCCGGCGGCGCGACGCCTTCCGCCTGCTGGCCGCCTCAGCCGGCTACGTCGCCCGCTCTGGCTTCAAACTTGCCGCGCTTCAGGCATCGCACCGCCTTGTGCCGCGCGGGGGCACAGTCCTGGACCTCGGCTGCTCCCCGGGCGCGTGGCTGCAGGCCGCGTCCCAGGCCGCCGGCCCCACAGGCCGCGTCATCGGCGTCGACATGACCCGTGTTTCCGTGCCTGCCAGGTTGTGCCACCCAGGCACCGTGGCCACACTGGCCGCCGACGCGACAACACTGACGCCCGCCAGCGTGCGCGCGCTCGCCCACCTGCCACCCGCCTTCACCTTCGACGCCGTCCTGTCCGACATGTGTGGCGCCACCACGGGCGTGGCCGACGTGGATGGCGAGCGCAGCGCGGCGTTGGTGCGGGTGGCGACGCGGTTAGCGTGCGGGGTGGATGACGATAATGACGACGACGACGCACACTCACCCTCCTGCACCGGCCTCCTGCGCCTGGGCGGCAACTTTTGCGCCAAATCGCTGGAGTCGGACGCCACTCCCGCCCTGGTGGATGCATTGAGGCGCCGCTTTCACAAGGTGGTGCGCGCGCGGCCGCCCGCGACGCGGGCGGCGAGCCGCGAGATTTACGTGGTGGGCCTGGGGCGCAAAGCGTGTGTGAGAGAGTAAGGAGAGGCAGGTGTGTGGAACGGAACAGACGGAATTATCAGCTAAACAATGCAAAAAAAAAGAAAGAAAGAAAGAAAGAAAAAAACACAATCAAATCAACTTGACTTCGCCGCCGCCGTCGCCGCCGCCGTCCCCCCCGCTCGCAGACGGTGCCCCACTCGCACTCGGGGCTCCACTGGCAGTCGGCGCCCCGCTCGCACTCGGCGCCCCACTCGGCGCCCCCACGCCGCCAGGCGCTGCGCTTCCCCCGCGCGCGCCGCGCCCGCGCCCGCTGCCGGGCGGCCGCCCGCGCCGCTTGCGCGCGCCCGCGGGGGCCACCTCCACCCAGGCCCCTCCCAGGCCTCCTTCACCCGGCCTGTACTCTTCCTCCACGTCCTCGAACTCCACGCCGTCGGGCGCCCCTCCGTGCGCGATGCGCAGCAGAGCGTCCTCTGCCGCCGCGACTGCGGCGCGCGGCGCGGAAGGGCGTTTCGCAAAGTGGCGCGCGCGGGCGTCGGCCATGGGGGGAGTCACACCATCCACACTTTCATACATGTTGGGAGGGGGGGCGCCTGAGGCAGCGGCTGCCACCGCCGCGGCCGGCGGTTGCGCCAGCGGCGGCGCCCCCGGCCGCCGCACCAACAAAATTTGACCCACGTCCCCCGTCTTCACCAGGTTGGCGTCGTCCAGGGACACGTAGGCTTCGACCGCGGTGGGTGCGTCCAGCAGGACGCAGGGGTGGCGTTCCCGGCCGATGGTGAACGTGCCGTGCCGCGCTTCGCCGTCCACGAGCCGCGTTTCTGTGAATGGGTGGGAAGGTTAAACGTGCTAAACACGTACAGGCACACACTTGCTCTACACGCACCCTCTCTCTTCTCTCTCTCACCGTCAAAGTCGAGCTCCATCGCTGCGTCGGCTGGGTTGGCGTCGTCCGCGCCCGCCAGCACCGCCCGCACGCGGGCCGCGAGGGCGGGGTCTTCAAAGCGCAGGACGTAGGCTTCCTCGCCCGACATGGCTGGATGGAGGAGGGGCGGCGGCAGGCGCGCGCGCCCCGCGGTCCAGACCTTGACAGAGAAAAAAAGGGCGACAGTATGAGAAATGGGGCACAGAACGCGGACTTCGGTTTTCGCGTTCTGTGTTTCAAAAAGCATGGGAGCCTCGCCCGCCCCCTCCTCCTCCCACCCACGCCCCGCCCTGACGGACGCCATCGCGGGCGGCGTGGCAGGCGCGGTGGCGCGCCTGGTGGTGGGGCCGTTGGACGTGTTGAAGATTAGGTTTCAAGTGCAGCTGGAACCCGTGGCCCGGGGTGCGCCGGCTTCCAAGTACACGGGGCTGGCGCAGGCGGTGACCGCGATTGTGCGGGAGGAGGGACTGGCGGTGAGTTGGGCTGTGGGGAGGGAGTTGATCAAACGAAACGGGGCGCGCAACATGCGAAGCGCGCGCCTCAACCCTCACAACCCCACCACCCTTCCCACACAGGGCCTGTGGCGAGGCACCGTGCCTGGCCTCCTGCTCACCGTGCCCTACACCGCCGTCCAGTTTGTGACGCTGCAGGCGGTGCGGTCCGCCGCCGAGCGCGCGGGGTGGGTGAGTGAAACATCTCCCGCACGCGCGCGCCGCGCGGTCGCCTTTGGCTCGGGCGCAGCAGCCGGCGCCGCAGCCACAGTTGCTTCATACCCCTTCGACCTGCTGCGCACCACGCTGGCGGCGCAGGGGGAGCCGAGGGTGTACAGCGGAGTCGCGGCCGCGGCACGCGCCATCGTGCGTGACCGCGGCCCACGCGGCCTGTACGCCGGCCTGGGCGCCACCCTGGTGGAGATTGTGCCGTACGCTGCCCTCAAGTTTGGGCTGTATGATGTGCTGACGGCCGCTGCCACTGATGGCGACGGGCGGCGCGCGTCGCCCGCCGCGCGGTTTGTGTGTGGCCTGGCTGCCGGGACGGCGGCCAAGCTGGCGACACATCCGCTGGACGTGGCCAAAAAGAGGTACCAGGTGGCGGGGTTGGCGAGGCCTGCAGCGTATGGGGCGCGAGTGCCCGCGGCCGCTGCGCGCGCGACGCTCAGATCTTCAGTCGCCCGCATAGCAGCCGCGGAAGGCATCGCAGGCCTCTACAAGGGCGCCCTGCCCAGCATACTGAAGGCAGCGCCCCAGGCTGCAGTCACGCTGGCGGCGTACGAGTTTGTGGCGGGGTGGATGGCGGGGGTGGCGAGGTGATTGTGGGGGAAAGAGAGAGAGAGGTTTTTCCGTCGATCCCTCTCTCTTTCGCTATATTTGCATCCCAGTTGTGTTTGTAGGCTCGTCAATGACCAATGTGCCACTGTCTGCAGGAAAACCAAAAAGCTGGGACGAGAGGCGCAGGTCGGGTTTTTTGACGCGTTTTTTTTTTCGCTTTGCTCACAAACTCAACGTTTTCCTTTTAGCCGCGCGCACGCCACTATGCCCGCCCTCCCGCGCGTGCGGGCGTGCACAGGTATGAAAGAGCTGCAGACATGTGTTGCTGACGGCGGCGTGGATGGCGGCCGCGTGCTGTTTTGCACGGCGCTCGCAGACGCAGAATGGGCCGCCGGCGTGAGGGACGCTCCCCTCTGGCGCGCTCTCTCTCGGCCGTCCTGCTGGCAGCCTCCCTTCGCCTGGCAGACGCTGTCGATGGTCGTCATAGACTGGTGGACGGCGGCCATCGGGGGCGAGGTAGAGGCCGCGCACGCACCCCCCCCCACCCTCCGACACAACACCCCGACCGGCCGGTGACGACCCCAAACTTTTGTTACACACGCTGAACGTCGTGTGGGGGCATAGCCCACCACACGGCACACTGTGACGAACACCAAGTTTTTTAGCGGATTTCTCCGAGGCTTGGCACGTGTTTTTCGGAGGGGGTGGGAGCCGCACGACCACAAAAAAAGGGCGGTGATGCTACTCGTTTTACAGTGCATAGTTCAACCGAGCTTTCTTGCTTTGAGGATGAACCATAAAACCAAAAAATATCTTTCGCTCCTATCTGAGCCCTTTTTGTGTGTGTGTGGGCGGGGGGTGGCGCGTGCGTGTGTCGTTTTCGTCGTCTTTTTCCTCTTTCTTTTCCCACACGCACAAAAAAACGCCGGTGACGATCCCATTTTTTTTCATCAAAATGACAAGCATATGTCGTATTGCGGGGTTGACAGTTTTCCTGTCCTCCTCATGCCGAAAAAACTGTGATGGCCGAGGCTTGCGTGTGGTGGAGAAAAGGGGGTGGAAAAAGCGCGAAACAAACAAAAAACTCTCCATCCCCACAACGCACTCACCCCTTGACTCCTGCCCCCTCATACCCTAACGCAGCCGCCACACGGCGACCCCCACCACACGCGCCACGGAGGCTCCCACCCCGCGCCACGCGCGTAGACGCTGCCCCGCCCCCCCCCCGCGCTCACCGCCGCCACGCCTGACGCTACCCTCACCTCCCCCACCGGCGTCACCATCGCCGTGTTCGGCACCGACCACGACGCGGCCGACGGCGGCCCCGGCGCCGCCGTCCTGGCCTTGGGGCCTGCCGCTGTTGTTGTGGAGACTGCACTCTCCCCGTGGCACGGGCGCAAGACGGGCAGGACGCTCGCTCTCGACACGCCCCTGCCTCCCTGTGACTCGCCCGATGAGGCCCACGTCCCCCAAGCCGCGGCTCTGGCGGCCCGGCTGGCGGCGGCGGAGCCAGGGTCGGCGGAACGGGCAGACTTGTGGACAGCACTCGAAACTCATTTCCCGTCCGAACAACTCGCGTACGTGGCCGCCCTCGCCTCCGGCGCCCGCCTCGTGCACGGCGACCGCCCCAAGTCCGCCACCGTGGCCCGGCTGGTGTGTGGGTTGAGCGTGGGCGAGCTGGATCGCGGTCTGGCCGCGGTCACCGCTGCTAACTACGTTTCTTTAACCCTCCCTGGTGACGAGATCCTGCCCCCCGACCTGCACCGCGGCGGCCCCGCCCTGGCCGCGTTGCTCACCGAGCGCGACGCCGTGCTGTGCGCCACCGCGGCGGCGGAGGCGGAGGCGGAGGCCAAGGCTGCCGCGGCCGAGGGGCGGGCGCCGAGGCCGCTCGTGCTGTTGGTCGGCGCGTGGCACGTCGCTGGCGTCGCCGACCTGTGGTCGCGAAACGCGTGGCGCGACGCGGCGACGGCTGCGTCCACTCCTCCCCCTCCGTTTGCCGGAGACGCGGCGGCCGCGGGGGCGGCGGCAGCACTGGCCGACTGCCTTGTCTCCGCCGTCGGCGCGGCACCCTCAGTCGACGCCCTTCTTGGCGCGGACGGCCCCCCTCCCCTGCCCGCCTCCCCGGACGCAGACGCAGAGCGCGCGCTCTATGCTGAGTTTTACGGCACGTGCCGCGCCCAGCTGGCTGCGCTGACGCAGGAAGAGTTGGCGGCAGTTGCCTCTGGCTGGCGGTGCGACTTTTTCGATGTGTTGACCCCCGTGCGCGCCGCCCGCCCTGTGAATGGGGGGGCGCCCGATGGGGACACACTGGCGGCGCTGCGCATGCTGAACTATGTGTTGTGAGAGAAGAAGGTGTGGGTAAGAGAGGTCAGTTGATTTTTTTTAGAACGTTTTCTGTTGTCTGTATTTGTTTCACTTGTGGCGCGAAAGAGACGCCCTCCCAGCAAATGCCCCCCCCTCTCGTACTCTATCCACTTGCTTTGCCTGCCACCCGGGCCGCCGTCGCGGACCGCACACAGCGCTCGTACGCCTCCACCACCCCCTCACACACACCCTCCAACGCGCCCTGCACTCCCGCCCCCCTGTAACAGTCCGCCACGACGGCTGCTGCATCGCCACAGACTGGTGGTGGCGGCCGGGTGGCGGCGTCGCCGGCCAGGAGGCGGGACGCGAGCGCGTCCACCGCTGCGGTTTCGTCGGCCTCCACTTTGAGCAGGGCGCCGCCCACCAGGGTGGACCGGCGCAGGGCGGCGGTCAGGGTGGCGTCGCGGGAGGCGAGGCGGGCGGCCTCGGCTTCGAGGGGGCTGTGTGGGTTGAGGCGAGGGGGGGTGAGCAAAAACGCGCGCTCGGGGAATCATGATCTCGCTCTCCTGCTCATCCCTTTCGCACTCACCTCACAGGTGGCCGCTGCTGCTGCTCCCTGCCACCGCCCCGGGGGGGGGGCTCCGCCCGGTCGGGCGCGGCGCGCCGGGGTTGCCCCGCGCGGCCCGCGACGCGGTCCAGCAGGGCGCCCGTCACGCGCACGCCCGACTCGACGGGCACTGAGTCTTGGGGGCGGGCAACCAGGTTGCCCATCGAAGAAAACGCAGGGAGACCGCCCCGGACGCGCGCCGCGAAAAAGAGGCAGTGATTTGGGAGTGACACAATCCACCCTTCGCGTTTCGCGTTTTTTATTGCTTGCGCGCGCGCCCGCTCGGCACAGCACCTCCGTCCTCCCGGACCGCACACGACTCCGCGCGGGACGCGGCAAGCGCACACCCTCAGAGTGTGTGTTTGCCTCGCACGCGCTTGTGCCCACCCGACCTCACTCCGATGCCGGCGCACGCCTTGTCGCTGCCGCGCGTGCGCGCGCCGCTGCGCGCGGCGGTGCCTGGCCGGCGGGCAGCGCCAGTGCCCCGCCCGGGCGCAGGGCGGCAATCCATGACACGCGTGCAAGGTGCGCAGAGGGAGAGAGCGCGCACCGGGACGGCAAAACGCGGGAGTCTTTTCGTTGCATTGGGGGCGCTTTGTCGCGATACCGACGCGCTGTCTCCTTCAATCGGGCCGCGCCTGGCCCCACCGCCTCGGCCAGCGGCCTCCTTGGAGGTGCACCAACCCCACCTGCTTGCTGGCCGGGGTGCCGAGGTGCCGAGGCAGTGTCGGACGCAGCCACTCCCCAAACGTGTGGGTGATTGGAGAAGGCCTTCTCCAATCACCCACACACCTTCCTTTTCACCCACACCACACACAGCCCGCCGCACCCCCCCCCCCTCTGGCGGCCCCTCCTCCTCCTCCGACGACGACGATGACGACATCAACATGCCCGGCGCTCGCTACCCCTTCGACGTGCGTGAGTTTGTGCGCGTCGTCCCAGCTGTTGTTGGCCGCGGCGCGCGCGACGCGCCGCGCGGCGCGGGGTTCATCGTCTTCGCCGAGGTCAAGCCCTGCGGCGGCCCCGTGGATGGGGACGCGTCGCCACGCGCCCTGTCCATGGACATCGGGGGGGACGCGCTGCTGGCGTTGCTGCTGGGCGCAGCGCGCGAAGAAGGGGAAGAGGAAAAAGGCGCCCTGGACGCCGTCCCTCCCCTTGCTCTCGATCTATTGTGGGCCGTGTTGCAGCGTGGCCAGGGCCTGTCCAAGCGGGCGTGGCACCTGCAGCGGGTGGCGGTGGTGGATGAGAAGGGGGGGGCCTACGTGGCGCGCCTCTTCTTTGGTCCCCCCGGCGACGACGACACGCCCCCCCCCCCCCTCCTCCTGGGAGTTGAGGTGCCGCCCCTCGGACGCATCCTGGCTGGCGCTGCAGGCGGACTGCCCGCTGTACGTGCGGCGCGACCTGTTTGATGCCAGGGCTGCCCCACTGGATGCTCTCCTGGCGGCTGTCGACGACGACGACGACGAAGGCGCCGCCTCGGACTCGGACGACGAGGATGGAGCAGCCTCCACCCCGCCTCTGACCCCGGTGGAGCCGCCGCCGCCTGCTGTGGCTCACGTCGCCTCCCTCTCTCCTGGCGACCCCGACGGCATCGTCCTCCTCAAACGCGCCCTCGCCCTGGCCGTGCGCGATGAAGATTTTGCCACCGCTACCCGCCTGCGCGACCACCCCGCCATGGCGGCCTACGCGCGCGCGGCGGCGGCGGACGCCGCGGGAGATGTCGACGGCGCCGCCGCCGCGCGCGCTGACGTGGAAGCCGCGCTGGACGGCCGCCCCCGCGAGCCGGCGCCCCCCACCAAGGCGGCGAGGGCGCCGAGGCGGCCGGCGGCGGGGAGGGGGGGGCGGGTGCGGGGGCGCAAGCCGCCGCAGCGGCCGAGGGGGGGGGAGCGCGGAAGCTTAGGTGTGTGTGGTGTGTGTGCGGGAGCGCCCATTCTTGTAGAGGTGCCTGCGTGTTGAGCGCACGTGCGAGAGTTGTATTCACGGGGGCAATGACATTATTTTTTCTGATTGGTGTGTGTGTGTGTGCGGGCTCTGTTTACAACCAAAAAACAAAACAAACCTCCCCTCCCTCCTTCTATCCCCATCACCCGCCCTCATACACCACCACTCTGTGGTCCCTCGCCAGCTCGCGCCTGGAATCATAGAAGAAGCTCTCGTAGCAGGGCCAACACCAGAAAGAGGGGTCGCCGGGAGCGTCGGCGCACGCCCACACCGCGCGCGCCGCGCGTTCGCGCCGGCACGCGCCACACCTCCGCCCCCGGGCGCTTTGGGCGCGCGCCACCACGATGGGAAAGTCGCCCGTGGTGACGCCGCCAGCGGCGTCGGCGGGCGTGGCGAGGCGGGCGTCCCGGACGGAGAGACCGTGCTCGCACGCCCCCGCGTGCCCAAACACGCCCCCCCCCCCCCCCCCCCGCAGCGCAGCGTGGAGGCCGCCAGGGGCGTGGCCCCCCAGTCGCCCGTCTTCCAGGCTGTGCCTTCGGCGGGGGTTGGGCGGCCGCGCAGGGGGCCGGCCTCGGGGGCGGGGCGGGCGGGCGGCTGCGGCGGCGCGACGCCGGCGGACGCCAGCAGCGCCAGCAACGGGGCCGCATAGTCTGCTCCACCCGCACGCAGGGCGTCAGAGTCCACCAGAATCTCACCCTCCATGGCCACGTAGGCGCCCGTGCCGCGGTGGCCGAGGCGAGCGAGGGCGGCGGGCGTGGGGCAGGGCGCGGCCTCCACCACCTTGCGCCACGTCACTCCCTCCCCCGCCACAAACACGGCGTCCAGCGCGGGTTTGGCGGGTTTGCCGGCGTCCGAGATGGAGACGGTGATGAGGATGTCGCGCCCCGGGCGCAGGGGGCGCCCCCCGCCGGGACCGCGCGACGCGGCGTGCGTCTCCGATGCGCGGGGGGGCGCCCGCGACACGCGGGTGGGGCGTGGAGGGGGGGTGACCAACCCTGCCGCCGCCAGGGCGGTGGCTGCGTCGAGAGGGCGGCAGCCACCGACCGCGGCGCGCAGGGTGGCCAGCGCGGAGGAGGCCGCGGCCGCGAAATCGAGCGGCACAAACGCTCCCGTCGCCGTCGACGGCGCCAGTGCAGGCCCCGCGGTGCGTGCCAGGGACACAGGCTTGGGGAGAGCTGGCGCAGAGGTCGGAGTGGGGGCCAACGCGGCGGCGGGCGTGCCGCCGCGGCGGTGGGTGGGGGGTGGGGGGGCGGCGCGCGTCGGAAGCGGAGAGGGGGACCGTGCCCGCTTGGTGGGGGGGCGGGCTGAGCGGCGTGGCATAGTGACGGCCGCTGAGGAGGAGGCCGCAAGGCCAAATGCGGGCGACGAGAGCGCCAAACCGGGGCGTGAGAGTGAAGAGGGACGAGCGTTTTTTCGACTCACCTCTCGTCTTCGCACGCCATCGGAGCGCAAAGACACACACGCGCAAGCCACGCGCCACCACCCTATTCGTTCAAGGCCAGCGTGAGCACGCCAGCTCACTGGCCCTCCACACGCCAGCGACACGACAACGCTGGTGACAGAGGAGCGAGTCCAAACAGCGCGCGCCCCAGTTTTTTCAACGTGGTGTTTTGCGCCACGCTCTTCCAACCCAGACAAAGCCATGCTGCTGACTCGACTGGTAGCGCTGCGCAGTGTGCAGCGCACGCTTGGGCAGGTGATTTTGTTTGGGAGAGGCGGGGGGGTGAGAGTGTGCCCGCGCGACGCTGACACTGCAGACATGCATGCGACGCGGCGCGCAGGTTCGCGGCCTCTGCCGACCTGCCTCCCGCGCCCATTCCGCTGCAGCAGCATGCAGCTGATTGGGCCTGCGTGTCGGGACCGGCGCCCTGTGCACACCGCGCGCAGGCTCCCCGGCTTTTCGTGCGCGCCCCGCGTCTCCTCCACTCACACACCGCTGTCCCCACCACCCTACCCACCCTCACAGCACACCCACCTCCTGCGCGCCTTTGCCGCCGCCCCGCCCGCCCTCCCCCCCCCCTTCCGGCGGCTCCGACGCCGCCACCCCGCGCCGCGGCCTGGCCGCCTCCTACAGTTCCCCCACCTCCCCCCCCCCCCCGGGAGCCCCCGTCGCCCCCGCCGACGCCATCCCCGCCTTTGGCGGCGGCGTCCCGGGGGGCGGCGGCCGCGACTCGTCGGGCGGGAGTGGGTGGGGGGCCGCGCCGCTCCCCACGCCGCGCGAACTCGCAGCCGCTCTCGACGCCCACGTCGTGGGCCAGTCCTCCGCCAAGCGCACCCTGGCGGTGGCGGTGTACAACCACTATGCGCGGGTGTCGCACGAGGAGGCGAGGCGGGCTGCGGTGGGCGGAGGGCGTGGTGGGAGTGTGTCTGACGGCGACGCCGCCCACCCCGACGCGCGCGACCCCGCCACCGAGCCCGCGGCGGGGGCGGGCCCCCCGCCCGAGTACACGGGGGTGCCGCCGTCGATGCGGGATGGTGTGGCGCCGCGCCCGCGTGGGCGCGGCGCCGCGGCCGACGACGGCGACACCCTCCCACCGCCGCCCTCTCCCCCCCCCTTTCCCTTCACCCTCGTTTGCCCACCCTGGCCACGCCACCGTGGAACTGGAGAAATCCAACGTGCTGCTGCTGGGGCCGACAGGGACGGGCAAGACGCTGCTCGCGCGTACGCTGGCCCGTCTTGTTCGTGTCCCCTTTGTTGTGGCCGACGCCACGACGTTAACGCAAGCGGGCTATGTGGGTGACGACGTCGAGTCCGTGCTGCACCGCCTGCTGCAGGCGGCGGGCGGGGATCTCAATGCCGCGCAGCGCGGGATTGTGTACATCGACGAGGTCGACAAGATTGGGCGCAAGGGGGACAACCCCTCCATCACACGCGACGTCTCTGGCGAGGGCGTCCAACAAGCCCTGTTGAAAATGCTGGAGGGCGCCGTCATGAATGTGCCGGAGAAGGGAGGGCGCAAGAATCCGCGCGGCGAGTTTGTCCAAGTCGACACGTCGAACATTCTCTTTGTCTGTGGCGGCGCGTTTGTGGGTCTCGACGTCCAGGTCGCCGAACGCAGGGCCGCCGCCTCCATTGGGTTTGGCGCCCCCGTGCGCGCCCGCGCGCTGCGTGGGTCGGGGTCGAGTGGAGGCGGCGCGGCTGCCTCGGCCGGCGTCGTGGCCGCCGACGCGGCCGCGCGCTCCGAGCGCGCCGCCGCCGTCGCCGCCGTCGAGCACGCCGACCTGGTCGCCTACGGCCTCATCCCCGAGTTTGTGGGGAGGTTCCCTGTTGTCGCAGCGCTGCAGGAACTCACAGCTGGCGACCTGGAGAGGGTGCTGACCGAACCCTCGTCCTGTTTGGCGGCTCAATACTCTGTCCTGCTCGCGGCGGGGGGCGCCCGCCTCGCCCTGTCCCGGTCCGCGGTGGCGGCTGTTGCCACGGATGCCGCTGCCCGCGGCACGGGGGCGCGTGGCCTGAGGGCGTCGCTGGAGCGGGTGCTGCAGCCCGCCATGTTTGACGCGCCCGACGTCGCGCGCACGGGCGGCTTTGCAGGCGTTGTGGTCGACGTCGACGACGCCACAGGCGCCAACCCCACCCCCCGGGCCCGCGTGTTTGCGGATGTGGCCGAGTTTGAGGCTGCATGTGCCGCGGCGGGCGATGTGGTGGGGGTGGGGGCGACGGGCACAGCGCCCGTGGAGAGCGACTCTGGCGACGCGCCGCCCGCGGCGGCCGCGACGGCGTGAACGAGAAGACAAAAAACGACGCCCCGCCCCCCCTCCTCTTTTGTGTGTGTACCACCACCGTGTTTCATCCGTAGACCGTTTTTTTCTTGCATTGACCCCCCCCTTTGGACCTGTGCGGTTTTTGCACTCTGCGCGCACGGTTTCCCCCACCCACACCCAACGCCTTAGTTTCCTCCCCCTTTTTTCTTTCCTTCCATCCGCCTTGTGTCCTTCTCCTTTTCTTTGCCCGCACACTTTCACAACACCCTCTCCCCACCCCCTGTGACACCAACCAAGAGAAAACACACCCCTTTTTCCATTTTGAGTTTCACACAGCTATTTGGTTGCCTCTCTCTCTCTCTATTCTAAACCTACACAAACTCCTCTCTCACTGGTCCCACCGCCGCCGCCGCCCGCCCCCCGCCTTGGCGTCTGCTCCTCCTGTCGCACTCACAAACTCACGTGGACCGCCCGTCGCGGCAGCCCGCGCCGCCGCGTCCTCCGCATCCAGGGCGGCCCCGCTGTCCGCGTCATCCAGCGGCTGCGCATCCCAGCTTGCCCCTGGCGGAATGAGGGAGGCGCCCGGGGCCAGCTGGTAAGCAGAAACCGCTTTTTCCAAAAAGGTGGGGTTGGTGTAGGCTCGCCGCCCCCGCAACTCGTCCACCACGCAGCGGCCGGCGTCCACCGCGTCCAGCATGGCGGTGACGCGGGCGATGAGGGCGGGGGGGGTGGCGGTGGTGGTGGGTGGAGGTGGTGGCGGCGGGGCGGCCGCCGCGTGAGGCGCGGTCACCGCGCCTCCCGCATCCCCGCAGCCGCAGCCGCTGCCGCTGCGGGCGTCGCCATCGCTGACCGAGTCGGACGCGGACGCGGGGCAGGGGGATGTGTGGGGGGGGGGGGGTGGCGTCGGGCGGCGCGTCGGCGCGGGGCGACCCGTCGTCGCTGGCTGAACTGTAGGCGCCCAGGAGGCCGCCGAGGGCGGACATGGATGTGTGTGGGTGTGGCGCAAGAGAGTAGTGGGGGTGGTTGCGCGCGCCCCCACGGGCCCTTCGTTTGCCTTCGACAATGTGGAGTGTCGACTCTCTTCACCCTTTCGACGCCGTTTTTCCTTCGCTCGCCCATCGGAGCGCCACCGCCGCCCCCAAAACACCCACATGTTCCCCACCCGCAAAGCCGACCCGGCTGAAGCCAAACGCACCCTCCGCCTGCACGTGCTCACCCTGGCCGCGTTTTGTGCCGCCTGCCGCGCCGCGCCGTACGTGCTGCACGCGCTGGCCTCCCGCCGCGCGGCCGCCTGAACCTGGGAGTGAGGTAAAAGAGGAAGGTTTGACGCTTCGCGCGCTCACACGCACACACACGCGTCCGGGGTCCCTCCGAGGCGGCAAGAAACCCACCCCGAGGGTGATTGGGGAAGAAAACATGGCTCGCGTGAAACGGGGGCCTGTGCGGCGGCCTGGTCGGCGCTCCATTCATGGCCGTGGATGTCAAAGGTCGGCCTGGGGAGGTTTTGGTTGTGGGGTTTTGGGGGGAAGGGTCGGCACACGGACCGCGACGCGGGGCGGTCAAAACAAACAAAACCCCCGTCCACCCACGCACCCGACAGCCGCCCGCCTCCGCGCCGCCGCCGCCGATGCCGCCGCCGATGCGCCAGCAGACGTCACCACCTGGCTGCCCGACGATGGACCCTACGCGCCGCCCCCCGTCCGCGTGGTGGCGGCGTCTTGGGGCGCGCGCGTGCCCCCCCCAACACGCTCCCACCCGCCCGGCCCCGGCCTCGTCGCCCCCGGACGCAGGCTGGCGTGGGCGAGCGACCTGCTGGGCGGCGACGGCCTGGCCGGCGACGCCACGTTTGACGATGGCGACGACGCACCCCCCCTCGACGACTCGCCACCAAGCCCCTCGTCCTCGGCGACGTCGCCAGCCGCCCAGGGTGGAAGCGCGTCGTGGACGTCGTCTCCAAGTCGACCTACCTGTGGAACACGCGCACGGACGCGGTGGAGTGGGAGGCGGAGGGTGGTGGCAGTGGTGGCGACGGCGCGGGCGCGCGCTCGCTGGCCGCCCTGGCCGCCGCCGCCGCCGGCGGCTCCCCCCCCGTCGCCATGACGCTGGAGGAGGACGCGCCCGACCCGGTCACCTGGATCGATGTCGGCCCACCGTGCGGGATGGAGGTGGATGGAGAGGGTGGGAGCAACGGCGACGACGGCGACGTGCCCGCCCCGACCACCATCGCCGACGCCGACGCCCCCAACCCCCTCCCCCCGCGCACCACGGCCACCCTGGCGGCCGCCGCGGACGAGCTGGCGGCCGCGGCAGCTGCCGCCGCGGACGGCGACGCCGCCGCAGACGCGGAGGAGTGGCGGTCGCTGGCGGCCAGCGGCAAGGGCACGGGGCCCACGTGGGCCGCCCTGGCGACCACCGTGCGTGCGCGCGCGGCCCGGGTGGCGGCTCGTGCGGCTGCTGCCGCGGGCGCGGTGGCGTGGCCGCCGCCGGTGGCGGTGGCGGGTGGTGGTGGCAACGTCGCTGCCCCCACCGAGGACCCTCCATCCTACTCGGTCTCCCTCGTCGTCGACGATAACGACCGGGTGCGCGTCACGCTGGCGCCGCGGCTCGCGGCCCGCCTGCCGGGTGGTGGTGGGGAGGGCGGGCCGCCGCCCAAGCGGCCGCGCCTGGCGCCCCTGAGCGGGGGTTGGCCGGGCGATGGCAACCAGTTGTCGCGCCGGGCGCAGTGAAGAAGTTCTGGCGCTGTGGCTCTGCTGCGGCCGGGGTGGCAACGTCATTTAGGGTGGTGGGGCTCTTTCTCTTTTTCAGAGTTTTTTCTTCGATCCATCTGCTTTTTCCTTCCCTCCGTTCCTGTCAGCACACACAAATATGCCTGTTTTCTTTTCATTCTGTGCACATACACTATCAAAAGGCGCATGTTTTTTTGGTTCTTGGGGTTCAATTCAGTTTTGACAGTGTTTTCGCTTGACGCTCTCTCTCCAACCCACCCCACCTCTCAATCTAGCCCAGCCCCACCCACCTCGCAATTCCTCTCATTTTGGCCGCAGCGTACAACACGAACGCAACCACAAAGCAAAACGCCACCAACAACAGCATGTGGTGCGACCGCCCGCGCCGAAACGCGCGCTCCAGTCGTTTGGCTCCCGCCCTCAGCGCGACGCGGGCTTCATCCAGGGTGGCTTCCAGGGCTTCTGCGAGGCCAGCGTTGGTGCGGGCTTCATCGCCGACGGCCAGGGAGAGAGCTTTGAGGCGGCCGACGCCCGCGCGCAGGTCTTCCACTTCTGTGTCGACGTCGCCGCCGACAGCAATGGCGATGGCGTCGGGGCCAGTGGCACGGGCGGCCAGGCCGTCTCTGTGATGAGGGAGGGGAGGAGGGAGGGGGTGAGAGTGGGGGGACAGCGCGTGCGCGCATTGGCGCGAGGTGTTTGCCCCTCTCTGTCCCCCTGCGCCGGCTTCCACGTACCGACTGTGCCAGCCGTAGTGTGACATGCCGGTGAGGGCGCCCGCGTCGCCCGTGAGGTGAATGCGCGGGCGCGGGGAGGCGAAGAAAAAACGAAAACGAAAGTGCTTTTTCTCACTCCCGTTTTTTTCGTCGTCTCGCTATGGTAATCGCGCCCCCGCCCGCCACCAGCCTGGCGCGCGCGCTGGTTGCCGCGCTGGACAGCAGCTGGACAGCAGCGGCCAGCAGCTTGACCAGGTCAGCTGCGAGCGGCCTGCTGCTGATGGGGCGCCGCGACGCGCGCACGCGGCGGGGCAAGGTGTTTCGGTCGAGCAACGGCACGACGCGGCCCAAACCCGAGCCGACCCGGGGCACTGGGTGGTGGTCGGGCGCGGCGTCGGTGGCGGACGTGCCGCCCGTACCGCCTGCACCGCCGCCGGGCGGACCAAACACGCCGCCGGTGGGGTGAGAGAAGGGTGACCCGTTTTTTCCGCCGCCGCCGCCACCGTGTGTTGTTGCTCCGCCCCACTGTGCTTTCATGTTGACAAAAGAAGAAAAAATCAAGGTAGACAAAACCATGCTTTCTCTCTCTCACGCGTCACCACCCCCCTCCGCCACCGCCACCGCCCCGGCCGCGACGCTCTTGCCGTCGCGCGCGCCGTGTGCCACACCCTCCCCAAACACGCCCCCCGCCAGGCTCTCCAGGGCGCGCTCCCCCCTCTCCCGCGTCATGAGGGCGACAACGTCGTCCAACGCCCTCTGCCCAAACACCTTGTTGTCCCGGGTGCGCACGTTGACGGTGGCCGCGGCTTCTTCATCTGCGCCCACAACCAGGATGTAGTTGTACTGCGCCACCTGCGCCTCCCGCACCTTTTTCTGCATCTTTTTGTCGGTGGAATCGACATCGGCATAGAAGCGGGCGGCGCGCAGGGTGGTGCGCACGCGGCGGGCGTAGTGGAGGGAGGCCGCGGAGATGGGGACGACCATGACTTGGCGGGGGGAGAGCCAGAGGGGCCACTTGCCGGCATAGTGTTCAGTGAGGATGGCGAACATGCGTTCCACTGACCCCAGGATGGCGCGGTGCACGATGACGGGGCGGTCCTTGGCGGCGGGGGTGTGGGCGGCAGCGTCGCCCGCTGCACCAGGTTTGGAGGGCGAGTCCCCAGCCTGCGCCGCGTCGGCCGTCGCGTACGTCAGGTCGAACCGAATGGGCAGCTGGAAGTCCAGCTGAATCGTGGCACACTGGAACCTGCGTTTCAGGGCGTCGGTGACAGTGACATCGATCTTGGGGCCGTAGAACGCGCCGTCGCCCGGATTCTCAGACCACTCGCGGCCACACCCGTCGAGCGCGGCCGTCAGCGCCGCCTCCGCCGCCTCCCACTGCGCCGTGTCCCCCATGGACGATTCAGGGCGGGTGGACAGGGCCAGCTTGTAGTCGAGGCCGAGGGTGTCGTAGGCTTGGGCCAGCATGCGCAGGCAGAGGGAGACTTCGGAGGAGACCTAGTGGTGGGGTGGGGGTGGGGGTGGGTGCAAAAACACGCGTCTCTCCCTGCCTCGTTTCCCGCTCTCTCTCTCTCTCATCCACACACAATGCACGACACAGCATCCTCTACTCTCTACTCACCTGGTCCGGCCGGCAGAAGATGTGGGCGTCGTCCTGCTGGAAACGGCGCACGCGCGTGAGCCCCGACAGCGCGCCGCTGTACTCATTGCGGTGCAGCACCCCAAAGTCGGCAATGCGCAGGGGCAGGTCGCGGTACGACCGCGCCCTCGCGGCATACAGCAGGCAGTGGCCCGGGCAGTTCATGGGTTTGAGCCCAAACTCTTGTTTCTCGACGTCGACACAAAACATGTTTTCCTTGTAGTGGGCGGCATGGCCGCTGGTGGTCCACAAATCAAAGTTATAGAGGTTAGGCGTCACGACTTCATCAAACTCGTGCTCCCAGTACAGGCCGCGAATGTAGTCCATGAGCGTGTTGTAGATGCGGGCTCCCGCAGGCATGAAGAAGGCAGACCCCGGGGAGAGAGGGTGGAACAGCGTCAGGTCCTGCGCCGTCCCCACAACCCGGTGGTCGCGCCGCTTGGCCTCCGCCATGCGGTGCTCATAGTCGGCCAGGGACGCTTTGTCGGGGAAGGTGACGCCGTAGACGCGCTGCAGGGCGGCGTTCTTGGCGTCGCCGCGCCAAAACGCGGCCGACGCGGCCGTGGTCTTTGCAGCTTTCAGGTACCCGGTGTGCGGCAGGTGGGGGCCGGAGCACAGGTCCACCATGGGGCCACACCGGTACAGCGTGATGGTGGCGTCGGCGGGGAGGCCGTCGATGATCTCCACCTTGAACTTGTTTTCTTCAAACATGCCGCGCGCCTCGTCGCGCGTCACCTCCACCCGTTGAAACTGTTGCGCCTCCTTCACAATGCCCGCCACCCGCTTGTCGATGGCCCCAAAGTCGGCGTCGGTCAGGGTGCGGGCGCCGTCCATGTAGCAGTCGTAGTAGAACCCTTCCTCGACGGGGGGGCCGATCGTCAGTTTGACGCCATACCCCTGCTCCAGCGCCTCCCCAAACACGTGGGCTGAGGAATGCCAGAAGGCGTGCTTGCCGTCCGGGTCGTCAAAGGTGGCCAGGTGGAGGGTGCAGGAGGCGGCGAGGGGGCGGGTGAGGTCCCACTCGGCGCCGTCGACCTGGGTTGAGAGGAGGGAATGAGGTTGAGAAAAAAAAAAGGGGGAAGCCCGGTTTTGCCAGGCCTCGTTGCACCTCGTTGCACGCCACACGCACACACACACACACGTCTCCCTCACCTTGGCCACCACCGCCGCCTTGGCGAGCGACTTGGAGATGGAGAGCGCGATGTCAAAGGGCGTCGTCGCACCCGCGACACCCTTCTTCACGCTGCCGTCCGGCATGGTGACGTCGATCTCGACGTTGGCGGCTTTGGCGGCTTCAACCTGGATTGAGGGAAGGGTTGGGGAGGGGGGCGCAGGAGTGGGCGAGGCGCGTGGGGAGGGGAGAGAAGCGCAGAACGACGCGGCGGCAGCAGTCGCGATGCCTCGTCCTCCGCACCCCCACCCCCCTCTTCCTCTTACCTTGGCCTCCTCTCGCGCCCGGTACTGCTCAAACAGAGAGATCCGTTTGGCCACGAACGCCTGCAGCTCGGCCGCGTACTCGGCGTGCGACTTGGAGGGGACCGCGGGTGGCGCGGCAGCAGCAGCGGCGCGGGGGGGGGCGTCGGCCACCGACAGGGCCGCCATCGCGGGGGCGGGGTCGCCGCCGCAGCAGTCGGCGCCCATGTGGGGGAGATTGTGTTCAGAGAAAAGGGGCGGAGAGAGAGGCGAATGCCTGGGAACAAAAGGAAAAACGTTCTGCCGACGGCGTCGTTTTTTTTTCATCGACCCCCACCAGCCCACACACTCACTCGGCGCTGTGCGATCCAAAACTCTCCTACACAGTGAGAGCCGTGAAGGCTACAAGTGAGCACGCACCAGAAGCGTGATCGTCCGCCAACCGCTGCGGCTTCAGCAAGCACAGGTGTGGGCGTGCCGTTTTTTGTGGGTGCGCGCCGAGAGAAAAAAACACTGACTCTGTGGTGTGCGATCCAACTCTCCAGTGACAGCCGTGGGGCTTAAGTTGAGCACGCGCCAGAAGCGTGATCGTCGACCAAACGCTGCGGTTTTCAGCAAGCAGGTGTGTGGGCGAGACCGTTTTTGTGTGCGCGCCAGGAGAAAAAAAAACACCACAACCGCACGAGAGGCGAAGCGCTCCTTTCGGCGCGCGGCCCCTCCCCCTGCCCCCCTCCCCTCCACCATGGGCGTCGCTCTCACAGCGTCCCCCTCCGAAGCCAAGCTTCCCTTGTGGGCGCGGTCGTCGTCGTCCGACGGCGACGCGAGCGACGCATCGCCGCGACGGCGGCGCGGGCGCGCGCCCCCCCGCCCGCGCTCCTCCAAGGCGCGCGCCCCCCCGAACCCGGGGCGGGCGCCGTGCCTGCGGTGCTGGGCCATGATTGGGGGGCTGCTTGCGCTGGTTTCGGTGGGCGTCGCCGTGGCCAGTGTGTGGGTGCGGCCGCTGATGGTGCTGCGCCCGCCGCACGTCGCGCTGTTGTCGGACGCGGCGGTGCCGGGTGAGTGTGTGGTGGGATGGGGGACGAAATGTGTTGCTGCACGCGGCCTGGGACGACGGGTTGGAGGGGAAGGAGGCGACGGGCGAGCGGTCAAAAACGAAAAACACCCCCGTTTCACCGGGAAGCTGAAGCAGGGGGGGCAGCGGGGCGCGCGCGGCCGGGCGTTGCATAAGCGGCGCTTCCTCTCTCACTCTCCCACACCACCCTCACGCAGCCGACCCCCCCCTCGTCCCCCGCGTCATCCACCAAACCTGGCGCGACGCCGACCTGCCCCCCGCGTTTGCGGCGGCCCGGGCGCGGTGTGCGGCGGCCAACCCCGAGTGGACGCACCGCCTGTGGACGGACGACGACGCGCGCGCGCTGATCGCGTCCCACTTTCCACGCGTCCTGGCCACGTACGACAGCTATTGGTCGCCGGTGCAGCGTGCTGACGTGGCGCGGTACGCCATTCTGGCGGTGCATGGGGGTGTGTACCTGGATTTAGATGTGTCGTGCGAGCGCGCCCTGGACCCCCTGCTGTCCGCCCCGCTCACCCTGCCCCTCACCTGGCCCGCTGGCGTCTCCAACGATGTGCTGGCTGCGGCCCCCGGATCCCACTTCATGTCGGCGTTGGTGGCACGCGCCCCCTACCATGCCTGGCTGTCTTACATTCTTCCCCACTACGCGGGCGTCATGTTCTCCACGGGCCCCATGTACGTCACTCGGGCCGCCCTGACGTGGCCTGGGCGGGCGACGGATGTGACGCTGCTGCCGCCGAGGCTCTATGGAAAGTATGGCCCCCGCGGCGCACGGTTGCGCGGCGCGGGCGCGCCCACCGGCGCCCTGTTCACCCACCTGCACGCCTCGTCGTGGCATGGCGCCGACGCGACTGCTGCCGTGTGGGTGGTCCGGCATGGGGCCAGCGTGGCGGCGGTGGCGGGAGTGGTGGTGGCGACGGTGGCGGGAGTGGTGGTGGCGACGGTGGCGGCTGGCACGGCGGCGCGCGCGGCCGCGCGCGGGCGCCGCGCGGCGCGGCGCGCGGTGGCGTCGCCCGCCAAGCTTTGCTGAGAGAGTGAACTGAGAGACAGAGCTGTCGTGTTTTTTGAATGCATTTGCAGAGAGTTTTTGTGTGCGGGGCGTGAGAGAGAGTGATCCTTCTAGCCCCCCCCCCCCCGCACACGCACACCCCATCATTTCATGTCCTGTGTTTTTTCCTTCCTGCGCCCCCCACCCCCTTGCCATTTCATTTCTCTAAAAAGACTCAAACTGTGACATTTTTCCAACCATGCGTTTTCCCTGAGCAAACAGAAAAAAAGTTTTTCAACCGCGGTCTCATTTCTCTCTCCCAAAAATCAACACTCACTGCCGTCGCTGCCAAAGTCGGCCCTGCTGGCCACCCGCCGCGCTGCGCCGCCGCCCCCGCGGCCGCCCTTGGTGACGGCGGTGGAGGGTGAGGAGCCGCTCCAGCCTGCGGCCACAGGAGTCAGGCCATTCCCTGCCCCTGCCCCTGCCCGCTGCGCCGACAGAGCGAAGGCGACGACAGCGGCCACACCCACGACCGCCAGCGCGCCCGCCGCCACGCGGCGGGCGGCGCGGGTGCGGGGCGGTTTGAGCAGCCCCCCCCCAAAAGCAGGCACGCGCCCGCCCGCCGCGCCGGCGGCCACCAGAGCGGCCGCCGCCGTGGCCCACTCGGGGGCGGGTTCACCGTCGGCTTCCACGCCCACGTCCAGGGGGCGGGCGTCCATGGGGAGGCCAAAGCCGGAGGTTAACAGCTCTACAATCAGCGCGGCACCAAAACAGTGCGCCTCCGCGTCGGACGGGGCCCGACCCGCGGACGCCAGGTCGGCGGGCGTGGCAGCGCACAGCGTGGTGGCTGCAGTCGCCAGCTCGCGCAGGGAGGGGGAGGCAGGGAGTTTTAAGAAGGATACTGTGTGTTTGAAAATTTCGACGCCCCGCAGCTTCAACCCTCCAAGAGGCGGCGGCGGCCTGGGTGGCGCTTCCGCCGGCAACGCACAGTGAGGAGGCGCGCGAGCGCACACGCTGCGAAGGGCGGCAGCAGCGGCGCGGCGACACCTGGCAAAGTCGCCACCGCCGTCGTCGCTCCCCGGAACACAAGGGTCCGCCGCCTGCGACGCGGGCGCCGCGTCCCTCGCGGCTGCACGAGCAGCCTCCCGGCCCAAGCCTTCGAAAGAGCGGACGTAGAGGGTCACAGTGGGCGGGGCCGCGCGCGCGGGGAGGGTGAGGACACCCATGCCCGCAGAGTCCTCTGGGTCGGGCACTTCGATCCGGCCATCCGCATCGATGTCGCCAATCTCAAACGCGACCTGCAACGATGCCCCCCCCATCTCCACGATGCCGGTGGTGGTGGGCGCGGAGGGTGGAGTGTCGCTGGCGGTGACACGCCCCGTGCGCGCGCCCTGTTGCGCCAACACGGCTTCATTGGCAGCCAGCCACGCCAACGCCGCCTCCTCTGCTCCCATCAGGAGGGAAGCACCACCTCCTGGGCCAGGTGCGAAGCCGGCGGCGGCCACCGCGCGCGCCGCGGCCGCCAGCCGCGCGGCCGCGTCAGACCGCGGCAGCGCGCGCAGGCCCGCCGTCGCCAGCACGATGCATTGTGTCGCCGCAGCCGCCGCGTGTGACGGCAACATGCCCTTGGCAGTGGCCAGCAGGGGGGCCAGGGCGTCGCCGACCGCGTCTGCGTCCAGGGACGACAGTCCTGGCTCCGCACGGTGCGCCCCCAACTGCGTCAGCACGGGGGGGGCGCTCAAATCTATGCGTGCAGGGAAATTCCATGCATAAACATGCGCCCGGGTGCCCGTGGACCCGGCGTCCAGGACGATTACGTGGCCGGCGCGCGGGCGGGGGGGGGGCGCGTGCGGCGAGGGCGGCGGGGGGGAGGAGGAGGGCGAGGGCGAGGACGCACCACGCGAGTGTGCGCGTTGGAGTGTGCATTTGGGGTGCGCGGATTGGGGGTTTGGGGCCCGGCCGCCTGCGCGCGCGTTGGAGGACAGCGCGCGCGAAACAAAACGCGCGTGCTCGGTTTTGACACGAAAAAAAAAAAAACGGCGTTCGAGCAAAACAAACGCCGTTGTTCCGCACCGGTGGTGTGCGGGTACCGTGCGTCGGCACCCGCACCCCGCGCGCCCGGCCCCACTCCCGAGGCTCGCATTGTGCACGTTCCAGCCCACAGCTGCGCACTTGAGCGGGGGCAGGCGCGCCAGGCGTGCCCACGCCCGCGCGCCCCACTCACCTCCGTCCAATGTCGACCCCCCCCCACCCCCACTGACACCCCGCCCACGCCGCCACCCCCCCCGCCACCCCGCGTCATTGGTGCCTGGCGCCTGGGGGCTCGCGTGGGGGCGGGCTCGTACGCGACGGTGTTTCGAGCGACGCACGTGCTCACGGGCGCGTGCGCCGCGGTCAAAGAAGTTGCCACCGACCGCCTCCCCCCCAAACTGGCGGCCGGCGTCGAGCGCGAGGTGGGCGCCTTGCAAGCGTGCGCCTCCTCCCCTCACGTCCTGCAACTGTTCGATGTGGTGCGGGCGCCTGGTCGAATTTTCATCATAACTGAATACTGTCCGGGGGGCGACGTCGCCTCCCTCCTGCGCGCGGGCGGCCCCCTGCCCGAGCGCGCGGCTCGTGCGCTGGCGGTGCAGCTGGCGGCGGGACTGGCGGCGCTGCGAGCCAGGAGCATTGTGCACCGAGACTTGAAGCCGCACAACCTGCTGCTCGTGCCGCCGCCCCCGCCCGCCAGGGCGGGTGCTGCTGCCGCCACCACCACCACACCCTCTGGCCCCACCCTCAAGATTGCAGACTTTGGCTTTGCCCGCGTCCTGGGCGGCGGCGGCGGCGGCGGCGGCGGCCCAGACCTGGCCGACACGCTCTGCGGGTCCCCACTCTACATGGCCCCCGAAATTCTGCGCCACCAGCGGTACGACGCCAAGGCCGACATGTGGTCGGTGGGCGCCATCCTGTACGAGTTGGTGGCGGGCGTGCCCCCCTACGGCGGCGGCAACCACGTGGCCCTGCTGCGCGACATTGATTCGCGGCGCGCGGCGCTGCCGCCGTCCGTGGCGGCGGCCGCCTCCCCCGCCCTGTCCTCCCTGCTGGACGGCCTGCTGCGGCGCAACCCGGTGGAGAGGCTGTCGTTTGACGAGTTTCATGGGCACGAGTGGTTGAGAGGAGGGGTGAGGGGTGGTGTGGCAGCGAACGCGCGGCCGCTGCCACCCTCGCGTCCCGCCACGCTGCCGTCGTTTGCAGACCATGTGCCCCCCCTCACCCCGCCACGTGCTGCCGCCACCACCGCCTCTGAAGGCGCGGACTACGTGTTTGTGGACGCCTCCGCGTCCACGGTGGCGGGCGCGGCGGCGGCTGTGAGCACGCCGCGCGCCGCGCTGCGCGGCGGCGCGACCGCACACACCTCCCTCGCCGCCGCCGCGCGCGTGGCGGCGTCCCCCCTGCTGGCGGCGGGGGCGGGCCTACTGCTGCGCAGACTGCCGACCGCGACGGCGGCGGCGAGGGCGTCGCCACGGGAGGCGAGCGTGTCGCCCGCCTCGCGCCGCGAGCCTGTCGCTGCGCCCGGCGCCCCCCCCCGCCGCCGCCCTGCTCTCCGGTGCGTCCGCCCTGGAGGATGCAGCGTCCCACGCCGCCTCCGCTGGGCGCCCCGCAGACGCGCTGTCGCTGCGGGTGGCCGCCCTGCAAGCGCTGGCGGCCGTGGCTACCGGCCGCGCGGCGGGGGCCGACGCGGGCGCGCGAAGCGCGGCGGCCGCGCGCGGCGCAGCCCTCGCCGCCCTCGCGTCTGCCGCCCCCCCGCCCCCGCCCACCACCCCCCTACCCCCCCCCTGGAACCTGGTGTACGCGGCCGCCCTGGCGGACGCGCGCGCGGGGGCGGCGGGCGAGGTGAGCGGTGGCGGCGGTGGTGGCGGGACCAGCCGCGCGTACACCCGTGCCGCCGCGTTGCTGGGGTTGCTGGCTCTTGACAGTGGCGCGGAAGGCCTGTTTGATCCGCCGCCCAGGCTGACCAGGGCGAGGGCCACGGCAGCGGCGGCGGTGGCGGCGGCCGTGGCGGAGAGGGTGGCGGCGGGCGCGTGAGAGAGTTTTGGCCTTGTTTTTGTTTGCTTTCTCACCATCATTCACTTTCACATTTTTGTACTTGTACCACCGTGTTGTAACAAACTCATGCATTGATTGATTTACTTAGGGTAGCGTTGTTTAGATGTTGGGAGGAGGGGGGGGGGGGGGCGGCGCAAGCGTCGGGGGTGGGTGGGTGGGGGGGGGGGGAAACCGGGCCGAACAGGTGTTGGAGTTTTTTTTTCATGTGCGGTGGTTTGCTGGCCAAGGGCAGTGAGAGCAGCTGGGGGGAGCTGGGTGGCGTAAAGGCCTGTCCAGTTTGAAACATTCAGTGAGGGCTCGTGACAGGTGGCCTTCAGCCGGTCGCTCGACAAATTTGGGCGCCTGTGAAAGCGAAGTTTGTCCATCTCAAAACACTCTCAGTCCCACTTTTTGCGCCGACCTGTTCCCAGTCGCCCCCCTTCATCGACGCCTGCTGCGTTGCGGTGCGTGTGTGGGGGAGGCAGGAGGGGGCAGGAGGAAGGAGGGGGGCGCCAACCGCCGCGCTCGCGGAGAGGCGGGTGCAATCGAGAACCGACTCTGTGATAGCTGCCTGCGGCGCCCGCCCGCCCCGCACCGTCCCCGCCCGCCCCTCCTCACCCGCCCAAAACGCTCCACATTGATCCATGCACAATCCTATCCACACAGCATGGCTGCCGTCGCCTCTGCCAAGCCGCTCCCCCTGCCACCATTTGCGCCGCTCACCACCCCCAACGCGTCCGCCTCGTCCGCCGCCACCCTGGAGTCGCTGGAGGGGGCCGACGATGCCTCGGACTTGCTGCCGTTTGAGGAGGGGGACGACCTGGACGACGGCGCCCTGGAGTCGCTGCACGCACTGCTGCAGCTGGAGCCGCCCGCAGAGGAGACAGGTGGTGGCGCGATAGGGGGCTTGCCGCCCGCGCCCTCTCTCCCGCCCGCCATAGCCGCCACCCCGGCCGCGGCCGCCGCGCTGGGCGTGCCCGTTGTGGCACACACCCACCCCCATCCTCCCACCCTGCGCCCCCCATCGTCGGCGTCGCGGGGGTCCCCCCCCTCCGCCGTCGTCACGACGGGCGTCGATGGCGCGGCCTCCCTCACCCTGCTGCCCCCCCCCCCTCCCCCTGGCGGCTCCCGCAAACCGCCCGCCCTGCCCATTCTGGGGGTGCTGGCTGGGGCGGGTGGCGCTGTCGGGGGTGGGTCTGCCTCCACCCCCGCGGCGCGGCGCGGGCGCAAGCGCAGGACAGACCCTGTTTTGGTTGAAACGGAGGACGGTGTGGTGGCGGTCACGCCCAAAGAGTATCGCCGCCTGCGTCGCCGGGTCACCAACCGGGAGTCGGCGCGGCGGATGCGGGCCAAGAGGGCGGCGGAGCGTGCTGCGGTGGCGGTCGAAGCGGCCGCCGCGACGCCCGCCCCTCCCTCTCCCTCCTCCTCCCCGGCCAACGTCCAAGCTTTGCGCGCCCGTGTTGCTGCTCTGGAGGGCGAGCTGGCCCGCACCCGGGCCGCGGTGGAGGCGTGGCGCGAGGTTGCCAGCGGGGGCAGTATGTGAGTTAAACGAGTTATCATGCATTTTTTTCTTCTGTTTTATGTTTCCCCTTACCGTATTTTGGGGTACGTAAGCTCAACGCGCTGCGTCTCGTGTTGGCACACTGCTTTTCCTTCAATTCTGCGAACCTCTTTTCGCCTCCCCCCCCCCCCCCCCCCCCCCTGCAAAAAACGTTCGCTGACAAAAGGACGAATATTCTTCTTTTTTTCATGGGCCGCTCTCTTGTGTGGCGCCCCTCAAAGTGTCCTGCCTTGTGGTTGCAGAGAGAGGAGGTGGAAGAGTGTGTGGGCGTGAAAGGAAACGAGCTGGGCGTAATCAAGGGAGAAACGTTTTTCGTCGACGCCACTTTGACGTCTCCGTTTTTTTGCTGGCGAGCCAAACTCGCGCCTCAAAGCATGCGCTCGCCACGCCCCCCCGCCGACACGCCCGCCATGCGCCACAGTCGCCCGCCCGCCACCTCCAGCCGGCCGGCGGGCGCGTCGCCGCCCCCCCCGCGCCGCACGCCGCGCGCTGGCGGAAGCATGCTGGTCAATGCATCACCAGCGCGGGCCACACCCGGCCTCCCCCGCCTCTCCCCCCTGTTTGTTGGAGCCGCACGCTACGACACCCCGCGTCGCGTCTTGTCGGTGGCGTCTGCGTCCGCCCTGGAGGTGGACGTCGACACCGACGACGAAGACGAAAATGCATTCCTCCTCGACGACGCGTGGGCCGACGACGACGGCGCCCCCGCCCCGGGCCCTCCCGTCACCATCCTGGCGGGATTCAGGCAGGGCGAGCCCGCGGTCGTACGGGGCGCGTTGGATGATGCAGGGTTTTCAAGCGTCGCCGTCGTCCCCGCCTCTCACGCCCTCCTCCTCCTCCCCGCCCGGGAAGCCCTCTACACCGCCCGCGAACCCGACTGGTCTGCGCCCGCGCGTGACGACGCGCCCCGGGGTGGGGGCATCGGCGCCCGGCGGGCCGTCCTGTTTGGTGGGGTGACGCTCGAACAACAAGCCGCGTTGCTGGCCACTCTCGAGGCAGCCATCGGCGCCCCCGTCTTCCCCGCGGAAGCTGACGAGTTGACGTGGGACACTGAACGTGCGGGCGACGTGCTGGCGGCCGCGCTGCGGGACGCGGACGCGGACGCCGCGGCGGCCGCACGCGCGGGCGGCCGCGCGCCCCGCGGCGTGCGCCTGCCCCCCGTCGCGCCCTCGGTCGAGGCGCTGCCCCCTGTCGAGGCGGTGCTGGCGGCGGCCGGCGTCAATGTGGACGCCCCGTTTGAGGACGGAGACGGTGGGGCGGTCGTGGTGGACGTGACGCCGGGTGGTGGGGCGGACGAAGGAACCGACACCAAAACCGACCCTCCGCCGCCGCCGCCTCCACCACAAGCCGCCACCGTCGCCGACGCCGTCCCCACCGACTGGCGCGACCGCGCGGCCGCCAGCGGAGCCGACTTCATGAACGCGATCGCGGGCAACGCGTCCGGCGCGAGGGCGGGGGGGGCTCTGTTTGGCGCGCCCCCGCCCGAAGACGACAACGAGCGCGACGCCGACGTCGCGCCACCCACCGCGGGCCTCACCCCTGGTGGCGCCTCCGTGCTGGATGCCGTGGTGGCGGGCGAGGCAGCGCCCCCCCCTCCGGCCGCCGCCACCGCGGGCGACGAGAGGGCGGCGTACCTAGCGGCCGCGATGGCGGCGGACGCCGCGACCCGGGTGGAGGGCGACACCCCCAGCCCTCCACGCCGCCCGCGCAAGCCGCCCCCCCCCGTCGAGCCGGACGCAACCGACGTGTTCATGCGGTCGCCGGCGGCGGCGGCAGCGGCGGAGGCGGGGGCGGCGGCGGCACCACCACCCACCACGCCGCGCCCCATCACCCTGGCCCCCGTCGGCCTCAACCCGGGGGAGGACGCGCTGCACGACGAGCTCGTCGCCGACCTGGACGCCAAGTTCAAGGCCATGCCGGCCAGTGACAAGGCGGCGCTGCGTGCCCGCATGGTGGAGGAGGCGCGGTCGCCGACGCGGGACGCGATCGCGGCTGCCATCGCGTGCGGCCTCTCCCCGTCCGAAGTCAAGGCCATGGTGGACGATGCAGCCGCTGCAGCGGCCGAGGCGGGTGGACTGACAGTGCCGTGGGGCAGCATGGTGGGGGTGCCGCTTGTTCCGACGGCGGAGGAGGAGGCAGAGGGGGAGGGGGGTGGCGGCGGATGAGAGCGCGTGAGAGTGTTTTTAGTGTCCTCTTGCCCTCCCTCCCTTGTTTTGGCTGTGATTCCATGCTCCATTCAGTTTGAGCCTCGCTTGGTCTGTGTGTGTGTGTTTTCACGTTTCTCTCTCTCACTCAAACCTGCCACGCTTCGTCGTCCGCCCCTGCCGCGCTCGCCTCATCCCCCGGCCTCAACAACCGCCACCCCGAGTCCTGCAGTAGGCCATGAATCTTGAGCAGGGCCGCTTCATACGGTGCCTCCACGTCGGCCGCTTCATCCGGCCAGCGGTGTGAGGCACACTCCAACAAACACCACGCAAACCTCGCAGCCTGCATCGCGCCCGCCTCCGCCGCCGCCTGCCCCAGGTCAGCCACGTCGCAGTGCCAATCAGACCCTGGGGCCAGGGCGCGGTCGTCGGAGGCGAGGGCGGACCGGGCGAAGCGCGTGGTGAGGGTGTCGAGGAATGCCGCGTAGTCGGGGTCGGCCGGGTCAAAGGAGGCGGCGGCCGCCCAGTCGGTGGAGGGAGGGGCGGCGGCAGTGTGCATGGGGTGGTGTGGGGGTGGCGGCCGAGGGACGGACCGCCGGGGCGGTGGGCGGCGGGGGGCCGCGGTGGCGGCGCGACGCATGGCTAGCAAGTTGTGTCGAAAAAAAAAACTCACCTCTTTCCTCTTTCCGTCGCATCGGGGGGCGATGCGACGCTCCACCACACTCGGCCCCGCTCACTGAGCGACCACACACACACGCCTCATGAGCCGCCGCGTCGTCGTCACGGGGGTCGGCCTCGTCACGCCGCTCGGCCCCACCGCCCCCGCCACGTGGGCGCGCCTGCTGGCGGGGGAGACGGCGGTGCGAGCGTTGCGGCCGGAGGATCTGCCGCGTGTGAGTGGGGTGAAAGTGGGGGGAAAGGAAAGGAAACGCTGGGGGGGGCATCCAGTCGCTGCGCCTCCCCCACCACCCACCCCCCCTTTTCCACACAGGAACACGCCGCGGCCCTGCCCTACCTGCCCTGCCGCATCGGCGCCCCCGTGGACATCGCAGGTCTGGCGTCCCTGCGCCACGCGCCGGCGTGGCTGGTGACGCCACCCCCCGGTGCGACGCGCGCGTCCACTTTTGCAGTCACCGCCGCCTCGGAGGCGGTGGCAGCCGCCCGCCTGGACATCGCCTCCCTGCCCCCTGGCCGTGTCGCGGTGGCGGTGGGGGCGGGCATGCCCGCCGTGCGCGCCGCGGCCGCGCTGGGGGCGGCGCTCTCCGCCCACGCGCCCCACCCCTGGCCCTCCGCCGCCTCCGTCGCCCGCCTGCTGGCCAGCGGCCCCGCGGCGGCTGTTGCGGCTGCACTAGGCATCACAGGAGGGCCACTGGACGCCCCTGCCACCGCCTGCGCCGCGGGCGCGAGCGCGGTCGCCGACGCGGCGGCCGCCATCGCGGCGGGGGAGGCTGACGTGGCGCTGGCGGGGGGGGCGGAGGCGTGCGTGGACGCGGTGACGATCGCGGTTTTCAGTCGGTGAGAGAGGGAGAGAGAAAGGGAGACAGTGAGTGGACAAGGGTGTTGGGAAGAGAGCAGGGTGTTTGATTGTCTTGCTCTTGTTTTTCTTTATCCCCCAACACTCCCCCCCACACAGCATGCGCGCCCTCACCATCGCCTTCAACGACGCCCCACACCACGCGTCCCGCCCCTTTGACGTTTCCCGCAGCGGCTTCGTGGTGGGGGAGGGGGCGGGCGTGCTGGTGCTGGAGGCGGAGAGTCACGCGGCCGCGCGCGGCGCAACGCCGCTCGCCACGCTGCTCGGCGTCAGCGCCTCCGCCGACGCCCACCACGCCGCCCAGCCCCCCGCCGCGGGGGCGGGGGCTGCAGCCGCCATGCGGGCCGCTTTGCAGGCGGCGGGGCTGGGGCCGGGGGACGTGGGCCACGTCAGCGCGCACGCGACGTCGACCCCCGCGGGCGACGCAGCAGAAGCGGCCGCCCTGGGCACCGTGTTCTCCTCCTCCTCCTCCTCCTCCCGTCCCCTCGTCTCTGCCGTCAAATCCTCCATGGGCCACCTGCTGGGCGCCGCGGGCGCGGTGGAGGCGGGGTTGACAGTGCTGGCGCTGGTGCACGGGCGCGCGCCGCCGACGGCAGCGCTCGAGTGTGCGGGCGTGTCGCCACCGGGTGTCATCCTGGTGGGACAGGATGGCGTGGGCGGCGTGTTGCTGCGTCCAGGGTCGGCCGCGCTGTCCAACAGCTTTGGTTTTGGAGGGGGGAATGTTTGTTTGTTGTTCGCACCGCCGCACTGATTCACCGGCGACTGTTTTTATTGTTTTTGGGGTCTTGGCGCGACACACACTTGTCACACACACGCACGCTCTCTCACTTTCTCTAGAAAGGAAAATAAAAAATGGGGGGATCGGCCCTCTCTCTCTCTCTCATCTCATCATCAACCCACCTCTTCTCTCTTTCACGCCGCCTTCTTCTCCGACCCCAGCCCCACGTCCGCCGCGTTCACAATGGACGGCGACTCGGCGGGGACGGCGTCCAGGGGCCCATCGACGAACGTGGGGGCGATGTCGTCACCGCTCCCCGTCCACACAGCCGCCCCGCGCAGCCGCCCCGCCACGTTGGCGGCGGCCAGGGTCGCCATCCCGCCCCGCGTCCACAGCGACGCGGACGCGATGTGGGGCACGATGACGGCGTTGGGGCAGTCGGCCAGGCCGGGGGCCATGGCGGGCTCGTTTTCAAACACGTCGAGACCCACGCGGAATTCAGGCGTCGCCTTCAAGTGAGCCACCAGGGCCACCTCATCGATGACGGGGCCACGCGCCGCGTTCACAAGGACGGCGTCAGGCTTCATCTTGCGCAGGCGGGCCGCGTTGATGAGGTGGCGGGTGTCGGCGTCCAGGTTGCAGTGCAGCGACACAACATCCGCGCGTTCCAACACTTCATCCACAGTCGCCACCCGCGTGATCGTCACCCGCCTCTCCCCCGACGCGGCCAGCAGGTCGCCATAGGCCGTGATGTAAGCCTCCAGCTTGGTGTTGGGGTAGGGGTCGTAGTAGACGATGTCCATCTTGTGCCCTTCCGCCATCATCCTCGCGTACGCGGCCCCAATCCGCCCCGCCCCGACAATGCCCACCGTCTTGTTTTGGAGGAGGGCGCCGACGAAGAGGGTGGGGAGCCAGCCCTTGTACTGACCGGTGCGCATGAAGGTGTCGGCTTCCACGACGCGGCGCGCGGCGGAGAGGGTCAGCGCGGCAGCCAGTTCAGCCGTCGTTTCAGTCAGCACGCCGGGCGTGTTGCCGACAGGGACGCCGTGGCGAGTGGCGGCGGCGACGTCCACGTTGTTGTAGCTGAGGTTGTTTGTGTGTGTGTGGGTGTTGGGCTTGATTTGCGTTTTTTCTTCTTTTTTTCAACGCTTCGTTTGTCCCACCCACGCCATCAAACACTCACCCAACAGCGTAGTTGGAGTACACTTTGCCGCCCGCGGCTTTGAGGGTGCCAAACAGGTCGTCACCCCAGTCCTGGTGTGGAAAAAGAAAGAGGGTTGGTTGATGGTTTGCGTGTTTTTTTGTGTGTGTGCCTCTCCCCTTCCGCCCCACGCCCTCCACCCCCACACCACACTCTCACCTCCGTCAACTGCCCAATGACGCCGTCGCACTTCGTCCCGATCAACGACTTGATCTGGGGAATGGACAGAATGGTGTCCGGGGCGGTGCACACCTCGACGCGCGCCCCCGCGCGCGTCAGCAGGTGCAGCCACCTGTCCCCCGGCAGCGGCTTGGTGACGAGGACGCGGTGGGCGCCGGACTCGTTGTGGATCTGTATGGGTGTGTGTGTGTGGTGGGAGGGTGGTTTATGGGTGTGGGTGTTTTTTTTTTCGCGGCGTGAGAGGGTTTCCTGGCCGACCAATGCGAAGCGTGGGGGCGCGGTCTGCCCTCTCGCGCGGCGCCGTCCCCATTCCGCACGCCACGAGCCGCTCCTCTCCACTTTCTATCCCACGCACTTCCACGGGCAGGCCGCCCACGGTACCGGGGGTGCCAGCCATCGCGCGGCACTGGTGCGCGGACGTGCGCGCGGACACGGACGAGGACGAGGGGGTGAAGGCGCGAGCCAGCAGGCGAACGGTGGGGCGCAGCATGTGCTGAAGAAGGGGGGCGGAGGGGAGGGGAGCCGCGGGCGCGATGCAAAGAGAGAGAGAGCGGTGTGTGAGAGGTGTGTGAGAGAGAAGAGCCCGACGCAGGAACGGGCGGCCGTGCCCTCGCTTCCCTGCCCCCCTCAAAAACCCTCCGACACCCCTCTCTCCTCCCCCCGTGTTGCGCCTAGAAAAAAAAGCAGTAACATAAAAGAATGGACCCCTCCCTCTCCCTCTCTCTCTCAACCTCTCTCTCTCCCTCACGCTCTCTCTCGCACAATCAACTTCCCGACCGATCACACCACCACCACATGTTTTCTTTTTCCCCCATCACCACTCACGCCAGCCCCCCGCACCGCGTGGGGATCGTCTTGGCCGTGTCCGCCCAGTACTTGACAGCGGCCCCAACCCCGCTGCCGGGCTCGATCCCGACGCCGGAGGCGAGGAGGGCCATCTCGGTGCCCGCGAGCGCCGAGGCCGACATGACCTCGTCCATGTTGCCCAGGTGCCCGATGCGGAAGACTTTGCCGGCGACCCTGGACAGCCCCACCCCAATCGACAGGTTGAACTTGGCGTACGCGGTGGCCACAATCTTGGCGGAGTCGATCCCGGCTGGCGTTTCGATCACGGTCAACGAGTCGGAGCGCCAGCGCGGGTGCTTGCACAGCAGCTTGAGCCCCCACGCGTCCACCGCTTTGCGGGTGCCCTCCGCCAGGCGGTGGTGGCGGGCGACCACGTTGTCGAAACCTTCGGCCTTGAGGAGGGCCAGGGATTCTTGCAGGCCATAGAGGAGGGGGATGGAGGGTGTGTAGGGCACGGAGCCCGCGGCATTCGTGGCGATCATGTCCTCCCAGTCGTAGTAGCACTTTTTCAGGCCCGCCGTCTTGCGCTTGGCGAGCGCTTTCTCCGACACGGCCAACAGGGCGAGGCCAGTGGGCAGGGAGAGCGCTTTCTGGGAGCCCGTGACGGCGACGTCGACGCCCCACTTGTCGAATTGGAAATCCAGAGCCCCAATGCTCGACACACCATCCACCAGCAGCAGGGCGGGGTGGGACGACGCGTCCATGGCGGCGCGCACGCCGCCCACGTCGGACGTGACGCCGGTCGTGGTTTCGTTGTGAACCACAGCCACCGCCTTGATCTTTTTGTCGGTGTCGGCCGCGAGCACCTTGGCCAGCGCCTCCTCGTTGGCCCCCTCCCCCCACTCGCACTCGATGACGTGCACATCCAGCCCCAGCCTCTGCATCATGTCGATCCACAGGTGGGAGAACCGACCGTAGCGGAAGGTGACGATTTTGTCCCCCGGGGAGAGCGTGTTGGTGAGGGCCGACTCCCAACCGCCCGTGCCGGTGCCGGGGTAGATGAAGGTGGTGCCGTTGGTGGTGCCGAAGATCATCTGAGGGTGTGGGGAGGGTGGATGGGTGTGAGTGTGTGTGGGGAGAGAGAGAGAAGGTGTGGAGCAAACCAACCGACCGATCTCTTCTCTCGCTCACACCTTGGTGTCCTCCAAAATTTCCTTGAAGAAGGGCGCAAACCAGGGGTCGCGGTGATTCTGGGAGGGGCGGTCCATGGCGCGCATCACATTTTCGTGGATGTTGACGGGGCCTGAGGGCGAGGGAGGTGGGAGGAAAGGTTGGTGGAGAGGCAGGGCACCGGCGCACCGTGAGAGACTCGCGTGTGCGAGGTTTGGTTTGCCCCCTCTCCCCGCCACCTCTCCGTCTTCGCGTCCCTCCCACCATCCCCACTTGCACAAGCAGCACCGTGCGCCCTCGTTGGTGGGCGGGGCGTGAGTCGAGTCGCGCGTGCCGGGGCGCTGGCGGTTGCCCCAAAGAAAAAAACTAATGTTCGCTCGATTTGGCGCGCCTCTCCCAACCCCAGCCCTCTCCCCCCCCTCCACCAACACAAACTCACCTGGAACAAACAAGTGGTTGCGCCCCGGCGGCGAGAACGAGTAGGGCGCGGCAGGCGCGCGCGTCGAGAGGCCACGCTTGCCTGTCGCGGCCGCGTCAGACGCGACCGTCAGGGCGCGCCTCGTCGCGTCCAGCAGGGCGCGACGCGTCATGGTTGGTGAGTGTGTGTGTGTGTGTGGGGGGGGAGGGTATCGTGGATCACACGCGGGGTAAGGCGCGGGCGCTGTTCTTTTGTTCGTCAGGTGTGAAGCCGAAGGGAGAGGAAAACCACTCACAAAGCGAACAAGCGTTCGTGTTTTGCTGGCCCGCCCTCTCTCTCGAACGCCGCGCGCCCTCTCTCTCGAACTTCCCGCCTCACCCACCCACCAATCCCCCAATGGACCGAGCGAAAGCCGCCCGCGCCCTGGCCCGCGCGGCCGCCCGCCTGTCGGACGGTCGGCGCGGGTCGTCGACCGCGACCACGCTCGGTGCCCCCCACCCTCCCCTTCCCCACGCCCGTGGCTCGGCCGCGTCCGCCATGCCGGCCCCTGCCGCCTCCCCCTCCGACGGCGCGCCCTCGTTCACGCCGTACGCGCGCACCGCCCCAGTCGAATCGATGGGGGTTAACACAGTGGGCGCGGTGTCGGCCGACGGGCTGCCGGCGCCCACGGCCTTCCGCAATGAGGACGGGCACCGCATTGAGGACGGGCGGTACAAAGCGTTCCTGGATGACGTGGCGGTGCGGGCCGGGGTGCCTGTCGAACGCGTTTTTACCGACCCTCTGCACAGGTTTGCGTACGCAACGGACGCGTCCTTCTACCGCCTGGTGCCGCACGCCGTGATTAAGGTGAGAGTGTGTGCGATTGTGGGTGGGAGGGCGGCCGAGGGTGGGTTTGGGGGGCGAAAAGGGCCGCGCATTGACGCAGCGCGTGGCGCTCTCGAGCAACCTTCCTCCAACGATTTTTTCGGGAGAGCACGCACGAGCGCAGGCGCTTATCCACCCTGCGTGAGCTTGATCCACGCCTTTCCCCACTCTCACCACCCCCACGCACCCCCTCCTCTCCCATCAGATCGCCTCCGAGGCCGAAGTCGCCGTCATCCTGCCCATCGCGACCAAACATGGCGTCCCGGTCACGTTCCGCGCGGCGGGCACCTCCCTCTCCGGCCAGGCCATCACCGACTCCGTCCTGCTGAAGCTGTCCCACGTGGGGACCGCCTTCCGCAACTACGAGGTGCATGGCGACGGGTCCCGGGTGACGGTGGAGCCGGGGCTGATTGGGGGGGAGGTCAACGCGATCCTGGCTCGCCACGCCTCCCGCAACAAGCTGCCCGTCCAGTACAAGATTGGGCCCGACCCCTCCTCCATCGACTCGTGCATGGTGGGCGGCATCGTGTCCAACAACTCGAGTGGCATGTGCTGCGGCGTCTCCCAAAACACGTACCACACGCTCGCCGACCTGCGCGCCGTGTTTGCCGACGGCACCGTCCTCGACACCGCCGATCCCGCATCTGTCGCTGCCTTCGAACGCTCCCACGCCACCCTGCTGGCCGGCGTCTCCGCCCTGGCGGCCAAGGTGCAGGCCGACCCCCAGCTGACTGCCCTTATTCGGCGCAAGTTTGCGATCAAGTGCACCACGGGTTACTCCCTCAACGCCCTCGTCGACTTCCCTGCCGACCGCCCCGTCGAGATCGTTAAGCGCCTGTTGATCGGGTCGGAGGGGACGCTGGCCTTCGTGTCGAGGGCCACCTACAACACCGTCCCCGACCTCCCCCACAAAGCGTCCGCCTTCGTCATGTTCCCCGACGTCCACGCCGCGTGCCAGGGGGCGTCCGTGCTGCGGGACGCGACAGCCGTGGACGCGGTGGAGATGTTTGACCGGCCGTCCCTGACGCAGTGTGCGAAGGACGACGCGATGATCAAGCTGGTGCCCGACATGGAGGGCGCGGGCCCCCAGGCCGCCGCCCTCCTGATCGAGTGCCGGGGGGCGACCGCTGAGGCGTTAGCCGAACGCATCGACGAAGTCAACCGCGCCCTGACGGCGGCGGGGCTGCCGTTTGGCCCGGCCCCCGGCGTGGACAAACCGCTCGACCACTACGCCTTTTCGCACGACTCCGGCGTGTGCAAAACCTACTGGGACGTGCGCAAGGGCCTCATCCCCATCGTGGGCGGCGCCCGGGAACCCGGCACGTCCATGCTGATTGAAGACGTGGCGTGCCCTGTGGACCGGCTGGCAGACATGACGGTGGATTTGGCCGCGATGTTTGAGCGCCACGGCTACGCGGAAGCCTCCTGCTTTGGCCACGCGCTGGAAGGCAACCTCCACCTCCTCTTTGCTCAAGGTTTCCGCTCCCCCGACGAAGTGCAACGCTTCAACGACATGATGGAGGAGATGTGCTGGATTGTGGCGACCAAGCACGGGGGGTCGCTCAAGGGTGAACACGGCACGGGGCGCAACGTCGCGCCTTTCGTTGAGATGGAGTGGGGCGCCAAAGCGTACGACCTCATGTGGGAGCTCAAGGAGATGTTCGATCCGGACTACGTGCTCAACCCGGGCGTCATTTTGAACAAGGTGAGTGGGGTTGGTGTGTGGGGGAGGAGGAGAAAGAGAGAGTTTTTTTTTTTTGTTTTGTTTTTTGTTTTTCCCACTCACCCACCCACCCCCCCTCCCCTCACACAGGACCCCGACGTTCACATCAAAAACCTAAAACCCTCCCCCCTGGCCTCCCCCCTCGTCGACCGCTGCATCGAGTGCGGCTTCTGCGAGTCCAACTGCCCGTCCCGCGACGCCGCGCTGACGCCGCGCCAGCGCATCACGTCCTACCGCGAGCTGGCCCGCCTGAAAGCGGTCAGCGTGGGCGATCGCACCCCCGCTGAAGCGGAGCGCCTGACCGCGCTGTCGGCCGCGTTCGAGTACGCGGGCAAAGAGATGTGCGCGGCCGACGGGATGTGCCAGGTCAAGTGCCCCGTCAAAATCAACACGGGGGACCTCGTCAAGTCGCTGCGCGCGCAGGATGCGGCGGCCGCCCCCCGCGCCTCCGCCCTGGCGGACACGCTGGCCACCCACATGGCGGGCGTGGTGCGCGGTGGTGGCGCGCTGTTGAGCGTGGTCGACGCCGCGCGCCGCGTGCTGGGCGCGGGCACGCTGGAAACCGTGTCCACCGCCCTCAACAAGTGGTCTGGACGCGTCGTGCCCACCTACAACCGCTACATGCCGACGGGGGCGCCCCCCCTGCCGGCCAGCGTGCCGTCCGCGTCGACCGTGGCCGCGGCCGACGCGTCGACCGCCGCCGACGCGGCCGCCCAGCCCGCCCGCCGCCGCGCCGTATACATGCCGTCCTGCGTGACCAGGATGATGGGGCCTGCCGGGACGGATGCCGTCAAGACGACGCCGCCCGCTGCTCTTGTCTCTCTGGCGGAGAAGGCGGGGTACGCACTCGTCTACCCCGACAACATCGCCTCCCTCTGCTGCGGCATGATGCTTGGGTCCAAAGGGTTCAACACCGCTGCCGACACGGCTGCGTCGGCCGCTGAGGCGGCCCTGATGGCGGCGTCCGAGGGGGGCAAGCTGCCGATCGTGTGCGACACGTCGCCGTGCGTGCAGACGCTGAAAGACAAGCTGGCTGGCGGCCCTCTGAAGTTTGCGCTCTACGAGCCCGCCGGCTTTGTGCGCCACTTCCTGGAGCCCCGGCTCGACTTCACCCCGGTGCGGGACACGGTGGCGGTGCACGTGCCGTGCTCCTCCAAGAAGATGGGGGTGACGGCCGACGTCGAGCGCCTGGCGGCGCGCGCGGCACACGCTGTCGTCCCCTCCGGCGTCCCCTGCTGCGGCATGGCGGGGGATCGTGGCATGCGCTACCCCGAGCTGACGGGGGGGGCGCTGCAGCACCTAGACACGAAGGGGTGCTCGGAAGGGTGAGTGAGGGTTGTGGGAGGTGGGTGGTGGTGGGTCGCCGCTCTCTTTCACCCTCTTTCTCTTTCTCACCCCCCTCTTCCTCTCACCCACCCACACAGCTACTCCACCTCGCGCACGTGCGAGATGTCGCTGTCCAACCACTCGGGCATCCACTTCCGGTCCCTGCTGACGCTGCTGGATGAGGCGGCGACGCCGAAGAAGGCCGAACCGACGGCGTGAGCAAAAACGCGGTCAGGGGCGTGTGCATTCCATTGTTTGTTTGTTTAGAGAGAGCGAGCGAGCGAGAGACTTTCCCCCATTCTTTTTTTTCCTTTCGTTTTCCTTTCTTTTTTGATCGTGGTGTTTTTTGGTGGGGAGGAGAGAGGAGGAAAGAGAGAGAGCCAGAGCGAGAGACCGCGAACGTGTGTTGTGTCGGAAGAGTGGGGGGCGAGCCGGGCTTCCCCGCCGTCCCCCCTCTGCCGCCTCACACCTCGCCTCCAAACCACACCAAACGTAGGGCGACAGTGCAAACCATCTCAGAGTTGACACATACACACACAAAGCCAGAGAGGCGGTTCGTTGAACAGAAGATCGTTTTTTTTTCGCTCGACTCACACACTCGCAAAAAAAACGAACTTTTTTAATGTCTTCCAACAACGCCGCCCGCCGCCTCCTGGCCACCCTCGCCGCGCGCGGGGCGGGCGCCCGCGGCGTGTCGACAACCCTCCCCGCGGGAGCCAGCACCGGGGCGAGGCCGGGGGAGGCGACGCCCGCGCTGATCAAGGCGGTCGGGCCAAAGGGCGTGATTGACGTGAGTGTTTGGGGTGTGGGGGTGACACCGCCCGCCTCCCGCGCATTGCGCAGTGGGCGTGCAATGTGGGCCAGGGCGGCGTGGGATGAGGGAGGGGCGCGGCAGCAGCCCGCCCCTTTGTGTTTCGATCGGCTTGTGGCTTGCCGGTGCGAAAAACGTGGGCGCGTCCCCGGCCCCTCTCTCCACTGTTGCCCCCCGCCCTCGCGAGTCCTGTGCATGCATGTGCACACAGTGCGCGCTGGCGGCGGTGTGCGCCGTGCAGGCGTTGGCGTGGCCGCACGCGCGTGTTTTTTTTCGGCGTTGGTGTTTTTGGTCGACCAAACAGCACGCGCCCTCCTATCGCCCAAGGCTGCGCCGGCGCCCACACTCCCAGCGGCTGCCACACAGTTGTGTAGCGAAAGGGGGGCATGGGAGGCAGGAGACCAAAGCGCGGTTGCCAGAGAAGACCGCGCATTTTTCGTCACCCTCTCTTCGAACCACCGCCCGTCACCCTCACCTAACCACCCACCACCACCCCAGGTCCCGCCTCGCCTCCTCATGGGCCCCGGCCCCGCCAACGTCTACCCCCGCGTCCTGGCGGCTCAAACGCTGCCGTTGCTGGGCCACCTGCACCCTCCCTTTGTCAAAATCATGGACGAGATTCGGGACGGGCTGCGCTACGTGTTTCAAACCAAAGACAACACTGTGTGCCTGATGTCGGGCACCGGCCACGCGGGCATGGAGGCGTGCATCACCAACCTGCTGGAACCCGGGGAGACGATCGTGGTGGGCAACGCGGGGATCTGGGGGTCGCGTGTGTGTGACATGGCCGCCCGTTACGGTGCAAAAGTCGTCCCCCTGGAAACGCCCTCCGGCACCACCTTCGACATCGACACGCTGGCGTCCGCGCTGCGCACCCACAAGCCCGCCGTCCTGTTCTTGTGCCAGGGTGAATCCTCCACGGGTGTCCACCAAAACCTGGCGGGGCTCGGCGACCTGTGCCGCGAGACGGGCACACTGCTGCTCGTCGACACCGTGTGCTCGCTGGGGGGCGTCCCCATGTACGCGGACGCGTGGGGGGTGGACGCCATCTACTCCGGGTCGCAAAAAGTGTTGTCAGGCCCGCCGGGCGCGGCGCCCCTGTTCTTTGGGGAGCGCGCGATGGCCAAACTGCACTCCCGCAAAACCAAGCCCACGTCCTACCAACTGGACCTCAACCTGGTGGGCAACTACTGGGGGTGGGATGGACCCCGCACGTACCACCACACGGGTAGGTTGAGGAGTGGAGAGAGGGTTTTTTGTGCAGTCATTTTTTTCTTCGGTTTTTCTTCACCACCCTCCCCCTCCCTTCCCCACAGGCATGGTCTCCACCTGGTACGCCATGCGGGAAACCCTGGCCATCGTGTCCGACACAGGGCTCGACACCATGTGGGCCAACCACGCGCGCCTGCACGCCACGCTCTGGGAAGGCCTCCGTTCCCTGGGCCTCCACCCCTACGTCAAGAAAGACGCCGACCGCCTGGCCACCGTCAACACTATCTCCGTCCCCGACGGCGTGGACTGGGCCGCCGTCATCAAGCACGCCATGGACAAGTTTGGTGTCGAGATCTCGGGCGGTCTCGGCCCGTCGGCGGGCAAGGTGTGGCGCGTCGGCATCATGGGCTACAACGCCACCGACGCCAACGTGGCCCTCGTGCTGGACGCGTTCAAGGATGGACTCAAGGCGCAGGGCAAGGCGTGAAGAGAGAGTTGGTGTTGGGTGGGGAGAGCGAGCGAGCGAGATTTTTCTATTTTTTGTGTTGAGAAACCACCCCCAGAAAAAGCCTTCTCTCTGTGTGTGTGTGTGTCTCTCTCTCCTACAAAAAGGAATTGTGTCTCTCACAGTCAACGTCGTGGGATGCAAAAAAAATCAAGTGCGTTTATGTGTTTTTTCGATGGGCAGAAAAGGGACAAGGAGACGAAAAACAAATCAACTAAAAAAGCAATCAACCGTCCGCCAGCACAACGCCCGCCTCCGCCGACTTCCTGTTCAGCATGGTCGTCACCTTGTCCACGGTCAGCAGCATGACGCCGTTGGCGGGGACGGCGCGCAGCAGGCAGGGGGTGAACCCCCGGTAGAAGCGCTTGACACCGCCCTCCGCCCAGAGCGCGCGCGCGGCGGCCAGGGGGCCCGCGTACGCGCGCTGGGCCGGGAAGATCGAGTCCGACTGCACCGCCGACTTGACGACGTCCACAGGGAAGATGGCCAGCCAGTAGAGGAGGCCACCGATGCCGGCGGCGGAAATGATGGCGGGAGCAGGCAGGTCGGCCGGCGCACATTCCAGCTGCCTGGCAAACCGGTTCTTCAACACTTCAAACGAGCCCAGGTAGACCGCGTTGGCGGGCGTGTTGCGGACGAGGGTGACGCCGAGGCCCTGTGGAAGGGAAGGAGGGTTGGGTGTTGGTGTGCGAAAAAACAACAACAAAAAAACATCAACCCACCCTCCCTCTCTCTCTCCCTCCACTCTCACCTGGAACGGCCCCCGCATCCCGCTCTGCGCCAGCGTTGCCTTCACGCACGCCCCCACCGTGGTGTAGGGGGCGACATACGCGGGGTCTGCCCGCGCGCGCACCGTCTGCACCTGGATCTGGGACTTGTAAAAATCGATGGGCCCCTCCGCAAACGCGGCCACCGCCCCCGTGATGGCGCCCACCTGGAAGTATTGAGCATCGGTCAGGGGGCGGGCGCCGTTGCCGGACAGGGCGCGCTTGGCTTCGCCAAACGCGCCAAAGAGGGTGGCGCGGAACACCATTTGACCCGCGAGAGGGGAGGCGACGCCCTTGTAGAGGCCGCCCACGCCCTCCCATGCCAGGGTCTTGCGCACGCAGTCGAGGACGCCGGCTGGTGGGGAGAAGGGGAAGGTGCGTGAGTGTGATCGCTTCTCGCATCAAAAACCAGATCACGAAACGCCCATCAAGACCCCCCCACCACCACCCCCCACACGCACAATACACGGGGTTGACACTCGGCTGCGTCTGCAGGCGCACTTTGACGGTGTCAAACGGGTGGCCGACCAGGGTGACCGCGATGCCGCCTGGGTGTGGGTGATAGAGGAGGGTTGAAGCGTGTGAGTGTTTGTCGGGTGAAGAGCGTGAGTGGTTTACTCGATTGCGGGCCGCGGTGGCGGGCGCGGCCGCCACCCTTCTGCCCCACGATGAGTGTTGAGCTTGATCATTCGCAATGCGGGCACCACAGGGAGCGCGGGTCCAGCGTGAGGCGCCAACCGCCAGACCGACTCGACACAAACAACAAAATCCACGCACCGCACGTCCCGGCAAAGATGTCGTTGGCCACTTTGGCGGCACCGCCGTGGGGTGGGGGGCCGGGCTTGGACATTGGTGTCAATGCGCTGCGTGTGTGGAGGGGCGGGACGGCTGGAGGCGGGGGCGTCTCTGCTCACCGATTCGGAGAAAGCAGAGCGAGACTGAGCGTTGCGAAAAACAACCCTCCACACACACTCCCCATCCCCCATTCCACACTGCTGCGCATATGCTCTCCCTGCGCCGCCTGTTCACGGCGACCACCCTCACGCCCTTGTCTTCCGCCCTGCGCATGATGGCGACTGCCCCCACCACCAACCAGTTCCCCCCCCCCGACGCGGCCCGCGGCGCGACTGCCGACCTGTGCGACGTGCACTACCCCGACCCCGTGGACGTGGTCGTGGGCGCGCCCAAAGTGCAGATCGCGGCCCCCGTGTTTCGGTGAGGAAAAGAAGGGAGGAAGGCTGGGGGGGGCTTTTGTGTGTGTGCCGTCGTCGCCGTGGCAACCCACACACTTACACCCCTCCCTCTCCTCCCACCCACACCCCTACACTTAGCGACTTCGGCGGCCGCCTCGCCTTCTCCGGCCGCGCCGCCACCGTCAAGTGCTTCGAGAACAACCCCCTCGTCCGCGCCACCCTGGAAGAACCCGGCGCCGGCCGCGTCCTCGTCGTCGATGGCGGCGCCTCCCTGCGCTGCGCCCTGCTGGGCGACAACATCGCCGCCATGGCCGTGGCCAACGGGTGGTCCGGCATCCTCATCAACGGCTGCATCCGCGACTCGCTCGACATCTCAAAAATGGATCTGGGCGTGAAAGCTCTCGCCACCTTCCCCCTCAAATCCTCCAAGCGGGACCCGGGGTTGCGCGACGTGCCTGTGTCGTTTGCGGGGGTGACGGTGACGCCGGGCGACTGGGTGTACGCGGATGGGGATGGCGTGCTGGTGTCCAAAGACGAGTTGACGCCGTGAGAAAAGGAGATCGCCCCCTTTTTCGTTGCCGGTTTCGTTAGGTCTTGCTGCTGCTGCTGTGTTATGCGCGCGACACACACACACGTTTGTGGTGAAAGAAAAAGTCGCCCAAACCCCTTTTGGTTCACATTATTTTCACTCTCCTCCTCCTCTCACCCCTCCCGCTGCAGCGCCGCCGCCCGCCGCGCGTGGGCCGCCGCCACGCGAGCCGCCACAGCAGCCCCACCATCATCGTCGGGCAGGGGGGCGGTCGCCAGCAGGCCCAGCAGGGGGCCCAGGGCGGCCACTGAGGGCGAAAGGGAGGGCAACCGCGCCACCGGCGCGCGGCGCGCAGGCGCCCGCTTGGCGCGCGGCTTGGTGGCGCGGCGCGGGGGGGGGCGGCGGCTTGGGGTGGGCTGGCGTCGGCGCCAGGCGGGCGGGGCGGCGTCGCGTGCGTTTGGGGGCGGGGGGGGAGGGTGCGGCAGCGACCTCAGGCGGAGGCGCGGCCGGCACAGCCCCCCCCGCCACCACCGCCGCCTTCAGCGCCGCCACCTCGGCCATCAGGGCCTCATGCCTCACCACAGCTGCCACCGCGTCCGCCTCCAGCCGTGACTCCACCGCCGCCCGCCACGTCGCCGCGGCCGCGACGCCGTCGCGCGCGGTGGCCGCCGCGTCGGCCGCTGCCCGCGCGGCGGCGGCAGCCGCCCGCACGTCCCGCTTGACGTCGTCCAGGGCCGCCGTCACGCGTTCAGTCGTGCGGTCCACGACGCAGGACCGGCTGATCTCGTTCAGCAGGGCAGTCGCTGCCGCGCTGGCGCCGCCGCTGCCACCCGCGCTCACGCCGCCGCCGCCATCGCCGCCTGCGGGCCGCGCCGCCGCCGCGGCAGCACGCATGGTGGCCATCATCCCTCCTGCGCCCCCGCCGCCGCCTGCCGAGGGAGCGCCGGGGCGGGAGGGAGCGGCGCTGTGGTAGGGTCCTCCGCTCGGCGCCAGCGTCTGGGAAAATGCGTGCAGCGGCACCTGGGAAGCGGGGCCGTAGACGCCACCAGTGTGAGTGGCACCACCACCACCGCCCCACAGGTGGAGGGGGGCCTGGGAGGGGGCGGAGCCGTCGCCGTCGGGCGCGTGCTGGGAGAGCGCGGCGCGGCGCGGGGGGGGTGGGGGGGGAGGAGGGGGGCCGCCCACCGAGGCGGCGGCGCCCAGAATGACGGAGGAGAGGCGGCCGTGCAGGGGTTCCATAGGAGCGGGAAGGGGGGGAGAGAGGGTGGCGGTGCCGTTGTTTTTTGGGAGGGACGAAAGCTCACTCCCGTGTTTCCCTTTGTGTGCCACCACCCCCACACGCACACCGCCATGGACACCCCCACCCCCACCCCGCACACCCTTGCCAACTTCCTCTTCCCCGACGACCTGTGCGCCCTGGCCCTGGCACGCTGCCGGGCCGTGGGTGCCGCGCCGCCCGCGCCGCGCCGCGCGCCGCGTGCCGTGGCGGCAGTGGTGGCGTCCCCCGCCGCGTTTGACGAGGCGAGGGGGAGAGGGGGGGGGTGAGGGGGGGTCATAGCACACGGCTGGGGTGTGTCCGAGGCTGGTTGTCCATGCTGGGCGGCGGCCGACTCCCCCCCCTCCCACACACTCAGGCACTCGCCGCTGCCGCGCGCGCCGCCGCCGCGCTCGCGTCGGCCGCACCGCCGTCCCCGCCTCGCCCGTCCCCTGCTGCATCGCCCGCGCCGCGTGCTCGGTCTCGGTCGCGGTCCCCCGTGCCGCCGACGCCGGCGTCGCCAAAGAAACAGTGGGCACCGGTTGCTGCCTCGGCCGCTGACTTTGCGGCGGCCGAGGCCGCGCTGGCGGCCGCCGTTGCGGCGGCGGAGGCTGCCAGTGAGATGTGAGTGGTGTGTTACGACGATGGGTGTTAAAGGAAATAAACAATTAAAAAACTCCTCTTCACCCTTTGCGCCGGTGGCGCACGACCACCACGCCCGCCACCACCGCCCCCGCACACAACCCCACGATCAACCACCCGCTGCGCGCTCTCTGCTGTGGCATGCGCACTAGTTCGTCCACGTCCACGTCAGCGTGCCAGTTTTTCTTCATGCCGCCAACGTGCCCGGCGCCCACGACCGCTACCGTGCGCACGACACCCCTGTCCCTCAGGGCGCGGCACACGTGCACCATGTAGGCGTCCCGTTCGTAGAGGAGGGGGGGGAGGATGGTGGGGAAGGCAGTCTGTGTGTGTGAGAGGAGGGTGAGTTTTTCTCACGCGAGCGTGTGTCAGTCGGCACCCTTTCCTCCCTCCCTCTCTCTCCCACGCACAACTCACCCCCATCTCCAGAATGGCCGCCGTCACCGCGTCGCCGTCCTCCATGTCGGCCAGCAGCCGCTTCAGCTCGTCCGCATCCACGGAGAACCCTGTGCACAGGAGCTCAAACAGGAAGCGGCAGCGGTGCCAGGGCGACAAGGCGGCCCAGGTGCGCGCCAGCGTGATGGAGACGGGGCGGTCGCCCAGCACGACTTTGGCGCCGACCGCGGCGGCGGCGGAGACGGCCACCCTGAACTCTTCCCCGGGGGCGGTCTCCAGGGCGTCGCCCGCTTGGCCCAACATCCAGGAGTATAGGGCCATCAAGAGGGTGACACGCCCAGCGCGCCAGTCGCCGAGGGCGGACGAGAGAGACCGCGCCTCCGCTTTGCCTGCGTCGGCACGCAGCATGGCGGACCGTTCGGAGCACAGCTCCACCAGAACGACCTGGGGGCGGAGGGCGGTGATGGCGGCAGCGACGTCGTCGCACGACGCGCGCGACACGTGCGCGGTGCCGACGACAAAAAAGTCTGACGTGGCGACGCCCGCCCCCGGGGCGGCGGGCAGGGTGAGGCGGGTGACGGCTTTCAGTCTGGCTTCGACGTTGGACGGGACAGGGGGTGGAGCCGGCAGGTCGTCGCCGCCCGCGTCGGAGAACGAGGTCGGCGCGTCGTCGGCGAGGGACGGGGCCGCGTCCAGCAGGGGGGCGCCGCTCTCAACGTCACCGTCGCCTGCCTCAGACGCAGAGTCCCACTCTGTGCCTAGGTCGCTGTCTGACGCGACGGCGTGCGAGCCCGCGGTGGAGGGGCGGGCGTCCGGCATCGCGGGGGGGGGGTGGGGGGAAGCAGGAGGAAGGCGAAGGGGGGGGGGGGGGGGGGGAGGGGGCGTGCACACAAGCAGACCAACAGCAACGAAAAGGGGCGCGGTCGCCGGCCGGCTCGCCCGGCGACGGAGGTTGGAGGCTGCGGGGGAAGCACGCGTTCGCAAATGGGTAAGAGTGGCGCCCGCAGACAGCAGGCGGCAAAAAACGCAGAGCGTGCCGGCCCACACTTTCGCCACTCTCCCCCCGCCATACCGGCCGCGCTCGCTGTCCCGTGCCCTTTTGAAGTCTCACTGTACAGAGCGAAAACAGTGCTATGGTGTGGGTGATGTATGGTTTTGGATCGCTATGTTTTTTTTCATTTACGATAATAATCGGGCAATTATCGTCTACGCGCAACAAGCACTTCAGTGTTTCTTGTGCTTTGGGTCACGTTGACAAGTCGCCCGTGCTAAAGAAAAAAATGATCGACGCGCGTTCCTAAAAAACGCGTCGTATTTTTTTTTCTGTGTTGTATCTCCTCAAAAGTGCCCACTCTTCCATTTTTTCAATCACGCACAGTAGCCGTACTTGTCAGCCCACCCCAGCCCCGACGCGTAGCCGTGCTGGTGCATGGCGGGGTACACGACTTGCCCCTGCACAAGGGTCGCGTCCGACGCCGCCTCCAGCCACATGCACCCACTGTCAAAGACGGACGGCAACGGCGCATACAACGCGGGGTAAATGTCGGGCTTGGCCGTCACGCCCTGCACAACAAACGGGGTGGTCTCCGCCTTGGCCGCCGCCTTGAGGGCCAGGTCGGCGCACCCAAACTGGGGCAGCGTCCACGACGACTGGTCGGACGGCACGTAGTACGGTTTCCCAGGGTATCGCAAGTAGTTGGGCGCCGCCAGGGCCTTGCAGTTGTCCGAGGTCGGGAGCAGCGTGCCCCGTAGGTTGGGCCCCATGAACGTGGTAGACAGTTTGAGACATTTCGAAGGCGCCTTCGCACACAGCTGCGCAAAGTCGGCGCAGCAGCCGCCGTCGATGCGGAAACGCCCCGGAACACGCTGTAAAAGGTGCCGTTCGTGAAGCAAGGGATCCATGTCGCTCACGCGCACGTTGGCCAGCAGGTCGGCATTGTCGGTCCACGCGCTCGTGCCCAAGGCCACACTGTTCTCGATCGTGGTCGCCAGCGGGTTGACTTGGCAAGCCCAGATGGAGACGCGCTTGCTGGCCAGGGCTGCCGCGTTGACTGACAGGAGGCCCTCCAGGATCGGGATGCCGATCTGATTGAGCGTGCGCTTGAGCTTGGCGGTCACGGGGTCGGCCGCGTACGTCAAGTGGCAACTCTTGATTTCCTCGGACGGCGTCGAGGAAAAAGGCATGCTGCTGAGCGCCCGACCAGCCGATGCCTGGGTGTGGGAGTGGGGGTTGGTTGTGGAGGGCGCGTTTCAATCGTCGTCGTCTCACTCTCTCCCTTTTTGTTTCACTCACTCGTCAGCGTCGCCGTCAGGGCGCCACCCGGCAGCCCCCCAAATTGAGCTTTGGCGAGGAAAAGGGGGATTGTCAGCGGTTGACAGTTACGCGCGCTCTTCCTCACACCTCCATTCATGAAAGCCATCTCTCACCACCCCCAAAATCAACACACTCACGCAGCCGAGACCGCGGCCTTGGTGCCGTTGCCCGTGACGTTGGTCAGAATCGCAGAAAACTTGGTGTAGACGGTGTCGCCGACCGAGCGCAGCGACGGGAACGGGTCCAGGGCGTTGGCTTCCAGGGCTGCGTCCGACGCGGAGGCGGCGACGGTTAGGGCGGCCAGGGCTGAACGGCATTTCAATGAGCGGCCAAAGTTGGCGCGGGAAACGGCTGCCTGAAGGCGGCCATGCGAGAGGCAGCGCGCGCGCGTGGTTGCGCATGCCTGCGCGTGCGCGCGCGTAGGCAGTGGCCAAAAATGCCACGCCGCCGGCCGCGCAAAAAGATGCCGAAATCACCTTGGCAGACAATGCACGCGCAGACGCGTGGGCAAAGGGAGGGAGACAGGGGGGGGGGGAGACGCCGCGGGCGTGCAGAAAAGAGGGGTTGTGTGTGTCGAGCTTGAGAGAACGCTCGAGTTTTGTTTTCGCGAGCGCGCCGACGCCGCTCTCGACACTCTGCGTCGTGTGCGGGGAGAGCGAAAACCCACGCGTTCCCCCCCTCCCCTCCCTCCTGTCCCCCCATCGCGGGCCTCGCAGCCTGCGCCAAGGTGCGCGCGCGCGCATGTGGGCGGTGGGGCGTGCAGCCTGGGCCTGAGGGAGGGGGGAACGAGGCGGCGGCACCGCCCTTGAAACGCGCGACGGCCCTGGCGCCTCCGCCCACCCCACCCGCCTCCCACCCCATAGCATGAACTCGCCCACACCCTCCCCCGGCGCCTCGGAAGGCGGCCTGTCCTCCCCCTCCAACGGCGGCAGTGCCACCCCGTCCCAGGACGGCACGCGGTCGCTGTCTGACGACGACTCCCGCGGCGGCGACGCGCCCGGTGGCGAGTGGTTGACCGCCGCCGCCCACGACGCCCGCGTGGACGTGCCGCTGGGCGAATGGGATGGGGGCGATGGGAATGACGACGAGTCGATGGCGACGTCCGACGAGGCGTCGACGTCCGGCAGCGACGACGACGACGACGACGGCGGCGGCGGCGGCGGCGCTGCCAACTACCTGTTTGGCCCCGTCGCCTTCTGCGCCAACTGCACCGCCCCCCAGTGGATGGTGGGCGCTGCCTGTGACGACTGCGGCCACACGGCGGCGTCCGCGGCAGCGTTGCTGGAGGGTGGGGTGCCTGCAGCCCCTGCCGCGCCGCCCCCCACCCCACCAGCCTCCATGCTGTTGGCGTACGATGACCGCATGCTGGCCCACGCAGACACCTCGTCTCGACGTGGCCCCCACCCGGAACGCCCCGACCGCGTGGCCGCGGCGCGGGCGCGCCTGGTGCGCTCGGGCGTCGCGTCCCGCTGCGGCCGCGTGCCCTCCCGCGCCGCGACTGATGCCGAACTGGAGAGGGTGCACAGTGCCACCCTGGTCGCGGCCGTCACGGGCGTCTCCCACCACCAAGCTGTGCGGGAGAGGGCGGCCGCCGCAGCCGCAGCGGGCGGCCTGCCGCCCCCCCTCCCCGGCACGCCCCCCTCCCTGCTGCTGCCTCCCGGCCCCCTGCCCGGCATCTCGCCCGACACCTTCATCAACGGTGCGACCGACGAAGCCGCCCGCCTTGCGGCGGGGGCTGCGGTGGATGCTGCGTTGGCAGTCGCGCGCGGCGACGCGGCCTCCGCCCTTGCCCTCGTCCGCCCCCCCGGCCACCACGCCGAGTCCAACACCGCCATGGGGTTCTGCCTGTTCAACAATGCGGCCGTCGCGGCGGCCGCTGTGAAAGCAGCGTGGGCGGCGGCGGATGAAGGAGGGGAGGGTGGGGTGTCGCCCCCCCCCTCCCCTGACCCCTGCTACGCCAGAGACGGCTCCCTCTCCCCCCTGACGCCGCCCTCGCCCGCCCGCCGGCCGCGGCGCAGGCGCAAGATTCTGATCGTGGACTGGGACGTGCACCACGGGTAAAAAGAGAGGGAGGGAGGGAGGTTTTTGGTGTGTGGAGAGGACGGGCGGTTTTGTTTCCCTCACCCTCCTCCCCTCCCCCCACACAGCAACGGCACCCAACACATCTTCGAGTCCGACCCCGACGTCTGCTTCTTCAGCGTGCACAGGCATGACCAGGGCAGCTTCTACCCAGGCACGGGGGCCGCGACCGAGGGAGGCACTGGAGACGGGCTGGGCGCGACGCTCAACGTGCCGTGGGTGACGGGGGGCGCGACGGATGGCGACTATTTGGCCGCCTTCTCCCGGGTGCTGCTGCCTGCCGCCCATGAGTATGGTCCCGACATGATCATCGTGAGCGCTGGCTTCGATGCCGCGGCAGGCGATCCTGTGGGCGGGTGTGCCGTGTCGGCCAGCTGTTTCGCTCACGCCGCGCGCACTCTGGCCGGCGTCGCCCCCTGCACCTTCCTCCTCGAAGGCGGCTACAACCTGGACGCCACCGCCTCCTGTGTCGAAGCCATCGTCCGCGCCGCCCTGGGGGAGCGGCCGCCCCCCCTGGCGGGTGGCGACCGGTCCGGGCTCGCCCCCCGCGGCATCGCGCTGGCCGCCATCCACTCCGTCGCCGTCGCCCAGGCCGCGCACTGGGGCTGCTTGCGCGGGCTGGCGGGCGTGGCCGCGTACGCGCCGCCCCGGCCGCCACCACGGTTGGCGGGGGAGGCGGAGGCAGAGGTGGAGGCGGGGGCGACCGCGGCACCACCCGACGAAACCGACGCGCCGACCTCCCCGCGCCGCGACGCGACCTCCCCCCGGTCCTCGCACGAGGGGCGGCCAGTGGGGCCCCTGTCCCCCCGCCTGCCGCGCCCGGGCGGCCACCGCCCGCCCGCCACCGCGCACGAAGAGGTGGACGCTGGTGTGTGACGTTTTCTGAGTGTTTTGTCTTCTTTTTGTTTTGCTCTTACACACTCGTTCTTTCATCCCGGGGAGAGGGGCGTGCGCCTCACGCTCCAACGATCACCCTCCTCTCTCTCTGTCACACCCACCCACCCACACCGTGGACGGCGGCGGCAGCGTCTCCGCGTCGCCACCGCCTCCACCGGCCGACGCGGCGCCCGCGCCCCCGCCCGCCACCACCCCGCCCGCCCCGCCCAAGGTGTCCACCCGTCGCGTCAAGAGCGATGGCAAGAACAAGGTCAAAGGCAACTGGGCGACTGAGGAGGATGAACGGCTGCGCCGGTGCGTGTGTTTGGAGGGGTGTGTGATGGGGCAGAACGCATCGGAAGATGGGTGACCCGCCCGTCCGCGCGTCGGTTGGCTGCCCGTGCCCTGTTTCCTACACGCGGCGGATGCGGGGGTGGTGTCGTGCGTGTGTGGCGGGGTGGGGGAGGAGAAAAGGGGGGCGGGCGGCGCGCGGGGCGCGAGGGCGCAAAGCCATGCTCTCCGCACGCGGGCAGTCCCGTGTTTTCAACCACCCGCACTCCATCCACCCCCCCCCCCCCACCCCAGCCTCGTCGCCCAAGTCGGGGAAGGCCAGTGGTCCACCCTGGCCATCCACTTTCCCGGACGCATCGGCAAGCAGTGCCGGGAGAGGTGGCACAACCAGCTGCGCCCCAACATCACCAAAGCCGCGTGGAGCATGGAGGAGGAGACCGCGCTCGTGCAAGCCCACGCGCGCGTCGGCAACCGGTGGGTGGAGCTCGCCCGCGTCCTCCCCGGGCGCACCGAGAACGCGGTGAAGAACCACTGGAACGCGACGCTGCGGTGCAAGGACATGAGTGTGAGTGAGGGTGGGTGGGTGGGGGTGAGGAAAGGCGGGCGTGGGTTTTTTTTCTTCGTTGTCCCTCACCCTCTCTCAACCACCCCCTTCCACCCCCTTCCACAGGGCACGCGCCCACCCTCCGTGCTGCGCGACTACATTCGCAAGCTGCAAGCTGAAGGCGCCACCCTGAACCCGCCCCGCGTGTTCCGGTCGGGTGGGCGCGCGCGCGCGGCGGCGGCGGCGGCGGCGCCGGTGGCGGCGGCAGCAGCACCGCGCCTGCCCAACCCCGCCCCGCCCGCCCGGTGCGCGCCACCGCCCGCCGCCGCCGGCGCTGCATGTACGAGGACACGACGTCGGAGGAGGAGGAGGAGGAGGAGGTGGAGAGCGAGACGTCGGTGTCCAGCGATGGCGACGACGCAACGACGACGACGACGAGCGACGACGAGGGCGAAGATGACGCCACGTCAGCGAGCGAGGACGAGGGCGCCCGCCAGAAGGCCAATGTCAACGCTGGGCGTGCGGCCGCGGTGCCCCCCATCGCGTTTCCGGAGGCGGTGCTGCCGTCGCCGCCGCGCCGCCGCAGCCTGCGCGCGCCGCCGCAGACGCAGCCGCCCCAGCAGCCACCCCAACCCCGCCTGCCGCGTGTGCGCGTGCCTGCCCCCGCCCCCGCGTCTCCACGCGGCGTGGATGACGCGCTGCTGGTGTCGGGGGTGGGCCCGTGCGGCGCCGGCGCCGGCGGGTTGCTGGGGTCGCCAGGCCCAGTCGCGCTGGCCCTCACGCCGCGCTGCGCGTCAGGGCCGCCGCCCTCCGCCGCACCCACCCGCCTGCGCTCGCCGCGTGGCCCCACCTTCATGACGCCCCCCCCCAAGAAGCGGCCCGGCCCCCGCACTCGGGCGGCGACGGCGGTCGCCGCCGCGACGCGCCCCGCCACGCCCGCCGGCGTGCCGCGCCCGCCCGCCCCGGGGGGTGACGACGTGGCCGCCATCCTGGATGCGGGCGTGTGCGTGGCCACGGCGGTCGGGCTGTTTGATCACGGCGAGGATGGTGGCCTGGCGCCAACCGCTGCCCCGCCGCCGTCACCCACCGCGTCTGCGCGCGCCCCTGTCGCCGCGTGGCCCCCCTCCTCCGCCCCCTGGGTCCCGCTCCCCGCCCCCCCCCGCCTCGACCTGGACGCCGTCATCGCGCGCGTCACGCAGACGGTGACGTCCTCTCCCTCGTTGCGGGCGCGCGTGGTGGGACCGGAGTGGAGCGGCGGCCGCGCGCGCGCGCGGCGGCCGGCCGCGCCGCCCCCCCCTCCAGCCCACCCTCCCTGGCCGCTGCCGCCGTCCGCCTGACCGCCACCGCGGCCGAGTGTGGCTGGCTGGACACAGGGCGCAGCGCGCGCCTCCCCCTGGCGCCGTGGTGCCTGTTTGAGGGGGTGCCACCGCCGCGCCCGCCGCGCGTGGCGGGCGAGGGGGTGCCGCCCGAGGAGGCGGAGGCGGCGGCGTTTGTGGACGCGTGCACGAGGGAGTGAGAGGGATGCGTGGGTTGTGTGTGTGTGTGTGGGTGGGTGTTGAGCACGCAGGTGTGTGTGGGGTGGGGGGCAGGGGAGACGAGGGACACGAAGACGGGATGCTTTTTTTTGCTTTCGGTTCGCGTGCCCACACCAATGATGAAGGAAGACCAACGACAGCCGGGGGACAACAGCCACGAAAACACAGACGAAGAATACACACACACACACACACACACACACACACTCTCACGCCGCTAGCTCCACCCCTCCCGTGACAGACGCCGCCGCGTTGGGAGCGCCCGCTGGTGTGGCTTGGAGCCAGACTTCATTGTGGCGAGCGACAAACCGACGGGGGCCGTCGTAAAGGGCGAGGCCAAAGCTGCCCCCCGCCTCAAACGGCCGCCCATCCTGGGTCAAAGCCAGGGCCAGCCTGGCTGCATTGGACATCGCCACCGAGCCGCGCGCCCATCCTCCGAATTGGTAGACGTAGACTGTGCGGGGTGGTCTGTGTGCAATGGTCACATCGACATCAGGCGACGGCGCGGGCAGGGGCAGTCCGTCCGGCTGGTCCGGCAGGTACAGGGCCACGTCAAACGTGCCGTCGGTGCGGGTGTAGTCTGCGTTGGCGTGGAAGGTGAGGACGGAGGGCGGGCCGGAGAGGAGGGGCGCGTGGCGTTCGTTGGCGCCCGCCGTGTATTGGAGCAGGGGCACGATGCCCCTCGCCGCCGCCACTTCAGCGGTGGAGGCGTTGACGGACGTCATCACCCACGTGCTGGCTTCGTAGGCGCGCACCTCGTAGCTTTTTTCCGAGGCCAGCACTTTGAACGGCGGGCACAGTCCTCCGTGGCAAAACCAGGCGGGCTCGTCAGATCGCGGCGCCAGCGATGCGGCGCCCTTGAGCCGCATTGGGGGCGACGACACTGCATTGGCGACTTTGCGGGCGGTCCTCTCGTCGGCGGTGTCCTTGATGGCGGCAAACGAAAACAGGGCGAGCGCGCCGAGCGAGAGCGCGCGCGCAGCCAGGGACCGGGCGCGGGCGCGGGCGCGGCGGTTGGGGGAGGTCAGCATGTTGATGTGTGGGTGGGAGCGCGTGGCACTACTCCCGGGCGCGGACGCGGCGGCCGCGTGTTTTTTTGGGGGGTCCCGCGTCGAAATGCGAACCTTGTGTGCAAAGCATCATCTCGCTTCCCCCCCCCTTCTCTGAAAAAACGCGCGCCAAAACACGCACGATCCACCTAGTTCTTGCATCCATGTACCTCTCCCCACAACGCACCCTATCGCTCAAGGTTCTTCAGTGTTGTTAGTAACGCAAAAAAAAAGAAAATACTAACTGGGAAAAAGGAAAAGGCTGCAGTCGCCTTTTCCCCTCCCCACCACCACCATCCATCAACCCACCCTCGGCGCGCGATCCAGGTCCACCCGGCTCAGGTGCACGGTGCCCAGCAACGCTTCCGGCAGCTCGTCCGAGGCCCGGCCTTCGAGGAGGACGGCAATCGTGATGTCCAGCGAGCGCAGCGCGCCCTGGACCATGCCCACGACGCGGGCCGCGGTGCGGGAGGAGCCGACGTCGACGTCGACCTCGATGTAGCGGCGGCGGGTGGTGGTGGTGGTGGTGGTGGTGGTGGTGGTGGTGGTGGCGGGTGCACCGCCGCCCGCGGTTGCGACAACGCCACCACCCTCCCCCTCCTCCCCTTCCCACTCGCCCACATAGTACGACGTGTCCACCTTCCTCCCCAGCAGCACGGGCGTGTTCTGCCCCACGGCGCTTTTGACGACCCAGGGCCCCGTGTCGACGCGGGGGACAACCTTGAAGGACGCGTGCCGCGCGCGCGCGCCAGGGGTTTGTGCTGCCGCGCCGCTCGCCGCGCCGCCCGCCGCCACAAACCTCGCCAGCGCCACGTCAAAGGGATCGAGCCCTGGGAAGCGGGCGCCTCCACCTTCGGCGTGGGGAGGGGGGGCGGGCGAGCCGACGGCGGCGGCCAGGGCGGCGGCGTCTGCGCCTGCTGCCGTTGCGGCGCGGCGGTGGCCGCTGGTGGCGGCGCCAGACGGCCCCACACCATCCACCGCCGCCGACGCGGACGCGGCCGACCTGTCCACTGCCGCCGCCACAGCGGCCGCACCATCATCACGAGATGCAGACGCGACGCCGGGGGGGGGTGCCAGCACGTCTGCTAGCCTGGGAACGCCTGTCTCCCCACGCGCGCGTGCGTCCGCGAGCGCGGACATCACTTTTTCAACGGGGTCCTCATCAAACGCCCACACACAGACCAGGGAGACGCAGGACCTCCCCGGCACCAGCACGTGCCACACAAAGGAGAACGGGGCGTTCGTGGCGCACAGGTGCGGGTGGGCGGCCGCGATGTGGGGGACGGGGGCCGGGGTGGAGACGATTTCAACCCTCGCGAGGGTACCGCGCGGTTTTGCAGCCAGCGTTTTCACTCGGTCCACCGCGTACGTGCGCCCCCGCACCTTGAACCCTGCCGCCCCCGGGTCGGCGTAGGACCCGGGGAGCATGGATGTGGAGGCGGGCCCCGCGGGTGGGGCGAGGGGAGGAAAGTCGTGGTCGGCCGACGCGCGGCGGCCGGGCGAGTGGGCCAGTGCGGCGGCCGCGGACGGCGGCGGCGCGGCGCCGCGCGCGGGGGTGACCAGCGTGGCGTGCGCTGGTGCTGGCACGCCCGCCACCTTGGCTGCGACTGCAGCAGCCGGGCCTCGCCCCGCGGCCGCCAGCAGGGCGGCGGTGAAGGCTGCCCACGCGATCAAAGGGAGGAGTGCCCTCGACGCAGTCGGCTCGGCCGCCTCGAAAGCGGCCACCGCGGTCGCTGCCGCTACCGCAGCAGCCGCGCCGCCCTTCCAGGTAGAAGGTAGCGCTGCCGTCGCCATGACGACCGCGGTCAGCACGACGTAGGCGCCGACCGCGGCCGCGGCGGCGGGGGGCGGCGCGGCGCGCGCGGCCGCGCGCGCGCCGAGCGCGGCGGCCGCGTGGGCGAGTGCCCAGGGTGCGACCGCGAGGGGGGACCAGGAGGAGGAGGAGATTTTTGTGGAGGCCAGACTGCCGGGCCGACAGTGGCGCAGAATGGTGGCTATGGCGACGGGCGTGGCCAGCGCGGCGACCTGTTGTTTTTGGGTGGTAGCTAAGGGGTGAGAGAGTTGTGCTTTCTGCGGTCGCGGCACCTCGATTGGTCGACGCGGGCTGCAGCCTGTTCGCGTGTCCCACCCCAGCCTTGCACAATGCATGCACGTGTGTCTCAACACGAGCGGCGAGCCGCGTCCAGGGGAGCGCGGCCAGGGAGAAGGGGGGGGAAGCGTGCACAACAACACAAATCGGCAGACCGTCCGCCGCGCCTCTCTTACCAGTGTCACCGCGTCGGCCGCTGTGGCCGCCATGACGTGGCCGTCCGGGTGGGAGGGAGAGTCCCGCACCCGCGCGCGCACACAGGCCCGTGCAAAAAAGAGAGAGACCCGTGGAGGTGTGAAAAAAAGCAGCGCGCTCAACAGACGTTCTCCTGCCACGAAGTGGACAGAACGCGCCCTGAAACGCCAGCTCCCCCCGGTCGGCTGCCTTGGAGCCGACCGTCAGAAACAAGGCCTGGGCCGCACAAAATAAAGGCTGATGCATCGGAGCGCAGCGGGGTGCCGTGTCGGGCGGGGCGCGGCCGTGCGCGCCGTCGCCAAGGCGGGGCGCGTGTCGGGCGGGGGGCTTTTTGCCCCCCGCCGCCGCGGCCGCGGTCGGCGCCTACGTCGCGCTGACCGCGGTCGTCATGGCGACGGCGGCGCCGCCTTCTACCTGGAAGGGCGGCGCGGCTGCTGCGGCAGCGGCAGCGACTGCGGTGGCCGCTTTCGAGGCGGTCGCCCGGCTTGGGTCCATGTTTGAAGCCCTGGCCCACGTCGTCGAGTGCGCGCTCGTCGTCAAGTGCGCGCCCCTGTGGGCGCGCACTTGCCACCCCCACCTGGTGGTGGGGGTGGCGGGGTGGGGGTCTAGTTTTATGTGAGAGTTGTAGAGGTCAGTAAGAGACAGGAAGGACAGACGACACCGGGTGTCGTCTGGGAGTGGGTTGAGCACGAAGCAAGAAAGTGGAAGCGACGACCCCACTCTAACAAAAGAAGCTCCTGCTTTCTCCGCTCATTCTCCTCTCGGCACCGCGACGCGGTGTGTGGCTGCACCCCCGGTGGCGCACACACACCCACACACACCACCCCACACACACCACCCGCTGTCGGGAGCGACGCGGGTGGTGTCCGTCTGGCGCGGGCAACGTTCTGCCCGCGCATTCCCTCGCGCCTGTCCTCCTCGCCACGCCCTCCCCCCCTCCCCTCCCGCCCTCGGCTCCCACCCCCGAGGTGTGACGGGACGCGTGTGCAGCACACGCTCCGCGCTTGCAGCACCTTCGGTCGCCACCTGGACGCAGGGCGCGGCTTGTTGTTTTCGCGAGCGCTGGCCACAGTCCGCGCTTTACCGACGCCCGCCCTTCCTCCGCCACCCGCCGCGCTCTCCACCCCCGGGGCGCGTGCACACACGCAGCGCTGACAGCCTGACCTCAGCGCCCACCGGGTCCGAGGCACGCGCCGGCCGTCCGAGGCGGCGTTGACACACACCCATTCCGTGCGCCCGCTGCCTTTTTTCCGTTGCTCTCCGCACCCAGCCACCCACCCACCATGTCCTCCGCCATCACCATATCCTCCGACACGCCCCCCTACTACTCCGACTCGGACGACTCGGGCGCGTCCTACGACCTGAGTGACGGCGGGGGCGGCCCCGCCGCCGCGGCCGCGCGCCGCGCGGTGCCTCGCTACGAGGTCATCGAGCCCGACGGCCTCGCCTCCGCCCAGGACGCCGCCCTGGATGCGGTGGGTTCCCTCCTCGGAGTCAGCCAGGGCGACGCCCGCACCCTGCTCATCCACTTCCGGTGGTCGGCGGACGCTCTGTCGGCCACGCTGGCGGACAAGGGGGTCGAAGCGGTGTTTGCGGCGGCGGGCGTGCCGCCCCCCTCCCACACCTCCAACGGCCCCCGCGCCGGCCCCCCTCCCGCCTCCATTGACTGCACCATTTGCTTCTGCCCCGCCGACCCCCACGAAGCCACCGCCATGGCGTGTGGCCACGCCTTTTGCAACGACTGCTGGCGCGGCCACCTCGCTGCCCGCCTGGAGACGGGCGCCGGCTCCCGCCTGCCGTGCGCCGCCCCCAAGTGTGGCGCCGCCTGTGACGAGGGCGCGGTGCGGGCCCTGCTGGCGGGGACGCCCGCGGGCGAACGCCACGCACACGCGCTGGCCACGTCGATCGTCGACGACAACCCGGCCGCGTGGTGGTGCCCCTCCATCCCGCACTGCGGCCGTGCCCTGCGCGCCCGGGGGGACGCCCTGGTGGAGATGCGGTGTGCCTGTGGTGCCGGCGCCCTGTGCTCCAGATGTGGGGAGGGCCCCCACGCGCCCGCGACGTGCGCGATGGCGCGCGCGTGGCTCGCCAAGTGTCGCGACGATTCCGAGACCGTCGCATGGATGGCGGCCAACACGCGCGCCTGCCCCAAGTGCGGCAAGTCGGTGGAAAAAAACGGAGGCTGCAACCTGGTCATGTGCCGGTGTGGCCAACCCTTCTGCTGGCTGTGCGGCGGCGCGACGGGCGTCGCGCACACGTGGACCGCGATCGCGGGGCACTCGTGCGGCCGCTTCCGGGATGAAGCCGCCGCCGCGGCCGGCGTGGCGCGCGCCTCCATTCGGCGCTACATGCACTACTACACCCGGTGGGACGCCCACACCAAGTCGGCCGCGCTGGAGGCCGCGCGCGCGCCGACGCTGGGGGCGCGCGAGGCGTCGCTGCTGGCTGCTGCTGCCGCTGAGGCCGGCGGTGGTGGTGGCACGACCGACGGGAGCCCCGGCACCAGCAGTGGTGGAGGCGGCGGCGCGGGAGCCGCTGCCGCCGCCTCTGCCGTCGCGGGCACAGGTTGGCTCGCCGCCGCGGCCGCCGCGCTGGCCGACGCGCGCGCCCGCCTCGCCGCCTCCTACGTCTTTGCCTTCTTCATGTTTGACGGCGGCTCCTTCTACGCCGCCGCCGACGGCGCCCCCATGCCCCTGGCGGATGGCGGCCCCTGCGCGTCCCAAGCCCTCTTCGAAGACCAACAAGCCGCGCTGGAAGGTGAGGCGGAACGCCTGTCCGGCCTCCTCGAGGCAGCCCCGGGCGCCGTCCCGGGAGGCGCCGCCGGCCTGCGCCTGGCCGTCATCAACTCTGCCGTCAACGTGGAGCGGCGGGTGCGCCTCATGTTTGACGCGGCGGGGGAGCTGCTGGCCGGGCTGACGTGTGGGGGCACTGAGATCGCGGCGTACGTCGGCCCTCCGGGGGCCACGCCGTGGGGTGGGTCCTGGGGCGATGCCACTGGCGCCGCCACCGCCACCACGGCCACCTCGTCCCTCATACCGGGCGCGGTGGCGGCGGCGGGGGCGGGGCCCGCGGTGAAGCGGGGCAGGGTGAGATAGAGCGATGAAGAGAGAGAGAGCGTTTTGGTTCACGAAAAATGCTCAACTTTCTGGGCCCCCCCTTTTCCCCACCACTACGACTTCTTTACATGGTTTCGTGTGTGTGCCTTTCTTTCTGACGTCCTTTTTCTTTCTGTGCAGCTGTCTGCCCCTTTTTGTTTCGTTTTCGAGCGCACCCCCTCCCCACCGCACACAAGCACCAGAGAGACTCCCCGATTTTACCCAAGCACTACGCGTCGCGTGTTACAGACAGACACATGCTCACACACAAAACACAGCGGCTTGCTATCAGTGTTTTTCGTTTGTTCTCACTCTGCGTTTTTTTTCATGCTCACTCTCCCTCGTCCACCAGCGACAGCGCCGACGCGCCCGCCGTCAGCGCGCCATCCGACTCACTGGCCGACCAGGTGCCATCAATGGCCTCCGCCAGGGCGGCTGCGGTGGCTGCAGCGGCGGAGGGGGCGCGGTCACCGTCGCCATCCGACTCACTCGCTGAAGTGTCATGCTCTGGCGGCGGGCGCGGCGGGGGTGCGGACGCTGCCCCCCCCGCCAGAAAGGCGGCGGCTGCGGCGTGGCGCCCGGCATCCCCCGTCACGTTGGCCCACCTCCGGGCCACCGACACGCCGACGTTGCGCACGCGGTCTGCGCCGCGGCGCGCGGCGCGCTCGGCCGCGCGTGCGCCGCCGCCGCCAGCTGCTGCATCGACCGCCCCCACGTCAGCGGCGGCGCCCGTGATCAGGGTGAGCACACCCGAATGCATGGCCGGGGACGCGGTGTACAGGCGGGCGTGGGCGTCCCCCGCGGCGCGGTGGGCGGCCGCGTGCGCGGCCAGCGGGGCGGGGGCGAGGGCGGCCGCCACGGCCGCCACGCTCATGCCGGCCACGCCCCATGGTTGGGAGATGGCGGCCGCGCCTGCTTCAGCCGCGGCGGCCGCCGTCGCGGCGCGGGAGGGGGGGCGGGCCCACGTGGTGCTGCGGTTTGTGTGGTCCACAAAAAAGACGCGCCCGTCCGGCTTGGCCGCCTCCTCCCACCCGGGTGGCAGCTCGGCCAGAGCTTCCTGCGTGGGAGGCGGGGGCGGGGGGCGGCCCAGGGCGGGGGAACGGTCCAGCGCGCGCGCGCACTCGGCTGCCGCTGCCAGGCAAGCGAAATAGCAGGCCGCATTCGTCCTGTCCAGCGAGTCGGCGCAGTTGAAGCGCAGGATGCCGGCCTGGCGGGCGGAGTAGGCCACGGCGCAGTGGGGCCAGGCGCCGTCGGGGGATGGAGGAGGAGAAGAGGGGGCAGGTGTAAGGGTGCCCACTGTCACGCCACCCCCCGCCAACAGGGGGCGCAGCGCCGACCACAGCCCCTCCACCGCGCCGACTTCGCCCAAGTCTTTGGTGACGGCGTGCCAGTCAAAGTTGATGAGGCGGAGAGGGAGGGGGGAGCGTGCACGTGTGGTGGTGGTGGTGGCGCTGCCGCGCGCCGCGCGGCGCACGCCCTCCGCGAAGTGCTCCGACAGCAGCAGCTCGTCCCGCCGCGAAATGGCGCACCGCAGCAGGTTGATGCAGAGGATGGGGACGGTGGTGGATGGATCGGTGGGTGGGGTGGTGGCGGTGGCGTCGTCGCTCCCTCCACCGCCACCCTCCCTCCAGCAGTACCGACGCTGCAGCCGCCGAAAGTAGCGCCGCGTCCCGCGGTAGGGGGCGCGGGGAGCGACCTCGATGGCGGCCTCCCCCACGCCGCCGCCCTTGAGGGCGACCGACCACCAGACAGGGACGGTGCCGCGGCGCCACACCCAGGAGGAGAAACGGACGCGGCCGCTGGTGTCGCCACCACCACCGTCGTCGCACCACACCACCTGCTCCGCCTCCACCTCGTTGCCCGGGGAGGCGGCCGCGTTGAGGCCGCGCGCCAGGTAGCGGGTGCCGGCGTGCAGGGTGGAGGCCCGGGTGAGCAGGGTGAGGGTGAGGGGCAGGCGGGGCCCGTCGCCCGGCGCGCCGTCGTCGGCCGCCAGCCTCACACTCGCCGCCGTCCCCTGCAGCAGGTGGGGGCAGGCGGCGGGCAGCCCTGCGGCGCGCAGGGGGGCGGCCAGGGCTGCATTCCACACAAACTCCCAGGAGGGGGAGGGCACCGGGTCGGCGGGCGGGCAGGCCCAGGGCGACGGCGCGCCGGGCGCGCCGTGCCCAACGCTGCGCCCCACCCCCCCCCTCCCCGGAAACGGGCGCGTCACGTCCGCCGTGTCGCAGTAATAGTGCAGGTCGTCCACCCTGAACCGGGACGCGGGCGGCCAGTCGTCGTCGGGGGTGGTGTCGGCCGCCGCGCGGGCGGGCAGGCGCACCCACTCGGCGGTTTCGACGCGGCGCACCGCGTGCCCCCCAGGGAGTCCCGCCACGCGGGGCGCTGACCGCACCACCAGCAGGGCTCGCCCGGCGGCACCGTAGCGCGCGTAGCCCAGGAGGGCGGTGCCTGTGGCCAGCACGGTGGCGGCACGCGGAGGGGGTGAGAGGCTTGTGCGCGCGTCGCCGCCGGGCGTCGTCGGCGGTGGCGGCGGCGGCCAAACCGCCTCGAGTTCAGCCAACGCGGCCGCCTCCGTGGCAAAGGTGCCGACTCCCGGGGCCGGGTCAAACAGGATGGCCCCGGTCGCGCCGTCGATGTAGGCGAGCTGGGTGTCGTCGCTGTGGTGGTGTGGAGAGGGAGAGGGGAGGGTGAGAGCGTCAATACCCGAGGGGGAGCGAAAAACGATGTCCCTTTCTTCCTCGCCGCCTTCCCCACCCGTCTCTTCCGTCTATATCCCTGCATCACCCTCTCTCTCTTCTCCAACTCACCGGGTTGACGCGCTCAACACGATGGCCGCCTCCCCGCGCGCGCCCGACGCAGCCACCACCACCACCGACGACGACCGCTGCGCCGCCAGGGAGGGGGTGGCGCTCGCAATGGATGGACGTGGTGGTGACGCTGGCGTGGGCGCGGGAGGCTGCGCGAAGGCGTGGAGGGGGTGGTCGTCGCTCATTGGGGGATTGGGGGCGGACCGCGGCGGCAACACCCACCCCTCCTGTCGTTCGCTGGGATTTCGCGGGATGGACCCTGGCCTTTGCACGGTTAGCGCGCCATGGATTGGGGCGCGTGTGGCAGGCCGCAGACACACACGCCTTTTCTTTTGAGAGAGTCGGGGTGTTGGCATCACTCTGAAACCGCGAAAAAAAACGCATTTGGGGAGCAGCGGGCGCCCCGTCAACCATGATTGATGGGTGGCCCGTGTACTGTCTTGCCGTGGCCGCCGCCGCCGCCGCAGCCCGTGTCAGCGGCGCCAGCGGGGACGCCCCCCTCGCCCCGCTTTTGGCCGGCACAGCGTTGCTGTTGGCCGGGGCGGCGCTGGGGGCTGCTGCAACAGTGACTGCGTTGGTGAGTGTGTGCTATGTGTGTAAGAGTTTGAGGAGGGGGCGAGTCGCGGGGGGTTTGCACGCGGGTTGTTGCATGCCCACCCGACCACGCCCCATCCTCAGCTCGGCTGGCTCTTCCTCGCGACCGAGGCAGACCCCCCCCCCGTCCCCGCCGCCGCGGCCGCCGCCCTGGCCACCGCCCTGCTGGCGACACCACCTCCTGACGACGATGATGGCGATGCAGCCGCGTTGGCGTCCTCCCTGCTGGCCGCGTCGTCCGCGCCGTCCGCGCGCCGTCCGCGCCCGCCCCACCCGCACACGCTGCGCGGCGAGTACAGTGGCTGGCTGTGGAGTGTACCCACGTCGTACCGCCCCCTGGCAGAGGCCGCGCTGCCGTGGCCGCCCGCGCCGCCGCCGCGGGGGGGGGCAACACGCTGGTGGGCAGCAGTCCGCGGCGGGCGCCTGTTGTTGGCGCGCCCAGGCCCGGGCGGATCCTCCGCCTCCTCCCCGCCCGAACTGGTGAGGATACCCTTGCCGGGAGTCCGCGTGCGCGTGGTGACTGAGTGTCTGATGAGCAAGGGGCCGTGGTGGCGCAAAGCACCCCTCCTGCTGGAGAGGGAGAGTGAAGCACAGGAGGGCACACTTTCCTCCTCCTCCTCCTCTTCCCTGCTGCCCGAATCGCCGAATTCAGTCTACCTGTACGCATCGGACGGCGCCTCCAAGCAGCAGTGGTACGCTGCGCTGGCCCGCGGGTGCGGCGCGCCGGATGGTGCCGCCGCCGCGGCCGCAGAAACGACCTACGCCTCCTTCACCCGCTGGCTGCGCGTCATGGGGCGGGCGGGCGCCTATCCCGACGCCGCAGACGTGGCAGCCGCGGAGGCGGCTGCGAGGGGCGGTGGGGCGGCCATGCCGCCCCCGCCGCCGCGCGCGCCGCGCCCCGGGGCGGGCGCGGGCGCGGCCGTGCGGTCGCGTCTGGCCGCGGCAGCGGGGGCGGCGGGGCGGGGGTTGGCCAGGTTGAGGCGGGGTGGTGGCGGCAAGCCACATCCCGGGCCGCCGTCATCGGGCGGTGGCGGCGCGAGGCGCAGCATCGACGGCAGCGGCAGCGACGCCGCCGGTCGCCGCGCCTCAGTCGACGCGGGGCAGCCGCCCTGCACGCCTCCCCGCCCGGCCGTCGCTCCCGCCGCCATCGATGCCGCGTGGTCGGGCCCCCGCCCCTCGTCCCGGCGGGCAGCGTCTGCTGTCGCGGCCGCCCTTGATGGCTCCTCCCCCCCAAACGGCACACCCCCGCCCGACGGCGACGACGCGTCCCCCACCACGCCCGCGTGGCCGCCCCCACCCCCCGGCAGCGTGGGGGGCGCATCCCCGCCAGACGGGGGCGCGTCGCAACCGTCGCGCCCGCCGGGGTTGCCGCGCGCGTCTTCCGCGGGGCGCCTGTCGCGCGCGCCATCGACAGACTCGCTGGCGTCCGCCCGGGGCGCCACACGCTCCACCGACGACCTTGGTCGCGACGACGAGCGGCGGGGGCGGTCGGGCGGCCACCGCTCACGCGACCGCACCGGCCGGCGCTCGCGCTCTCGCGATGAGCGCAGGCGTGACGACGACACCAAGCAGCGTTGCTCCACCGACCGGCCCAGCGGGAGCGACCGCGCGGCCGCCCGCCGCAGCGCACACGGCCACCACCACCACGCGAGCCGGTCTCGGTCTGCCGATCCGGTGAGAGCAGCGGCTGCTGCGGCCGCCGCCGCTGCTGCTGCCGCCCACCACCACCGCGCCCGCTCCTCCTCCCGCCCCCGCTGCGGCGGCGACGAGTCAGACGCGTCGCGCGGCGGGTCGCGCGCGCCGTCCCCCTCGCGCCGCCGCGCGCCAGGGAGCAGTGGGCGCGCCTCGTCCGCAGCTCAGCCGCCACCCCCTCCCCACCCGTCCGCCGACTCAGCCCCCTTTGACGCCGCCCTCAACGCCTTCCTGGCGCGCCTGGGGTTTGATCTGTTAAGGTCGCCTGCGTTCGCGGCTGCTTTAACCACCAAGATCGCGACCAAGGTGTCAGAGGTGGGCGTCCCAGACTTCATGCACGGCCTCACTTTGATCTCGTTTGACGCGGGGGCTGCCGTGCCCAGCGTGCGGAGGGCGCGCGCCCTGCCGCCTCCCCCGGGAGAGCTGTGGCCCCAAGTGGTGCTGGACCTCGACTACCCGGGCGGCGCAGAGCTCGTCATCGAGACCAAAGTCGACGTCCGCGACGGCGCCGCCTGGGCGGGCGTGGGCCGCGTCCTGGACGCGGTGGGTGGCGGGGGCGACCGGACGAGTGGCGACCGCCCCCGCTCCGACGCGGGGGGCGACGAGTCTGCGCCCTCCGAGCCCGCCTCCCCGCGCGGCCCCCGCGCCCGGGCTCTGGATGCCGCCCTGCCCCTGCGCCGCCGGCTGGCGGGCGTGGGGCGCGCCCTGGCGGACGCAGCGGCGGAGCGGCTGGCGCGGATCCCGCTGCGCGTCCGGGTGAGGGTCGCCCGCCTCTCAGGCCCCGTGCTTCTGTGGGTGCCTCCCCCCCCTGGCGACCGCCTGTGGTTTGCGTTTATCGAGCCCCCCACCTTTAGGGCGGATGCCGAGCCTGTCGTGGGGGGGCGCGTGCTGAGGGCGGGGTACGCAGCGATTGCGGGGCGTGTCTCTGCCTGGGCGGGCGTCAAACTCAGAAAGGCGATCGTCACCAACCTGCTCTACCCCGCGTGCGCGGATGTGAGGATTGGGGGGCTGGCCCCCGCGGACGCGCCGCACGCGGGGGCGGGGCTGGTGCTGCCCGCGCTGCCGCGGCGCGCGGCTAAGGCGGTGGCGGCGGCGGCGGCGGCGGTGGCGGCCACTCCTCCTCCTCCGCCACCGCCTGCCGCCGACACCGCTGCCCGCGCCCCCAGTGGCGCCGACCTGGCGGCCGCCGCGCGCGCCGCGGCGGCGGCCGCGCCGCCTCTGCCGGCCGACGCACCCACCGCGGCCGCGGCCGGGGTGGCAGAAGAAAACGACGCCGGCGATGACGACGACGACGACGACGAGGAGGAGGGAGGGGCAGACGCGCTGCAGCTGCGCTACTCCTCGTTGCTGGGGCTGGCGAGTGGGGAGGACAAGGGCGTGAATGGTGGTGGGTAGAAGGAGAGTGTTTTGTGTGTTGTGTTTTTTTGATCTTTTCAGTTGAATCTCTCTCAAACAGCCACACGCCCCCCGCGCCATTCAAAACTAAACGCGCTCACGCGCGCGCGCGTGTGTAACAAAACCAAAACGAAAAAAAACAAAGCATGCAAAACCTCTATCTACCCTCGCCCCCCTCCCCACCCAACACCCTTGCCCCCCCCATCGCCGCCCGCTCCACCATGTTGGCCACCACGGAGGGCGGCATGGCGTCCGTCAGCAGGGACTGGGTGGCGTCCAGCCTGGCGCGGCCGGTGGCGAGGGCGAGGTAAGGGGCTAGCAGGGCAGCGACACTCCCCGCGAGGCGTGCAGTGTTCGCCACGTCCATGCCTCCCCCCCCGCCCACCGTCAGAGCGGAGGGAGGGCGCCCGGGCAGGGCGACGGGCACAGTGGCGAAGGAGGAGGCGGCGTGAGAGGCGGCGAGGTCTTGCCAGTCGGCGTGGGGGGGGCTGTGGTGGATGAAGAAAGAGGTTATTGTTTCGTTTGTTTTTCTTGTCTCGTTCTCTCTCTCAGTCTCTCCCTCTATGCATAAACCATCCCTCTCTCACCTGGGTCCATCCCTCGACGCCCACGTGACCGCTTTGTGGTCGCGCGTCACCCCGTCGGCCGCGGTGGTGGAGCCTCCGGGCGCGGGGGCGGGGGCGCCGCGCGAGGGGCGGGGCCAGGTCAGCACCAAGGGCGTGGGCGGGGAGAGCGGGGTGGCGAGGGTGAACCTGTGTGGGTGGTGGGGAGGGTTTGGTCGGGAAGGCGCGGCAATTCGCTGCGAGCGCCCTCCCGCCTCCGCCCCCTCCCCCACACTCACTGCACCACCGTCGCGCCAGGCACCCGCGTCAACAGAAACTTGGCGCACCGCCGCGCCCCGTCGGACGCGCCCGCGTCGCCGGTCAGCGCGGATGCGAGCGCGTCCAGGGCAGCGGCGTCGGCGTCGACGGGCGCCATTTGTGGGTGTGAGCGCAGCGGCGTGGAGTGTAGGCAGCGCGCGCCAATGCGCGTGGAAAGAAAAAGAGGCAAGCCGCGGCCGCAAAGCTACAGAAAAAAGGGAAAACAAGACTAAAAACGCAAAAAAAAATCCTCTCCGCCACACGCACTCCCCTGACTGTCCGCTGCCTGTCGGCAACAATACACAGCTCACGCTCTGCGGCGAGGACTGTGGAGTAAGTGGAGGCGGCGGTGGGGCGCCCCCCAAAAAACAACCCTCTCGATCAGTGTTGGCTCCACTGAATCGTCTTCAAGTCGACTCCCTCCTGCACGAGCTCCCACAGCGGGCTCATCTCGCGCAGCTTGGTCACGCGCGCCACGGTCAGCGCGGCGGCGCGGTCGACTTCGGCAGCTGTCGTGAAGCGGCCGAGCCCAAACCGCACGCTCGTGTGCGCCATCTCTTCATCCACGCCCAGGGCGCGCAGCACGTAGGAGGGTTCCAGGGAGGCGGAGGTGCAGGCCGACCCCGAGGAGACGGCCAGGTCTTTGAGGCCCATGAGGAGGGACTCGCCCTCCACGTACGCAAACGACAGGTTGACACAGGACGGCAGCCGGTTGCTGGCCGCCAGGGGGGGCCCATTCAGCACGACGCCGTCCAGGGCCTCCGTGATGGAGGCGTGCAGGCGGTCGGCCAGGGCGCGGGCGTGGGCGGCGTCGGCGGCCATCTCGCGCGCCGCGATCTGGGCGGCCGCCCCCAGCCCGACAACGAGGGGCGTTGGCACCGTGCCCGACCGCAGCCCCCGCTCCTGGCCGCCCCCGCTCATTTGAGCCTCCAGGCGGACGCGGGGGCGGCGGCGGACGTAGAGGGCGCCGACTCCCTTGGGGCCGTACAACTTGTGCCCCGAAAGCGAAAGCAAGTCGATGTTGTCCGCATCCACGTTCACAGGCACCTTGCCCGCCGCCTGGGCGGCGTCCGTGTGGAAGAAGGCGCCCGCCGCGCGAGCCAGGGCCCCGATTTCGGCCAGGTTTTGGAGGACGCCGATCTCATTGTTGGCCGCCATGACACTGACCAACGCCGTCTCCCCCGGGCGCAACGCGGCTTTGTAGGCGTCCATGTCCAGGGAGCCGTCCGGGTGGACAGGCACGTACGTCACGTCAAAGCCGCGGGCTTGGAGGGAGCGGCACGCGTCCAGGACGCACTTGTGGTCGGTCACACATGTGATGACATGTTTTTTTGATCCCCCATAGAAGCCCGCCACCCCCTTGACCGCCAGGTTGTTGGCCTCGGTCGCGCCAGACGTGAACACAATCTCCTTGGGGTGGGCGCCAATCAGTGAAGCCACGTGGGCACGTGCAGACTCGATTGCGTCTTCGGCTTCCCACCCGTACACGTGGGTGCGGGAGTGGGGGTTGCCAAAGCCGTCGGTCAGGTGGGGGAGCATGGCGTCCAGGACGCGGGGGTCGAGGGGGGTGGTGGCCTGAGAGTGGGGGAGTGGTGGTGGTGTGAGTGGTGGGCGGTCGAGGGGCGGTCGCCACCTCTTCTTCTCCTCTCTCTCCACTATCACACACCTGCATGTCCAGGTACACGGGAGCCCCCGCCAGGCGGATGCCTTTGGCCTCGATTTCGTCGGGGCCGAGGGGGGGGTCGGCGAAGTCTGGAGGAAGGAAGAATGGGGGGCGTGCGTCTGTGGGCGGCGCCACCGCGCGGGCTGGCATTCCCCGCACACAACCAACCCACTGAGCCTGCCACGCAAGCACGGGGCGGGCGGGCGCGGGCAACAGCACTCTGTCCACAGTTTGCCCTCCCACTCACCAGCGACTGCCGACGCGGCGCCATGCGTCGCGGCGCCGCCGCCCGCGCGCCGCGCGGCGGCTGCCAGGGCGGCACCGGCTGCGCGGCGGGCAAGTCCGGTCAGCATTTGGGGCTTGAGAGGGTTTAGGAGGGGGGGGGAAAGGGTGCGGCAAACAAACGCCGACGTGGGTGTGTGCCTGCACAGACCCTCCAATTCCTTTTTCTCTCTGCGCCTCGGAAGCCAAGCGCGCACACAACCTTGGCCCCGCGTTCACCGCCAAACACCACACACACACACACACACACACACACACACGCCATGCGCCCCACTACCGTCGCCCTGGCGGCCACGGCCCTCGCCGCCCTCACGCTCGCGCCTTACGCCCACGCCCAGTCGCGCTGCGTCACGTACTACGTCGCCGCCCCCGCCGCCCCCTTCACCTACAAGGCGGGGTTCGACAACGCCAAGTGGCCCAAAGACTGCGACACGGAGGGCATCAAGTGAGTCGTGCGGGAGGGGAGGAAGGTGGCCCGCACACATGTGCCGACCCTCGCGCGTGTGCATTTGTTTGGTTTTGGGAGTCTTTTTTGTGGGGGGGGACGCGCGCGCGCGCCCCCACCTCCTGCCGCCGACGCGCGCAGTGCTGGCTTGGTGTGCTGGCGCGCGTGACAGGGGTGGAGAAGCGCGAGAGCGTGGGCAGGGGGAGCTGACGCGCACCCACACACCGCGTGCCCGCGAGACGGACACCCGCGCACCGTTTTTTTTTTTTCCTTCACCCTCTCTTCCCGCCCTCCCCACCCCTCCCACCACAGAATCTCCAAGCTCTACATGCAGGACGCCTGCATCGACACCCGCTCCAACTACTTCCCCACCGGGTCCCCCTCGTGCGGGGCGGCGGGCGCGGCGGCCGACACGTCGACATCAACGTGCGAAGCTGTGCGTGATGGTGGGCCGCCCGGCACCTGGATCACCGCCTCATCTGTGGTCAAGCCCGGCTCGTCGGCTGCGGCCACCGCGTTTGACTCGGGCAACGTGAGTGTTGGATGGTTGGGGAGAAAAAAGAGAGAGGACAAGGGTGTTTTTTTACCCGACCCGAAACAAAAACAAAAACAAACTCACCCTTTCCCTCCCCCCTTCATCCTCCAAACCCTTTTTCCTTCCCAGGTCTGCACCTCCACCTCCAAAGCCTACTTTTACATCCAGTGGGACCCGACGCTCTGCCCGGGCAAGCAGCCTCCTGCGCCCCGGCTGGTGGCTCAAACGGGGGCCAACTACAAGGGCCCCTCCTGCAAGCGCAAGGGCGAGTCCATGACGCAGGGTCGGGCGCCTGCGACTGCGTACCGGGGGGGGGACGTGTCGTCCACCCAGAAAAAGGGAGGCTTCTCGTTTTGGTGGGCCATTCTAATTGCTGCGGGCATTCTTGGCATGTGCGCCCTCGTCGCCGTCCTGGCGCGCCGGGCTGCTGCCAAGCCGCCGCCGGTCGTGGGGACGGGGGGCGGGCCTGGCGTCCAGATGGCGGGTGTTCCCCCTCCTCCGCCGCCAAGCGGCGGAGCAGGGATGATGGCGGGCGGCCCCCCTCCCCCCGGCGCCTACGTGCCTGGGGGGGCGCCCCCGCCCCCGCCTGCTGTTGGCGGCGCTGGCGCTGGTGGCGCTGGTGGCGTCCAGTACTCGTTTGCGCCGGCGGGTGGCGCGGCAGGTGGCGCCACCCCGGGTGTGCCCCTGACGGGCGCCACCGATGGAGGGGGCAAACCGCCGGGCGTGGGGGGCGGCTACCCCAAGATTTGATGGGCGTGTGTGTGTGTGTGTGTGTGGATGGATGGGGAGAGAGAGAGAGGGTGGGTTTGGCAAAAAGGGGCGCAGCGCGTAAACGTGCCGTTTCCCCCTTTTATTTTTTTTTTCATCCTTTTTCTTCCCCTCCCTACTGTGCATTATTGGGTGCGATCGTGCAAGCACACACCAAGAATCCTTTGCGACTCGCGGCACAAGGACACAGGTCAGCCGAGAGGGGTTTGAGAGAGCGAGATAGGAAAAAAAACATTTCTTCGCTTCTCACTCTTCCTCTCCGAAAGAAAAAACATCGAAACAAACAACATGACCGACGCCACGGCGGCCGACGCCTCTGCCCCGGAGGATCGCCAGGACTGGAAGCTGGAGGTCGCGGACAAGGTGAGCGAGGCAGGGACGGGGGTGAGGGGGGGCGCGCCGATCGGGTGTCTGTGTGCGAGTGCATTTTTGCTCACTCTCCCGCCCCCCCCCCCCCCCCCCCCACCCAGAAATACGCCTACAAATGCAGCGCCGACGCCAAGGACAAGGCCAAGCTGCAGGTCGACATCCTTGATGCCCTGTTTGCGCACGGTGAGTGTGGGAAGAGAAAAAACCAATGGGAGAATCGCGCGCATCGGGGGGCGAAACAAAATATGCACGTGCCCCCGCCTCCCTCTCACCACCACCCCTCCACACACAGACGCCACCGCTCTGTATGAAGCCACCTGCACCGAGCTGGGCTGGACCCCCGGCCCCTCCAAGCTGGCCTCGATGCACGCCGCGCTGGCGACCCGCGTCGCTGCGTTCGAGGCTGCCGCCACCGAGGCCGAGGAAAACGAGGGCGACGTCGAAGTGCGGGACGCGCTGGTGGGCAAGGCGGCCGCCCTGGCGGACGCGGGGGACAGGGAGGGCGCGGAGAAAGCTTATGCTGCTGCCGACGCCAAGACCGCGGGCGCGGGGCTCAAACTCGACTCCGCCCTCGCCCTGGCCCGCCTGGACATGGCGTACGGCGACTGGCGGGGCATGAAAGCGCGGCTGACGGCGGCGGCAGAGTTGGCTGAGTCGGGGGGTGACTGGGAGCGGAGGAACCGACTCAAGATGTACGACGCGGCCGCCGCCCTGGCCACCCGGGACGCGGAGGGCGCCGCCAAACTGTTGGTGGACGGCATGTCCACGTTCACAGCGTGAGTTGAATGTGGTGGTGGCGTTTCTTTGTTTCTTTTCGTTGTTCCTCGCGTCGCAACCAACCCACCCCTCCACCCACCACCCACCACCCACACAGCATCGAGCTCTTCTCCTACGACACCGCCGTCTTCTACGCGGTGGCCACCGCGGTCGCTACCCTGCCCCGCCCCGAGCTGAAGGCGCGCGTCGTCGACGCTCCCGAGATCCTCGCCGTGACGTCGCGCGACCCGCCCCTCGCCTCCTTTGTCGCCGACCTGCACGCCTGCCGCTACGCCCATTTTTTCTCCGCGTTTGCGGCCCTGCTGGACAGGGTCGCCGGGGACAGGTTGCTGGGGCCGCACGCGCGGCACTGGGCGCGGGATGTGCGTGCCGCGGCCTTCCGTCAATTCCTCGAGCCCTACAAATCGGTCACCCTGGCCGCCATGGCGGCCGCGTTTGGCGTGTCCCCGTCCTTTGTGGAGGGCGAACTCGCCGACCTGGTGGCCGACGGCCGCGTGGGCGCGCGAGTGGACGCGGTCGCAGGTGTTGTCCAAGCCGCCCGCACCGACGGCAAGGCGGCCGCCTACGCCGACGTGCTGGCCGCGGGGGATGTCCTGCTCAACCGGCTGCAGCGGCTGGCCAAGGTGGCGGACGCGGAGTGATGTGTGTGTGGGGTGGAGTGTGTGCAAAGCAAAAAAACGGTGTGCGCTCTTTTTCAGTTCTCTCTCTCTACAAATCAAACGCCACGCTCTCCCCTGTGCGCGGTCCCACCGTCACCGTGGCCACGTGGCGTCCGCTGGGGGCGCCGTCGTCCGCCGCCAGCCGCACCCGCGTCGCCGCGTGCGGGCGCCACCCCTCCCCCAGCGCTGGGCGAGGCGGCCCCGCCGGTCGCCCCCAGCCACCGCCTCCACTCAGTTCGTGCACGGTGGTGATGGCGGGGGCGTGTGCCCAGGCGGCAGCGGCTTTGAGGGCGCGAGCTAGAGAGGAGGCAACGCCCGCGCCCGCCGTGTTGCCGCCCAGCGTGCCGTCCAGCGCGGACGCCGCTGAATCCAGGATGATGAGGGTAGGTGGTGTGGATGCTGCTGCGGCCGCGGCCAGCCCTGCATCCAGGGCTGCCGCCGCCGCGCGTCCATCCTCTGCAGGCAACACGCTCACCCGCTCCAGCGCGGCCGCCACGCCCGCCCGCCGGGCCCGGGCGTCGGGCTCGGCGTGTGCCAGTGTCATATCCACCAAAGCCGCCACCCGGGCCGCGGGAAAGGAGGAGGGAGGGGAGGCGAGCCACAGGACACACCCGCCCCCCACGACCGCGCGCGCGGCTGCCACGGCACACACCGCCGTCTTGCCGGCCGCGGGCGCGCCAAAAAGTTCGGTGATGACGCCGACACGCAGGCCGCCCCCTAGGAGGGCGTCCAGAGGGGGGAGGGCGAGTGGGAAGCGCGCGCGGCGCGACGCGGAGAGTTGGCTCCCCGTCGCTGTGCGGACAGCGGCGTCGTCCGCCACGCGGGCCAGCAGGGCGCCCTCGGCGGCATCTGCGTCGGAGGGTGGGAGGGGGAGGCCGGGGCCGTGCAGCAGGGCGGCTTCGACTGGAGGGGTGGGTGGAGACAGAGGTAAAGGTCGGTGTCGGAACGGATGGGGGGGCGGGGCGTCGCCACCCACTCTCTCTTCCTCCTCCCTCTCCCTCTCACCCGTGCCCACTGCTATCGCCAGCTTGGCGGTCAGCGCGGGGCCGCAGTCCAGGGGGAGGCGGTCGACGCGCATGCGTTTTTTTGTGGGTGCGTGTTTTTTTCGTCAATTGTGACTCGACGTTTTTCGTTGTCGTCTCTCTTTCCCGTCCTCCCCACACATGATCACGCTCAATAGTATTGTGCTTGCAAACACATTACACGAACCACAAGCCACGCTCCCCTTTCACTTTATCATTTTTATTTCACGCCCTCTTTTTGGCTGCCGCGCGCGTGCGCCGCGCGATCCCAGGAGACGCCGCCACGCCCGCCGCGCGCCGCCCGCCCGCGCGCGCTAGGGCCACCGCCGCCAGCGCCACGCCACCCAGGCCCACGGCAGCCACGCCTTAGGCACCCCCCGGGGCGGCCTCCAGGGCGGCGGTGGCGCGCGCGGCCAGCGCGTCGGCGTCGAGACCCGCGGACGCGAGTTTCGATTTGATCGTGGCCGCATCAATGCCCGCGTCCGCAGCCTTGGCCTGCACATCAGACCACACGCTCTTGATCATTGCCAGGGCCGCAGCCACCGGGTCGGTAGACGGGGGCGGGGGCACGGGTTCGCCAGACACACCAGCCGCCTCAGGGTCGGACACAAACGCGGCCAGCGCGTCGTCGTCGGGGGAGGCGGCATCGCCGTCAAACCGGTACAGCTGGCGATCAGACAGCAGGATGATGGAGGGGCCGTCGCCGAAGCGGGACGCGGTCGAGGGGGAGGCCGTCGTGTCGACGGCAGCAGCGTGCGTGCCCGGGGCGGCACGTGCCGCGCGCGCGAGGGCGGCGGTGGCGGGGGAGGGTAGGGAAGCGGCCGGGGTCAGCAGGATCAGCCAGCGGCCGGTGGTCTGTGTGGGTGGTGGGTAGGTGGGTCGCGTCGGCCCATCGAATCAAGCGGGCGCGATGGCGGCAAACCGCCCGCCCACCGCCACCGTCGCCTCGTTCCGCTCCGCCAACACACCTGTCCGGTCGCCGCCTGAGTTGAATGTTCGAAAGTCGGGTCGTCGAGCGACAGGACGCCGCGCGGCGACGGCGTGGCCGTGGCTGCGGCGAGCGCCAGCGCGGGCGTGGCGGCCGTCGCGGCGAGCGCCAGCGCCAGGGTGGTCAAGCAGACGTGTGTGCGCATTGTGAGGATTGATAAGCTGTACGTAAAATCGCGTGGCGGGGGTGAGAAAACAAAATAGGCAACAGTTTTGACAGTGCATTCAACGTCACTCTTCCCGACGAGTGTTTCTCTCGAGAGCCATGGCCAATTCCTCCCCGCCCGACATGCTCGACGCTCACGGCTGCGTGACCGACGCGCCGAGCCTGTACACCTCGGACGATGCCGGCGTAGCGGCGACGCTGGAGCGGCGCTATGTGCCGGGTGGGTTTTTTGATTTCGTTTTTTGTCGACGCCGCGCCCGCACCCGACGCGTCTCCCCCCCCGCGCTGACGTTCTCCACACAAACCCTCCTTCCAGACGCCACCTTTGAAGACGCCATGATCATGGTCACCGGCACTCCTTCCCTGCGCACCCAGGTTTGTGAGAGAGGAGAGGGGGTGAAGCGTCACCCCCTCACGCTGTGGGTCGTCCGCCCTGCCCCCTCACCCACCCTCCCCTTGTTCCCCACGCCCCACACCTTGCAGTTCGCCGCCCTCAACCTACTGTTCAAGTCAATCGACGTGTCGACGCGGGAACCGCCGCGCGTGGAACCGTCCCCCGGCGGCGGCGCTCGCGTGTGTGTCGCCACGACTCAACGCTACACGCTGCCCCGCCTCCTCGCCGCCGTCGTCGTGGAGACCGACCTCACGCTGACAGTGAATGCCAGCGGCAAGGTCGTCACCCACACCGACACCTGGCGCCGCGTGCTGTTGGGGCGCGTCGCGGTCCCTGCTGCCACCGCGCCTCGCCTCCTGCGCTCGGCGGCAGGCACCGCCTCCACCGCCGCCCTGCGCGGCCTGGGGGTGGGGGGAGGCACCGGCTGGCGCGGCGTGGTGCGCCGCGTGACGCACGCGCACACCGAGTGAAGAGAGAGAGAGAGAGAGAGAGAGAAAGAGAGTTTTGTTTGTGTTTTGACTTTTTCGGCGTCCTGAAGGTTTTGCAACACCCTGCACGCACACCCGCACGCACACACACACACTGGATCAGCCCGTGGGAAAAGGGTGACGAATGAAACAGAGGCGCGCTCTCTCAGTGGAGAAAGAAAAAGAAAGAGGACCCGCTACCCCTCACCCCTCTGCTCTCCCCGGCTGCTCCTCAGCCACCCCCACCATCATCGTCCATCGGGTCCTCCTCCTCCTCCTTACCCCCCCCCCCCAGGTCCAGCCCCTCATCCCAGTCTGTGATGCCCTTGCCCAACTCAGACGGATCGCGCGCCAGAGGGTCGTCCAGGCACGACCTGTGGATGGGCACCAGCCTCGCCTCCGGCGTGCAGATGCCGGCACACTGGTGCTCATAGTAGGCCAGGCACACGTTGGAGGGCGCGGTTTGGGCGGCACACCGCTCCGCTGAATCGCAGCACAGGCGGCGTTCGTCCACGTGTTTCACCTCCAGCCCCACCAGCCACGCCCCCAGCGTCACGTCCTCGTTGGCGAACCTGTGCAGGACGGGGGCGGCGCGCGCGATGTAGCGTGCGATGGGGCCGGACAGGCCGTAGACTTGGCCTAGGGTAGTGAGAGGGGGGGTGGGTGGGTGGGTGGGTGGGGAGGTGACAAGGTGAGCGCGTCTTTTTTTTTTGCTTCGTCTTCCTCTCCCTCCCTCCCACCCTCCCACACCACCCTGTCCCACACCCAACTCACCCGACGCGTGCCGCATGTAGTTGACCGCCCCCTCCGCGGTGGCGGGGTCCCCAAACCTCCAGTGTTCGGGTTCGAACCACTTGTACCGCCGATCCGTCAACACTTGCCCAGACTTCATGCAGCCCAGGTACAGGTTGCCCTGCCCCCGCCGCGCGGCTAAATAGGCCGCCATGGCGGGCACATTGACGGCGACATCGTCATCAATCTTGAAGTAAAAGTCGGCGTCCCACAGGGTGGGCAGCGTGGAAAACATTTTGAGGGTTTTCAGCGAGAGATCAGCGTACGTGTCGACCATGTCCAGCCGCAGCACATCCCCATACTGGGCGGCTTCAGCGGCCAGCCTCTTTTCATCGGGGTCGTCCTTTTGGTCAGAGTAGCCCACGACGAAGCGGATGACGACGCCGTGCCGTTGCTCCAGGGCGGCCAGGCCGGCCCCCGTCGGCACCCACGTGGCCCGCAGGTTGGCCCGCCGCGCAAACGCGGAGATGCCGGTGTTGACGCCGATGACGGCGACAAGGCGGGACGAGTTGGCGGCGTCGGCTCCCGTGGTCGCAGCGTCGAGCGTGATTGGAATGGCGCCCGCCGCGCCTCCACCCGCCCCACTGCCACCGTCCGTCTTCAGCGCGTTGCGCCAGGGTTGGCGCGTGTGCAGCTCGTCCCACAGGGCGGACACTTGGGCGTTGCGCACCCGGATGATGGCGTCCTTGCGGCGCAGAGCCTCGGCCGGGGCGTGGTGGGCGGCGGTTTCCAAAAAGGGGAGTGGCGACTGCGAGGCTTCCTGGGCGGTGGTGCGGGGCGCCCCCGGCCGCGCCACAAAGGCGCGCACATCGTGGCGGCCGGGGGACAGAGGGGGCAGAGGCACGCGGAAGCCGGCGCCGGTGGTGGCGGCAGTGCCGGCATGGGGCGGCGCGTCGTGACCGCCGCTGCCGCCGCCGCTCTTGTCCGCCGCCGCCGCGCCGCACAGCCTGTCCACCACTTGGTGGGGGGTGTCGGCGGTGGCCGCGGCTTCTCCGACAAAGGCGCCGTCGACGTAGACGTAGACCTGTGGGTGGGCGGGTGAGGGGTGAGGCGACGGGTGGTCGAAGGGCGCCCCACGTTCGATTCCGCGGGCCAGCTTCCCATTTCTCTCGCCTCTCTCCTCCCTCTCCCCACCACCCAACTCACCGGCACCGCCACATCCTTGCGCCCCCGCACGCACGCCCACCCGGTGACTGCGCCGTCCTCCACCGTGTCGATTTGGCCCAGCAGCGAATCGTCGGGCGTGCCGACGCCCAGCCCCGCCGCCGGCTGGCCCGCCTCCCCCAGCCTCGGCCCGGACAGAGGGGGGAGAGGCCCCGCCGGGGTCGGCCTAATGGAGTAGAACATGACGTCCGCGTCGGAGGCGGTGGGCAGCACGGGCGGCGCGCGCGCCGCGGTCGTTGTTGTCGCGCCGGACCGGGCGGCGACGGCGGGGCCGCCGCCCGCCGCGGCGCGGCGGTAGGCAGAGACGCGGGCCAGCTCACGGCGCTGTGAGTTGAAAGGGGGGAGGGGGGAGGCGTGAGCTGAAACCAACACCAATCTTTTCGTTTTTCGGCGCGCGAACAAAAACGCGGGGCGGCCGCCCGCGCTCCCCCCGACCCCGTTTCCCACGCCTCTCCCCCTCTGTCATCACACACTCACCGCGTCCCCCAGCTGCCGGTTGGTGGACCACAGCCGGTTGGCCACGAACAGGCACGCCACCAGCGACAGCGCGGACAGAGCGTGCGACCGCGCGCCGCCGCGGCCGACGGGGCGGCCGTTGCCCATTGTGGGATGGAGTGAGTGTGAGAGGAGGAGTGCGCGTTTGGGAAGGCGTGGAACACGCGCGCGGGCCGGCACACCCCGGCAGGAGGGGCCGTTTTTTCAGCTTCCCGCTTCGCGAAAGTGTGTTGAGCACAAAAAGCACAAAAAAACATGGTTTTCTTACGATGCGTTCGCCGTCGCCCTCTCCTCCCGTCGACGAAGCAGAGGTGGCCACCCTCGCCGCCCGCATCCACGTAGCCGCCACCCGCCGCACTGCCGCCGTGCTGCGCGGCCCGGTGGGAGACGCTCGGCTGGCGGCCGCGCTGGCCGAGGCCAGGGCCAAGCTGGAGGCGGACATCCAAAGCCAGCTGCAGGCAGAGCGTGAGAACATGCTGGCGGAGGCCAGGGCAGGAAGGAGAGGTGGTGTGGCGCGGGCGGCGCGCGCGGGCGCGGGGATGACTGTGGTGGATGACGACGGGTGAGGGAGAGCCCAAGGCGTGTGCTGAAGCATTGTGTGTGTTGTGCTCTGTAGCAGTATGTCCCGAGCGTCGCAGGCGTCGTGTTGAAACGGGGGAGAAAGAGGGGGTGGTTGGATCACCAAAACGAGAGCGAGCGTCGCGCTCTTCCACTCTTTCCGCGCGGGTGGTTTTTTTCTCCTGCATTCGCCCGCCACCCCCACCACCAACCATGGCGCGCCACTGCCCCATCACCCCTCTGGACCTCAAGGCCACCGACTTTCTGGACTTGAAGAAGATTGGGAGCGGCAAGTAAGTTGTTTTTCTGGTGGTTGTTTCGTCTCGCATCAGCGATGCGAAAAACGGGGGGACGGTAACCACCGCAGCCCCCCGGCCGGCTCCCTCCGCCCCTCCCACCCCCCTCGCACGCCCGATGAAGTGTTTCGACGGCGTCTGGTGCACGGAACGCGGGTTGTGGGGTGGGTGGTGTGCGTGGGAGAGGCCAAACAAACAAGAAGCGCCGCATGCGTCGAGAGCGGGGTTAGGACATTGCGCGGGCCACCCGCCCCCTGCGCCCGCGTGTTGAGGCGGCGTTTCAAGGCCAGTGGTCTTGGATGAACACAGGCTGACGTGTGGGGTGGGAGGGCAGGCGTTGACGGAGGCGAGCAGTGAGCGGGCAAGGCGGCTGCGCGCTCGCGCTCACGCCCCTCTTCTCGCTCGCGCTCCAGCCGACCTTCCCCCTTTTCGCGACGCGAGAAAGACACCCGACCCCCAAACACTCACCCCCCACACCCCCTCCCCACCCCTCCCAATCAACCACAGAGACTCCATCATCTACCAAGCCCGCTGCCCCCGCCTCGGCCGCCCCCCCGTCGCGGTCAAGGTGTACGACCGGTCGTCCCTCTCCACCTCCAAACTGAGGGCCGTGCGCCGCGAAGCCGCCATGATGGTCTACCTGGCTCGCAAGGGCGTTCCCGGCGTTGTCAAACATGTGGCCGCGTTTGATGATGCGGGGCGCGTGCACCTGGTCATGGAGGCGTGCCCAGGGGGGGACTTGTTGGAGCGTCTCCTCCACGAGGGGCGCGCGTTTGGCGAGGCGAGGGCTGCGGTCGAGGTGGCGCCCCCCCTGCTGAGGACGCTGGCCGCGCTGCACGCGTTGAGCATTGTGCACCGGTGAGTAAGATGGGAAAGGGTTTTTGGGGAGGGTTTTTTTGGTGCGTTTTTGTTTGCTCGTTTTGTTTTGCCCACACACTCACCCCACCCAAACCCCACCACCCCACCCCCACCACAGCGACGTCAAACTGGAAAACATCTTCATCTCCTCCGATGGCGCCGTCCGCCTGGGCGACTTTGGTTTAACTCTTTCACTTAAGCAGGAGCTCGCCATTTCTCCCGTCGGTACCGTTGAATACATGGCCCCCGAAGTAGTCGCCCTCCCTCCCGTCGACGCCGTCACCAGTGGCGCTGTGCGTGCCGGCGACATCGCCGCCTGCGACGAAAAGGTGGACGTGTGGGCGCTGGGGGTGACGCTCTATGAACTGTTGACGGGGCATCTGCCCTTTGAAGGGCCGGACAGGGGCGAGGTCAAAACCGCCATCGCGGCGGGCAAGCTGCGCCCCTTCCCCAGGTCGCTGTCCCCTGGTGCTGTCGCCTTTGTCTCTGCCATGCTGACCCCTGACCCCGCAGAGAGGCCGAGCGCTGCAGACTTGCTGGCCCACCCGTGGCTGGCAGCTGCCGGCATCGGCACGGGCGTCGCGCGCGGCCCCACCCCCACCTACGCCCTGGCCCGCTTCCCCCCCGTGTGCGCCGACCCCACGGCCTGCACTATCTGTGCCTCCATTGTGGAGGGGCGGGAGGAGGGTGGGTGCGGCGCGTCGTCGCGGTCGCTGTCGCCGCCCGTCGGGGCGGGGACGCCGCCGACAGTCGACGCGTGCCCCGCCTCTGCCGGCGCGCGCTCCACCCTCGCACCACGCGCCGCCACCTCCTCCACCGCGTCCGACGCTTCCTCCTGCGGCAGCGGCGTGTTGGACGTGCTGGACGAAGTCGCGGCGCCGCCCCCTCCTTCCGTCGTGCTGCCCCCCGCGCGCGCGTCGCGGCGCTATCCGTCCGGCGCTCTAGCCGCCGCGCGCGCGGTGGCGGCGGCAGGAGGCCGCCCCGAGTGGCCTTCCGCAGGGTGGCGGGGCGGCCTGTCCCCCGCGCCGTCGGCGCCCGCCGCGCTGCTGTCGCCGCCGCCGGCGCGCGCGGTCAAAAGTGTCACCGCCTCTGCCTGGCCCCCCATCTCGGCCGCCCCCGCGTGCGAGGGGTGGAACGCCGCCGCCCCTCCGCCACGCTACGTGGCCGAGCGCACGGCGTGGGGCAGCCTGGACGGCGGCCGCGCGCCCCCCCGGGCGGGCAAACCGCTGCCGCGCGCAGCGTCTGCGCCGTTGGGCTGGTCCCCCTCCCCCTCCTTGGCCAAGCGGCTGAGGCGCGCCCTGCGCTCCGTGCTGAGTGGATCACGTACCACCAGCCGGGCGGCGAGCGGCGTGTTTGGGGGGGACGCGGCGGTGACGGCGGGGTGAAGACGTGAAGAGCAAAACAGAAACAAGAAAAAAAGTGCGCTGTGTGTCTCTGTGCCCCAGACACCCCCCAGTCTGGTGTTGGTTTGTTTGATTCCGCACGAAAAAGCGGGTCTCTCTCCACTGTGGTGGGGTGGGCGGCCGCTTTTTCATCTTTTCTTTTCTTCTTCTTTTTTTCGGAAAACAACTACCCCCTTAACCCCCCTCCTTTTCCATCCCCCACACGGCGAGACTTGAGAGAGCGACAGCATCTTTTATGACCCCCTGACCAATCCATTTTGTGATTCCATCTTGAGCTGTTGCGTTTTTTTGCAGAAAACATGAAAAAAGCAGGGGGCGTCTAAAACAGAAAAAAAAACAAGCCACAGTCGTCAGCCACAGCCGCCCAAGCCACTCACACTCTCACTCCCACCCCTCCAGCGCGATGTCGTACCGTTGCACCGCGTCCGCCGCCGTCACCTGCAGCAGCCTTTCCCCTTCAGACATGCCGCCCCCACGGCCCACGGCCGCGTTGACCGCCGCTGCGAACCCCGCCAGCGCGCGTGCAGTCGCCTTGGTCCCACTCGCCCGGGCCGCGAGGCCCGGCCACACGCCCTCGTCCGCGGCTTCCAGCACGACGCGTGCTGCATCGGCGGACGCGGGGGTGGGGCCCGCCCCTCGCCCGTTGACGAGAGCGGTGGCAGCGGCAGCAGTGGTGTCGCCACCACCACCAGTAAACCAACGGGCTGACAGCAGCGCGTCAGCCGCAGCGCTGACGCCGCCGTCGTCGGCAGCAGCCGCCTGCAGCGACGGCGGCGCGCCGCCCCCCACCGCGGCCGCCACAAAAAATGCGGCCGCCACGCGCACCGCGTCGACGCGGGGGCCGCCCAGCCGCGGCAGCCGGCGCACCGAGTCCAGGCGGGCGGCGGGCAGGGCGGTGTGCGTGGCCGCGCCCGCCACAACGCGTGCGGCGGCCGCGGCCGCGCCGCCGCGCCACGCGGCCGCAGGGACAGCATTCAGCAGGGACGTGGCCGCGTCCGCCAGCTCGAGGGGCAGCACGCGGGCTACCGGGTCGGCGGTCAACGCGTGGACGGCGGCGAAAGCGGAGACGAGGGCATCCGCGTCGCGCGGCGCGCCGCGCGCGCGCGACGCGGACGCGGCCGCCGCCACCGCGGCCAGTGCCACCCTGAGCCCTGGCCTCCGGGCCAGGGCTGAGCCATCCACAGGGCACCGCGAAACGGGCACCCAGGGCGCGTCTTCATCCACGACGACGCCGGCGGCGGCCAGGGCGGCAGGGAGCGCGGTGTCGGGGGGTGTCCACGCGCCCTGCGCCCCCCACGCCGCCCGCAGCGCGGCCAGGGCGGGCGTCGCCAGGGCCGCGTCCCCACTCACCGCCAGCTCAAACAGGGGGGGCAGGGCGGGTGGAGGGCAGGGCAGGTGGGTGAGGGCGCGCGCGGCGAGCGCGGCCCGAGCGAGAGCGGTGGCCGCGTCGCCGTCGCTGCAGCCGCCGAGCGCGGCGCCCAGCCCCTCCAACGCCCTCTGCAGACGCTCCGCGTCGGGCCAACGCACACCCTCCTCCGCCCTCACACAACACCTCACCAACGGTTCATCGCTGCGGGCGCCAGCGACCACCAGGTCGCCGGCGGCGGTTGTGAGCGTGTCGGTGTGTTGGGACGGCGCTGCGGGCGTCCCAGCTGCTGCCGCCTCCACCACGACGGGCGCCAGCCGCGCCCGCCGGTCGGCGATGGCGGCAGCGCGCTCAGCGTCGTCAGCGGACTGCTTGAGGACGGCGTGCACCATTTTGCGCACGTTGGAGCTGTGTGGAGGGGGAGGGTGGGGAGGGTGGGCGTGTGAGGTTTTGATGGTTCTGCCCGCCCTTTCTCCATTCATCCTCTCTGTTCCACCACCACCACACCATCACTCACATATCCACCGGGTCGTCGTCCAGAAAGTCGTCCCCGGGGGGCGTGCGGCAGCGCGCGGTCGGTGGGACGGGCGACGCAGCGCGCGCGGCGTCGCCGCTGGTTGAGGGTGGGGTCACCATCCCCACTGTTGGCGTGAGGGCGAGCCACACACCGCGTGGGAGGCGCACACGGGAGGCAGAGGCCAGCCGTGGGGATTGGAAAGAGAAACAACAAAACTGATGTCGGCGCAATCGACCGACCACTCTCTTCTCTTCGACGCAATGCCTCCCTCCCTCCTCGCGGCAGCCGCGAGCCTCGCGGCCGCCGCCGCGGCAGCCGCGGCAGCACCCACCACCCTCGGCTCCGCCCCCCTTGCCGCCCCCGGCAACACCACCACCCCGCGCGGCGGCATCTGTGTCGACCTCGTCTCCCCCCACACCCCCCGCGGCGTCGCCCTGGACAACGCCGTCGTTGCTTTACCTGCACTTCTCTTCACCATCTACCTGGCCTCCACCGCGCGCGCCTCGGCTCGCAGGCTGGCGGGGGCCCAGTCTTTTATGTTGTGGACCTACTGGCTCGCCTGCTGGGCGGTGTCCCTCCTCTCCCTGGCCCGGGCTGCGCTGCTGACGGCGGGCGGGGCGGTCCATCTGGCGGGGGGCGCGGGCGCAGCACTCACGGGGCTGTGGCTGGCCACGCGCGCCGCGACGACGACAGTCGAACTCTCTGCTGTCGTCTTCCTCCTCCAAGGCTACGGCGCCTCCTCCGCCACTGCCCTCACCCGCACCCTGGCGGCAGCGGGGGGCGCGGCTGCGGTCGACCTGGCGGCCCAGGCGGGGCTGGCGTTTGGCCCCGCGCGCGTGCCGTTATTCACCTGGGGCGGCCCCGGCCCCCGCGGCTCCGGCGACCTGCGGTCCGCCAAGTGGGCCTACTGGTTCATCCGGGAGGCGACTCTGGCGGCCGGCTACGGCGCCCTGGTGGCCCTGCCGCGCACATCACTCGTGTCCCTCCTCCCCGCGCGGCGCTCATTTTTTCGGTACGCGGCCGCCCTGGCCGCCGTGCACGGCTCCACCGCGGCCGGCGCCCTGCTCCTGCTCCTGGGCTGGAGCTTCGGCTATTGTGCCGTGGGGGCGGGGTTTGCCGCGTTTTTCGCGGCGGGGGGCCCTGCCCTTTACACGGCCTTCCTGGCCCCCTTTTTCAGGGACGCCGCGTTTGACCAGGACATGAGCTACTACTCGGAGATGAGGGATGCGGGCTACTTGTCGGATGGAGGGGGCAGCGAGTTCTTTTGAAAGTGAGAAAGGAGGTTTGATTTCTTTTTTTTTTCCCGGAAAAATCAGAGTTAAAAATGTCAACAGATTACACACACACACACCTTGCTTTAGCATCAAAACAGAATGACGGAATTCAAGTGGCGCCCTCTGCCTCTGGCCGCGCCTGCTGTGGCGGCGGCGTGCCGCCGGCAGCGGCGTCATCACCACCCCCCGCGCGCCGCGCGCGCACCGCGCGCCGCCGCTGCAGCACCAGCCACAGCACGCCGCACGCGCCTGCCAGCAGGGCGCCCTCTGCTCCAGCCCCCGACGCGTCACTGCCGCCACCACCGCCGCCGCCGCGCCACGTGCCGCCCGCGTCCAGCACGCGGGACAGGGCGGCCAGCGCGCCGCGCGCGGGCGGCCGCGCGTCGCCGAGCGGGGCGGCCGACGGCCCTGGATCCACCACCACGAACGCGGACCGCCCAACGGCGTTCACCCAGGCCGGCAGGCGATCCCTCCAACTCAACCACACCCCATGCGCGCGCAGCCAGGCGCGCGCCAGGGCGGCCGGGGCGGCGCCATCGGGGGAGGACGCCGCGCATTCATCATAGTACCGTTTGGCCATGTGGTGGTCGACGCGCACGCCCGCCCCATGCTGGTGGGCGTAGCCCAGGTTGAACAAGGCTTGTGGGGAGCGGCGGCGGGCGGCGGCGCCGTAGAGGGAGGCCGCGCGGCGCCAGTCGCGCGGTGCGCCGCGCCCGGTCCAGGCTGCATCCCCCAGCCTCAACAACGCGTCCACCGACCCCGCCCCCGCGGCCCGGGAGTAGAGACGGGCCGCCAGCGCCGCCGCCGCGTCGCGTGGGGAGGCGGCCCCCCGCTGCAGCAGCCAGGCTGCGTTGGCTTGGGCGGCTTCGACCCCCGCCTCTGCCGCCCGCAGGTACAGCAGCAGGGCTCGAGAGCCGTCGCCGGATGCAGCTGCAGCTGCAGCAGCCGTCGTGACTTCCACGACGGCGGGGTGGCGTTCCGCGACGCGTTGCAAAAGGTCAACCGCGGCAGCACAGTCAGAGGGCGCGCCCGTCCCCAGCCGCAGCATGGCTAAATTATGCGCCGCTAGCACGTGCCCCACCCTCGCCGCCAGCCCAAAGTGGTGGGCCGCCAGGGCGGGCGAGGGGGCGGGGACGCCCCACCCGTTGAGGTGGAGGACGCCCAGGTGGAAGTGGGCTTCCGGCAGCCCCGCGTCTGCTGCACGTCGAAACGCGGCCAGCGCGGCCGCTGGATCGCGCGGCGTGCCCGCGCCCGCCAGGGCCATGTAACCCAGGCCGTAGAGGGCGGAGGCGTGGCCTCGGTCGGCGCCCCTGCGGAACCAGGCGAGCGCGGTCGCGTTGGAGCGGGGCGCGCCGCCCGCCCCCGCCGCGTACAGGTGGCCCAGCGTCGCCATGGCGTCCGCGTCCCCGCCGTCCGCAGCACGCTTGAGGTAGCGCAGGGCGGCTGCACCCTTGGCCGCGGCTGCGCCGGCGGCGGCGGCGGGGGCGCCCGAGGCGGCGGCACCGCCAGCCAGCGCGGCGCGCGTCGCGGCGCGCGCGTCCGCCGCCAGCAGCTGCCCCAGCGCCCGGGCGGCGCCCGCGTTGCCCATGTCTGCAAACCATTGGTAGTGCAGCAGCTGGGCTTCGCGGGAGGGGCGGGACCGGGGGCCGGTGGTGGAGGGGGCGAGGCCGAGGCGTGTGCGGTCGGGTGGGGGCAGCCCCCCGACGCCTCGCGCGGCGGCGACCGCGCCATCCGCAGCGGCCGCATAGTACAGCACGGCTGCGGCGCACGATTTGGGGACGCCTGCGCCGACGGCGTGGCGGTAGCCGAGGGTGAGGGAGGCGAGGGTGTCGTTGGCGGCAGCAGCAAAGTAAAAGTGGGTCAAAGCAGCGGGCCAGTCACGCTCAGTGACGGCCACACCGCCGCCGCCGCCGTCAGACGTGGCGACAGGCACGACCCCTGTCGCCAGGGCGGTCGCCACAGCGGCGTGGCCGGCGGAGGAGCCGGCCGCCGCGGCGCGCGCGGAGAGCGCGAGCGCAGCGCCGGGGGACGGCGGGGCTCCGCTGACGCCGCGCTCGACCAGCGTGGCCAGGGCGGCGGCAGCGCCGGCGTGCGCCACGGCAGGATGATGGGCGCCGTCGTCGTGTCCGACAGGCGGGGCCAGCCCTGGCCAGGAGCCGCGCAGGGGGTCTGCTGGGTCGCTCGCTGCCTCTGGCGCGTCGAGAGAGACACCAGCAGCGGTCGCCAGGGCAGCCCTCAGCGCCGCCCCATCCTTTCTGGAGGGCGCGGGATCGGCCAGCAGAGTCGCAGAGGCCGCGATGAGAGCGTCCGGGTCGGGAGTGGCCGCGGTGGCGAGGGTGGTGGCGCAGAGCGCCGCGAGCTGAGGAGGGAGAGAGGGGGATCGGTTGAAAAAAACAAAAAAACGAGCGTCTCCCACGGTCGCCGCTGCAAACCCTCCAGTCCTGTCCCCTCACGCCCAGCGCATCATGCTCTCGATCGGCGGAGCGGCCGGGAGGCGGAGGCCTTGTCTTACTCACCACGACAGTGCGCCGCATCGGTGTTGTTTTTTGGCGATGGGCGATGCGTGTGGTCGGAGAAGCAGGCAGCCGCGCCCCCGCGTACAGAGAGAGGCGCGTGGTGCACGCACACACGCACGCGTGCACACCAGGCGCAGAGAGTGTGTGGGTCAGCTGTGCCGCCCCCGCGCCAAGCGTTGAAAAAGAAAAACGAACTAACAAGGTCCAAACTCTTGCTCTCTCTTCTCCTCTCTCCCAACCTCTCACCCACCTCCACAAAAAGAATTCGTGTTTATGCTCATCAGACCCCCCCCCCCCCCTTGATGTTGTGATGCCCAAAAAAAGAAAGAAAGAAACCCTCCCAAATCTTCAAACAATCAAATCTGGGTCCCATCAGGAATGACCGCGTCCTTGATCACGACGACCACGCCATCCCGAATCACCCACCCAGCCTCCTCCCGCATCGCCTCCGTCACGCCGGCGGCATTGGTGATGACGCAGTTGGCGCCGATGCGCGCGTTCTTGTCGATGATGGCGCCCCGGACGGTGGTGCCCGCGCCGAGGCCGATGGGGAGGCACCCCGCGACGTTGACACATTCCTCGACCGTCTCGTAATAGTCGGCCCCCATCATCAGGGTGTCGGTGACGGTGCAGCCAGCCCCGATGAGGGAGCGGAGGCCGATGACGGAGTGTTCCACGGTGCACCCCGCGCGGACGACGCACCCGTCGCCCAGGATCGACCGCGTGACTGTCGAGTCGGTCACCTTGCTCGGCGGCAGGAAGCGGGACATGGTGTAGATGGGGGCGTCCCGGTCGTAGAACGAAAACGCGGGGGCGGGGGCGTCGGTGAGGGCGAGGTTGGCGTCGTAAAACGCGCGCACGGTCCCAATGTCCTCCCAGTACCCGCCATACGCGTACGCCGCCACGTTCATGCCCATCTCACGGGCGCCGGGGATGACCTCCGACCCAAAGTCGTTGGCGTCGGGAAAGTGGCGGGTCAGCAGGTCCCGAATCGCGGACGCTTTGGCGACGTAGATGCCCATCGACGCAATGTAGGGTTTTGCCTTGGCCGCGGCAGCATCGACACCCAGGACAGTGGTGTCGACAGCCATCGCACGCAGCGCGTCCCCATGCGGCTTCTCCGCAAACTCGGTGACGCGCCCCTCGCCATCGATCTTCATGACGCCAAAGGCGGCGGCGGAGGCTTCGTCGACGGGGAGGGCGGCGACGGTCACGTCGGCGCCGCGCGCGCGGTGGGCCTGCACAAAGTCGGCGTAGTTCATGCGGTACAGGTGGTCGCCCGACAGGATGAGGTAGTCGGTGACGCCGTCGCGTTCGGCTTCTTCGAAGAGCCAGAGGTATTGGCGCACCGCGTCGGCCGTGCCTTGGAACCACGCTTTCGACGCGGTGGACTGAGACGCGGCCAGCACCTCGACAAACCCCTTGGACTGGTAGCCCCCGATGTTGACGTTGTAGGCTTGGGACAGGTGGCGGTTGAGGGAGGCGGAGTTGAACTGGGAGGAAAGGAAAAGGGTGGGGTGGGGTGGTGGGGGTGGAGACAGTCTCACTTCTCACCCCCCAAAACACACGCCCCTCCCTCTCTCTCCCGCTCTCTCTCACCTGGGTCAGCGTGTAAATCTTGTTGACGCCCGAGTTGATGCAGTTGGACACCGGGATGTCGATGAGGCGGTAGTTGGCGCCGAGGGGGACCGCGGGCTTGGCCCGTTTCTTGGTCAGCGGGTACAGGCGGGACCCGGCGCCACCGCCCAGAATGATGCCGAGCACGGTCTGAGGGTTGTTGGGTGTGGGTGTGTGCGTGAGAAAGAGAGTTTGGAGGGTGCCAAAGGGTGGTGGTTCATTTTTGTCTTTTTTTTTTGTCCCCCTTTCAACACACACTCTCACTTCCTTCTCTCTCATACCTTGGCCATGTCGGGGTCGGACGTCGCGGCCGACGTGACGGAGGCGGGGGCATCGCGCACCGACACGGCGGCGGGGGGCGGGGGCTGTGAGGGAAAGAGAGGGGACGGTGAGGAAAAAAAACAGGCCGCTTGTTTCGCCGAGGGTCGGGTTGCTGCCGCAGGTGCTCTCGCCTAGCCTGCGCGCCCCAGCCCTGGCGTTGCCGCCATCCCCCCCATCTCTACCACCAGCACACAGCCACCATCCCCCCGCATCACACGCACCACGCGTGTGGCAGGCGCAGGCCGGCCGGCCGGCGGGCGGGGCGCCGCGGCGCAGCGCGTGGTCGAGCGCGCGGCGCGCGGCGCGGCCGCCCGGTCGGCGGTGGACGCGGCGGCGCGCATTGAGGGTGAGGTAGAAGAGACGAGCTGGTGAGCTCGCGTGGGGGTAGGGGTAGGGGGTAGGGGGGCGAGGGGGCGCGGCGCGTTTTCTTGGTTCTGGGCGAGGGGGACGGACTGGTGGCGGACGGCGTTTTTTCCTCTCGCAAGCGCCGCAGTCCCTCCTCTCTCTTGGTCCCGGCTACCGTCCTTCCACAGAGTTTGTTCAAAACGTGATCACACACCACCCTCACCTCCTCCCCACCAGCTCTCGCGCCGCCTGTACAAACCGGTTTCCCCCTCCCACCGCCCGCCACAACGCTGCCACCGCACCCGGCTGCGCCGCTGCCGCCGCCAGCACGCCCACCCCTCCATCCTCATCCCCGGCTGTTGCAGCCGCCAGGGCTGCCAGGGCGATGTCTGCATCGACCTGTGTCTGTGACTGGGCGGCAGGCCTGGCCGCGGGGGGCAGCACACCCTCAATCGGCAGCGCGCCCGCGTGCGCGACGCCCTCCCCCCCCGGCCTCGACCGTGACCACACGATGAGCGCGGGGTCGGGCAGCACCGTGATGGCGGCCGCCGAGCCGATGGGTTCGAGCAGGGAGCCGCCGCCTGGGGCTGCGAGCCAGTGGGCGAGAGACGCGACGTCCCCCGGCGGGCACCCCGCCGCTTTGGCGATCGCGGTGCGCAGGCCGTCCGGCGTTTGCGCTCTCAACCTCAGCGTGTGCATGCGTCCGTCAGGACGGTCTGGTGAGGCCGCCACGTCCCACTCGACACAGCGCAGGACTCGGCCAAACAGGAACCCAGGCGCGCGCAGCGTCGCGGCCAACAGGCTCGGCCCCCCCAGGTTTCGAAACAGCAAACCCATCCCGGTCGCAATCACTGGCCACTTGGCAGCCACGACTGCGGCTGCCGCGGCAGCCGCGCCCCGGGCCACGGCACGGCGTTGGGCGGCCTGTTTTTCGGCGGCCAGTTTGGCCAGCTCCTTGTATTTTTTCTCCGCTTTCTCCTTTTTGTCGGCTTCCTCCTTGGCCCGCCGCTCGGCCGGGGACAGGGGGGGTGCATCCGCCGCTGGCTTGCGTGCGGCCGCCGTTTCAGCCGCTTTGACCGCTTTTGCGGCTTTTAGCGCGGCCGGCGACGCGCGCGCGCCGGGCGGCAGCGCGGGCAGCTTGGGCGCATCCTGTTGGGACAGGGCGGGCAGCCAGCGCGACAGGCGGGGTGCCGGTGTGTCGGTGCGTGCTGCCGCCTGGTGTGGTGGTGGGGGTGGTGGAGGTGGGGCGGCCATTGCGGGGGTGGTTGAGAGAACAGCGGCCAGTGCGGCCGCCGCGGCCGACGCCAGGGGCGGCGGTTGGCGGCCAAGACACGTCGGCGGAGGTCGTGTGCGCCCACTGGGTGTGGGCAGGGGCGGCATCGCGCAGGAAGGAGCGCGGGGGGAGGCTGCCCAACCGCGAAGACACAAACAAATGCCCGCGTTCTCGCTCGGACGACTTTTCACACACAGCCCCCACAAAACGGCCGCCTCACAACAACAAACCATGCTGCCGCCCCGCCTGCTGCTCCTCGCGGCTGTGTTGACGCTGGCCGCGGCCACGCCTCGCCAACCGCTGCCTTCCCCTATTGACGGCGACGTTCAAAAGGTGAACAGTGATTAACCTGTTTTAACCGCGTGTCCCTCCACCTCCCAAAACACGCTGACACGCCCCCTCCCTCTCCCCTCTCTCTCCCACAGATCCACGCCTCCCTCCTCGCCCACGCGGAACGCACCGCCCCCCCCGACGTCGTGGCCCGCGTGAGGGCCGCTGTTGCGGCGGGCGGCGTCGACGGCCACCGCGCGCTGTTGACCGCGTTGATCGACGCTGAACACGCGGCTGGGCGGGGGGGTGGGGATGGTGGAGTGGCCGCCATGGCTGCGGCTGTAGCCAAAGGAGGTGGGGCACGGACGCCACCGCTGACTTGGGGCTGCCGCCGCCGCGCGATGGGGGGGGCGGCCAAGGGTCGGGTGGCGGCACACGGCGAGCTGTGAAACACGAGTCTCTTGTGCAGGGTAAGAAAACTGAGTAACACACACATAAAACAAACAATAGAACACAGAACTTCACGCTCTCTTTGTCATCCTTGCGCCGCTGCCGCTGCCGCGTCCGCCGCAGCGCGCAGCGTTGCCGCCCGCAACCCCGGCGCCACCCGCCGCGCCAGCGCCACCATGGATGCCAGCGCGCCGGGAGTTACGGATCCCTTGGCCAGGGCCAGGCCGCGCACGCCGCCGTCGGCGGCGACCGCAACACGTGCAACGGCGGATGCGGCTGCTTCCTCCGAAGCGTCGGGATCCACCACCACGCCCCCGCCCCCCGCTGCATCCGCAGATGCAACCGCCAGCATGATGGGAATGTGGGCTATGTCCAGTAGGGTGGCGGAGGAGAGGTCGTCGTCCACCTCCACCTCGGGGGGGGCGCCGTCGATGGCCGCCCCCACTGTGACTCGCGGCACGCGAGCATTGGCCAACGCGGCCGCCGCCGCCAGACTCAGCGCAGTGGGGGCGCCACCATCCACGGCCAGCAGCAGGGCGTCCACGTAGACGTGCCAGACGGCGACGCCGGGGGCGACGGCCAGGGCGGAGGTGTCGAGGCCGCCTCGGAGTGAGCGCTCGAGCGACGAGGCCAACTCTGCTGCCGCTTCGTCCCTGGGGCGGCCCGACCGATCGTCGGGACCAGCCACGGGGGAGACGTCGACGTCGACGTGGATGGAGCCGGCGGCGGGGGTGTCGGGGTGGGGGGGTTCGAGCTCGAGCTAGAGGAGAGAAGAGGGGAGGGAGCGGAGCCGTCGGTGTCGGCCATTTCACACGCACGTTGCTCCTCGCCCCACGCGTCTCTGTCCCCATTCCACCAACACACCTACTCACCTTGACCCCGACCATGACGTGCGTCCCGCCCAGCCGCACCTCGGCCGACCCCGCGGCCGCGGGCAGCACGCCCGCCGCTGCCGCGACGGGGCGCGCATCTGCGGGGCCGCGGCCGTCGACCCGCACGTGCGCAAACCCGCCCGTGAGCCAGGTGCGCTCGGCGGCGCTGAGGACGGCGGCCATAGGGGTGAGAGAGCGGAGAAAAAGCGGAGAAAACTGTGTCTGACATTTTGTCGCATTTGGTCACGCCCTCTATCGAAAAATCTACAGCCAACACACGCACACGCTCACACAGTGCTGCGGCACACTCTCTCTACTCTCTCAATCCACATCACTCGATCACCGGCAGCCGGCGCTGCGTCGTCGCGCGCCGCGTGGTCGGCGCGTCGCCGCTGCCGCTGGCGTCCTCGGCCGGCAACCAGTGCAGTGGGCTGCGGTTGAGCCAGGGCCAGTCGGGGATGGTGGCGGCGCCGGCCAGGGCGACGCCGACGCCGTAGACCTGTGTGGGAGGAGGGATTGCGATCCCGGTCGATTGGGTGTGCTGCTCCGCCGCCCCGCCCCCGGGACTGTGCCCCCAATCACACACACGCACAGCCACACGCCCTCTCACCTTCATCATCATGCCAAAGTCTTGGCGCGCGTAGCCCAGCAGGAAGCCGACGACGCCAAAGAGAGAGGTCAGCCACACGCACATCGCTTCGGCGCGCTTCTGGCCGGCCCAGTCTGCCATTGATTGTAGGGTGGGAGTGAGAGGGGTGGCCTGTGTGTGCGTGTGTGGGGACACGCAGAACGGGAGCACGCAAAAACGTTTTCTGACGACAAAGTGGTTTTGGTTTGTCCGTCGGTTTCGCGCACAACGAAAACAACGCACCGAGAGGGGGGGATACACAGGCCCAGCGGGGCGCCCCCCGACACACACACACCCTGCACCATGCCTCGCCCAGCTCTGGCTGTCACACTGGCGGCAGCCACCGCGTGTGCCGTCAGCGCCCAGTGGCGCCCGGCGCCTGTGCGCGCCGCGCCCGCGAGCATCACGCTCGCCCCCACCGGCGCCCTCACCCTGGCCCTGCACTACCGCACGTGGGACGGCCACTTTTTGGATGGTGTGAGTTTGCCTGCAGGTGTGCGTGTGTGGGGGGGGGGGGGAGGGAAGGTCGTGGGATGCAGGTGAAGGGATGGAAAAACGGCGCGCCAAAAATACCCCCCCCCCCACCCCCCACCACTCACAGGCACCCGCCTGCTCGACACCGCGGGCGGGCGCTGGTCGCTGGGGGCGCCCCTGTCCATCGCGGTGGCCCCCGCCTCATCGAGCGGCGTGGATCGGTTTGGTAACGAGGGGAGAGGGAGAGGGGGGGAGGGAGGACGCCAGCGCGCGTGGTTTCTGCCACCCACCCCCTGCTCTCTCCACCCACCCCCTGCTCTCTCCACCCACCCCCTGCTCTCTCCACCACCTCCATCCCACAGCCGTCCAGTACCTGGACGACACCGCCGGCACCACCGGCTTCACCATCACCGGCATCCACGAGAGCGCGACCGGGTGCGCCGCGTCGTCCCCCGCGTCCACGTGCCCGTGCGGCGCGGCGGGGCCTCTCTTTGGTTTTGACGCCACCCAGTACGCATGCCGCGGCCAGGGCACCCTCCAAGCCGCCCAGTTCAATGTGTCTGCTGTGGTGACTGTCGGTGGCGCTCCCGTGGCCAGTGCCTGGGCGGCGCCGTGGAGTGCGGCCGCGTCGGCGGCGGGGGGCGCCACGCTCGCGGCCGCCGTCTCGGGCCTCACCCCCCTCGCCAACCGCAGGTCGACCGCGGCCAACCTGTGGTGCGCCAACGCCACCGACGCCACCGGCTTCCTGGTCGCGGCGGCGTCCGTGCGGCCGGCCGTGGTCGCGGCCGGCGCGGCCGGGGCGCCGCCCCCCGCCGCCAACACGCTCGGCATGGACGCGGCCCTCTGGGCGGCGTGCGCCTCCCCCCGGTGCGCCCCCCCCAACACGTCCTGGGTGGCGGGCACCTGCACGTCCGTGCTGGGCGGGCCAGCCGACGACCAGTGGGGCGCGTTTCGGGGGGTGCTGCCCGGCCCCGCGTCGGCGCTGCCGGGCGCCAACTGCTCCCTCCTCTCCATCGACCCTCCCTCCTCCACGGGGGGCACATGGTCCCACTGAATCGCGTGTCGGTACAATGCCACTGGCACGCAGTCGTTGAGCCTGAATGTGACGGTGGCGGCGGCGACCGCGCGGTTGCAAGCAGGCGACGGCGACGCGGCGGCGGTCCCTGCTGCCGCCACCGCCTGGCCCCCCGGCGCCGTCAACGGCACGCTGACGCTGACGCTGACCAACAACGGCACAGCCACGGGCACGTTGAGCGTGGTGGCGGCCGGGTGCTGCGTGGCGGCGAGTGATGGCGGCGCGTGTGGGGGGGGGCGTGGCGCCGGTTGCCGACGCGACGCCCCCGCCGGCTCTTGTGGTGGCGCCCGGCGCGACCGCCGCGTTTGCCGTGCCAGTGACGGGGGTCACGCTGGGCGCCTACGGCCGGTGTGCGTTCACAGTGAGTGTGGATGGTGTGGCCAAAGCGGCGCAGGTGGCCGCCTTTGTTTACGCGCCGCCGGCCGGGGCGCCGCCGCTGCCGCTGCCGCCGCCGACCACGACGACGCCGGTGGCGTCGCCCACGGCAACTGATACGTCGACGCCAACGCCGGTGGCGTCGCCGCCGGCCACCGCCACGCCGACGCCGAGCGCAGTGCCACCGCCCGCCACCTTCACCCCGCTCCTCACCTTCACCGCCACCTTCCCCACACTGGCCGCCGCGTCCGCGACGCCCGCCTTTCAGACGCACTACCGCACTACCGTTGCAGCGGCTGCAGGCGTGCCGTTGGCGTCTGTGCGTGTCGTGGCAGCATCACCAGGAGTGACCATCGCGACGGCAGCAGGCGTCACACTGACCACCGAGGTCGCATTCCCCGCCGCCACCTCCACCGCCGCGGCGGACGCGTTTGGGGCGAGCCTGGAGTTGACCAATGGAGGCATGCTGACGGCGGCTGGTGCGTGCGCGTGTTTTGGGGGGGTGGGCGCGGAGGAGGGGGGAGGCGTCGCCAACCACCACCCACTTTCACCTCCCCTTTTCTCTCCCCCCGCCAGCACCACCAGACCCCACCCTCACCACCGACTACGGCACCGTCACCGTGGCCTCCGTGACGCCCGCCACCCTGTCTCCACCACCACCGCCACTGCCGCCCACGACAACTGCGCCCGCCCTCGACTGCCCCTTCGGCCTGCCAGACTGCTCGGGGCACGGCACCCCCGTGCCACCTTGCGAGTGTCAGTGCGACTCGGGGTGGGGCACGACTCAGCAGCAGGTGAGAGGGAGAGAGTGTGGCGGTGTTTTGGGGTGTGCGTTGCTCGTTTCCCCCCCCCCCCCCCCCCACCACTCTTTCCTCCCCAGGACCTGGCCAACTACAAGTTCTGTGGCGTGCTGTCCGACGTACTGGGCCAGGTGGACCCTCCCGCCCCGGCGCCACCCCCTCCCCCTGGGTCGCCTCGGCCCCCGCCGCCGCCACCCCCACCCTCCTCCTCCCCCGCTTCCCGGCTGTGGCAGATTCTGACCCAGCTCAAGTCGCTGTCTGGCCGCCAGATCGTGGTGGCGGCGGGCGGGCTGGCGTTGGTCGCCACGCTCGGCTTTTGTGTGTTTATGTGTTGCGCGCGGTGCGGCCTTTGCCCCTGCCTGCCCGCCAGCTGCGGCGGGGGGCGGCGGCGGCGGCGGAGGCGGGCGTTGGCTGACGACGACAACAGCGACGACGGCGGACGAGGACCACAGCCCCGCCAGCGGCGGGGGTCGGTGGCGGCCATGTTCGCAGCGCGCCGCGCGCGGCGCGCAGAGGCGGAGGCACGGCTGTTTGAGGCGGTGGAGGTGGAGGCGGGGGCGGGGGCTCCACTCTCACTCACCTCGCTGGCTGATGTGGCGGCACTGGCGGGGGGCGCGTGGCGGGGGCCGCCGCTGGCGACCTCCCCCGCGCCGCCACCCGACGCAGTGACGTCAGCTCTCGTGGAAGCCCTGCGCCGGGCGGCCGCGTCCTCCCCGCTGTCGCCGCCGCCCGCGTCGCAGGCGTCGGCTGAAATGGTGGCCTTGCTGGCTGCGCTGCAGGGGGGGAGGCAGCAGGGCGGGCAGTGTGTGGTTTGATCGAAAAACAAAAGAGAGCGTGTTCTTGCAGCAGTGTAAACAAAAAAAACATTTTCTTCACTCGTCCCCACACACCGCGCACAGCCACACGCCCACACGGTGGCGCACACCCACACAGGACGCATGCGCCACGGTGGGGCACCGCGCGCACGCCAGCAGGGGGCGGGTGTCGCCGCCGCGGCCGCACGCGCGGCACGTGGTGTCGTGTTGAGAGGGCGCGGTGGAGGCGGGCAGCGTGCCTCCTTCCTCGTCTTCTTCGCCTTCAGACGCCAGGAACGAGTCGTCCTCATCGTACTCGTCGTCCGGGTCCCGGGACGCGGCGCCCGGGGTGTCCACGATGAGCGCGGCGGCGCGCGCGCGCGCGCGCGCGCGCGGGCGCCCTGCCACGCCGGCGTGCCCCCATCCGCGGACGCCAGCATGGCGGCGCGGTAGGCGGCAAACGCGCCCTCGTGAGCGGCCGCCGCGGCGGAGGGTGGGGCGGCGCCATCGTCGGACACAAAGGAGGATTCAAACGAGGCCGACGCGCGGTCGTCTTCCTCGCTGCCTGCGTCACTGGCCGACGCTTCGTCGTCCACCAGGGCGGCCACACCGCGTGGCCGAGGTGGCGCGGGCAGCCGTGCTGGCGGAATCCCGCCGTCGCGGTCGCGCTTGCGAGCGAGGCGGCCACGAGGGTGGGGCGCTGGCGACGCGCTGTCCACCAACAGCCGGGCCACTGCCGCCCAGCCGCGAGGCAGGGCGGGGGACGCGCTGTCCAGCAGCACCCGGCGCGCGGCGGCGGCACCGGCGCGGGGCGCGGTGGACGGCGACGACACACGCGGCGGCCCGGTCGCGACCACGCGGCTGCTACCGCCGCTGCCGTCGACCGGCCACCCATCGTCGTCCAGGCACCAGCCATCATCGACGACGACGCCGTCGTCCACGGGCCAGTCGGGGTCGCCGCCCTCCTCGGCGGACGCGGTGTCGGTGGCGAAGAGAGGGTCAGCGGGGGGGGCGCGCGGCCGGTGGCGGCGCGACCGGCGCGCTGCCGCCAGCGTCGCCCACCGACGACGCGCGGCGCACGGTGTGCTGCTTGACCGAGCCTGACGCCGTCATCTGGGACAGGCGCTTCGCGACGGGGGACGCGCCGGACTGCGGCGCAGGGCGCGGCGCGAGGGGCGGGCGGGGCGGTGACGGCAGCACGCGCGCGCGGTCGCCATCCGTGCCGCCTTCGTCCACGTCATCCACACTGCCTGCATCATCACGCCCCAGTCCCACGGGGGGCGGAGCAATGACCAGCCCTCCGTCGTCGCCCACGGACACTGCTTGGGCAGTGTCGCCCGGGAACAGCAGCCCCGCCAGTGCCGCCGGCAGAGCTGTGGAAGGCGGCAACGCGACCGCAGTGGCCCCAGCAGCACGCGCCCGACCGCGGGGGCGTGGTGGCGGGGGAGGCACGGCAGCAGCAGCGCGCGGTGGCGACGGCACGTCGACGCGAACAGGCATAAACTCCCGCGGCAGCATGCGGGGGGCGCGGCGGGCCAGGTCAAATGACTGGGCACGCAGGGCGGCGTGCAGGGCGGTGGTGGACTGAGGGAAGGGAGGGGTGGGAGGAAGGGGTCGGCGCGGCGCCACTCTCCCCCACCCCACCAACCACCCCCTCCCTCTCTTCTCCTCACACTCACCTCCACCGTGCGCCGGTGCACATCCTCCTCCCTCCCCTCCTCCAGCAACCAGACGACACTGCCCGGCCGCCCGCGCGCGGTGCGCCCCGCCCGCTGCGCCGCGCGCAGGGGGGCGGAGGGTTCGAGCCCAACGACAACATCCACTGACGGCACGTCCAGCCCCTCCTCCCCCACCGCTGTCGCCACCAGCACGGGGAAGGCGCCCGCCCGGAAGGCGGCCAGGACGGCCGTCTGTTCGGATTGCTTCATGCCGACGCCGCGGGGGGGGGGGGGCGGCGCCGCGCCCGCGCCCGCGCCCGGCGCCACCCGCCGTCGCAGCCCCCTGTCCCACAAAGGCGCGCGCATCAATGCCGTCCGCCCGCAGGGCATCCACCACAGACGCGACCCGCTCGCGCAGCGTGGTGAAGACGATGGCGCGGGGGCGGGTGGTGGAGGCGGAGGAGGTGGTGGGCACGGCGACGAGGGGGGCCAGCTCGTCCCGCAGCGCTGCCAGTTTGGCGTCCCCCGGGGCGGACGCAGCCGCTGCAGCGGCGGCGAGGGCGCGCCAGGCGGGGTCGCCTGCTGCCGCCAGGGGGGCAGCTGCTGACGTGGCAGCGTGGGAAGCGAGAAGGTCGCGCGCGGCGGGCAGTCCGTACGCGTCGAGCGCGTCGCGCGCGCCCGCGAGCAGGGCCGCGGCGCGCAGCCAGCCTGCTGCACCACCCTCGCCCGCTGCCTCCGCGTCGCGGGCGGCGGCCAACAGGGTGGCGCGCGGCACGCAGCCCGGGTCGGAGGGGCCGCGGTAGGAGGGGCCCGCCTCGGCGAGGGCGCGGCGCAGGGCCGCGGCCGCGGCCGCGCGCGCGGGCGCGGGGCCGAGCGGCCGCGGCACGACGCGCGCCCGCTCGGCTCGCCTCGACACGTAGGGCGCGACGTCGGCGTCGTCCTCCGCCCGAAACTCGATGCGGGCGGCGCCCAGGTTGGTGAGGACTTCCTGCACGGCTTCGCGGGTTGAGCCGGGCGTCGCAGACAGGCCGACCACTCGCGCCTTGACGCCGCCCGCCGCCAGCCGCCTCAGAGCGGCCGCTCCATCCGCCCGCCCCACCGCGCGGTGGCATTCATCCACGATGACGCAGACGACGCGGTCGGAGGGGCAGGCGCCGAGGCGCAGGTCGTTGTGGAAGGCTTGGGGCGTCGTGAAGACGTGGCGAACCGCGGGGGAGTGCCACACGTCTGCCCGCCCCGCGGCGCGGGTGCCTCCCGTGGCGACCCCGACTTCTCCCTCGGCAGCGCCAATGGCGGCCGCCACGGCGGCAGCCTGCTGCAGGACGAGGGGGCGGGTGGGGGCCAGAAACGCGGTCACGCCGGCCGGAAACCAGCGCGCAAAGTTGAGCATGACCGCCGCCGCCACCGCCGTCTTGCCCGTGCCCGTGGGCAGGCACACCAGCGTGTTGTGCAGCAGGCAGGTGGCCGCGATGTCGGCCTGGTAGGGGCGCAGGCGGGGGGTGGCGGAGGAGAGCCAGAAGGAGGCGGCGCGCCTGTGTTGGGGAGGGTGGGGTAGGAGGTGAGTGGTTTACGCACAGGAGGCGAGGAACGCCGCCCCCTCTGTTCCCCACTCACCTGTCCAACTGCACGCCCCCCGCCAGCCACGGCAGGTCGACCAAGTCGGGGGGGCCGGGAGACCGCGGCGCGCGCGCGGGCTGCGTGCGCGCGCTGCGCACGCTGGGCGCCGGGGGTGCGGCGTTCGCGGTGGCCGGGCCCGCCTCGGCCACCGGTCGCCGGCCTTCATCATCTGAAATAAACTCGATGACGGGAGCGGGAGCAGCCGGCGGGGGCGGGGGGGGGCGGTAGCGGGGGGCGCGCAGCACGCGCATGCGCGGCGGCAGTAGTCGCCGCTGCCGCCGCCGGGGGTGGTGGCGGCGCCGCCAGCGCGTTGACATACGCTGGAGGCACCGCTGGTGCAGACGTTACTGGCGGTGGTGGCGGTGAAGGCGGTGGCGCGACGCCGCGCGCACGCAGCGCGGCCGCCTCCAGCTCCGCCACCGCGGCCAGGTCAAAGTCGGCGTCGTCAAAGTCCATGAGAGGCCCCGACACACGACACGCCGCGTGGGCTCGGCCGAACTGAAGATTGGGCGCGCGGAGAGTGCGACAAAAAAAACGCGTCTCGACCCACACATCGGCTATGCTTCTCTTTGGTGCCGCCCTCCCGCTGCCGCCCCCGCCCCTCGCCCCTCCTCCCCGCTCCCTGACCGAGTACCCCACCACCCTCGAAGATTCGCGCTCGCTGCCTCCCGCGGCGCCTCCTCTCTCCTCCCTGACGTCCGGCCCCCGCGGCGCGCGCGTCGAGGCGTGTGCGCGCCGCTGCCTTCCCGGCTGCCTGCGTGGCGGCGCTGGGTCGCCTGACTTGGGTCCGTTAACCCTGCGCAAAGATCCTGTCGTCTTCAAGTCCGGGTTCAGGTCGAGAGGCTACTGTCTGAGCGAGTGCACGCGCGTGTGTGCCGCGGTTGACGCCACACAAAAACCATGACCACACGCCCACCGCAGCGCACTGCCCCACCGCCACCCACTGCCGCGGCCACGCCTCGGCCCGAGGCGGGGGTGGGTGGGCGCCGCGCCCACCCGGTCGTGGCGGCAGCCCTGGCCGCCACGCTCGCGGTGACCCCTGTTCTCCCTGTGCCCGCGTCTGAGCGCGTTGGTTCCTTCACCGCCAACGGCCTCGTCTTCAAGGATGCGGTCGAAGTCTCCGCCGTCGCCGACCCCGCGGTGTCGGGCGTCACCGTGTATGTGGCTGACTTCAGGCGGTCCCTGGCTGACAAGGTGAGGGTGGGGGTGGGGGTGGGGGTGGGTGTGGTCGCGTGTGCCTCCCCACCCGCTTTGCACACACCCTCAAACACACACACTCCTTCCCACCTCCCGCCCAACAGCTCCAAACCGATTTTTTCTCCGAGCCGGGGCAAGCTAGTGTCACGTGCGCCACGACGGGCCCGATCGCGATCAAAGACGTTGCGGCCGTGCGCGCGGGCGGAGAAGTCTTCGCCGAGAAGCGGGGCCTGTCCCTCATCCAGAACAAGACGCTGCGCGTGCGGCGCGTGTTTGATGCTGAGCGGCGCACACTGCTGTATGTTGCTTACGCGACGCGTCTGGCTCCCGGCGGTGACGGCGCAGACGCAGAGGGCGCGGGGTCGCGCTATCGGACGTCCATCTGCGCGGTGCCGCTGCCGGCGGGGGGGGTGCCCGGGCTGGATGACGGAGTGGTGGAGGCCAAGTGAGTGATGGTACAGTCTCAGTGTCAGCCAAACCGCTGTCGCTGAGCGTCAAGGTGTGAGGCCAGTGTGTGAAAAGAAAACACAGAGGTCGACCCACTCTCCACGAGCGAAAGAGCGAAAGGCGAGCGCGGCTCTGCCTCTTTTCACCGCGCTTTTCTCTCCCCCCCCCACCCCCACCATGGCCCTCGCGTCCAGGCACGCGCGTGGCTGGACGGCCGGCCGTCCAGCCGCTCCGCGTGCGCCGCCGCGCGCGGTGCCGACGCCGGCGCGCCGCGCGTGCCGCGCGGTGCCGCCGCCGCGGCGGGCGCCTCCAGGTGTGTGTGTGTTTGGAGAGAGGGAGAGTGTGTGCATGTCGCGTGGCGCGAATGCGTCCGTGCAGCATGGCCAGAGGGCGCAGGACGGCTGTCCCCATGTGGCCGAGCCGTCGCCGGCGACCTCTCACTCACCCCCCCCCCCCCTCCACCTCCCTCCCCAGGCCTCCCCACCCCCCTGCCCCCCCGCCCTTCCCCCCCCGCCGCCGGCGATGACGCGGCCTCCCTCTTCTCCAAACCCTCCTCCAACCGGGGGCCCCCGTCCCTGGGGCAGAGGGTGTGTGCCGCACTTCCCTACTTGGTGCCCTTCATTGACGTCGTCGCCATGGGCATCGAAGCCCTGCGCACGGTGCCCCAATTGACGTGGGTGCACGACCTGCCGAGTGAGTGTGTGGTTTGGGGAGTGTGTGTGAGAGTGGAGATCAACCAACAACAAACACGCTCATTGTGAACCCACCCTTTGTCTACCCACCCCTCTGCCCACCCTCCCTGCAGCCCCCTTCATCAAGTATTACTACTCCTCCCAGTTCGCTCCCCTCGTCGTCTTCTTCCTGCTCTACCTGGCCGTCGTCCGCAACAACCGGCTGCACCACTTCGTGCGGTTCCACGCGATGCAGGCGACGATGCTCGACATCATCTCCATGATCTTCACCCTCGTCCGCGGCTACCTGCCCCCCGCCGTCATGTGGTCGCCGTTGGTGCAGGTGTATGACACTTTTTCATACACGGTGTGCTTGATGCCGGTGCTGTACTGCATCGTGTACGCGCTAGAGTGAGTGAGAGATGGTGGGATGGGTGTGAGTGTGGAAAGGGAGAGAGGGTCTTACACACACACACACACACAACATAACACCGCCCGCCACTCACCGCGCCCTGCTTCAACCATGCGGGAGACACCGCGGCCTTTCGATGGGCACAGAGTGGAATTATAGCAGCATTTCGCATTAGTTCACGCGCGCCAACGCGTTTTCCCACCGCTCGGCGTCGCTCTTGGCGGGCCGCACACTTTCCGTTTTGTTTTCAAACAACACACTCACCTTTCTTTTTACCCTCTGCAATCACACACAGCGGCAAATACGCGGACGTCCCCTTTGTGTCGGAGTCGGTGTACCTGCAGGTCGACGCGTCGGCATGATGACAGAGAAGAGGGGAGAAGGGGGCGTTGTGTTTTTTTTTTTTCTTTTTCTTTTGGCGCGGTTTTTCTTCTTTCCTCCATGTTTGTGCAATACTGCTGCGTGGTGAAAAAAAAACGCGCGGGGGGACGGGGACCATCGATCAATCACTTTCGACAAAAAAAACGAAATGTCGCACAAGTTAAAACCTGCATTCATTCTTCTCTGCCCCGCCTTCGCGCGCCCGTCCCGCCTTGGCACCGGCTAGGCGTGCACCGCCATGGCCTCTCCCTCCACTCCCAACGATGGCCACACGGGGAGTGCCCCCCCCCCCCGCGCGGCGACGTGCCCCCCGCCCTTCCCCCCCCCCCCCGCCCCGACCACTTTGTCGCGCTGCGCGTCCCGCTGGATGTGGCTGCCCCCCTGTTTGGCGCCGCCCACGCCGCGCTGACGGCGGCCGACGGTGGTGCGTCCAAGCACTGCATCGAAGCAGCGTCTGCTCACGTCACGCTGGCGGTGCTGCGGCTGGCCCCCGACGACTCCACGTCGCGCGAACCGTGCCCCGACGCGGTGCAGCGAGCCCGGGCCGCGCTGGCGGCGGCGGGTGGCGCCATCGGGGGGCCGCTGCCATTTGCTGTGCTCCCCGACCTGCGCTCCTTGGCGGGCGGGCGCGTTGCATACCTGCCTGCCGCGGGGGACGCGCTGCCCGGCGCGGCAGCGGCTGTGGAGGCAGCGTTGACATCCCACGGGCTGGGGCGGCATGCCCACGTCACGCAGGCGTGGACACCCCACGTGACGGTGGCCAAACTCGCGTGGAGCGGGGCGCGCCCGCCGCGGCGGGGGCTGCCCGTCGCCAAGGCCGCCGTCGCCGCGCCGTTTGACGGGCTGCCACCCCCGTCGTTGATCCAGGCGGCGGAGCTCGTGCTGTGCCCGATCGGGGGGCAGAGAGCGGTGGGCGAGTTTTACAGGGTGGTGCACAGTGTGGGGCTGTGAAGGAAAAATCACGGCGTGTTCAGACCAGTTTTTTGTTGTTCTGTATAGCGTGTGCCTCCCCTCTTCCTCCCCTCCTAGCATCCACGAGCCTTTCAACACACACTACTCACGCCCCACCACATGCGCCAATGCGGCCCCCTCGCCGCCCCCCCGTGCGCAACGCGGGCGCGACTGCCGCCCTCGTGGTCGCCCTCATCGGGGCGGGGGCCACGCTGCCGCTGTACCTGTCCAAGCTGGGGTTCAAAGGGGTGCGTGTGAAGAAAAGGGGGGGCAGGAGTGGGGGTGGAAGGGCGCGCGATTGGGAGCACGGCGCGCCGAACACACGTCCCCGACCCTCTTTTCCTTTCCCTCCCACCTTTTCCCCTCAGCCCGACCCGGCCACCACCCTCCCCCGCCAAGCCGCCGTGCGCGGCGCCTACATTAACGCAGGGTCCCGCGACGCCGGCCCCGACCCCGACTGGCGCCCGCCCTCGTGAGCGGGTGGCGGCCGCGCTGGCGGCGGTGGTGCTCGCGCTCACGCCTGCGACCGTGCTGCCTCCCCCCGCGGCAGCTGTCTTAAACTCCCCCAACTCCCGCGTCGCACGCACCGCGGACGCGGCTTTACGCAGGGCTGTTCCTGCCGTCAATTCCGACGTCAGAGGCGTCCAGGACGCGCTCGAGGGGGTCGCCTTCTCGCTCCGCATCCCGCAACGCAAGCCGTGGGCCGACATGGCGAGTTCAGTCGATGCCGCCATCGTTGTATTAACTGATGAAGATAGAGCGACTGCGGGCGCGCCTGATAGAGCGGCTGCGGCTGCCATCGCAGCGGATGTGCGCACTGGCCTTGCGAGTGTCCGCGGCGCGATCGACGCGAGAGACGCGGACGTCACCTCCCGCCGCCTGGCGGCCGCGCTGGCCGACGTGGCGAGGCTGGAGGTGGCCCAAGCGCCGGGGCTGCCGTACGCGCTGCCGCGGGACGTGGCGGCGCTGCCCCGGTTGACGGGGCGGGCAGAGGTCGAACTCACGCTCAAACGCGGGCGCGGCTCCCCCCCTTACCAACCGGCCGACGGCCCTCCCTCCTCCACCGCCACCCTCCAAGTGACGGTGGACGGCTACTCCGCCCCCATCACGGGCGGCGCGTTTGTGGCCAATGTGTCCAAAGGAGAGTACAGCGGGTCACCTGTGACCAAAACGGCAACTGCGCTCCTCGCGGGCGCAGGCGTGCGCCCTGGCGCCACCCTCCCCCTGGAAGTCCTGCCCGCCGGCTCTTTTGAGCCCATCTACCGGTCCCCCCTGGAGGTATCGTCAGGCGAGATGCCCGCGTTGCCACTGTCAGTCTACGGAGCTGTCGCCTTGGCGCGCCCCCCGGGCGCCCCCCTCTCTGAAGTCTCGGCCGGCGAGTTCTTTGTCTTCCTGTTCAACAGGCAGCAGGCGGGCCTGGGCGGCCTCGCCTTCGAGGAGGGCGAGTTCAGTGTGCTGGGCTACGTGACCAAGGGAGCGTCTGTGCTGGACCAAGTCGCGGCGGGCGACACGGTTGCGGCCGCGCGCGTGGTGGAGGGCGGGGACAGGCTTGTGGTGCCGCAGGGTGCGGAGTGAATTGTGTATTAAAAAAGCATTGTGTCTCCTTGTTTCCTGGGTCTCTAACAAACACGTGTGGGCGGGGGTGGTGGTACAACAAAGGCAGGAGCAAAACAAACCACAAAAAACGAGGGCACGATTTTCCCCTCCTTCTCTCTCTCTTCACCCTGGAATGAACACGTCCATCTCGGACAGCGGCAGGTTGAACACGTGACCCGGCACGTCGGCCCACTTGACAAAGACGTAGGTGGAGAGACCGCGTGAATAGCGCAGGTGACGGTTGTCGTTGTCATCGCCCCCTCCTCCACCACCATCGATGGCCACGCCCTGCCCCGTGGCCAGGTCAAAGGAGGTCAGTTCCAACACGTCCAACCTGTTCCAGGCTCCCGGCGTTGTCCCCCGCAGCCGCAGGCGGGACCGCACCTCTGTGACCGCTGTGTTGTCGTGGCGCAGCGCAGTGCGCACGACCGACCGGCGGCCGAGGCGCCACCGCCCCTCCAGCACGGAGTCAGCCGAGTGTTGGGAGGAGGAGGAGACGCGGCCGTGGGGTGGTGGGGGTGGTGGGCCGAGCGCGAGCGCGCGGGCGGCTTTGGCAGGAGGGTCGGGCGACGTCCTGTACCAAAACCGGGCCACCGTCCTCTTTTCCTCTCCCTCCCCCTCCACCCGGGGCGGCAGGAAGCGCAGGTACCGAAAGTAGGTGGCCACGTGGCACGTGTTGCGGGAGAAGCGCCACTCAGCGAGGCCGACGCGTAAATAGGAGTTGCGCGAGATGTAGAGACCGTCTGTGCGCAGGGCGGGCGTGGCCAGAAACAGGGACCTCCAGGTGAGTGTGGGCGAGGAAGGCGTGGCCGTGATTGGTGTGGCACTCGGGCGGGTGGGAAGCCTCAGGCCTGCTTTGGCTGCGGCCGTGTCGGCCGCGCTCTGCGACCCAAGGGCGGCCGCCAGGGCTGCCCGCCACAGCGCGGACTCGCCCGCCAACTCCCTCCAGTCGGTGCACACGCATGCAGCGGCGCCTAGGGAGGCGGGCGGCAGGTGGGCAAAGACCTCCAGAATCATCTCTGGCGGGAGAAGGCTCTGTATGAGCCCCGGGGGGAGCGCAGGGCGCGCAGCGTCGCGGCGCGCCCACGACAGCCGCTCGTACAGCGCGAGCCAGGGGCGCGACATGTGGGACGTATCGAGTGCCCTGAAAATGGCACACGCGCCGACGGCGGGCGGAGGAACGCCGCCGGCGCGGAGAAGGCAAGAGAGGGCGCACACGAGCGAGGTGAATGCGCGAGCGCTGTGGCGTCCGACGTGGAAAAAAAATCATCACTGCCTCCCCTCTGGACCTGGTTACATCGTATTTTGGCCATCGAGATCACACACAAACATCAATCACTTCCCTCCCTTGGGCTGAGGCTCCCCAGCCGCCAGCGGCGCGGCAGCTAGCACTGCGGCCGCTTCTCTCGCCAGCTCCTCTGTCGCCGCCCCCAGCACCCGCCTCGACCCCACGTCGAACGCCCCCCCCGCCGGGTCCAGCACGACGCCACCCGCTTCTGTCACAATGCAGGCGCCCGCCACCACGTCCCAAGGCCCCCCGAATCCGATCTCAAAAAATGCGTCCAACCGCCCCGCCGCCACGCTGCACAGCCCCAGGGCGCACGAGCCGCCGCACCTCAGGGAGCGGGCGGCCCCTGCATAGTCGCGCAGGCGGCCGTAGATGGCGTCCAACACAGCTGGATCGGTGGAGACGCCGATCTCTGTGCCCGCCAGCGCGGATGCAAAATCAGTGCACGGCGACGTTGTGATGGCCTCCCCATTCAGCGTCGCCCCCCGCCCCACCACCCCCACAAACAGTTCGTCCAGCACCGGATTGAGGACGACGCCTAGGGCGGAGGCGCCGGTGGCGTCCAGGAGGCCGATGGAGACGGCCACAAAAGGAAACCCGTGCACAAAGTTTGTGGTGCCATCCAGTGGGTCCACACACCAGGTGGGGGTGCCGGGCGTGATGGAGGGAGGGGGAGCGCCGGAGGCGGCTGCAGCTGCCGCCTCTTCCTCGCCCACAAAGGCGTGGTCCGGAAACGCGGCGTGCAGCGAGGCCAGCACAGTCTTCTCAGCGGCCGCGTCCGTCGCAGTCACCAAGTCGCGGGCGCCAGCTTTTGTGGTGACTGCTTTGGGGGCGTGGAAGGCGGCGGCGATGATGGCGCCTGGGGGTGGTGGGGGTGGTTAAAGGCGGCTTCAGTTTTGTTTTCGTCACGACTTTTTGGCTTGCAATCATCAAACAAACAAACAGCGCGGCACTACACAAGCCGTCCTGTCTCTCTCCACCCTCACACCTGCTTCACGGGCTGCCGCGACCGCCACCTCCAGCGCCCGGTCGAGCGTGGCTGCGTCTAAGCCGGCCGCCATCGGAACGTGTGGCGCGCGTGCGCGCACGGCTGGCAGACGAGAAGGTGGGCGTGGCCGACGTGCTGCGGGCAAGGGCAGCGGGCGGCGGGCGTGGACGGGCGCCAGGATTGGGAGGACGAGAGAAAACGCGAGAGAAAACGATCGTGTGACACCACAGTGTCGTCGTTTTTGCCCTTTTTCTTTCGTTGCCACCCCTCCTCGCCTCTCGCCTCTTCACCGAATGCACATGGCGACCGCGTGCCCTGTTCCTGGTGCGTGTGTGGTGCGCTTGTCCGGCCGAGCGTGCACGCAGCGCCTGTGCGTGACGGCGTGCGGGGGCACCGACCCGCCAGCGCGCCCTCCGCTTTGTGCCCCCTCCCCGCGCCACACCCCCCGCCACTCGCCGCCTTGGCCCACGCACAGCGTCGACACCAGGCCGACATGCGCACACACACTCCTTGGCTCACCCCTCTTCCCCCCCCCCCCCCCCCCCCCCCTCATTGCGAAAACACAGGCCGAGCCGCACGCGCGCTGCGCGCTTCCCGGCCGACCGCCGCCCCTCTGGCTGTCGTGCCGCGTCGGCGGCGGACGGTGCGCGCCGTGGCGGCACGGTGAGTAGAGAGAAGGGAGCGAGTGTGTGTTGGGAGGTGCGCACACCTCTCTTTTCAGCCCCCCCCCCCCCCTCACCCCCCCCCCCCCCTCACCCCCACCCTCCTCCTCAGCGCCGAACGCCGCGACGGTGGCGGCTTCGCGGCCGGCTTCCTCCTGGGCGGCGCCGTCTTTGGCGCCCTCGGCTTCCTGTTTGCGCCCCAGATCTCCGCTGCCCTCCTCAACGAGGACGCGCGCCTCAAGCTGCCCCGCTTCCTGGACGACGGCGACGCCGACGGCGAGGGCGCGGGTGCCGGCACCTCGGCGCCCGCCCTGACCAAGGAGCAGCTGGCGGATCGCATTGCTCAGCTCAACGCCGCGATCGATGACGTGTCGTCCGCGCTCAAGGCGCAGGACGAGGCGGCGCCCGAGGCGACGTCGGTGTTGTGAGCGTGTTGTGAGGCGTGTGTGTGTGGTGTTTGTGTGGTTTGGTGTGGGTTGCACGCGCAACCACACGCAAACATTCTTTTTGATGTTAAGATTTTTGTTTCATTTTTTTCCTGCGCTTCGATTGGTTTGGTGCGAGAGAGACAGAGAGAAGCGACCGCGCGCATTGCACGCACACACCACAGCACACCGTGCAGCAAAACCGTGCAAAAAACAAAGCGGGGGGGTTGACAGATGAAAAGAACAGAAACACACCAAAAGACGCTTTCTCCCTCTTCACTCCTGCATCTCATCCCCACCCACCACCCTCACTTCAGCCAGTTCATACTCCTGGTCGCACCCCGTGTACGCGTCGCACATGAAGTACAGCACGGGCGCGCACGCGTCGGCGGGCGGCGCCGCAAACTCGACCCGCGTCTTGGCACCCTTGGCGCCGACGCTCACCCGTTTGACCGCCAGCAGCGCGTTGGAGGTGGGGCAGCCCACGACGAGCCACCAGCCTTCATCCTTGCGCCCCGGGAAGCGGGGGGCGAGGGCGGGGCCGGGGTCGGTGCCCGCGGTCGGCCCCTCGCGCTCGAGTTCGACCGACACAGCGACCGTGTCACCCTCCTTGACACTGACGCCGCCACCATCGCCCCCTCCTTCCACCGTGTACGTCAGCGCGATGTCGGGGTAGCGCGCCAGGGCGGCATCTAAAGCGGCCGCGTCGGAGGGAGACAGGGGAGTCCCACCACCCAGCGCGGCGGACCGCGCAGGCGGGTCGGCGTCGGCCAGGTCGAACACCGTCTCCACGCCTGCCGCCTTGGCAGACGCGGCAGCCGCAGCATCCACGCCCGGCAGCTGCAGCAACGGTGAGTCTTTGGCCCACAGGCCCTGGGCCACCATCTGGGCCGCCTCCATGGCGGCCAGGGCGGGGGCGAGCCAGCCAGCGGAGGCGGCGACATCGACAGCAGCGGCCAGCAGGCGCGCCGCGGTCGGCAGCACGGTGCGGGAGTCGGCCGCCAGCCCAGCCGGCAGGGGCGTCCGCGAAAAGTGGGCCTGCAGCAGGGCGTGCGCCTTGACGTGGGGGTCGTCCCAGTCGTCGGTGGAGAGAGGTGGCAGCGGCGCGCGCGCGGTGAGGCGGCGCACCGCGTCGCCATCGCCCGGCCGCGACGGCAGGCTCGCAAACTCGGCCGCGCTCGCCACAATCTCCAGCAGGCCCCGCAGCTTGGTCTTGGGGGTCAGGGACGCCGCCATCAACTCCACCGTAGACGCGGACACGTAGTAGTAGGCAGCGATCATGCCGTGGTTGAGGGGTTCGATCGAAAAGTCGTCGTCCCCAATCGCGACCGCGCGTGCAGCAACCAAATCGCTCAACGCCCCCTCCACCAGTTCAGACAGGTGGTCCGACAGGTGGCGGTGGGTGACCCCCGCCAGCCCATAGTAGTTGGGGTTGGATGGGAGGCGGCGGTAGAGCAGGGTCCACGTCAACCAGTCGACCGCGTCTTGCTTGGTGGCGATCGTCCCAACAACAACTTCCGCCCCCACGTGGTCCGCCAGCACGGTGTCCAGGTGGGATTCAGCGGGCAGCGGGTCGAACAGGAACTTTTTGTAGTACTCCTTGCGCGGGGCGGCGCACATGAGGACGGCCACACAGCGGGATGAAGGGGTGGCGGAGGCGTCGTCGTCGCCACCTCCACTCGCTTGTGCCCGCCCCAGCATGTGCAGCACGTCGGTGACTGGGTAGTCCGCCCCCGCCCCACCGCCGCCTTCGTATGCTTGGGTGCCCGCCAGCACGACGCAGCGGGCGGTGAGGGTGAGCCCCCACGCGACGGGCGCGGCCGCGACGACGACCGAGATCGCGCCCGCGCGGTACAACCGCTCCACCAGTGCGCGGTCCCCCGGGGGCGATGCATCCGTGATCCAGCCCACGCCGTGCGCCAGAGCGTGCGCCAGGGCGGCGTCCGCCAGGCTGGACGTGGCGGCCGCGATGTCGGCGTCGGCGGCGACTAGGAAGCGGGTGGGGGCGCCGTCGGCCGCGGCGTGCGTCAACAAATCCAGCGCCGCCAACCGCGCGTGGCGCGCGGTGGGCGCAAACACGATCGCGGGGGCGGCGCCTGGGGCGTGCGTCACGACGGCAGCATACGTGGGCCGCGCCATGACGGCTTGGCGGGCTTCCAGGGAGGCAATGTCGAAGGCCGCCACGCGCACGTCGAGCGGGGTCGGCCGCGCCGACGGCGGAAACGCAAACACGGACGCGGGGGCCGCCCCCAGCCACTCGCCCACGTCTGCCGCGTTGGCCAGGCAGGCGCCCAGCCCCACGATGCGGAGGGGGTGGGGCAGGAGGGACGCCATGTAGCGCACGCGCGACGCGCACGCTTCGAGGGTCGGGCCACCGGCCGACCCGACCAGGTGCACATCGTCAAACACGGCCAGCGTCACCCCCTGCACCGCCTTCCTCTGCTTCCACCGCCGCGACAGCGCGTCAAATTGGGGCGGGGTGGCGACCGTCACCGAGTGGCGGGCCAGGGTGCGCGCGTCGGCGGCCGCGTCGCCTGTGAGTTCGCCAACGCTCAACCCGACGCGCGCGAGCCTCGCCCTCCAGTCGGCCGTCCGGGCGGCCGCCACGGCGGCATGGGGGACGATGTAGACGGCGCGCAGGGGAGGGGTGGCGCCCTCCTTGGCGCGGGCGGCGGCGCGCAGGATGGCGAGTTCTGCGAGCACAGTCTTGCCCGACCCAGCCGGCGCGCACACGAGCGTCGCCGCGTCACCCCCATACAGCGTGGAAAACGCTTGCGTTTGAATCGGGTTGAACGCTGCAAAGTCGTACATCGACTGGGCGGCCGGGTCGCGCAGGGAGGCGAGGGGCAGGGGGGCCAGGTCGAGCAGTTCGGTGGGGGGCGCAAACTTGGCTGGCAGAATGAGGTGGCGGAACGAGATCGGCAGCACACACTCTGCGCCCAGCCACGCGTCCGCCACCACACGCACAAAGTATTGGGGGGGCACCGGGTCGGTGATGGGCACAGTGAACGTGACGACGGTTTCCACGGTGGCGCGTGCGCGGGGCAACACAAAAAACTGCGAGTGCAGCAGCGCGTCGCCATCAGCGTCTTCGACCAGGATCCACCACCCCAGCGCCCCTCCGTGCGCCGCATCATCCCACACAAAGTCGGGGGTCAGCGTGAGATCGGTCTTGAGCACTGACCGCGTGATGGGCTGCACGTGGGCGGAGGCGTCCAGGCGGGGAAACGAGTGGACGAGGCGGTGGAGGGTTTTGCCGAGCTTGGGCGCGCGCACGAGTTCGCCCAGTTCGGCGGCAGACAGATCCGCGTACCTCTCCCACGGCACATCCTTGCGCTCTACGCGGGCCAGCAGGTCGGGGAGCACGCCCTTGAACTGGCGCAACGGCGTCTGGCACGCCCACATGCGGCGCGTGACACACTTTGACAGTTTGAGCGCGGTCGCGGCGGCGCGCGCCCACCCGCGCCGCAGCGCGAGCTCAAACAGGCACCGCATCAGCCTCCCCCCCGAGTCGCGCACGTACGTCATGTCGGCGGCCAGGGCGTAGCCATCCAACGGAAGGCGGGAGATGTAGGCCTGCATGAGGGCGTTGACTTTGGCGGACGGGTCGTCGGCGGGTTCTTTGATGGGGATCGGAACACGGTCGAGCAGTTTCGCCAATTCAACCTTTTCTTCATCACGCACGACGACGTGCCTGAATTCATCAGACAGAGCAAACAGGCGCAGCAGCTCGATGTCGCCCATGGTGGGGCGCATGTTGTCGGCGTAGGTGGCCATGGAGTGGTGGCCGACGTAGAAGAAGGAGGCGGCACGCCCGACGTCGGTCGGCGCGAGCGCGCCGGCCGCGCGGTCGTACCGCACCAGGCCCGCCCGCTCCAGCGCCAGGGCGGCGGAGTGGGCCAGGTCCAGGCGACGCTCCAGCAGGCGGGGGTCGGCGTCTGCAGCGGCGGGCGAGATGCCGTAGAGGGTGGGGGCACACAGCGAGCGCACGTGCAGGTAGGTGTACCCGAGCCACGACGCGGCATCCGAAAGACTCGTCACACTGCCCAGCACGATCTCCGCGTTGAGCGCGTCCGGCAGGGCGGCCGCCAGCTGCGACTCGACGGGGAGCTGCGTGTTGAACAGGGACAGGTAGAACTGGAGTTCTTGGGAGGTCGTGATGATGACGGCCTCCCCGTTCGAATCATACTGCGGCCGCCCCGCGCGCCCCACCATCTGGCCCACGTCCAGCGGGGACAACTCCCCCCACGCCGACTTGTCGGAGCAGTACACCTGCGTCCCCTTGATGATGACGGTGTGGGCGGGCAGGTTGACGCCCCAGGCCAGGGTGGCGGTGGACACGAGGACCGAGACGTGGCCGTCGGCAAACAGGTCTTCGACCAGCGCGCGGTCGGCGCGCGCCATGCCGGCGTGGTGGATGGCGACGCCAGAGGGCAGCAGGTCGCGCAGGGAGGCGTCCTTGCAGGATTCGGCTTCGGAGGCCAGAATTTCCGCAGAGGCGGACCCGTCTTTGACGAGCTTGGCGAGGCCGCCGTCGCGCGTGGCAGCGTCGACGATGAAGCGCGCCGTCTTGGCCGTGTCCTTGCGCGAGTGCACAAACACCAGGGTCTGGTGCACACCCGCCCCCTCCATCACTTTGGCGTAGCACAGGTCGTTCATCAGGGCGTGGCGTTGCAGGGGCTTGCGCACGGAGACGCCGACGTAGGTTTGGGCGAGGGGCACGGGGCGGAACGCGCCGTCAAAGTGGAAGAGGCCTGTGGACGGGTCGACACGCAGGAACGCGGCCACATCCTCATAGTTGGGCAGGGTGGCGGACAGGCCCACGATGCGCACCATGTCCTGGGTGGCCTCCACACGGCGCAGGGTGCGGGCGACGATGGATTCCAGGACGGCGCCACGGTTGTCGTGCAGCAGGTGGACTTCATCCAGGATGACCAGCTTGACGCCCCGCCCCACGGACGCCGCGTCCCCCGCTTTGCGAGTCACGATGTCCCACTTTTCGGGGGTGGTGACGATGATGGTGGCGGCCTCGATCTCGGCGCGCGAGAGGGACGCGTCGCCCGTGAGTTCACGCACGGTGATGCCGTAGGGTTCGAGCCTCCTCCCAAAGTTGGCCGCCTGCTCCGTCACCAGGGCTTTCATGGGGGCGACATAGATGCACTTGAACGCGCCCGTGTCGACGGTGCCGTCGGGGCGGCGGTGCAGGCCGATCTGTTGCAGCATGGTGAGCATGGCGACATTCGTTTTGCCCGCCCCTGTCGGCGCGCACATCAACAGGTTGCCCGACCCGTAGAGCGCGGCCTCGCACACGCGCGACTGGATGCGGTTGAGCGTCTTCATGCCGTCAAACGCGGGCTGCGCCCAGTCGGGCAGCTCGGAGATGGGGATGAGGCGGTCGGCTGCGGTCGTGGGGGGCGGCGCGAGGGGCGGCACGTGCACCTCTTCATACCCTTTGTGACTCGTCCGAAAGGACCCTGGCGGCAGGTCGCACGCCGCATTGGTCATGGTGTGGCCGCCGTCGGGGAAGGCGAGGGCGTCCAGGTCGACCGCGTGGCGGCCGGCGGCCGCGCCAGCAGGGGCGGAGGCGCGCGCAGCGTCGTCGCCCTTCAGCGCGGCGGCCTCCGCCCGGATGCGGGCCTCCGCGGCGGCCGCCCTGTCCTTGGCGGACACGCGGGTGGAGGCCAGGGCCGCCAACACGGCCGCGCCGGCGGGGTCGGCGGCCGCCTCGGCCTCGACGGACGGGCGGTCGCGCTTGGCCGCGCGCGCGAGGCGCGTGCCCCAAACGACGACGCCGCGATCACGCAGCAGGTCTTTGACGAGGCCAAACGCGTCGAACCCCAGCAGCCCCACCAAGGCTGCCTCCGCCTCCCGGTCGGGGGTGGGGGCAGCCAGGGTGGCCAGGACGCGGTCGGCGAGCGCGTGCGCCGACGCGGGGTCGAGCGCGCCGCGGGTGGCGGCCTCCACCGCGCGCTGCAGCCAGTGTGCGTCCACGCTGTGCGGGTGCAGGCCACCCCCCGCGGCAGCGGCGGCTGCGACGGCAGCACCCGCGTCCCCGGTGCGGACGGCGGTGGTGGGGAGGTCGTCGTCATCATCGTCGGAGGCAGCGTCGACGACCACTCCGGCCACGCCGCGCGCGTCGTCGTCGTCGTCGTCGCCGCCGCCGCCGTCGAACTCGACGGCGACGCCGATGTCGTCGTCCAGGAGGCCGTCGTCGGCGTCGCCGGCGGCACCGGGGGCGCCGACAGCGTCGCCGCCGGGGACAAAGTCGGTGATAGATTTTGATAGAGCGACCAGCCTCGCGTACGCGTCGGCCGCCAGCGGCCCCAACAACGCCTCCACCCCGCCCTGCTTGGCGTGGTCGGTCGGCCCCTCCTCCTGTAGCACGGCCAGCACCTCCTCCGCGGCGCCGTGCAGGACGTCGGCGGGCTGGTCCCCAAACTGGGCGCCGACAGCGGTGAGGAGGGATTCATAGGCGTCGCGCGTGGCGCGCGTGCGGGGGACGTACGCGTCCGGGGGCGCCGACCCGCCGCCGCCACCACCCGCCACGTCCAGGATGGAGGGGGCGGCGCCACCTCGGCGGGCGCGCTTGGACGCGCCACCATCAAACGTGGGCGGCAGCGCGCGGCCGCGCGGCGCAGCGACGGTCGGCGGCGCGTCGCGCGTCGCGCGGTCGCCCATCTTTTTTAGCCTCCCCACCAGCGTCTCGGGGGCGCCCGTGGGCTCGGCGGGGCCGCGGGAGCGGGTGTCCGCGGTGAGGACGAGGTTGGAGTTCTGTGTGGAGGGGAGGGTTGAGGGGGGTGCGTGGCGACGGCATGCGTGTGTGTGGGGGGGCAGCGACCGGTGTGTGGCACGCGCGCCTCCTCCTCTTCCCTCAGGCCGCTCCAACACGCCAAGCCAGCAGTGGCGTGCAGGGCGCGTGCCGGCGGGCCGCAGCAGCGACGAGCTGACGGCGCTTGGCGACCTGCCTCCCTCGTCTCGCCGCCTCCCCACTCACCGCAGCATAGTCGTACTGGCGCCTGCGCGCCAGCTCCTCCGCGCCACCACCCTGGTCAGCCATGGCGGAGGGTGGGAGGGCAGGAGCGGGGCACACGGAGGGAGGGGCTCACGCAAACGCTGGCGTGCCCGTGTGAAAAATCGAGCGCAGGCGCTGCCGATCCCGCGCGGCGCGGGGTGACAGGGAGCGTCTTTGTGTGTGTGTCAGTGAGAGTGGCGCGTGCGGGCGGTGAGAGGCACGGAGCGCGCCCTCGAGAGAACGAGTTTTTTCGCCGGCGGCGATTGTGAGCGTGTTTTCCTTCTCTTCTTTCGCTTGCGCCGTCGGCGTCGGCACTCACCGCCTCTACACGTTCCCAAAACTGCCTACACTCTCAAATCAAAACAATGCTCTCTCTCCCTGCCCAACTTTGATCACGGCGCCAGCGCGTTGGGCCCGGACAAAAGGCCGGCACTCCACACCGCCCCCACCGTCAGGGCCGCCAACCAGGCCAGCCCCCGGTACCGCTCCGCCACGATGCGGTCCCGCAGGCGGGCCCTCTCGGCCGCGATGTCAGCGGCGGAGGGAACGGTGGGAGCGGGCGGCGGCATGACGGTGGAGCGCGATGGTTGGGCAGAGGGCGGGGGCAGGGGCGTCACCCCCTCTCCACCCTCCTCCTCGGGCGGGGACACCGCTTTAACCACCAGGGTGGCCGCCTCCAGCGCCAGGCCGATGGCCAGGGAGCCGAAGAGCAGGACGGGCCAGGTGAGTTCGGACGGTGCCGCCACCGACTCGGGGAACACGAGCCGCCGCACCGCGTCTGCGGCGCCCGCCACGTCCACCCCGCCCTGCGTGACGGAGGAGGCCGCCCCTGCAGTACCAGACGGGGGCGGCACGCGGCGCGAGAACTCGTCCACGACGCGGGGAAGGTAGTCTTTCCAGGTGGCTCGCAGCGGCGTGTGTGCGTGGGGTCGCGCGTGGCCGGTGGGTGCCAGGCCGCGGGGGCGGGTGGCGAGTGGTGGAGTCGGCATGAGGGTTGTGTCCGGAGACCGGGCAGTGCGGCGTCCGGGAGGTTGAAGTGGGTCGGCGGAAAATGCGATTTTCGATGAGACCGGCGTTTTTTCGACACATTTCCTTTCCAGTTTCTCTCCCGCCCCCCGCGGCGGGGCGGCGCGGGCCCAGTTGCAGCCACACTGATGCCATTCCCGCTGCCTCCCGACCTGGAGGCGGAGCTGGTGGCGGCACTGACGCCGGCCGCACGCGACGCGACGGTCGGTGCCGGCGCGGGCGCGACCGCGACCGCTGCCCACCGTGACCCCGTCGCCTGTGTGGCCTGGCTGACAGCATGCCTGGTTGCTGGCTCCCCCCACTTGCTGACGCCGTCACAGCGGGTGGTGGCGCTGGCGGCGGTGGCAGAGGTGGGGGGCGCGACGGTTGCACCATCACTACGCGCATTCGCGGCCAGCGCGCCGCGCGGCCGCCTGCGGGTGTCGCCCCCCGAGACCGTGCTGATCGACGCGTTGATGACAGGTGGAAACGCTCGCGCTGTCGTGCTGGCGGCAAGCGTGGCCGACGCGCTGGCGTGGCGCAGCGCAGGGGACGTCGGCAGCAGCAGCCACGAACCACCACCACCACCACCACCCCTGCCTCCTCCCATCATTCTCCCACCCGCCTACACACTGCCCATCACTCGACACGAGCTCCTCTGGGTGGCCCACCGGGGCGACGGCAGTGCGCTGCTGGTTGGCGGCGCGGAGCGCGTTGCAGACGCAGCCCCTCTCGCCCACCTCCTCCGACGCGCGGCGACCGGCGTGCTGGCCGCCCCCGAGTGGGCCCTGGCCAACAAGCTGGCCGAAGCCAGGACGCCGGCAGCGTGTGCAGCGGCAGCGGCGCCATCTGTCCTGGCCGTGGCGGCGGGCGTGGTGGCCCATATGCCGGCTCTCGCTGGCCTGGCCACCCTGGCGGCGGCCGCGCACGAGGAGCGGGGATATGGCCACGATGCGGGTGCCGCCGCCACGCCGGGTGCTGTCTGGGCAGCCGCGCTGGCGGGGGGGGCCGTGACCGGGGCGTGGGCGGCAGCCGTCGCGTCGGTCGCGTCGGGGCCGCACCCACCACCCACCACCTTTCTGCAAACCGTGCTGGCGGCTGCCCTGCACGCTGTCCCCGCCGACCCGGCCGCCCCAGACGCGGGGCGGGGCGTGCGCTTGGCCGCCCTGCTCGCACGCACGCTGCGGGCGACGCCCTCTTGCCGCGCCGCACTGGAATCATTACGCCCCGAGCTGGAAGCGTTTGCGCTGACCTGCTCCCGGTACCGGGAGGCGGCCGACCTGTACCGCGACCTGAAGACGGATGTGGGGGAGGGAGGGTGAGGAGTAGGGTGAGAGGGGTGGAGAGATAGAAACACACTGTTTTTGTTGTTTTACATCGTTGTCTTGTTAAAAGCCATCATTGTTTGCTTTTTTAACATTTAGAACCTCATACAAAGCACACACACACACACACACATCGAATGGTCGATATGTAGGTGGGCGGAAAGAAATGTACATGGGGTGCGCTCTCACCTCTCCTTCCTAAAAGGAGAGAGAACGAAGTGGATCGCTCCAAACACGCTTGAACATATATTTGAAAACACACAAAAGGCAACACATCCTTGCTCACGCACGCGGCGACAGCACAGCACGCGCGATGACGGCGTCCGCCAGCGCGCGCGCGCCGCCACTGCCCACCGTCAGCACCAGCTCGCCCCCCGCCCACAGGCCGGCATCGTCCAGGGTGCCGGCTTCGATCAACGGTGTGCCGTCCGCCAGGGCTAGCGTCCAGCTTGCGGTGACGGCGGCGGGGGAGAGCAGTGAGGCAACCCACTCCGTCAGCGCGGACACGGGTTCATCCCCCCTGAACTTGACTGCCAGGATGAGCCCCTCCGGGCACGCCACGTGGACCAACGCGGTGGTAGACGTTGCCGCAGCGGTGGCCGCGGAAGCGCGCGCGTCCACGGCCGCGCGCTCCGTGCGCGCCGCCGACGTCGTCGTCCAGGGCCGACGCGGACGACATGGGAAGCAGCACTCGGTGGTGGCGGCGGAACGCGGGCACAGGGGAGCGGGGGCGGGAGACAAGGACGGGGGCGCACGGGCGGGCGACGGGCGAACGCGGGCGCGTGACCGGCACGTCGCCACTGTTCCCCCGTTCGCCGGCGTCATCGCCATTGCTGCCCCCCACATCATGGCTGTTGCTGCCCGGGCTGGCCCACCCGGCGGCGCGCGCCGCCGCGTCGCGCAGCGCGGTCGCGCCGGCCGCCAGGCACGCCGTGTCGGCGTGCGCGCCGTCCAGCACGAGCCACGCCTCCGTCGCCGCGGCCGACGGCACGGGCGTGCCGTCAGGGGACCACGCGCCAAACTCGCACCTGTAGCCACACGCTTCGAACAGTTCCAGGCCGCCGACGGGGAGCAAAATGGCGGCGTGCACGCGCGGGTGGGACAGGCGCAGCCGGGTGTCGCGGCCAGTGGGGTGCACGGCCGCGATATGGAGCAGGCGGGCGGCGACACGGGCGGCGGTGAGGCCGCCGGAGGCGACCAGGGCGGCTGCAGCGTCGCGGATGTCGGGTGGCAGGTCGGTGGTGTCAATGGGCGGGAGCGGGGGGAGCGTCTTGAGCGCGCGCGGCGGGGTCGCGGGCGCGGACCAAAGGTCATCTACCACATTTTCTTCTATCGGTGTGTCGACGGGCGGGGAAGTGGGCGGCCGGGACGCGGTGCAGCCCATGTGGGCGCGGTTTGGAAAAGGGGATTCAGTGTGAGACGTACTTTCCCAGATGCAACAGAGAAGCCGGCCGCGCGTGTGCTAGCCAGCCTTCTTCTCCCGCTTTATCACAAACGCGTCCAGCGTCGTCGCCCGCCGCTTGGTGCCGCGTGGCACAGGCTTGGGCGGCGTGCTCTTTTCCGCCTTGACAGCGGGCTGTGGCAGAGGCTTCGCCTTCGCCTCTGCCGCCGCTCCCCGCGCCTTGGCCTTGGCCCACACCGCCATCAACCCGCCCCGCCTCCGCACGTCATCCGTCGCCTCCCGCTCGTCCTGGAACCGTACATCGCCCACAGCGCGGGACACGGGGTGCCACGCCAGGTGGCCGGTGTATGGGGGCAGGTCGTGCGGCGCAGTCCGACCATCCAGCCACCCACGCACCGCGCTGGCCGCGTCCCCCGCGTCCGACGCGGGGCCCAGCACTGCGGGCGACCGGTCGTGCAGCCAGGTGAGATGGGGCGGGGGCGCCGTCGTCAGGATGACGAAGCGGGGGTGGGGCGACGCGGTTGTGTCGAGAAGCGCGGCGAGTGCGAGCAGGGAGCGTGGCGCTGGCTGTGCTTTCACGTCGCCCCCCTCCCCGCCTGCCTCACACCCATGCACAAAGTAGGGCTGTTTCTGTGCATTCCACTCGTACCACCCGTGCACGAGGGCGACGGCGCGGCTCGTGCTGTCGCGCTTCAACAGGCGGGACCACGTCGGCGTCGTCGTCGCGGTCTCAGACCGCGCGTTGATCAGCAGGCGGGTGGAGGGGGAGCCAGGCGCTCCAGCGTGGCCTGGTACACCCCACACGGCGGGCGTGATGGCCAGGTGGCCGGGCGCGGGCGCTGTGAGCAGAGGCCAGAGGCCCCCACCTGGGGCACTGTTCACGCGCGGCTGCACGCCCGGCGGCAGCCTGGCTCCCGCGTCCCCCGTGACCGCCGCGATGTCGGCGTCCGTCAGGAGGCAGGCGGCGCGCCCGCACATGATGGTGGTGTGTGCGGGCGCGCGGGTTGGATGGGAGATGGGGCGGGATGAGTTTGCGCCTCACGAGAGTGTCACGCGGCACCCGACTCCCACAACTTTCAACTCAATGTTTTGTTTGGCCTCCACCACGCCCCGCCCTCCGCCCGCCCCCCCGCCCGGGCGGCAGGCACGCAGAACCTGGTCACGCGCGCTCATCAATGCAGAGCAGTCGGCCCTCACCCCGCCAACCGCCGCCCTGCCGTCCCGCCGCGCCGCGCTGGCCGCGGCCTTGCTGAGCGTTGTGTCCCGCCCCGCGCTTGCTGCGCTTACCAGCACAGCTGACGCACCCCCCGCCACTCCCACCCCTGCCTCCGCCCCCAACGCCGCCCTGTATGACGCGGGTGACGCCCGCCTGCGGGCAGCAGCCAATATGCTGCAAACCGCGCTCAACGCAGAGTCACTCGAAGCGGAGGAGGCGGCCTGGACGGCGGTCATCGACAAGTATGGTGGTCTGGTGGGGGACAACTCGGCTCCCTGGGCGGCAGACATCGTGGGGAGGGCCTACGGCAACCGCGGCAACGCGCGGTCGCGCACGGGGCGCGCTGATGCTGCCATCGCCGACCTGAACACCGCCATCAAGCTGTGCCCCTGGTCGGTGGACCCCGTCCTCAACCGGGGCGTCGTGCTCGAACAGAGCGGCCGGTTGACCGAAGCCGAGCGCGACTATCGTGCCGTGCTGGAAGCGACAGGTCTCAAAGACCCCAGCGGATGGAACAATTTGGCCAACGTCCAGCTGCTGCAGGGCAAGTATGAGGAGAGCGAGAAATCGTACGCGCGCGCGATGGTGCTGGCTCCTGAATTCTCGTTCACGGCGGCAAATCATGCGGCTGTGCTGTACCAACTCGGGCGCGACGCGGACGCGATGCGCGAGTGGAGGCGGTTGACGCGGCGGTACCCAGCGTTTGATGACGCGCGTGCAGGGCTGGCTGCTGCGCTGTGGGCGGCGGGCGACCGTGCCGCGGCAGAGGGCGAGCTGTCAAGAGTTGACGACATTCGATACAAACGTGTCTCGTGGCTGCAGGATGAGAGGAGATGGCCGCCCCGGCTGGTGGAGGCGTCTAAATCGTTGCTGGCGATGCAGTGAGACAGAAAAAAAACTTGACGTTCAGTGGTGGGGGTGCATGTTTTTTGGCTGAAAAATGACCGTCGCGACACGACATCAGAAAAGCATTGGTTAAAACGTGTTTGAACAACCTCCCTCTTTTCTACTCCTCTCTCAATGGCCACCGTGCTCACCACTCTCCCCTCTCTCGGCCCCCTGGCCGCCGCCCCGCTGATGGGGTCGGGCGGGGCCGCCACCACGGGCGCGTCGCTGTGGGCGAACGGGCCGTGCGTCGTCTACGTGTTGCGCCGGCCGGGCTGCATTCTGTGCCGGTGAGAGAGTGTGGAGGAGAGCTTGGTGTTGAGCGTGCGGTGTGTGACAGGGCGGCGCACTGTCGTTCGCTGCGAGAGCGTGACAAATGCGCGCGCCCTGCCTTCAGTCACGGCACTCCTTATCTTCCCTTCCACGACTTCCCACGACTTCCCTTCCCTTGCACACCACCAGTGCCACCGCCAAACGGATCGCCGCACTAGCCCTAGAACTCGCCTCCCTGGGCGTGTCCATGGCGTGCGTCGCTAACCAGTGGATCGACCCCGAAGTCCAAGCCTTTGTGGAGGGGTACTGGCCTCCGACTGTCGGCCCCGTCCTGCTGGACACCAACCAAGCCTTCTTCACGGCAGTGGGAGGAGGCGACACGCCGCGCAGGTTGAGCCTCACTGGCCTGCTCAATCCGCGCGCGTGGGCCAACGCGAAGAAAGCCAAGGCTGTCGTCGGCTCCGACCACAACCTCACGGGCGACGGTCAGACCGCGGGCGGCGTCATGGTGATCAGCGCACAGGGCGTCGAGTGGGCGGCCTATGAAACGACGTTCGGGGATGCACCGAGTGATGACGAGATCGTGGCGGCCGCGCGCAAGACGGTTGGCACGGCATGAGAGTGTGCCATTCTTTTCATTCATTCTTTTGTGTTGCTTTCAAACGCCATCCCTCAATCTGCGCATGCGTTGTGTGGGCGGTCGGGAGGCGAGACCCTTTCCCGAGACCCGGTCCCCTTCCCCTCTCACAGCTCCTCGCGGTCGCGCCGACCGCGCACACCGCCGCCCCCCACATCCACGGACAGCACATCTTTGAGGTCGAACTCATCCTCCGCGGTCACCACCGCACCACCACCACCTGCTGCCGCCTCCGCGTCGGGCAACGCTGCCAGCTCCAGCGTGCGCGCGGCGCCACTGAACACACGTTCGAGCAGGCCACTCAACCCGTCCACCGTGAGGTCCCCGTCCTCCAGGGCCACGCCGCGCAGCTTGGAGGGCGAGTAGACGAGGGCGGACGGCGGGGTGGCGCCCTCGCCCAGGGACGCAGCCAGCACGGCGCCGCCGCGCGTCGAGTCGAGAGCACCGAACACGACGGGCTGCGCCGCCCACACGCCCGCCACAGCGCGCAGGGCGGTGGCCTCCGGGCTCTGCAGACTCACCACAGGCGCCAGCACGCACAGCGCGCGGCGGGAGGCGGGGCAGAGGGCTGCGAGGGCGGCCCGCGTGGTGACGAGCGGCACGTCGACGGGCGGCGCGCTGGCGTCGGCCAGCCCGCGCGACGCGGGCGCACCGTCGCCGCCTCCCTCAACCCGCACCACCCCGATCTCGCGAGCCGCCAGCTGCAGCCAGGCGCGCAGCACGACAAACTTGAGGGGGCCGCCAAACGGCTGCACTGCTAACCCGCCCTGGGGAGGCGGCAGCGTGCCCCCACCACTCCCACCGCCCTCCATGGCCCTCGCCTTCTCTAGCCGCTCCCGCATCGCCTCCGGCGGCGCAAACGCCAGCGCAAACGCGGGGAACTTGGTCAGCTTGAACTCGGTCACCAGGGCGGGGGAGGAAAGGACGGGCACGTGGGCAAAGGTGTACCCTTGCACGTGCCAGGCCAGCGCGTCCAGTAAAGGAGGAGGTGGGGCGGCACCATCCCCCTCGCTGAACAGCAGGGCCACCGGCCTGGGGCCGGTCGGGCCGGTGGCCAGGGCGGCGAGTTCTGCGGGGGTTGTGACGATCGCTGCCGCGGGCGGGAACAGAGAGAACGCCCACTTTTGCAGGGCCCGGCCGTCCTGCGTCGCGTTTTGAATTAACTTTCCATACGCGGACCACTCGTCAGCATCGGGCTTGGCCTCGCCCGCGGGGGCGCCGACAACGTGGAGCGAGCACGCCGGCACGGCCCGCGCCGACACGCCAAACTCTTTACCAATTGCCGCCCCTGCCTTGCCGCCCACGTCCACGCTGTGAGCGGTCAACAGGGTGCCCCAGTGGGCCACGACTTCGTTCAAGTCGTCCAGTTGGGGGGCGCAGTCGCCGGCACGCAGCGCCAGCAGGGTCGCACCGCGCGCAGACGCGACCGCGGCCAGCCCACCCGCAGGCAACGGCGTCAGCACGCGCGGGGTGACGCGGTCATCGCTGGATGGGTCGATGTCATCGCTGTCGACGGCGGCGGCGGCGGCGGCGACCGCGAGGGCGAGGAAGAAGACGCAACGCGGCATCGTTCAATTGTGTTTTTTTTTTTTTTCCACCCGCTTCACTCCTCTTCCCTCTGTGACTCTCTGTTGTGTGCTGGGTGGGCCACGGGGGCTGCCCACACATGCCCCGCTTGCTCCAGCTTCCACACTCTCCGCCAACGCACGCCTGCATTCCACCAACCTAGGCTTGCGCCGGCCGATCCGCAGCCGCCCCCTCTCGACCCTGCCCCCCCAAAAAACAATGGTCTTCTACTTTGACGTCGCGTGCCCGCCCGACGGCGGCAAGTGGATCGTGTACATGGTGTGTGGGAGAGGGAGGGAAAGAGAGGGAGGATACGGGCGTGCGTGTTGCGTCGACACACACGCACACACCACCCCTCTCCACCCCCACCAGGGCCGCGACAGATACGAGAATGAGGACCTCATCAAGTACGGCTTCCCCGACACCGACATCTGGTTCCACGTGGACGATCTGTCCAGCGCGCACGTGTACCTGAGGCCGCCCCCCGGGGGGTCAATCGACGCCATCCCTCCCTCTGTCCTGTCGGACGCGTGCCAGTTGACCAAAGCGAATTCGATCATGGGTTCGAAAGCTGCCTCCGTGGCCATCGTGTACACGCCGCACGGCAACCTGTTGAAGCGGGATGGGTATGATGTGGGGACGGTGGGGTTCAAAGACGAGAGTGCGGTGCGGCGTGTCCCCAACGTTAGAAAGGACGCGGACGCGGTCAAACGGCTGGAAAAGACGAGGCGCGAAGTAGCCAAGCCCGACCTGGCGGGCGAGCTTGAGGCGCACGAAAAAAAGGTGGCGGCAGCGCGGCGGGCGGTGCTCACGAAAGCCAAGGCCGACGAGAAAGCGGCACGCGCAGCCTCCGTCGCCGCCAAGGAGGCCAAATCGTACGACCGGCTGCTGGAGAGCGATGCCATGACGACGCCCGCCGAGCTGGCGGGCAAGTATGAGAGCGCGGCCGCGTTTGAGGATGATTTTATGTGATGGGTAGAGGTGGGGGGGTGTTTTTTTGTAATTTTTGATGTCTTACACACCATCTCTCTCTCTCTCTCCTCGTGGGGGGACCAAACAAAAGATGAAGAAAAAAGAAACACAATGGGTGGGGTGGGGTTGGTTTGTAGTGGGGAGGGGGACGTTGGCCGCGGTCGAGGCCAAAAGGGATGAAGAAGGGTTGAAAAAGAAAAGAAAAAAGATGGGGGGACTCTCCTCGCCCGTGTGTTGGTGAGAGAAAAACCCGCACACACACTTGCCCCCACAAAATTTGGATAAACAAGGACCCCGGAAGCGGGAAGGAAAGAAGGGGCGGCCAACCCACCCCCTCTCGCTATGCGCGGTATGTTGTTGTTGTTAATGAACACACCCTCTCTCTCTCCCTCTCCAGTCACAGCCCCGGCGGCCCCGGCGGCGGTGGCGCCCCGGGGGCGGGCGCCCAGTACAGCGGGGGCGCGGCCTCGGTGCGCTTGAAGAGGTCGTCGACGGCGGGGGCGGCCGGCGGCGCCGGCGCCACAGGCGCAGCGGGCGGCGGCACCACCGACGCCGGCGGAGGAGGCGGGGCCGCCTCCCCGGCCGCGGCGGCAGCCTCCGCCTCCTCCACTCTCACAAAGCGGGGGCGCAGCGCGTTGTGGGCGCCCGCCGGCCACTCGGCGCCGGCCAGCGCGGCGGCTGCAGAGGCAGCGTTGGCGGGGGATCCATAGACCGCGTACGCGTGCGTCTTGAGGGGGGGCATCCAGAACGATACGACGTCGCCGTGGGCGGCGAACAGGGCCTTGGCCCCGGCCTCAGTGAAGGGGCGCACAAAGTTGTCGACGCGCAGCGCGCGCGAGGGGGTGCCGCCCACCGTGGCGGCAGCAGCAGCCGCGTCCGCGGGGGGGGCGGGAGGAGGCGCGGGGGCGGCAACCGCCGGGGGCGGGGGCGCCGGCTCGTCCACGCGGGGCGCTTTGGGGGCGGGCTCGTCGGCGGCGGGGGCGTCGGGCGACCGCTTGCGCTCGGCGGGGGGGGGGAGGGGCCACGTCAGCCTCCATGGCCACCGGCTTCACCACCGCCGGTGGCGGAGGCGACGGCTCCTTGGCCACCGGCGCGGGCGGCGGGGGCGGCGGCGGGGACGGCCCCTTAGGAGGCGGCGGCGTCGGCACTTTGGGGGCCGGCGGAGGAGGGGACGGCTCCTTGGCGGGGGGCGGGGGCGACGGCTCCTTGGCCACCACCGGCGGCGGCGGCGGGGACGCCTCCTTGGGCGGGGGCGGCGGGGAGGGGGCCTTGGGAGGCGGCAGGGTGGGTTCCTTGGGCGGGGGCGGCGCCTCCTCGGAGGCCGCCTCCACGGCAGGCGGCGCCTCCTCTTCGGCGGGCGGGGCGGGGGCTTCATCATCGGCAGAGGGGGGCGCGGCTTCCTCGGCGGCGGGTGCGGCGTCGGCTTCAGCCTGTGGGGGGGAGGTGAGGGTGAGTTTTTTGGTTTTTCCAGCATCGTGCGAACCTGGCCTCCCCGCATGCGGCCTTTCCCTCGCTGTCTCCTCCCTCCCCACCCACCCCCTCGACACTCGCACACATGTGTACACATGCCCACGCGCGGGGTCCGAGGGAGGGGGGGAGAGTGTGGGGCGTGCGCGCCGACACGCCCACCTTCCGCGCGCGCCGCACGACAACGGTCGCGAACAGCGGCACTCCCCCCCCTCGGCTCGCCACCCTGCCCTGTCCGCCTGGCCACGCCACTCCCACCATCCGAGTCGGATGCCGCGTCCGCGTCGGTGAGGGGGGGCAAGGGCGGGGGAGCGCCGTTTAATCCGGGCGAAAATGGAGGGGCAAGCGCAAGCTCGCCAGCGCTTGGGCGCGGGGGGGCGAAGGCTGCGTGCTTGCGGCCTCCCCCACCCCTGCCCCCTCGCGTCGCACTTCTCTCTCTTTCGTCTCTCTCTGTCGTCTCACCTTCTCCAGCAGGTCCACCAGCACCGCCTTCTTGGCCTTCGCGTCGTACGGCACGCCCAGCGTGTCGAGCTCCGCCTTGAGCTGGGCCACCGTCAGGCGCGACTTGGGCGGCATGATGTGCGTGGGCTGTGTGTGTTTGTGGGTGGGGAGGGAGGGACGCGTGTGCGCTTTTGTTGCGTCGGAATGAGGAAAAACTTGAAGAGAAAGTGAGCGCAAAACAAAACGGTGTTTTGTTTTTCGCCGAAGAAAAAGAAGCGGCGCTCTGGTGGCGACGCGCTCGCGCGACGCGCCCACTCTCCCGCGACTGCTGCGCCACAGCACTCCCTCTCCGCACACGCCCCCACAGGCGCGGGTCGTGTGTGCGCCGAGGGCAGCGGAAGACGCGCCCAATCGCCGCGGCTGCGCCCCCCTTTCTTCTGTGACGCCCTGACACCTCCCACACCGCCACCATGCGCATCGTCGTCAAGGGTGGCGTGTGGAAAAACAGTGAGGTGAGTGGTGTGGTGAGGGAGGCTGGGGGCGTGGGGAGGGACAGAGAACGCCCCCCCAATTCCGAGGCGGCGGCGGTGGCACGCGCGTGCAACACGCCCGCACCAGCCCCTGCGCCCTCGGCATGCCTGAAGGGTTGATGATGGAGACCGGCTCTCTGCCTGCGTGGGATGGCACAGGCGGCAGGCGCGGTGAGGGAGACAGCCGCACTCACTCACTCCTCCCTCACTCGCCACCCACCCACCCACCCACCACCACAGGATGAAATCCTCAAAGCCGCCGTCATGAAGTACGGCCTCAACCAGTGGGCCCGCATCTCGTCCCTCCTGGTGCGCAAGTCCCCCAAACAGTGCAAAGCGCGGTGGTATGAGTGGCTGGACCCCGCCATCGTAAAAACCGAGTGGACGCGCGCCGAGGACGAGAAACTGCTGCACCTGGCCAAGCTGCTGCCCACGCAGTGGCGGTCCATCGCCCCCATCGTGGGGCGGACGCCGGCGCAGTGTTTGGAGCGGTATGAGCGGCTGCTCGACCAAGCCGCGTCGCGCGACGGGGGCGCGGGTCCCTCGACGGGCGGCAAGGACGACCCGCGGCGCCTGCGCCCGGGCGAGATCGACCCCAACCCCGAGTCCAAGCCGGCTCGGCCGGATGCAGTCGACCTGGATGACGAAGATAAAGAAATGCTGTCGGAAGCGCGTGCGCGCCTGGCCAACACAAAAGGCAAGAAAGCCAAGCGCAAAGCCCGCGAACGCGCGCTGGAGGAGGCGCGGCGGCTGGCGTCCCTGGCCAAGGAGCGGGAGCTGCGGGCGGCGGGGCTGGAGGTGCGGGTGAAGGCCAAGGAGAGGCGGGCGGTCGACTACAACGCGGAGGTCGCTTTTGAACGCAGGCCCGCCGCCGGCCTGCACGACACAGCAGCTGAAGACGCGGCGGCAGCCGTCGCAGCCCGCCAGTTCAAACCCGTGTCCCTGTCCGAGCTGGAGGGGCGCAAGCGGGGAGAGGCGGAGGCTGACCTGGCGAAGAAGACCGCCGTGCGGTCTGCGCTGGCTGCTGCGCGCGCGGATGCGGCCGCCCTGGCCGCGGAAGCGGCGGGCGAGGGCGCGTCGCGGCCGCGGGGGCGCATGATGCTGCCCGCACCTCAGGTGAGGGACGCTGAACTGGACCTCTTGGCGCGCGGGGGCGGCGTCGACGCGAGCGCGGCTGCGGGCGGCGGCGCTGCAGCCGCCGCCCTGTTGGCCGACCTCACCCCCAACGTGGCAGGCGCGCTGGCAGGGAGGGCAGGGCTGGCTGGGCGGTTGCCGCCCCCGTCTCGCAGTGATCGCGATCGGCTGCTCGACGAAGCGGCTGCCCTGGCCGCCCTTGCATCGGGCAAAACCCCCCTCCTGGGCGGGGACTCCGCTGTCGACGTGGCGGGTGGAGCCGCGGGCGCGTTTGACGGGGCCGCCCCCCGGCGCGGCGTGGAGGACGCGACACCGAACCCGCTGGCGCTGGCTGCGGCCGCGGCCGCGACACCCGCTACCCGGGGCGGCGCGCCCGCCGCCACCCCCCTGCGCGGCGCGCTGGCCGCCGCTGCCGCCCGGTCCCACGGCCCCGCATCCGTGGCGACCGCGCTGGCGTCCCTGCCCGCCCCCGTCAACGAGTACGCGGTGGCGGTGCCCGATGCGATGGCGGTGGATGGGGAGGAGGAGGAGGATGGCAACGACGGCAGGCCGCCTGACGCGGCCGATGTCGCCGCCGCCCGCGCCCGCGCCGCGGCTGCAGCCGCTGCCGCCGTGGAAGCCCGCAAATCGTCCGCGCTGAAGCGGGGCCTGCCGAGGCCGCCCGTGGTGAAGGGAGGAGGGGTGGCGGCGGCACAGACGTCTGAACCCTCCGCCCTCCTCTCCGCAGAGGTGTCCGCCCTCCTGGCCCACGATGCGGCGGTGCACCCTCCTCCCCGCCGCGGCTCCAAACGGGGGCGCGACGACGGTGTGGGCGCCCCGCCCCCCGGGTGGGTCACGTTCACAGACGGTGAGTTGGCTGCAGCGCGGGCGCTCCTTGCGTCCGAAGCGACCGCCGTCGCCGCCGCGCATGGCCACCCGCCCTCGTCTCGCACGCCAGCCGCGGTGGATGACGCGGCTGCGTCCGCCCGGGCGGCCTGGCTGGTGGATCCCGCGTCTGGCCACCTGGTCGCGGCCGCCGACGCGCCCAAGCCGCTGCGTGCTGCCGCCCTCGAAGCCGCCTTCTCCGCCACCCGGGCCGCCATGGAGGCGGCCGCCTCGCGCGCCGCTCGCCTGGACGAGCGGGCGCGCACCCTGTTGGCGGGGCTGGATGCACGGGCGAAAGCCGCGGCTGACGCGGTCGACGCGGCCGTGACTTCCGCCCTCGACGCGGAGCGCGACCGCGCCTGCTTCCGCGCCCTGGCCGCCCGGGAAGCCGACGCAGCCACCACCCGCCTGGCAGCAGCCCGGGCCCGGGTGGCCGCCCAGGCGGAGCGGGAGGCGGGGCTGCAGGCGCGGTATGCAGCGCTGTTGGACGAGCGGGACGCGCTGGCCGCGCTGCACGGGCGGTGAAGAGTGTGTGTCTGTGTTTTTTGTTATGTTTGTGTGTCATACAGCGGTGCGCGTTTCCTGCTCGGAGAGACCCAGACAACACAGGGAAACCCCGTGCGGAGAGAGACAGAGAGAGGAAACGACGCAAGAAAAAAAAAAAAAAAAAAAAAAAAAAAAACAACTCTCCGAAAAGAGGCGACCGCGCCCTTCCTCTTCTCTCTTTTCCCTCCCCTCCCCCCCCTCCTCCCTCATGGCTCGCGGAGGCCGCGGCCGCTCCGGCGGCGCCCCCTCCAGCGCCGACCCCCTGGCCGCGATCCGGGACGCGGTCCCCGGCGTCGGCGACGACGACATTCGCGCCGCGCTCGACGACGCGGGGGGCGACGTCAACGCGGCGACCGCGGCACTGATTGAGAGTGAGTTGGGAGGTTGTGTGGACTGGCTGGGGCGCGAGCTGGAGGCAGGCAGGGTCGCACGGCGGCCGGGGGAGCCCGCCGAAAAAGCGCCCCGCACGGCCACCAATCCCTCATCCCCTCCCCCTCCCCCCCACTCCAGACCCCTTTGTCGCCGTCGAGTCGCGCCGCACCAAGAAGAAGGTGGTGCGTATGAGCAAGCGCGGTCTGTGTGCGTGGCGGCCCAGCGCTCGCGCGGAGGGCGGGGCCCGCGCCGACGCCCCCCGCCAATTCTCACCTCCGTCCCTCCTCATCCACCCCCAGGCCCCCACCACCGACCGCAAGCCGGTCGACGCCCGCCCCCGCGACCGCGACAGAGACCGCGGCGGCGACCGCCGCCCTCGCGAGCGCGGGTCGCGCGGCGGCGAGCGCAGCAGCAAGTGTGAGTTGAACTGAGAGGACGACGACGACGACGCGGGCCCGTGTTGGTTCGAGACGCTGCGCTCACCCCCTCCTCCCCTCCTCTCCCCAGCCGCCACCGTCGCCAAGCCCGACCGTGAGCCCAAGGCTGCCCCCGCGCCCGCGCCCGCGCCCGCGCCGGCCGCCAAGAAGGCGGAGGCGCCGGCCGCCAACGGCATCGCGATCGACAAGTGAGTGGAAGCAATGGGGAGTGTTTGCACGCGAGGGGCTCCCCACACCCCTCTCCCTGCCGCCTGGCGGCTCCGCCACCCGGCCCGGCGATGAGGGTCACACGCTGCGCGCTCGATCCGAGGGCGGAGTGGAGGGGTTTGGGGGACAGGGAGCGCTTGGCGCGCGCGCACACTTTTTTCTTTCGCTCACCTCTCGCTCCCGCTCCCCCCCCACACACAGGCCCAAGCTCGAGCCCGCCCCCATCCCGGAGCCCATCCGCCCCGCGACGCGGGGGGCGCCCACCATGGCCGACCTGTTCAAGCAGGCGGCGCCCGAGGTGAGAGGAGGGAGAGAGAGGGAGGGATGGAAAAATGAAGACGCGCCGGCGACGACACCACTCACCCCTTTCCTCCACCCACCCACAGCCGACGCCCGCTCCCGCTGCCCCCAAGCCCGCCACCACGCGCGGCGCGCGCGGCGGCAAGGGCCGGTCCGGCGGCGCCCCCGCCCCCGCCGCCCCGGCGACGCCCGCGCCCGCGCCGCCCACGCCCGCTGCCGCGGCCGCGACTGCTGGCGTCGCGGGCGCGGCGCTGGGAGGGCCCGTCGTCGACGGCCCGCCCCGTCCCGCGGCAGCTGCGTTGGGTCCCTCCCTGCTGGCCCAGCTGGGGGGTGGGCCGACTGTGGCGCCGCCTGCGGGTGCAGCAGGTGCCGCCCCCGGCCCTGCTCCTGCCGCCCCCGCCGCCGCCGCCAACGCCCGCGCCCCCGCCGGCTCCCTGCCCCTGCAGTTTGGTTCCCTGGCGGTGGGCGACCGTCCCGCCGCCCCGGGCGGTGGGCGGGTGCCCCCGGGCTTCGCTGCGGCACCGTTTGGCGGCGCCGGCCGCACCCCCACCGACGCGCCCGCGCCCGCCGCCCCCGCCGCCTCGTCCGCGCCCGCCCCGCGCGCCGATGATGCTCGCGTGCCGCCCCCCACTCCTCCCGCGGGCCACTTTGCTGCCTTTGCGCAGGCGCAGCAGACGGCCGCCGCGCTCGTGCCCGGCCCCCCCGGCGGCGCGCGCGCGCCGGGCGCCCCCTACGGCGGTGGCTACGGCGGCGCCCACGCGGCGGCCGCGGCGGCTGCTGCCGCCGCTGCCGCTGCTGGTGGTGGCTTTGGGGCGGCGCCGCCTCCGCCCCCCCCGCCCCCCACGTACTACGCGCCTCCACCCGCCCCCTACTACGCCCCCCCCTCCCACCACCACCACCACCACACGGCGCCGCCGCCCCCCTCTGCCTACGGCTACGGCGCCCCCCCCCCCCCCCGTCGGCCCCCCGGGCGGCGGGGGCGCCACCTTTGGGTGGCACGCGGGTTTCGGGGGGGGCCGCGCCCCGGGCGGCCCCTCGTACGGCCACCACGCCGCCCCCCCCCCCCTACGGCCGCACCAACGGGGGCGGCTCCTACGACCGGTACTGCCAGGCCAGGGGCGGCGGCTACGGTGGGGGCGGCGGTGATGCCTCGTTTGCCTCGTACGGCTATGGCGGCGGCTACTCGGCCGCCCCCGGGGCGCACGGTGCCCCCCCCGGGCAGCAGCAGGAGTACAAGCCGCTGTCGTGAGGGGGAGGTTGTGGGGAAACACGCGATTGTGAGTGCTGTTTGTTTTTTGCTTCGCCACCGCGCCACCCCCAAACCACAAGGTCCCCTGACCACACGGCCTTTCTCCGCGCGCCCGAGAGAAGAGTGTGTGTGTGTGTGAGAGAGAGAGAGAGAGAGAGAAGAGGCGCGCGCCGATCGACACATGCAAACAACGAAAAAAAAAACAGACGAGAGGGCGGCCTTAAGGCCGTTTCCACTCTAAAAAAACGAAGAGGAAACAACGCACGTCACAGTCGCCCGCTCACTTTTCTCTCCCAAAACCCCGCGCGCGCGCCACGCCAAACCACCATGGGCTCCAGCCCAGGGCTGCGTGAGTTTCTGCAGACCACGACCCTGGAGTCGCTCGGGTGTCGCGAGGTGGGTCGGCGGAGAGCGGGTGGGTGGGGAGAGCACCACCCGGCGCGACGAATGGGCGAGCCCGGCCCGACCTTCCCTCTTCGTTTCAAACCCTTGCCAACCGAGAGCCACGGAGACACAGCGGCTCCACCCTCCTGACCCACTCCTTCTGCTCACCCACAGCCTCTCCTCGCCTTGGACTCTGACGAGCCCGTGTCCACCGCCCTCGCCTCCCTGGCCGCCCGCCGCGTGCAGTCCGCCCCCGTGATTGTGCGCGGCGACCACCAGCCGCCCAGCGTGGGTGGGCAGCGCCCGCCTGTGTCCTCGGTCGCTGGGTTTGTGTCGAACGCCGACGTTCTGGCCGCCGTCCTCTCCCGCCTCCCCCCGGGCGGCCCCCCCGACGCCGCCACGCTGGAGGCCGCCGCCGCGGCGGTGTGTGCGTCCCCGCTGGCCGACCTGGTGCCGGGTGGGTTGGCGGCCGCCCGCGACGCGGCGGTGGTCCACGCGTTTGCCGACTGGCGTCTGGCGGGCGACAAAAAAACATCACTCTTGGACGCCATCGCGTTCTCCTTTGTGCCAACGCTGCCCCCCACGCCGCCGCCCCCCCCCCGCCCACCGGCTGGCGGTGTCGGATGGTGGGTCCCCCCCCCGCGTCGCCTGCGTCGTGTCGCAGAGTGACGTGGTTGCGGCGTTGGCCTCTGCTCCCTCTGCCGTCCGCGCCGCCCTGGACGCCACCCCCCTGCCGCCGCCCACGTCCCCCCCCGTCGTCGTGGGGGAGGGCGACACCGCGCTGACCGCGTTCCAAGCGCTGCAAAGCGCGCGCGTGTCGGGCGCCGCCGTCATCGACGCCGCGGGCCGCGTCGTCGCCTCCCTCTCCGCCTCCGACTTTCGGGTGGTGGGCCCGGGCGTCTTTGGGTCCGTCCTGCTGCCCGTCGCCGACTTTCTGGCGCTGCGCCCCCTGATCACCATGTCTGCCGCCCACGTGGCGGCTGCCTCCATCGACGAGGCGCCCCCACCCGCCGATGTGGCCGCCCTGCGGGCTCAACCCGCGGCGGCGGCGGATGCAGGGGTGCCGGGAGGCACTCCTGTTGTCACCCTCGGCCCGTCTGCCAGCCTGGGCGATGCTGTGGCCGCGTTGAGCAGGGCGCGGGTGCACCGGGCGTGGCGCGTGGATGACGAGGGGCGGCCCGTGGGCATCGTGTCGTGTGGAGACGTGTTGACTGCGGCGCTGGCGCTGGCTGGGGGGCGGGCGGAGTGAGGGTGGGCGGGGTGTAGAAGCGCACAGGCTTGTTTTCGCACGCTCTCGCCTGGCCACCGCCACTCTCAATCGTTCCTTTTTCGTCTGCCCCTCCTTCTATAAACCGAAACACCACGCTCCACACCACCACACACACACACACACATACAACCATGGAAAACGCCCCGTCCCGCGGCCGCCGCCGCGGTGGCGGCGACGGCGGAGCGCGCGGCGGGCGGCGCAAGCGGCGGTCCGCGCGCGCGCCGCCCCCTCCCGGGTCCACCACACCCTTCAACGCGGTGGAGGGGGATGAGCCGGCGGCCAAGCGGGCTCGAGGTGCGGGTGTGAGGCGGAGTGGGTGTGGGAGGAGAGGCGAGGGGAACGCCTCCCCATCGGTCTGCGCCGCGCGACGCTTCGACCCTGCCCCCTCGAGACACCTGCTGCGCCACCGTGTGTGGCCCCACACCCACCTCCTCTGCTTCATCTTCGCCCTCACTGTGGACCCACCCACCCACCCACAGGCCCATCAGACAGACCCCCCCGGCCCCCCAGCCGCGGCGGCGCGCCGTCGCCGTGGCCGGCCAACCCGTCCGCCCCGTTCAACTCGACGAGCTACTTGATCCGATCGCACGGTGAGCAGAGTGGGAGTTGTGGTGGGAGAGGAGAGAGGCGGGCTGCACACGCGCACAACCACCCTCGCCAACCAAAACCCTTTTTTCGCCCTCCCCCAGGCAAAGACGCCCCCCTCCTCACCCCGGAAGCCACCCCCTTCCGCCCGGGCGCGGAGGGCACCCCCTTCGTTGAGCGCCCCTTCCCCGGCCAGGACGGTGGCGACGCCGACGGCGCGGGCGCGGTCGCGTCCCCCGCGCGCGGCGGGCGCCCGCCGTCCGCGCCCGCGGCTGGCGACGACGCCCTCGTGTCTGGCCTCGAATTCTTCGGCACCAACGACCACATCATGGCCAAACGCAGGGCAGGCTCCGCGACCGTGGTGGTGGCGACCGCGGCGCCGGTGGCCAGCGACGCCGACGCGCCGCCCCCGGCCGGCCGCCCGCGCTCCACGGGCTGTGAACTGGCCCGCTTGCGCGCCGAGAACGCCGACCTGCGCGCCCAGAACGACGCCATGAAGGCGAGGCTGGCGGCGGTGGAGGCGGCGGTGGCAGCGATGAGGGGAGGCGGGGGAGGAGGGGGGAGTCCGTCGGACGCGAGTGAGTGAGAGAGGAAAAAACCTGTTTCCTCCTCCGCCAGTGCTTCCATTACAGCAGCATCCTGTACCCATAAAACACACGCACCCACTGTTTTTCTATGTTCTACAAAACAACACTGTAAAAACACACACACAAAACTCCCCTTTTCATCCACCCCCACTCCGCCTCCTCACACTCCTGGCCTCCACCACCGCCGCCTGGATCGCCGCCGCCGCTTCCCCTGGCACCTCTTTCGCGCGCTCCAGGTCGGCCGCAATGGCCCGACTGCGCGCGTCGCCGCGCGCAGAGACGGCGACGACGGCTGCAGCGGCGCCAGAGACTGCGAGTGCCGCCAGCACGGGCCCCCCAAACCGGCTGCGCAGCAACGCCAGCCCCGTGGAGGACGCGGTATCGGCTGCCCCGACCGCGGAGGGGGGCAGAGGACCGCGTGCAGCGTCCAGGAGGGTGAGGGTGGCGGCCTCCGCGAGCGAGGTGCGTGCAGGGCAGGGGGACGTGCCGACCTCGGGGTGGCAGATATTTGCCGCCTGCCGCCAAGCCGTGCGAACCGCCTGGGGTGTCAGGCGGGTCGGCGGAGGGGGCAGGCCCAGGATTGAGCGGGCTGCGGCGTCCGAATCGGCGTCCGAGTCCATCGTTTTCAAGGTGTGTGTTTTTCACACCTCAAATCTGCCTCCCCCGCGCCCTGTTCTCCCAACGATGGGCGCCGCCGCCGACGGCGGGGCGTCACCACCGCCGCCGCCGCCACCTGACGTCGGCCCTCCCGGGCACGCCGGCTACGCGTGGCCGGGCGACGCGCCGAGCCTCGTCGCGGCGACGCGCGCCTTTAACACTGGCACCCCCCCCAACCGCCCCAACTTTGTGCGCTGGCTCGACTTCTCCCCCGACGGCGGCTGGCTGGCGGTGGCCACCGATGATAATTGTGTTCGTCTGTGGAAAGCGCCGCTGGAGGAGCTGCAGAGGAGCGGCAACGGCGACACAAAACGACTGCCGCCGCCGCTCACACTCACCGCCACCTGGCCCGTGGGCGAATCCTTCTATGGGGCCGCCTTCCACCCGTTGGGCGGGGCGCCTGGACTCCAGGATGCCGCCCCGCCCGCAGTCCCAGGGTTTGGGGCGCCGTTGCTGGCGCTGGCCGCGCGTTCCCACCCGCCCAGGCTCGTCGACGGCGCGACGGGGGCCACGATTGCCACCTACGTCCCCCTCAACGACGTGTTCGAACCCGCCCCCGCGTTGGCTGTCGCGTTTGCGGATGGAGGCGCGCGGCTGTTGGCGGGCGTGGGGGAAAGTGTGCGCGTTTTTGACACGTCCCGCCCCGGCCGCGACATCGCCTCCCTCTCCACCCGGGCCACCCGCCGCGGCTCCAAATGCGTCGACACCGACGCCGCCGTGCCCGGCCGCATCGCGTGCGTGGCGGCGCCGTCAGATGGGGGACCCACGTGCGCGGCAGACCCACACCTTGCCGCCGCCGGCGCGACACGGGGAGGCATCCTCCTGCTGGACGCGCGAGCCGTCGCCCCGGTGGCTGTGTTTGGGGGGCACACGGGGGGCGTGACCCAGGTGGCCTTTGGGCCGGGGAGTCGTGGGGGGACCCTGTTTTCGGCGGCGCGGCGAGACGCCGCGCTGCACTGCTGGGACGCGCGCGCGCTGGCTGGGCCCCTCTTCACCATGCACCGCGACTCTGCGGCCACCAACCAGAGACTCTCATTCGGGTTCGATCCAACCGGCGACACCCTGGTCACCGGGGGCACAGGTGGCGTGGTGTCTGCTTTCGCGGTCACAACGACCGCGCGCGCGCGCGCGCGGGCGCCCGCGTCGCACACTGGGCAGCGGCAGGCGGCGCCACAGCAGTCGCTGGAGTGGCCCCCCACCCGTGGGCGCCCCTGTTGGCGACGGGGTCGGGGGAGCGCGTGTTTGGTGGGTGGAGCGAGAGCGAGGACGAAGGGAGAGCGGACAGGAGAGACCACAGAGCGGAAAGGAGGGACCACCAACCCACCAGCCTGTCGCCCGTGTGCGTCGCCGTGTGGCGACCGCCATACACGTGGACGGATGCAGAGTGAGAGAGAATGATTTGCATTTTCTTTCTTGATAGAATTGTGTGATGTTTTCATTGTCTTTTTGGTTTACTCCGGGAGCGGGGCGGCAAAAGGAAGCGAAGGGGTATCTCTCTCTCTCTCTCTCATCAGGTCGTCATCCGGTTAATTTGTTCCCACGTTTTTGCTCAAGATTGGGTGGCGAGCGTGGTGTGCAGCAGGGACGGGCGGGGGGGGGAGGGGCGGGGGGCAATCAAGCCTCCACACCCACACCCACACGCCCCCAAACACACACAAACACACACACGCCAGTTTGGCACCGCGCTCCACCGCAATATGGGGGGTGGCGGGAGGGGTTGAAAAAAGGGATTGGGGGGGGGGGGGGGGCACAAAGGGCGGGGCGCTGCACTCCACTCGAAAACCACAGAGAAAGGCCCCCGGGGGAGCCAAATCAAACACTGCTGATTCACTGGGGGGGCGCGCTGCTCCCTCTCTCACACTCGGTCTCTCTCTTTCGCTCGGGGGGAAAGAGGGGGGAAGGGAACGCTCCAGCGGGGGTGGTTGGTGTGGAGGGAAAACAAATGAAAAAACAGGGGGCAAAACGGAGGCACAACCGGAGGCGGGGGGGGCGGCACGCCCCCCCGGGCACTCACGGCAAGGTAAAGAATGGCAAAAACGGATCAACTGTGGGGCGCCAAGTTTGGAAAAAAGAATCAGTGTTTTTTTGGGGGGGGGTGCGCGTGCGTCTCCCTTCACCCTCACACGCTCCACCTCTCGCCCCCGTCCGCCCGCGGAATGGGGCCATCACTCCCCCGCACCCCACGCCACCTCTCCCCCCGCTCATACAGCACGACCCCCAGGGCGCGGGTGTAGTGGTCGGGGTTGTGGTAGCGCGAGATCGAGCCATCAGGGCCGTACGCAGCGGGCTCGGCCAGGGTGTCGAGAGGGTGGGGCGCGTCCATGAGGGAGGCGACAGCGTCCGCCACGGAGCGGGCGCGGCGGCGGGGGGTGGTGGGAGGGGGGGAGGCGGCCGCGTCGCCGCCCGCAGGCGCCGCCACCAGGCCACCACCATCCGTGCGCACCAGGGGCGCGATGTTGTTGGCCACGGGCACCAGGTCGCCCCGGTGGTGGGGCGAGGGTGGCGCAGCCGCCGCTGTCACTGGCGGCGGCGTCGCCCCCCCCCGGCAACAGCGCGGGCTCGCGGATCGTCCAGAGGCCCGCCCCCTCCGGCAGCATCGGGTGCCCCCCCCTCCTCCCCTTTGCGCACATACACGGCGGTCGCGGGCGGCTGCAACACCAGCAGCCGCCCCGCAAACGTGTACAGCACGGAGCGGACGGGGTTGTGCAGGCAGCCGTGGTCGCGGAACGAGCGCCCAGCGCGCGCTAGGATGGACGCCATAGACGAGTAGTCGCACGCAAACGCGCGCGGCACGATGTCGCGCGCCATCAGCACGTTGCGCACGGCGCCCTGGGGCAGGCCAAAGCGGGCGAGGAGGGGGGGGGGTGGCTTCGTCGGTGCCGTCGATGCCGCACGCGCCCGACCGCGTGTGCTGGCAGTCGCTTGCAGCCGCGCCACAGGCGGCGCAGGCAGCGCCACAGGCGGCGTCGCAGAACACGGCGGGCGCGCCGAATGTGACGACGGGGGCGAGGGCGGGGGCGGGCGCGTCGCCGCGCGCGAGGAGCATGAGCGCCAGAAGCGTGCCGAGCGACCCACCCAGCGAGTGGCCGGTGAACACGATCTTGGCAAAGGGGGAGGAGGCGACGTGCTCGCGGACAAGTGGCAGAAACACGTCGTACAGGGCGGTGGCGGCGGCGTACACGCCGTGGTGGACGGAGACGCCGAGCCTCGGGTCCTCAAACGGCACAGGGTCAAACGTCAGGTTGAAGCGCCAGTGGTCCAGGGTGTCGGACCCCTGAATGACAAAGTAGCGGGTGTGGGCGCCCGGGTCGTCGCACACGTACCACTCGGTGGGGGAGGGGGCGGGCGTGGAAGAGAAGGACGCGACGGCGGTCGTGGGGGCGCCGCCGACTGCTCCCGCGGCCGCGTCCCAGGAGGCTTGCACCGCGGCCGCGACTGCGACTGCGGCTGCCACCGCGGTGGAGTGGCCGGCCGCGGCCGCGGTCTGGAGTTGGCCGGCCACCGCTCGTCCAGGCAACCCCGCGGCCGCCGCCCCCGCCGCCCCCGCCACCGCGCGCACGGGGGCGGTGGCGGCGGCCGCGGACGCCAGGGACGCGGACGCGGAGGCGGCGGCCGAGGCGGCGGAGCCTGCGGCGGAGGCGAGGGGGGGCAGCGGCAGCAGCCGCCGCGGTCGCTGCGGCCGCCAGGCCCGCCGACACCAGGTCGGCCGCGTTCTTGGGCGCGGGCGGGTCGGCCGCCTTGACCCGGGCCAACGCAGCCGCTGACCTCTCGTCCGCGGGCGGGGCAGCCGCCTCCGCCGCGTTGGCGGGGGGGGGGGCGCGGCGTCAGCACCGACGGCGCGGCCGCCATGGCGTCCCCCTCCTCCATGGCGTCCTCCGCGGACCTCGGGGGGTCGGGCGCGGTGGCGCAGGCGCGGGAGGTGGTGACCATGACGAGGCGGTGGCGGCGGTAGAGGCCGCGCGGCTGTTGGGTGGTGGTGGTGGTGAGTGGGGATGATCAGGCTTTGTTTCTGGCTCACTCTCTCTCTCTCGACACACACACACACACACACGCACACACACACACACACACTCCCCACTCTCTCTCACCGTCAGCTTGGGCAGGTAGTACGTTTGAGCGCACAGACTGGACAGCATGCGCAAGTAGCGCGCCTCCTGCAGCCCCGTGGGCCTCAGAAAGCGGCGGATGTCGGCGGGGGGGGGCTTGGCGGAGGCCGGGGTGGCGGCGACGGCGGCCTGGACGCGGGCGGCCTGCGGGGGGTGGGGGTGTGGTGGGGCGTGTGGGTTGAGGGAAAAAGGGGCGCGAGCTTGAGGGCGGTCGATGACGCGTTGCATCGTTCCTCCTTCGCCCCCCCCCGCTGCCTCGTCGACGAGCACCTCTCATCCCCCCCAATTGCGGCCTTGCCAGACCAGGCCGACGTCTGGGAGGGGGCGGCCGTGCGCTCAGCGCCGTCGCCCCCAGGCGGGCGCGTTTTGCTGTGTCCGACGGTCCGAGTCGTGTGGACCACCGACGCACTCGGCGACCGCGCGCGCGGATTTCGCACACACACCCCATTCCACCGCCAGACCGCCCCAGCCGGGGTGGGAGCGCGTTGACTCTCCATCCAAGTGGGACGAGGGGGTGGACGGCCGGTCCGAGGCGCCAGTGGCAAGGCCCGCGCTCTCTCTGGTGCTCGTGTGGCCATTTGGCGTCGCGCCAGGGTTTGGCGACCGTCACCCCCCGAAACTCACCTCTTCCGCCACCTGGGTAGGGTCCAGCGCCTCCACGCCCCCACCCCGCCGCAGCACGGACTGCAGCAGCCCTCCCGCGGCTGTGCGCGCGCCGTCGAGCAGCCCGCCGCGCGGCGCGGGGCCGGTCTTGTCAGCCGAGGGGGGCGCGTCGGCGGCGGGGGCGGCCGCCGCGGGACGAGACCGCAGCCAGCCGCGCCTGGTCCCGGAGGGGGAGGGGGGGGGCGGGCCGGCGGCCAGGGCGCGGGGCGCGACATTGGCGCGAGCGTGCGGCGCGCGCTGTCCGCCGCCCGGCGCCAGGGACGCGGGCGGCATTGGAGGGAAGGTGGGTGTGTGTTTGTGTGTGTGGTGTGGTGTGTGTGGGCGCGCTCAGGTGGGCGCCATAGTGTGGTGGGCGTCGGTGGGGTGCTAATGAGAAAACGCGACAAGAAGTGACGAGTGAAAAAAACGTGCTGAGCGGACACCGCTCCTTTCCACTCAATCTTTTCCGCCACATAAACGTTTCACGCGTTCACACAAGACCCGACAAACAGCACACAAACAAATCTAGTCTCGCCGCCGCCCACCACCCCCCAGCAACCCATCCCCTCCGCCACCCACCGCCACCACGCCGCGCGCGGCCGCGACCGCGGCCGCGGCGGCCAGCAGCGCGGGGGCCGCCACCATGTGCTTTACCGCGCGGTGGGCGTGCACGTGGAAGGAGAGGGAGAACCAGTCGATGAAGCGGGTGCCAGACTGAGGGATAGGGGTGGGGGAGGGTTGGCATGATGTGGTGTGTGTGTGCGTCTCGCCCTTTCCGCAACCACCCTGTGCTCCTCCCTCCTTCTCTCTCACCTCGTCCACCATCTCCAGCCGCACCGTCCCCGTCGTCCTCGCCCGTGGCACCGGCAGCGTCACCGTGTACCGGCCGGGGGCGTCGTACGTGTCAGCCACACCAACGATCGGGGCGTCCCCCCCACCCAAGTCGCCCCGAGTCACGCCTGACAGCGTGGCCGTCACCTTGTACGGCCCCCGCCCCCGCCCAGGCGCTGCGCCACCGGGGAGGGCGGCCACAGGCCTGGCGTCCACAATGTCAAAGGTGACGGGGAGGGACCGGCCGCGCGCGTCGCGCGGCGCGCGCGACGCGGCGATCGCGGCGACGCCCTGCCGGACTGCGCGTGCACCCGGGGGGCCGTTGCCGCCAGGCGATGCATCCCGCACAGCAGCCAGGGGAGAGTCCAGCCGCACGCCTGTGGCAAAGGTGTGGAGGGCGCCCGACATGGTGGCGAGCAGGACGTCGGCGGTGCCGTCGCCATCCAGGTCGTCGACCAACGGCGCTGCGTAGGACGCCTCCCCCACATCCACCGAATCCGCGCACGAGCCATCAGACGAGATCGCGTACAGGCGGCCATCAAAGGAGGCGGCGAGGGCGCGGAGGTGGGTGGGTGGGTGGCCCAGAGGGGCGAGGGTGATGGGCGCCACGACCCGGCCGGCCGTGCGAAACGGCCACGCGCCCGCCGCGTCCACCCCCGTCTCCGCCACCAGGGCGTGCACCGCCCCCGAGGCGGTGCCCACCACGAGCTCCAGGGCGCCGTCGGCATTGATGTCGCCGAGGGAGGGCGGCGCCGTGATCGCGGCGGACAGGTGGCGCTCCCACAGCAGCGCGCCGTCGGGCGCCAGCGCGGCCACCGTGCCCGCTTCATCGGCGGCGATGATGTCCAGCCTTCCATCGCCATCCACGTCGGCCAGCACGGGGGCGGCCTGGATGGCGCCCATCTGCAGCGGCCACCCGTCGCGCGCGGCGCCGTCCGCGCCGCCCAGCACGTACACAAACCCCATGCCCGTGCCCACGACCACCTCCAGCCTCCCATCGCGGTCGACGTCGCCCAAGGATGGCCCTCCGAACGCGCGCGCCTGGAAGCGGGTGCGGGAGGTGGACAGGTCGAGGTGGGTGGCCCACACAACGGGGGAGGTGGGCACAGCGGGCAGCACCCCCCCCGCCCCCGCCAGCCGCATGGCGACGACGCCTGCCGCCACGTAGTCGTCGGGGTCGATGCCGGGGCCCAGCTCGCGGGCGACGAGGTCGGCGGGCCAGGCCGGTTTGTCGAAAAAATAAGACACGCTGATAACGAGTTCGTCCACTCCATCACCGTCAATGTCGCCCAACGCGGGCGTGCCCAGGACGTGGGCATCCACCAGGATGTGGATGGAGGCGTCGGAGGCAGAGAGCGCGGAGGCGGGGGGGGGGCGGGCCATCGTTTCCGTGGCGTCACCCCACAGGTCGGCGCCTGTTTCCCCCGTCGGCCGCCCCTCGCCATCCACCACCACGCCGCCCGCCAGGCGGTCGTTCAGGGCGGCGATCTCGTCGGCGTCCAGTCCTGTGGCCAGCAGTTCCTCCACCACGTCGGGGGGGAGGGGGCTGGCGTCGGGAGGGGTGGCGGTGTCGGAGGCGTCGCCAACAGGCGCAGCGTCGCCACCACCGTCGCCAAACAGGTAGCCTTCATCGCCGCCGCCGCCCTGTTGCTCGCCAAACAGTTCGTCGTACGTCGCCTTGGCTTCATCGGACACGCTGGGCGTGGCGTCCGCCTGCGCGAGCCTCCGCCGCGCACCGCCGCCGCCCGCGCGCGTGGCCGCGTCGGCCGCCAGCCGCGCCGCCACCGCGTCGCGCTGCTCTTTGAGGGCAGCCTCGCGCGCAGCCACTTCCTGCGCATCCACCCCGCCCCCCACGTCGGGCGCGTCGTGGGCGGTCGGGTCGGCGGCCAGTCCCTCGTGCCACCCGCGCCTCACTTTCAGCCGCGGCACCGCCAGCCCCGTGCGCACCCTCTCCCCGGAATCGCGGTAGGCGAGGACGTCGCCAGTGTAGGTGACGATGATGATCTCGTCCACGCCGTCGCCATCGATGTCGAAAGTTAAGGGGGACGCGTGCACGGGGGCGCCGTGCCGTGCGGGCCACCGGCCGTCCGCCCACCGCGCCCCAGTCGCCGCATCAAACACGTCCACATCATCCACAAAGCCGGGGGCGACGACCTCTTTGGCGCCGTCGGAGAAGAGGTCGGTGATCAGTGGCGTCGCGTAGAGGGAGGCATGTGCGTCGGCCGTCCACAGGGGGGTGAGGGCGAGGCCGCAGACCGGGGCGTCGGCGTCTGAGCGTTCGTCTTCGCCTGGGATTGGGGAGGGGACAGGTGTGTGTGTCAGGGGGAGGGACCGCGCCGGCGCAATCAATGCACGTGCATTCTGTTTGCGCTGGTGGCGGGCGCGCGCCCTCTCTGCAACAGCCGATCAACAGCGTGGCGACACACGCATCACCACAAACTCTCACCCGTCAACGGCGCCGCCCCCGCGTCGTCCAGCGCCGCGCGCCACGCAAAGCGCGAGCGCGCAGCGTGCGCGTCCGAGTCGGCGTCCGAGGCGACGGGGCGGCTGAGCTGGGCGTGGGCATGGGGCGCCAGCACCAGGGCGCAGGCCAGCGCCAGCGCGGTGCAGGCGCGGCAGGCCATTGGGGTGAGAGGTGAAAACGGGATCACTTTTTTGTGTGTTCCGAACCCCAATTCGGCACTTGTTCTTTTTTTCTTCCGCACGCCGTGCTCCGCGCCCTCATGTCTGACACCACTGGCAAAGTGCGTGTGATCAAGGGAGCGCGGTAGTGGGAGACAAGCAGGTGGGCGCACGCGTTTGCACGACCCACACCAACCCCTCCAACCCCCTCCCCACCCACCCACCCCTCCCCAGCCCATCGAGTGCATGGCCGCCGTCGCGTGGGCCGCCAAGCAACCCCTGAACGTGACGGCGATCGTGGTGGCGCCCCCCCAGAAAGGGGAGGTGAGGATCAAGATTGTCGCGACCGCGCTGTGCCACACAGACAAGTACACGTTATCGGGGGAGGACCCGGAAGGCCTGTTCCCCTGCGTGCTGGGGCATGAAGCGGCCGGCATTGTGGAGAGCGTGGGCGAAGGTGAGTTGGAGAGAGAGAGGGTGTGGGGTGAAGAGACGAGGGTGCACCGTGAGTCATCAAAACCAACCCCACTCCCCCCCCTCAGGCGTCACCTCCGTCGCCCCCGGCGACGCCGTCATCCCGTGCTATCAAGCCTTCTGCGGGTCCTGCCCCATGTGCGCCTCCGGCAAGACCAACCTGTGCGGCTCGGTGCGCGCGTTCACGGGGAAGGGCGTGATGGCGGCGGATGGTCAATCCCGCATCACGCACAAGGAGACGGGCAAGCCCATCTACCACTTCATGGGGACGAGTACCTTTGCTCAGTACACGGTTGTGCACGAGGTGTCGGTCGCCAAGATCGATGGTGGCGCGCCACTGGATGTCGCCTGCCTGCTCGGGTGCGGCGTGGCGACAGGACTCGGCGCCGTCCGCAACACAGCCGCCGTGGAGGCCGGCTCCACCGCCGCCGTCTTTGGCCTGGGCACCGTGGGACTGGCCGTCATCGACGCCCTCAAGCTGGCGGGGGCGGCTCGGATCATCGGCGTGGATACTGATGCCTCCAAATTCGCGCGTGCCACTGAGTGGGGCGCCACCGACACCCTCAACCCGGCCGACCACGCGGGCACCCCCATCCAGGACGTCATCGTGGCCATGACGGCGCCCGCAGACGGCGTGGGCGGTGTCGACTACTCGTTCGAGTGTGTGGGCAACGTCAACGTCATGCGCTCGGCGCTCGAGTGTTGCCACAAAGGGTGGGGCACCAGTGTCGTCATCGGTGTCGCCGGCTCCGGCCAGGAGATTTCCACTCGCCCCTTCCAACTGGTGACGGGGCGCGTGTGGAAGGGGACCGCGTTTGGTGGCTACAAGTCGAGGGTGGACGTGCCCCAGCTGGTGGCGTCTGCCGTCAAGGGGGAGTTTCGGTGTGGCGACTACATCACGCACCGCCTGCCTCTGACCGACATCAACACCGCGTTCGACCTGCTGGCGGGGGGGGAGTGCCTGCGGTGCGTGCTGTCGCCGTGTTGATGGGTGTGTGTGGGTTTGGTGTGGGAGAGGGTTTTGGGAGCGAGGTGCAAAACACGCAAGGGTGGCGCACGGGAACGGCGGTGGTGGGGCGGGGCGGGAGACCCCAAAACCCTTGTCTCTTTCTCTCTCTTGTCTTCTTTCTCTTTCTCCACGGCCGTTGACAGGCAGACGCCAAAGCAGGGGATCCTTTTTGTTCACATGCCCAAAAGGACAGGAGAAAAACACACACCTCCCCTCACCCCCTCTTTCTCTCACTCACGCCACCGCCGCCATGCGCGCCCCCGGCGTCAGCACAATTTCGCCATAGGGCTGGGGCTGGTGCGCGGCCACGTAACCCCCGGTGACGCAGGCCAGCACCTGGTAAAACAGGCGCGCCGCGTGCAGGCGCCCCCCCGCAGCGTCCGCGGCCGCCAGCGTCGACAGTTGGAGGAGGGCGCCCGCCGCCGCCAGCGCCAAAAAGCGTGCCTCCAGGGCGGACACTGCGGCGCGCGTGGCGGCCGACGTGTCGGGCGCGAGCTGCGTGCGCGGCGCGCGCTGCGTCTCCACCAGCAGGGACCCGTCGGCCGCAGTCGGCGGGAACTGGGTGCCGTCATCTTGATCGCCAGCTTCGGGCAGGGGGGGCAGGCGGGCGCGGGGGGCGCCGGCCCCGCACGTCGCGCCGTCGGCCGCGCGGTCGCCGCGCGACGAGTCGTCGTCGGACGAGGGGCGCGTCCCCGAGGATGTGGCCCGCTGGCCATCAGCGGCGCCCAGGCCGGCGGAGGAGCCGGGGGAGGTGCGCAGGTGGGGTTGGGAGCCGAGGAAGGCTTTGCGCAGCCTGGGAGTGGTGGTGGAGTAGGGACGAGTCATAGAACATTAGAATAGCTTTTTGACTCACCCCGCCCCGAAAACTCAACAATCCCTCCTGCATACCACACACTCCCCGCCACCACCCTCCCCCGCCATCCCAGACTCACTCCAAACTCACCGCTCAATGCCGTCATCCGTGGCGTCCAGCAGGCGGGCGACCCCGGGCGAGGCGGCAGCACCATAGAGAGGGGGTGGGTGGGCGTCGATACCATCCGCGGCCACCTCCCCTTCATACCCAAACTCGCCAAACCCGTAGTCGTGCACACCCGCCCCAACGTCGCCATCGACTGCAAACGGGCCCACAGCCGGGGACGCGGGTGCCGCGTCGGCCTTGGGCGCGGCGCGGCGCCGTTTTTTTTGCGGGCGGCGCGGGGCCGCCACCCGCGACCGCCGTGCGCGACGCCAGCAGGGTGGCCAGCTGGTCTCCGAATTTACCCGCCGCCAGGGGCTGGGAAGCCAGCCGGGCACGCACCGCGTCGTCGGTGGCGGCCGCAGCGGCCGCGCGCGCGGTCCGCGTCGCGCCGCGCCCGCTGCCGCGCAGCGCGGGGCGCCCGCCCGCCACCAGCAACGGCGCAGAGTTGGTCATCCACTCGCGGAAAGTAGCTGAGGGGAGGGTGGTGCCGTCCCGGTCCAGACGGGCGGGGTGGGGCTTGCGCGCGGCGCCAGCGCGGCGCGCAAGGCCGGCGGCCGGGGCCGCCACCTCGATGCCACCATCAAAAACCATCCCCTCCTCCCCAGGCATGATCATGGGGTCGCCCCCATAGTAGTCACCCACGCCAGCCGCCATAGCGGCCAGCTCGGCGTCGCCGGGGGGGAGGACAAAGTCGTCGGCGCGCGGCGTGGGCGCGCCCGCCCAGCGCCGCCCGCGCGCGACGGCGGCCAGCGCGTCTGCAGCGCCCGTGAACCCCGCCAGGGGGTCGTCCATGAGGGTGGACGCGTCGCCTGCCACCAACAAGTCGTCGGACGGGTCGCGGTCGGTGGCGGGGGTGGAGCGGCTGAACAGGGCGAGGGGGCCTGCCTCTAGTTCAGCCAGCAGGTCGTCTCCCAGGCCGCCGCCGCCCGCGGCCAACAGTAGGGCGCCGGTGAGGTCACCGGTGGCGCCCAGGGCGGAGGCAGCGGCGGAGGCGGTGCCTTTGCCGCCTTTGCCGCCGGCCGCTGCGCCGTCGCCACCACCCGCCCCGTCAGGCAGCGTCTTGGCGTCCCCCCCTCCCGCCGCCAGCATGACGCTCTTCAGCGTGGCCCGCGCGTCATCCAGTAGGAAGGCGGCCTGGCGAGCGTGCACGGTGGAGACGCCGACGATGAGGACGGCCTGCAGGCGGAGGGCGTGCGGAATTTCGGGGTCCAGAATGGCGTCCACTGTGGCCCCCACGTCGACTGCCATAGTGCGGAGGCGGGTCAGTTTGCGGCAGTGGGCCAGGAGCCTGGGGTGGTGGAAAGGTGGGTGGGTGGGGTTTTGAGGGTTTTTGAGTGGGCGCCCACACGCAAACAGACTCGCGCGCCCCCCCCCCCCCCCGCCGCCTCGGCCGCCCGGCTGCCACCCACTCGGGAGCGGGGAGAGGTGCACGCGGCCGTTTGGCAGGGTCCGAGGGGGAGCGGGGCGAGAGTGTGGGGTTTGGCGGCGGCACTCACGCTGAGCGCGCGGGGGTGGGTGCAGCGCGCGCGCGAGAGCCTCCCCCCAGGCCGACGCCACACCCACGCTCACCACACGGCGCCCATGGGCGACTTGCGGGAGAGAAGCTCGGAGGAGTAGAACATGGTGTGGCGAGTTTGTTGTGTGGGTGTGAGGTTGAAAAAAGGAGAGAAAGTGACGGCGGTCGCCCGAGAGAGCCCGACCCTCTCTTCGTACACTCTCCCGGCTTTTGTGGCTGCCTGGTTGGGGCAGCCCGGGCCACTCTCGCCCCTCAATCGCTGTGCACACAGGCTCACACTGCCCCCACACACTCACCCACACCCACCAATGCGCGCTGCACCCGGCCGCGGCGCCCGCCCGCGCGGTCCGCATTGGCGTCGCCCTCTGCCCCCCGCCTCGGCCGCCGCCTCCAGTGGCCGCTGCCCCCTCCACACCGTCACCAGCCCCCCCCTGCACGTGTGTGGTGCCGCTTCAGCCGCAGCGACCGCTGCCACAACGCTGTCGCCCGCGCTGCTGACGGGCGCGTTTGCGGGGGCCACTCTCTACGCGGCGGGCGTGGTGGTGCTGGTGAGTGAATGGCGATAGTTGTGGGGGAAGAGGACGCGGTGGGCGACACGCCGATCAAACGGTGGTTAAAAAAACGCGCCCCTCCTTCCACAGCTCGTCACAGCAACGCGCTCGCGCCGCGCGCTCGCCCTCGCCTCCCGCGACGCCATCCTGCTGCCCCTGTCCCTACTCTACGCCCTCCTGCTCACCGCCTCCTGGACGCCCGACACGCTGGCCACGTTGATGCCGGGGTCGTTGGCCGCAGGCCTCTCCGGCCGCTTTGCTCCCCAGTTCTTTCCCCGCCTGGCGGGCGTCGCCGCCCTCTTCGCCCGCCCCCCCACCGCGGCCTCGCTGTGGGTGCACCTACTGGCGGTCAACGTGTTTGCGGCGAGGGGGGAGCTGCTGGCGTCGCGCAGGGTGGCCGGGTGGAGGCTGCACGGAGGAAACGCGTCGTCGCAGCCGCCAGCGGTGGTGACGGGCCTGCTCATTGTGTTGATTGCCACCACGGGGCCGGTGGGGCTGGCGGCGGCGGCGGCGGTGAGGGGGTGGAGGTGGTGGGTGGGAAGGCAGGGGTGAGAGGGGCGACACTGAATTTTATCAAAAGCACTTGCAAAGTAAAAGAAATACACACTGACTGGGACTGTGGATGAAATGGACGCCGCACTTCCACAGGTGCACGACAGTGTGGTAAACTGACGAGAGAGGCGCAGGTTCGACTGTGAACGACGGAGGGAAACGGTGCCACGACGCTCGCGCGTCTCGCGCCACACACAACCCGCTCGCTGTTTTTTTTTTTCGTGCTTCCCCGCGCCTCCCCCTCCCACCTCCACCAATGGCGTTCGCCTGCCCCGTCGTGGCCGGGTGAGTGTGTTGTTCGACTGCCTCTGCGTGGGGCAATGCGTGGGTGCAGGCGGCGGGAGAGGCCAGTGCGAGACCGACGCGCAAGGGCGAGAGGCGCGTCGGGGTTGCCCGCTGCCCCCTGCCCACGCGCCGCGTCTGGGCTGGCCGCCCGCGCCGCCCGCATTGGGAGCCCGCACGCACGTTTCTATCAGGCCCCGTCCACCAACCACCCCTCCCCTCCTCTTCCCCCCCCCACAGCCCGCTCGCCCGCCCGCCCCCCGCCCTCCGCGCCCCCCGCCGCGCGACCGCCCCCACGCCCCGCCCCTCCCGCTTCTCCGTCATCGCCATGGCCAAAGGCCTGGGCAAGAAGCGCCTCAACCAGCAGAACGGGGGCGCGTCCGCGCCCCCGGTGCCCCCGATCGACCCCGACAACGCTGAGTTTGTGCTCTTCATCCGCGCCAAGAAGTTTCCGCAGTGGTACCCTCTGTCGATTGTCAAGGGCGGCACCGCGGCCAACATGATGGTGAAGGCCATGGAGAGCGACCTGGGCAAAAAGATGTATGCGGGCACGCTGGTGCGCAACATCGGGGGCGTCATATACAAGGACAGGCGGCGCATCGAGGCCCAGGTCAAGACACTGCCCGCGCTGAAAGCGTTCAAAGAGTTTGAGTATGGGTTCAAGATTCGGGACAAGGAGAACCCGAAGAATTGGTACATCGCTGATTCGACTGTTCAACTGATCCCCCCGGAGGACCAGCTGCCCGCCTCCCCGGTGGACGGGTTGAAGGACGCGGTGGCGGGGGTGGGGGAGTCGGTGCAGAAAGCGTTCAAGGACGGGTTCAAGCTGGGGTGAGAGGATGAGTGATGAGAGAATGAGAGTGTTTTAGCTGTGTTTCCGACGCGTCGCTTTTTGTGTGCAAGAAAAAAGACCGACCAAAACCAAACCAAAGAGACCGTGTATATGTGTGTGCATGGGCCCACTTCACAACGCCGATGCACAAAAAAGAAACAAAACACCCCCCCCCTCTCTCTCAAACTTTGGCCAACTCGTCCGACTTTGTTTTGACCAGCGCGTCCACTTTCTTAACATACGCATCCGTCAACGCTTGCACCGCCTTGTCCAGCGCCTTCTTCCTGTCCTCTGAGATGGCCTTGTCTTTGGCCAGGGCGTCGACCACCTTCATGGAGGCTTTGCGAACGTTGCGGATCGCGACTTTCCCTTTCTCCCCCAGCTTGGCCACCGTTTTGACCAGCTCCTTGCGCCTGTCCGCCGTCAGAGGGGGCACGCTCAACCTGATCACCTTGCCATCGTTGGAGGGGGTGATGCCCAGGTCGGAGGACATGATGGCCTTTTCAATCATCGGAAACGCGCCCGTGTCAAACGGGGCAATCACAATCGTCGCCGCATCAGGCGCCGAAATGTTGCCCAACGACTTGAGTGGCGTGGGCGTGCCATAGTAATCGACGTCCACACGGTCCAGCATGGCCGCGTTGGCGCGCCCCGTGCGAACCGACGCGAAAGTGCGGGACGTCGCTTCGAGTGATTTCTCCATCTTGTCCTTGGTGTCGGGCTCGATGACGGCGGAGGGGTCGTCGCCCGCGGCGGGAGGGGCGGCCGCTTTGGCGGGCTTGGCGGAGGGGGGGGTGGGGCCACGGCGGGGGGTGGGGCTGTGGGAATGGGTGGTTTGGTGTGTGTTTGGCGGTTTTGCGGCTGCACTCACACACAGCCTCTCCCGCCCATCCTCCTACCACACAAGCAAGCTGGTGGCTGCAATGACCACGCCGCGGCAGTGGGGTGCCCCAATGCGCGTTCCATGGCCCCCCATTCTTCACCCTCAAAACTCACGTCGTCAATTTGCCGACCACGCCCGCCACGCCCGCCCGCCGGGGCGCCGGGGGCAGGGCCCGCGCGGCGCAGGCGCCGGGTGTGGCGCGTGTGATCGAGAGGCAGCGCATAGCGGGGGGAAATGAGGACGGCGGCAGAGAAAGCAAACGTCGTGTGTGCGTGGGTGCTGTGCTCACACTCCGGCGTCCCTCTTTTTCCTTTTCACCCGCTGCGGGTGGCTGGCTGGCTGCTCCTACGCACACACACACACGTCACCTCTTCCCCATCCGTCCCACTCCAGCACAAAATGCTGCGCACACCGCGCCTGGGCGCCCACCCTCCTCGCGCCGCCCACCGCCCCCGCCGCCGCGCCGCCCCCGCCTCCGCCGCCGCCAACACGTTCGGCACCGCCTTCCGCGTCACCACGTTTGGCGAGTCGCACGGCAAGGGCGTCGGCTGCGTCATCGACGGCGTGCCGCCGAGGCTGGCGGTGTCCAAGGAAGAGGTTCAGGCCGAGCTCGACAGGCGCCGCCCCGGCCAGTCCCGCATCACGACGCCGAGGAAGGAGTCGGACACGTGCGAGATTTATTCAGGTGAGTGGAGTGTGTGTGTGGTGGGGTCAAGAGTGGGGCGCGAGATGGGGAAATTGGGGGGGAGAACGACGCAAGAGGCCGCCGCTGCCTCTCCTTCTCGACCCAACCCTCCACCCACCCTCCACCTCCACGAACCCTCCCAGGCGTCTCTCCCGACGGCGTCACCCTTGGCACCCCCATCTGCATCATGGTCCCCAACACAGACCAGCGGAGCGGAGATTACTCTGAAATGGACGCGGCCTATAGGCCTTCCCACGCAGACGCGACTTACGACATGAAGTACGGCATCCGCGCCGTGGCGGGGGGCGGCCGCTCCTCCGCCCGTGAAACCGTCGGCCGCGTGGCTGCTGGTGCCGTCGCCAAGAAGCTGCTGGCCGCGGTCGCGGGCGTCGAGATTGTGGGGTGGGTGTGTGCCGTCAGGGACGTCCGCGCAGACGACATCGACCCCACCACCGTCACCCAGGCCGCGGTCGAAGCCAACCCGGTGCGCTGCCCCGACCCCGTCGCCGCGGACGCCATGTATGCCGCCATCGATGCTGTGCGCACGCGCGGCGACTCGTGCGGCGGCGAGATCGCGTGTGTCGTGCGCAACTGCCCCGTTGGCCTGGGCGCCCCCGTCTTTGACAAACTGGAGGCCGACCTCGCCAAAGCCGTTATGTCGCTGCCCGCGTCGAAAGGGTTCGAGATTGGGTCCGGGTTTGGGGGGGCCGCGACGCTCGGCTCAGAACACAATGACGAATTCTACATGGACCCCTCTGGCCGCGTCCGCACCCGCACCAATCGGTCGGGTGGTGTCCAGGGTGGACTGGCCAACGGGGAACCCATTGTGATCAGGGTGGCGTTCAAACCGACGTCGACGATTGCGAGGCCTCAAAAAACGGTGTCGCGGGATGGCCGTGAAACCGATTTAACCGCCCGGGGCCGCCACGACCCGTGCGTCGTGCCGCGCGCCGTCCCCATGGTCGAAGCCATGGTGGCCCTGACGCTGGCAGACCACCTCTTGCTGCACTATGCGCAGTGTGAGCTGTTGCCGCGCGGGGCGGATGCTGTTGGGCCGGACGCGCGTGTGGGGGCCCAGTTCGGCCGGCCGCCCGTGAAAAGCGTGCAGTGATGGTGATGAAAGAGAGTGTGTGTGCGTGTTTATGGCGTGTGGCGTTGTGTGTGGGAGAGGGCTTTTGTTCACCCGCGTGCTGTCTCTTGATTTTGGGACAAACAAAAAACTGCATTCAAAGGAAAAACTCTTCGGGTGTCTTAACGAAACAGGAAGGTGGTGGTGGGGGGCGCAACCACACGGGCGAAACGAAAACAGGGGAAGAGGGCGGAAGGGGGGGTTCTACGTCCCCCTTTGCGAAAAGGGGGGACTGCCGGGGGACGGCAGTCCGCGCAGCCTCCAGCCCTTCTGCCGCCTCCAACGCACGCCACGCAGCCTAGAGCCGCGCGTGAGCGGTGAAAGGGGGGAAGGAGGGTTCGGCGTGGAGGCGGCCCGGGCGCCACGACACAGCGCACACAACGGCCGGCCTCCGCCATGCGCGACGGCGCGGCCCGTCCCCGCGCACGCGCCACGCCGCCTCGACCCACCCCACTCCACCCTCACGCCTCGCACATGCCTCTGGACAGCACCGCGCGGGCGGGGTGGAGGGATGGAGAGTGGAGTCGGCAGGCGCGCGCGTGTCGCCCTCACTCCCCTGCCTCGCTCTCTCGCACGGGCGTCGCGCCCACGCCCTCCTCTCTCCTCACCAGCCCCCATTCAACTGGCGATAGTACTCCTCCACCTTCTTGCGCTCCCCCCAGTGCCACACCTTGAACGCCATGCCGCCCGCGACGCCCAGGGTGAGCCCCACCGCGATTTCGGTCGCCGGGTTGGCGCGCGCGGCGGCCGCGCCGCGGGCGGCGAACATCTTGGCGGCCGCGATGGGGGCGCCAGACATGGTGTGGGGGTGTGGGGGCAGAAACGGTGTGGGGGTGTGGGGGCAGAAACGGTGTGGGGGTGTGGGGGCAGAAACGGTGTGGGGGTTTGGCGCGCGGAAAAACGAAAAAACGGTGTGTGTGGGAGGCGTTTGGGCGTTGCCCTTGTTTCTCCACACTTTCTCCGCCCCACGCCTGACACGCGGGCGCTGTCCCCCAGGGCCACACCACGCACTCTTTATTCGTGTTGTTGTTTGTGTTACAGAAAACGCTGTTTTTTTTGTGTGTCTCCAAAACGCAGAGGGCGCAGGTTTTTGCTCGCGCGCCCCGTGTCCCCTCACGCACACGCGACAAGGAGCACACGGGGTCCGCGGCCCGCCACACTCACGCGCTCTCAAAGCAGAAAGAAAAAAGATGGACAGCAGCCACAGGACCCCACAAGGAGAAGAATGAAATTGTCATATCGAAAACACACACCACGAAAAAAATCCGCACTTCTCTCTCTCGCTCGCTTAAAACTCTCTAACATGTATTGGTGGTAGTTGGGTGTGTGTGTGTGTGTATCTGTGCACGTGCCCCTGGGGCGCGGCTTAGAAACCGAAAAAAGGGAGGCCAACACCACCTCTTCTCTCTCTCCCTCCTCACAGGCTCGCCTCCGTCGGCACCGACGACGGCGACTCGGACGCCAGGAAGGAGGACGTGGAGTCGGCGGCGGCCAGGCCGGGGGTGCGGAAGCAGGCGCTGGCACCGCCGCGCGCTGCGGCAGCAGCAGCCAGCGCGGCGACGTGGGGGGCGGCGGGGCCGCCGGCCAGGGCTTCCACGATGGCGCGCAGGCGGGCGACTTCGCGCTTGAGGTCGCGGTTTTCGACCTGGGGAGGGAGGAGGGAGAGGACGTGAGTTTGGCGGTACCGCTTTTTTTCAACTGCCACCCTTCAACGCACCTCCACCGCCGCTGTGCCCTCTCCCTCTCCACACACACACGCACCTCCATATTCTTGACGGCGGCCGACTTGCGGGCGCGCGAGCGCTGGGCGGACTCGCTGTGTGGGGGGAGAGGGGAGGAAGCGGGTGAGGTTGAGAAGGGGGTCTGAACGACAAAGAGGACGCGTCGCCTTTTTTTTTGGTGGCATGAGCATTCCGACCCCGACTCCTCCCTCTCTCCCACTCACCGGCGCCTCTTTTTGACGCGTTCGATCTGGGCGACGACCTCCTCGACCGACTGAGGGTGGTGGGTGGGGGCGGGGTGGTCTGTGTCAGCTTAAAGGGCGGGGGGCGCGCCTGCGCTTGCCTTCTCAGCCAGTGGGGGCGCGCGATTGAAAACCAGGGTCGCTCCCCTTCTCCCGCCCCGTTTCCGGACGCGCCCGCCACGCTAGTGCACTGAGTGGCTCACGCCATGCGTGTCTGGGGTGTGGCGTTGGCGCGACGAAGGGCGGAAAGCGGGGGACGCGAGCAGCAAAGCAAGCCCGCGTGCCTGCGCTCTGGCGCGGCGCAATGGGCTCTCCCCCGCGCCGGCCGCGTCGCCAGCAACCTCCTCCCCCGGTTCGCGTCGTCAGCAGGCACCCAACGCCGTCCCGTGCGTGGCCGGGGAGCCGGACACGCGCGGCGTGCAGTCACCCAGTCTCCGCGCACCACCAAACCCCAAAGAAACGTACCCTCTTGCCTTTGCGCCCGCCGCGCTCGGCGGCGGCCGCCAGCCCGGGCGCATTGGCGTGCGTCAGCGACGCGACGGCACTTGGTTCCAAGCCGTAGGCGGCGTACAGGCCGGCCAGGGCGTAGGGGCCGCTAGGGGCGTACGGCGGGGGCGGGGGCGCGGCGGTGAAGAAGGGCTCCGCCTTCACAGGGGCTTCCGGCTTCACGCCCAGCAACAGAGCGTCCAGCATGGAGGCGTCGTCCTCGCCCAGGGGGGGCAGGTCGTCCGCGGGGGCGAGGGGGGGGGGGGACAGGCGCGACGTCCAGCCACGCGGGGGGCGGCGCGTGCGCGGGGGCGGCGGCTGCGACGGGCACGCGGCACATTGTGTGGTGTGGTGTGGGTGGGTGGGTGTCGGAGAGCGTGAGAAGACACGCGGGGTGGATTGGGTTCGCGCTGGAGCAAGAAAGACGAGTCGCAAAGTGAGGAAGGTTCGGCCGCGCCGTTTTTTTTTTTTTCCTTTTTTTTTTTTTTGTTTTCGACACTAAATTCGCGTTTTCAACGCTCGCGCCCCCGCGCTTCTCTCTCCCTCCCTCCCATGGCCGTCGTCGGCCGCCTGGTCCCCTGGCCCTCCTGGGCCGAGTGGGCGGCCGTGCGGGACGGCCTGCTGGGGGAGGATGCTACCGCGGCAGCCTCCGCTCTGGCCGTCGTCGCCGCGTGGCGCGCGCGGGGAGGGGGTGGAGCCCGCGTGCCACTGGGCGTGGACGCGACGGCCGCGTTTGTGGAGGCCAGGCTGAGGTGAGAGAGTGTGGTGTGTGTGTGTGTGCGTGTTGTGCCCCCGCAATCTTCACTCACCCAACTCAACCCTCCCAGCCCCTGCCCCACCCCCTACGCCCGCCGCCTGCACCTGGCCATGACCATCACCCGCCTGGTTAATGGTGTGGCGGACGCGGGGCAAACCCGGCGCGTGGCGGCGTCCGTGGCGGAGGTCGCGTCGAGCGCTGGCGTCCCGCGCTGCGCGGTGGACGCCCGCCACGAAGCCACCCACAACGAGCTGCCCAGTGAGCCTGCGTTGGAGGCAGCTGCTGCCGCGTGTGTGGCGTGGTTGACGGTGAGTTACTGGGGGGCGCAGACAGCGACGCTGGACGCGAGCCGGGCGGCAGCAGGCGGCCTGGTGGCCGAGCACGCGTCCATGCGGGCCGCCGCCGCGGCAGCATGTGGTGGCAGTGCTGTCGATGACGACGCTGAAGATGGCGACGGCGACCCGTCCACCCAGCCGCCTGCGCGCAAGCGGCGGCGCGCGCTGTTGGGTGCGTTGGCCGACACTGTCCCTCCCCGCGCCCCCGCCACGCTGGCGGGTGTGCTGCTGCCTGACAACGGAGAGGCTGGGCCATTGCCGCCACCTGCGCCCTCCGCACCTGCGACTTCGCCAGCTGTCGCCGCGTGGAGAGACACCCTCTCCGCTCTCGAGCGCGGGTGGCCGGGCGCGCTCGCCACCACCCTCTGCCGCGCGGCAGACGGGTTGGTGGGAGGGGAAGGCACACCCGCCGTCCCATTCTCTGCCTGGCTGGCCGCCCTGGCGGCGCACGCGGGCGGCGTGGCCGACGTCTCGCGCGCGGCTGCGGCTTGCCTGCCGCGAGCGGCGGCTGCGGCGGCCGCCGCCCGCGCCATGGACAGCCCCGACGCGGCCGTCATCGCGGCTGGAGCGGCTGCGTTGGCGCGGCTGTCGGGGCAGGAGGGCGCGGTGGAACGCACGGCGGCGTTGGTGGGTGGCGGCGACGCGCCGTCGTGTGCCGCTGCCGCCACCGACTCCTCCTCCTCCTCCCTCGAAGCCGCCACCGCCGCCCTCCTGCAAGCTGCCGCCCGGCGCACGGCGTCCACCACCACCACTGACGCACCCTGGGCCCTGGTGGAGGGGTGGGAGGCGTGCCCGCTGGGCGCGCTGCCGCGGCGCGGGTGTGTGGCGGGGCAGGGGGCGCGGTTTTGATTGTTTGGGAAGAGTGCGGTTCTAGTGCCTGTAGTCTTTGTTTTCGTGCTGTGCTTTCGTTGCGCTTGATTTGTGGGCGGAAGAGGGCGGAGAGAGAGAAGCTGGCTCACAACAAAGGAAAAAACGGCAGAGCCCGCGTCTGCCGCCCTCCCCGCTCTCCTCTCCGTGCTCTCCTTTCCCCAGCCATGGGGTCGGTAGGCGAAGCCCTGCCAGACACCAACACAAAGCGCTTTGTGCTGTCGCCGGTGCGTGAAGGAGGAGTAAGCCGTCGGCTGGCCAATTGGAGGCGGTGTGTGTTTTGTTTTTTTTCGCGCCGCGCCCTCCGTTCTCCTTGTCTCCCATGCGCTAGCAAGGCGTGTGGTTTGCTGGCTGTCGCCCATGGGCGGCGGGCGTGGCGAGTGGGCGCCAAATTGCGAGGCAGAGAAACACTCACCCCGCAACCCTCTCCAAAAACAGGGCACCGAGCTCCGGCTGGAGCTGCACGACGGCAAGCAAGTGACGGTGGAGGTGAGATGCAGAAGGGGGAGAGGCATGGTCAGGGGAGGATGGATAGACAATCACGCCGCGTGCCTTGCGACTCTCACCCTCTTTTTTCCCCACCCCCCACCCTCTTTAGCTCGTCGATGGCCGCGCCGAACTCTTCGGCGCAGAGCTGCACACAGGGGAGCCCCTCACTCGCACGGGACCCCCGTTTGCCGTGTTCACGTGGACGGGGGCGACCCTGCACGTGGGGGCGGCTGATGGAACACCCCTTTCAACCGCCGCCGCTCTCGTCTACGTTGCGGACGAGACGCCCGCCGCCGCCTACGTGAATGTGCATGATGGGCTGGAGGCGCGGCGGCAGGCGGCGGCGGCTGCGAGTGAGGAGGGGGCGGCTGCGGCTGCGCCCGACGCTGCCCCCGACGCTGCCGCCGCAACGACTCGCTCCCCCCACGACGGCCCCCCGCGCCATCGTTGTCGGCCCCGTGGACGCCGGCAAATCCACCCTCGTCCGCACCCTGGCCAACTACGCGGTGCGGGCGGGGTGGGCCCCGCTGCTGATCGATTTGGACGTGGGCCAGGGCGCGCTGTCCCCGCCGGGGACGGTCGCGGCGGCCCCCGTCGACGCGCCCCTGTGCGCGGGCGCCCCCCCGGGCGCTGCCGCCGGTGTCGACGCCCCCGACGCCCCCCTCGTCTTCTGGTATGGGGCGCCCTCCCCCGGCGACAACCCCGACCTGTTTCGGTTTGTGGTGGACAGGTTGGCGGGGCTGCTGGCGCGTCGCGCTGCCTCCTCTGCACGGTCTGCGCGCGCCGCCGGCTGGCTCGTCAACTGGATGGGGTGGGTCGACGACGTCGGCTACGACCTGCTGCGCCACGCCATAGACGCGCTGGGGGTGGACGTGGTGCTGGTGGTGGGGCATGACCGGCTGTTTGCGCGGCTGCAGGCCGAGTTAAGGTGAGAAAGGAGGGAGGGTGGAAGGAAGCGGGCGTTGTTTTCCTTTTCGTTTCTCTCACCCACTCCCACAAACCCCACTCTCACAGCGCCACCACAACCACCGTCGTCAAACTGCCCCGCTCCGAAGGCGCCGTCGCCCGCGACGGTGACGCCCGCAGAGCCGGGCGCGCGGCCGCGGTTAAAACCTACTTCTACGGACCCGCCGGCGACCTGGCCCCCGCCTCCCTGCGCCTGCGGGCCGACGAGATGTGTCTCTACCGCGCGGGCGGGGGGCCGCGCGCCCCGTCGACCGCCCTGCCGATCGGGGCGGCGGCGACTGCTGACCCTCGGCGCGTGGAAGCACGGCCGCCGGGGCCCGATCTCCTGCACTCCCTGCTGGCCGTGTCGCACGCCATCGACCCCGCCGACCTGCTCGCCTGCAATGTGGCCGGCTTCCTCTACGTCACGGGCGTCGAACGAGACGGCGGCGCGTACACGGTGCTGGCGCCGCGCGGGGGGGCGCTGCCGGGGAAGCTGATGCTGGCGGGCAACATCAAAGTGTTTTTGGAGTGATGATGATGATGATGGAAGAACGCGTGTGATGAACGAAACCGGCCAGTCGTGCTGGGGCGGGACTCAAGGTGAAAGGGCGGACATGACTCAGGGTAAGAGGAGGTTGAAAAACGAGGACACCACTTTCATTTTCTCACCGTTTTTGGCTAGCGTTTTCTCCCTCTCTCTGATACCCGCGATGGCCACCCTGCGCCTTCACAACCAATGCATCTGCACCCCGCGCCGGGCGGCTGCCGTCGCCGCCCGCGCGACCGCCGCGCCGCGCGGCGACGCCGACGGCGCATTGCCGCGCCGCGCCGCACTGTTGGGGGCGGCTGTTCTCGGTGGCGTGGCCGCGGTGGGAGTGCGGCCTGTGCGGGCTGAGGATGGTCAGTGATGGGAGAAGTGGGGAGAGTGTGTGTGCGGGGAGGGAGGGGCGAATGCAGAGAAAGAGGGTCGGGCCCCGACGACGCTACCCCCCTCTCCTCTTCTCCCACAGACGAGTTCACCACCTACTACGGCACCGCGTCCCCGCCCACCTCGTACGGTGGCTACGGCGGCAACGCCAAGGAGACGGCCAAGTGAGTTTTGGGGGGGAGGAGGGTGTGTGGGGAGGAGGAGGACAACGGAGAGTGTTGTTTTTTTGCCGTGCTCACGCACCACCACACCCTCCAGGTACTCGTTTGAATACCCCACCAACTGGAAGGTGGAGACGATTGGCAAGGTGAGTGCTTTGTGGGGGAGTGGAGTGGTGGGGGTGATTGTCGTTGCGATCGATCCTCACCCCCACCCCCTCCCCACCTCCTGCACACACAGCAACAAAAAGGCATGGTCGGCATCGACGCCAAAGTCAGCAACCCCCGGACGAAACGTGAGTGGGGAGAGAGAAAGAGGGAGAGAGAATGAGCAGCGGTGTGTGTTTTTGTGCTTCACTTCAACCATCCCCCTTTCCCTCCCTCCACCTCCCCTACTCTCAGGCCAAGGCGCCTACGTCATCACTTTTGGCCGCGCGGGCGAGGACAACCGCTCCTTCAAGCTGGGGGACGTGGAGAAGACGCTGGAAGGGTTCGCTGGCGCAGACTACGACCTCCAAGACGCTCTCACGGCCTCCACCGACAAGAAAGCGGTCAAACGGGCGGTGCCCGATGGCGCCGAATTTTATGACTATGAGGTGGCTGGGCCGGATTCCGTGTATTTGGCGTCGGTGACGTTAAAGGGTGGAAAAGTGTTTGCCCTGTTTGTGTCCACCCCCACCAAAGCGTTTGCCGCGGATGAAGCCAAGCTGAGGCGCATTGTGGAGTCGTTCAAGACACTGTGAAGAGAGAGAGTTGAGAGAGAGAGTTTTCGTGTGATTGAATGATGTTTTTTTTCTTCTGGATGACAAAAAAAACAAGCGGCGGGTGGACAGCGCGCGATCAGCGAGTGCGAGGGCAAGCCACTCGCACTCGCTGGTTGCGCAGCAGCGACAGCATGAAAAAAAAGGGAGGTAGGGGAGCCGGCGTGGACGAGTAGGAAAAAAAAAAAACATGTCCACGCCGCCTCTCTCTCTCCAGCCTCTAACCACTCCTACTCTCTAGCAACAATCAAACGCCCACGCGCACTCCTTTTTAATGGCCTCCTCTTCCTCTGCCGTCAAATCGGCCTCGATGCCAAACCGTGCGCGCACCGCGGCGGGAGCCGCGCCACGTAACGCGGCCGCCACCTCCCCCACGCACGCGTCCAGGGCGGGGGCGACGTCCAGGTAGTGGGCGGCCCGGGTGCGGCCCAGGAGGGTGGTGGAGTTGACGGACGTCCAGGCAGTGGCAAAGGAGGCAAAGGCGGCGTGTGCGGTTGACCTTGCGACCGCGTCGTCGGCGGCAGCCGCCAACGCATCGTCCCGGGCGGCCAGGGCTTCGCAGAACTTGACGATGGCGGTCAGGTGGGGGGCGCGAACGGCGGGGATGGGGACGGGGGTGTGGGCTGGAGGGAGGTGCGGTGGTTGTGGGGGTGAGAGGGGCGTGAAGGCGTGGCGTCGAGGCATGGGGCGAGCGCGGCGCGTCTGCGTCTCTTCCGCCCCATACACCCGTCGACATGTACTAACGATTGTGTCAAGGCGTCTGGGCACAGTCATCGCGGCAGGCGCGGGGTGGAGGGAGTGCGGGGGGGGCGGCTCGCTCCAAAGCCAACTCGCATGCGCGGCTCGCGGCGGTCCCCTCTCTCCTCTCGCCGCAACCACACTCACCCAACCTCGCTGCCATCACAGCCTGCACAGCCCCACTGTGGGCGGCCGCCGCGGCGCGAAAGGCGACGGGGACGCCGTCGCTTGACACAAGCACGACGACCGTGTCGTCGTCATCGTCGGCCGGGGAGGCGCTGCAGCCGTCGAAGAAGAGGAGGGAGGGGTGGTGGCGTGTGTCGGGTGGAGTTCCGCTGCCGGGCCGGGGCGGCGGCGGTTCCACGGGGTCGACGATCACCATGGAGCGAAGAGAAAAACGCGCTCGCTCTTCGTTTTTTTTTTTTTTTTTTTTTTTTTTTTTTTTTTTTTTTTTTTTTTTTTTTTTTTTTTTTTTTTTTTTCCGCACCCCCCCCCCCCCCACCCGCCCAAACCCGCACCCAACCGCCCCACCCACCCCAAACCAACACCCACACACCATGGCCACCAACGCCACCGTCACCATCAACGAACTGCCGCACGACCTGCTGCAGCCAATCTTTGTGCGCGCTCTCCAAGACGCAGCCGCCACCCCCCCCAAACCCTCGCCTGATGCTGAGCCTCGTGTTCCGCGGCTAACGGGACGTGATCCGCCAGGCATGGTCCACCACCACGATCCACGACCTGTCGGACGTGATGCTGCACGAGATTCTTGGGCGCGCCATCAACTCTGACCTTGACGACCCCACGTGGCGGTTTTGGGGTGTTTCCATCCTCGCGACCAGCCCCCCCTGCGGCTCCCACTGGCGCTGCGCTCCGTGTGCCGCCGCTGGCGTGCTGTGGCTGACTGGGTGCGGCTGTCGCGTGGGGAAGTTAAGGTTGATGTGTCCGCGCTGGCCGACGTCGACACTGCACGCCCGCGCCACCCGGCACACACACGTGCCTCTCACGCACACTGCCCCAGCTCTGGTCCCCCCTCCTCCCTTTCCGCAATGGACCCTCCACCCACCTCCCGCGCCCTCGTCCCGGCCTCCTCCACCGACCTGGCCACCGTGCCCGCCCCCGGCTCCAGCTTGCAAGCCCTGGAAGCCGCTGCCGCGGCCGCCGAGGCCCGCCTGCGCGACGCGGCCGCATTGGAAGCCAAACTGAAATTCATCACTGAAAACGTGCCCACCGTCACGCGCAACGTGCAGGGGTCGACCGCGGGGGCGGGGTCGAGCACGTTTCACATTTACAGGGCGGCGCGGCGGCGGGAGGCGGAGAGGACGGCGGCCATGGAGGCGGCGGAGAGGGAGGACGCGGCGGCGGCGGAGGCGGCTGCGCGGCGGGCGGCGTTGGTGGCCGAGGATGAGGCAAGGACGGCGAAGAAGAGGGCTAAGAGGGACAAGAAGAAGACAAGGAAGAAGAGGAAGGGAGGTGTGGGGGAGGGTGGTGAGGGTGGTGGCGACGGCGGCAGCAGTGACGGCGGCGATGGTGCTGCCGCCCCCGCCCCCGCGGCCGCGCCCGTCGACGATCTGGATTGAGAGAGAGTGTGAGAGAGACTAGCTTGTGTGAGTTTTTTCTTGTAGCGCAGTGTCACGTTTTCTTTTTCTTTGCATCCCCCCCCTTTCCCTCGCAACCATCAAGCCTCCTTCTTCTTCCCCTCCTCCTCCGTCTTCACCTTCTTCACCGAGTCAAGGCTGGCCAGCGCCGCCTCCGCCATGATCCCCGCCACGGCGGCCCGCACCCGGGGCCACAGACCCGCTGCGCGCGTGTGGGCGGCCGCCGCCGCGCCCGCGTCGCTGCCAAACACGGCGCCCGGGGTCAGGCCCACCATGGCGCACGTCAGGTCGTCGTTCAGGCGGTCAGGCAACATGAGGGGAAGGTACCAGTGGGGGAAGGGGCGGGCGGTGATGGCGGATTTGGCGGGAGGGGCAGGGGAGGCGAGCAGGCGCAGCGCGGCGTCGGCGACTGCAGCGGGATCGAGACCGGTTTCGATCTCGGCCCGGGCGACGGCGTCGTAGGCGGCCACGGCAGCGCTCCAGGGACCGGTTGTGGCGGGCACCGCCAGCTTGGCCACCATGGGCGTGCGCGTCACCCCGGGCGCCAGCGTCAGCACATCCACCCCCCACGGCGCCAGCTCGCGGCGCAGGGCGTCGGAGGCGGCCTCCAGGCCATGCTTGGAGGCGGCGTAGGCGCCGGTGAAGGGCAGGGCGGGGGTGCGGCCCTCGACGGAGGAGACGTTGAGGACGCGGGGGAGGGGGGGCGGCGGCGAGCGTGGTGAGCGAGGCGCGCGGGGTGGGGGGGGCGAGCAGGGCGGCGGGGGGGCGGTCCCGGATGCCGAGCAGGGGTCCAGCAGCAGCCTTCACAAGCGCGATGGGGCCGCCCAGGTTGACGTCCAGCAGGGCGGCCAGGTCGGCGCGGGTGTGGGAGAGGGGGCCGACGACGGCGGCCGCCGCGTTGTTGACCAGGGCGGCGAGGAGGCGGCCGCCGTCCGTCCCCAGGGACGCGCGCACAGCGGCCACAGCAGCCGAGATGGAGGCGTCGTCGGTGACGTCGAGGTGCAGGGGGGCGACGGAGGGGGCGACGCCCGCGGCGGTGGCGGCGGCAGAGACTGTTGCGACGTCGGCGGGTTTGCGAACACCAGCGTACACAAAGTAGCCGGCCTGGGCGGCGCGGATGGTCAAAGGCGCCCCGATGCCGGAGGAGCAGCCGGTGACCAGCATGGCGGGGCGGTCGGCGGGGCAAGGGGGGAGGGAGGAGGGAGCCTGTGTGCCCGGTCGTGGCGGCGGAGGGGTGCGTGGGTTGGTGAGAGAGGGGGGTGGTGGGTTGCTCCGGGGGGCGTCAGCACACAGCCGCGCTTCTCAGAGGTCACACCATGGCTTTGTTGGGTTTTGTGGGGGGCGGAGGAGGAGAGGGCGTGGGGAGGGAAAATCACAGAGAGGAGTGAGGACAACAAAAAACGTCGTCCGCCCACTCTTCGCTCGTCGTTTTCCACCCACCCCTAACCCACACCCAAACCCGCCCCACCCACCCCCAACGCGCTCCCACACACCATGGTCGACGACGCCCCCGTCACGTTCAACGACCTGCCGGACGACATGCTGCACGAGATTTTCGGGCACGTGGTTGCTGAGCAGCGTGGTGCTGTCGATTGAGCCGCGCAACGTCAAAACGCTGCTGCGGCTGGCCGCGGCGTGCGAGAGGTCGGGGGACGTCGCCGCGGCGGCAGCCGAGTATGAGGCGGCGTTGGTGGTGGATCCAGGGAGTGAGCAGGCGAGGAAGGGGCTGGCGCGGGTGAGGCGGCGGTGATGTTAAGGGGGGGAGGGGGTGCCCTGCGTCTTTCGAGGGCGGGTTGCGGGAGAGCAGAGAAGAGCTGTGCAAAACGAGTTTGGCAGAGAGAAGACCAACACAAACAATCAACACGCGCCAGCCCCAACTCTCTCTCTGGCGTCAGCACGCCCGCCTCTCCATGGCGCATACCCTCTCCATGCCGGTGTCTTGGGGACTGTGTCGAGATTCAGGCAGGAGACAGAGAGGGTTTTGGGGGAGCTATACAAGGAGACAACGATGAGCAACCTTTTTTTTTTTGGGTCGTCGTTCCCTCTCTTCCACCGCCCGCCCCCCCCTCACCGCCCAAAAAATAAAGCCAAGACAGATATCGGAGTCGAACCAATTACCACTCGAAGGCTGGTGTGACGCTTGCGATGAGGCAGGCGGCGGTGGGGTCGCGACTGCGGGTAGAAACGAGGGAGTCCACCACTTGTGATTCTGCAGTCGAGCGCTCTACCGTTGAGCTAATCTGTCCTTTATCGGGTGCGCCACGAGCACCTGGGTACTAGAGGTTGACAAGAAACGAATTAATTGCAGGTCAAGAAGCGTCGGCGGTTGGTGCACTGATCAAGACCTGGTGGAAACCCCCACACCCCAAAACTTTTCCCCCACAAATGCTGCCCTTTTTCGCACGCACGCTCTGGCGGCGAGTCTACACCACCTCCTCCCGCGATGCGGTGCTGGTCGAAGTCCGCCCCGGCACCGGCGGCGCCGAGGCTGCGGCATTCGCTGACGACGTGCTCGAGATGCTGCGCCGCGCCTCCCACAAGGCTGGCTGGGCCTGGACTCCACGCCCTGGCCGCTCAGCAAAGGTGGCGGGCGCCGGAGCCGCATCTACGCTTATCCGTTACGAGGCGGGCGTGCACGCTGTGAAGCGGGTGCCGGTGTCGGAAACGCGCGGCAGGACGCACACATCCACGGCGACCGTGGCGGTGCTGCCCGTGAGTGGAGACCTGGAACAAGCGGGCGGAGCACGACCACCGCCTCTGCATGATGATCAGGTCGCCATCGAAACCTTCCGATCCAGCGGCCCTGGCGGCCAGCACGCCAACGTCACCGAGAGCGCGGTGCGTGTGACGCACACGCCCACTGGCCTCACAGCCACTTGCTCGTCCCACCGGTCTCAGCACCGTAATAAGGCGGCGGCGTTGAGCGTGTTGGCGGAGAGTGTGGCGGTCGCGGCTGCTGCAGAGAGTGGGGCGGCGCGCGCAGCCGAACGCAAACACCAAGTCGGCACGGCAGCGCGATCTCAGAGAGTTCGCACCTACTTTCTGAGCCGTGGCTTTGTCGCGGACCACCGCACCGGCGCCAAAGTCAGGCCCGCGGACGCTGTGCTGAGTGGGGAGCGGCTGGCCGAGTTGTTGTGGGGGGAGGAAGGGTAGAAAGTTGGTTTGTTTTTTTTTCGTTTTTTTGTTAAACAATGATGGCTGGCGGCCGCCTGACCCTCCAAAAACTAGTCCGCACACACATAAATAATGCTGCTGCAAGGGCCACCCACTCACCCGCCACCGCCACTCCTCGCCCGCGCCACCGCCTCCGCAAACGCCCACACCGCCGCCGCGTCGCGCTCGCACACTGCGACACCCGCCCGCGACGCGGTGACAGCAGCCAGCGCGTCCGCGGGGGTCATCCCCCTTTCATCCACCATCCAGGCCGCCACCACGGAGGGCGCGCGCGAGGTGGCCGACATGTCGTGGACGAGGACACGCGCAGACGGCGACGAGCTCAGCACGCCCCTCACCCAGGCCACGCAGGCCGCCAGGTCTGGGGGGGAGGTGGGGGTCGTGTAGTATGTGAACGAGTTGCGGTAGAGCTCGGGGGAGGTGGGGACGGTCTGAAGGAGGGAAAGGGTGCGGGTTGGTTGGGCGGTTGTTTTGTTTCCTTCTCGCTCCCCCGCCCGCGCACCCCCAAACCACTCACATTCAGTATATGCGTTATCCCCAGCCCCTTGAGCACGTCGCACCGGGCGGCATTATCATACGACCCCAGAAACACGCGCGACGCGGGCTGGGCGGGGCGTGCGGCCGAGCGGGGGGCCGCGGTGGCGTCAGGGGTCAGGGTGTGGCCACAGATGGAGCAGGGCTCACCGCCGTCGTACTGTGAGTGTGGGTGTGTGGGTGTGTGGGGGGCAAAGGGGGTGGGTCAACAGAAGACGACGGGCGGTCAACGCTCTCTCGGCAGCACCACACCCCTCCACACCGCCCTCTCCTTCTCCCATCACGCACGTCGTGAAAGTGACCACACGTGGCGCACTCCTCCTCGCGCCGCCGTTTGGACATCGGGTTTTAGAAGAGAGCGATGGGAGGGGTCGAAGTTTTTTTTTTTTGTGTGTGTGGAGGAGCCTGGCTGAGCGCACGCTCACTCTCTCCTCCCAGCCCTGTGGAGGGCTGGTGCCGAGGCGCAGAGCAAAGGCCGTGTGCAAGGAGAGAGGGAGGAGAGGCGCGCGAGTGACGCAAAAAAAAACACGGGCGCGCGAGCAAAAAAAACGAGACGATGCGTCGGGCGACAAGCTCGTTCTGTGTGTCGTCACTGGCTCTCGGCCGTTGGCACGCACTGTCTGCACACCCCCCACCCTACACCGCCAACACCGCCAGCCCCGCCCTGGGCGCCCCCAGCGGCGGCCCGGGGCACCACCCGCTGGCGCCGCCCCCGCCCGGCCTCAGGATCTCCACAGCGTCGACCGCGCCGTCGCCCCCGGTGGGGGTGCCGCCCGCGACGACGAGGGCGCCGCCGGCAGCGACGGCGGCGCCCGCACCAGAGCGAGCCAGGGCGAGGGAGGGCAAGGGTCTCCACCCGCCGTCGCGAGGGTCGAAAGCTTCCACACTCGCGAGCCGCGACCTCAACGCGTCCGTCCCTCCCAACAACACCAGCCGCCCCCCCCACTCCACCGCGGTGGCGTACTTTCTGGGTGTGGTCAAGTGGGAGCGGGGGCCCAGGGGCAGCCACCGCCCCCCCGCCCCCCCGTCGAACCACTCCCCCCCGCCGTGCGTCGTCTTGCCGGTCTGGCCGCCGACCACGTAGACGCGGCCTCCGACCGCGGAAGCAGCTGCGGCGGTGCGAGGGAGGGTGAGTGGCGGGGCAGGGGACCATCTCGAAGCTCCAGGGCGCCACAGTTCAACGGAGGCCAGCTCTGGCCCGACGCCCGGCCTGCCACCAGCCACCATCAAGTCGTCGCCCAGCGCTGCTGCTGCCGCATGGATGCGGGCCACCGTGGGAGGCGGCAGCGCCCTCCACTTGAGGGCAGAGGAGGGAGGCGCATCATGGGGCAGGGACGCGTCTCGTTCGAGGAGAAGAGCCGTCGCGCGCGTCGCCGCCCCCGCGACCACGTAGCACCTCCCCACCCCCGCCGCGGGGGCCGCCGCCGCAAATGGCAGCGGGGCGGGGGCGCGTGGTGCCGTGCGCCACGCCGCGTCCGCGGGGACGAAGGCTTCAGACGTGCGGAAGGGGCGCCACCCGTCGTCGTGGCCGCCCGCCGCGACGAGCGCGGCGCCGCCGCGGCGGGCACGCGGAGGGGGTGGGGGGCCGTCTCCTCCGCGTGGTGTGGAGGATGCGTCGGCTAAGGCCACCCGCAGCGCAGCCGCTGCGGCAGGAGGCAGAGAAGCCAGCAGGGCAGCGGTCGTGGGCGCCGCAGCGAGTGTCGCGGGCGGCACCCGCACAGCATCCACCACCGCCCGCGCGTGCGCGGCACGCTCGACAGGCGCAGCCGCCAGCCACATGGCTCCCACTTTCAGCACGTCGGCTTCAGAGGCGGCGGCCGCGCCATCGCCAGACAGCAGGGCGAGGAGAGCCGACGGGGGAAGCGTCACCAGCGACGGTGACGCCGCGGCTTCATCAAACCGTGCGTGCGCCAGGTGCAACGCAGCATCGTACAAATCACCTGCCGCCACCCCGCCACATGTGGACGCCAGCCCCAGCGCGTCCAGCGAGGTGGCGGGGGTGAGGGTGGCGGAGAGGGTGGTGGCTGCGGCGCGGCAGAGCGCGGGCATGTCCAGATAGTCCGCCACACGCAGCGCGGCGGCCGACGTGTCGGCGTGGGGTGTCTCCACACCCCCACTGTACGCAAAGTCGAGGGCGGCGTCGATGCCGGTGGGTGGGAGGCCGGCCAGGGAGACGGCGCGGAGGCGGGGGTGGCGATGACGACGCCTCCCTCACCCCACCCCACCCCCCCATCTCCACGCCCGTCCCCGTCAACAGCGCGTGGAAGTAGCCCGACGCGGCCGCCAGCACGGCCGCGTGGGCGGGGAGGGGGTGGGTGGCGCCGTCCACCGCGATGGCGACGTCTGCCAGGGCGCCAGTGCGGCGCAGGGAGAGGAGGTGGGGCAGGGCGGAGGCATGGGTGTGTGTGGTGGTGGTGGGCATGTCGAGCGGGACGCGGTGGTGGTGCGCGCGCGGGGCGCCCCGAGAGAGGCAAACGGATGTGCGTGCGTCGAGACTCCACCAACGCTCTCCCTCCGCTTCTCCCACCCCCTTCCCAAACCCTCCTTTGCAGCGCGTGTTTTCATCGCGTGTTAAACAACATCACACAAGTGTTCGAAATTATAGAAAGCCACACACACCCAAATCATCACCTCTTGGCCTTGCGGCGCCAACCGCCGCCCCCCCCGCTGCGCGTCGGCGGCGCCGGTCCCGCTCCCGGCGCCAGCCGCACAAACCCGTCCGCCCCCAGCACACCATCCCCAAAGCTGGGTGCGTCAGCACTGCCCTCCTTCCAGAAACCGTCGTCGGGGGGGGCGGCAAAGCCAAAGAAGTCGTCGTCCTCGGCGGAGGGTGGTGATATCACGCGCGCGACCGGTTCGCCCGGCCACTCGTAGAAACCGTCTTCTTCTTCTTCTTCATCCGCTGCGGCAGCTGCTGCCGCCGCCGCCGCAGCCTCCGCCCTCGCCTCCGCAGACACATCAGGAAACGCGGTGCGGGAGGGTGCGGCGGCGGTGTCGTCGTCATCGTCGTCCGCCCACGGAGCGTACCCTTCCCGCGCGGGCGACCGCACCACCATCCCGCGCGCGCTCAGCGTGATGGGCGGCGGCTCCGCCAGCCCTGCCGCAATGGCGGCTTCTCTCGCAATAGCATCGTCGACAGCAGCTCCTGCTTCCTGGGTCTCATCCTTGACGAATCGAATCTCGGGAACCAGGCGCAACCTCATGGCAGCCGCGACTCTGCGCCGCACGTACGGCGCCATCCGCGTCAACCGAGCCATGGCAGCCTCCCGGTGCGCCGGATCCCGCGCATAGATGGACACATAGACGCGGGCGTAGGACAAGTTGGGAGTCAGGTCGATGGCCGCGACCGAGGCAAGAGCTGTCAGCGAGTCTGCCGCGTGCGCGGGCGTCCGCGCCACCGCCGCCCTCAGAGAAGGATCGGTCAGCAGCAGCATGCCGATCTCGCGCTCCAGCTGTTTGGAGACGCGGGCGACGCGGCGGGGGTGGGCCTGGAGAGAGACGGGTGTGTGGGTTTGGTGAGTCGGTCGGGCCGTGTGTGCTGGCTTCGTTCGGCCCCCATTGCGCTGGCCGCGCGGCCTGCCTCCTCTGTGCCTGCCTTCCTCCTCGATACTGCACACAAACACAACCTCCTCTTCACTCTCACCATGCACGTCACGTCGCCCCGCAGCCGGCGTGGCGGTGCCGGCGCCGCGAGCGGCGGCCGAGTGGGCGTCGGCGGCGGCCTAGTCGCGACCGCTGGCGCGCCGTGGCGCAGTGGGACTACAAAAGGCCGCATTTGAACAGGAACTAGCGCCTGCCCGGGTGGAAACGTGCGTGGTGGTGCTGGCGCGCCGGGCGCCACGCCAAAACGAGAGTGTGCCGGCTTCACTTATTCATGCGTTGAGAAAACTCGCGGGGGGTGCGTGTTGCATTCTCACACGCACGCACCACCTCCCCTCCGACACACCACACCATGAACCCCTTCATGATCAAGTCCTACCCGGGGGCCAACCAGAAGAAACAAAAGGAGGCGGCCGACGCGGCGGCAGCCGACGGTGAAGCGCCGCCCGCAGACGCGCCGCCCCCGCCGCCGCCGCCCGCCGAAAAGCCTCTCAAAGAAAGGCCCGACGTGCCTCGCGTCATTGCGTACTCCGACTCCAGCGATGACGAGGCCGAGGTGGCGCGGCGAGCGCGGCGGCTGGGGGCGAAGGAGGTGAGAGGAAAGAGTGTGTGAGGGCTGGTGTGTACTGGCTGCCCTGTTGCCAGCACTGCCTCGGCATGCGGGTGCGCTCAAGCATGTGTGTGGGCGCAGCGGGAGGCGCGGTAGCGGCCAAGTGCGGCGAGTAGGGGGCACGGCGATGACGACAAAAAAAGGCGCACGCGCGCCATCCTCCTCTGCGCCGACCCACCCTCCCACCACCCACACAGGCCTCGTCCTCCACGTCCTCCCCCACCTCCTCGGCACGCTCCCTGTGGCGCCGCCTGCGGCGCACTCCGCCCGAGCCCGCCGCCGCGGCAGTGACTGGCGTGGCCGCGCGCGCGCTGGCTGCTGCCCGCACCGGCGTCGCAGGGCCCGTCGTGGCCGCGGCCGCCACCACAGGGGCTGCGCCTGCGCGCCTGGTGGCTGCAGCGGCCGCGCTGGCGGGGTTGAGACACATCGCACCAGCCCTGGCGCTGCCGCTTGAGCTGGCGGTGCTGCTGGCCCCACTGCCCGACGCGGTGGCGGCGTCCCTCGGCCGCGCGGCGGCCGCCCTGCCGTCGGCCGCCCTGCCGCCCACCATCGCTCGCGCACTGACCCACCTGGCCACCGCCACACCCGCCACTTTGATCTTGTTGGCGGCGCGCGGGATCACGGCCGCCGCGCGCGCGCGCGCGCGCGCGCGCGGCGCCGCCCGCGCCTGCGCCGCACAATCTCCACCTCGGTCGCCGCCCTGCGGGCAGCAGCGGACGCGAGGGCGGGGTGTGAACCCGCCCCCCCCCCCCACCAGCCCGTTTGTGGGGTCGGTCGCAGACGCAGCGGCTGGTGGTGGCGGCGGCGACGCGCCCTCTGCGTCCTCTGCCCCGTTCCCACCCCCCGTCCTGGACGCCGCCGCCCTGGCAGCTGCAAGGGAAGCCGAAGTCGAGGAGCTGCGCGCCGCTCTGACCACCGCCCGCGTGCGCCTGCGCCCCTCCCGCTTCGGCCCGGGCGCGACAGGCGACGCAGAGCTCGCCCGCTTTGCCGCCGCCGCCGGCCTCCTTGACGCCGCCTCCCCCGAAGCCGCGGCCGCCGCCCTGGATGCAGCTGCAGGCGTGGTGGAGGAGGCGGAGGCGGCGGCCGCCAAGGCGTCGTCCGCGCGCGCGCGTCGCGCCAAACGGCGCGGCGGCCGTGGCGACAGCGAGGCGGTGTCCTGGGCGGGCGCTGACGATGACGGCCGCCCCGTGCTCGTCATCCGGGCGAGCGACGCGGTGGCCACATCTCACGGCGCTGAAGCCGCCGCCGCGGACGCGCTGGCCGCGATGGAGGCGTTGGCGTGTGGCGGGGGGGGTGCGCCGCCCGCCACGCCCCCGCTGCGGCCCCGCTTGGTCCCCCCAGCCGACGCCGACACCTCCGCCGGCGTCCTCCTCGTCATCGATGCTCGCGCCTGCCCCCCCCTGGCCGCGACCAAGGCTGTGCGCGCGGTGCGTGGTGCGGCTGCTGCTGCCGCGGCCCGCTTTCCCCACCGCCTGGCCGCAGCCATCATCGTCGGCCTCCCCCCCGCCCTCGCCTGGATGCTGCCCGCTGTGGCGTCCCAACTCCCCGCCGCCACAGTCGCCCGCACCATCGCCGTGGCGGCGGGTGACCCCCTCGTCCCGCCCGCAGCGGCGGTCGCCCCCCGCCCGTCGATCGACGGCCCCCGCAGAGCGACGTCCGCGCCCGCCCGCTTTGTGGATCGCGCCGCCGACGGCACCATCCTGCCCGGCGACGCCGACCCGTTCGACCTGGCGCTGGCCCTGTCCCCCCTGCGCCCGCCGCGTGCACCATTTGGCGGGGACGTGGGCGACGATGATGACGAGGCGGGGGAGGGTGACGACGACGCGGTGTCGCTGTCGTCCGACGGTGCGACGCCGCCCGACCCCGCCCCCCGCATCCCGCGCCGCGTGTCCATCCAGGATGGTGTGGGCCAGACCAATGGTGGTGACGGTCCCGGCACCCGGTCCCCGCTGGCGCGGAGCGCCCGCCCCGCGCGCACCGCGATGCGGCGGTTGTCGCGGTTTGCCGCGCCGCGCCGCGACGCGGGGTGGAGCGCGCTGGGGGCAGACCCCAAGCCCGTGGCTGAAGCAGAAGCAGCGGTGGAGGACGCCGCTGCGAGCGAGGCCGCTGTGCCTGCCAAACCGCGGGGCGGGGGCGGCGGCGTGGTGTTGGTCGCGGCCGTCGCAGCCGTCGTGCTGGCGGCGTGCCGCAAAAACTGAGAAGAAAACAAACAATCACTCTCACTTTCCCTCTTCCGTGCACTCTCTCTCTCTCTCTGTGTTTCATGTGTGTTGATTTTTGGAAAACTGTGTGCTTGTTACAACAGAAGAGAAAGGAACAAAGAAAAGAAAAAAAACACGTACTCCCGAGCTAAACGACACTCTCTGCGCTCCCCACCACCACCACCACCACCCAAAACAGCACAAACACACCCACCACCTCATCATCAGCAGCACGACGACAGCGCCCCCGTGCGCCGGGCACTGCCCCCCAGCCGCAGCCCCGCCGCTCCCCCCTCGAGCAGGGCGGGCGTATCGAGCACTTTCAGCATCACCTCCTCAAAGGCGGCACTGACTCCACGCCCCGCCTTGGCCGACGTCTCGGCAAACAGACACCCATGCCGCCGCGCGAAGGCGGCACCTTCATCCGCCGACACTTCGCGCGCCGCGTCGCCGCGGTCGGTCTTGTTGCCAACGACCATGCGCGCGGCCGCGTCAATCGTCGCGTACATCTCCACCTCCCGCATCCACACATCTTCCAGCGAGTCAAATGTCTCACGGCGGGTGACATCATACGCAAACACGATGGCGTGGGCGCCGCGGTAGTAGGAGGAGGTGAGCGTGCGGAAGCGCTCCTGCCCCGCGGTGTCCCAGACGGTCAGTTTGAGGCGTTTGCCCTGGACGTCCATGAACTTGAGGCGGAAGTCGACGCCTGATGGGGTGGGTGGTGGTGTGGGTGTGAGTTTGCGGGGTTTTCTGTGTTTCGGCGTCGAGTTTTTTTTTTCGCTGTCCGCGCGCATGCGGCCGTGTTTGCCTCCCTCCTCTCTCTCTCTTACCGATCGTGGGCACGCTCGACTCCTCAAACTCGTCGCTCGTGAAGCGCAGCAGCAGGGACGACTTGCCAACGCCAGAGTCGCCGACGAGCAGGACCTGTGGGGGGGTGGGGGGAGGGGGAATGGGTGCACGGTGGGTATGAACGAAAAAAACGGCGGGCCTTGAGGCGCGCGGGCGGCCCGAGTCCCTGCCACATACAGTCATGCAAGCGCCACACTCTGCTCTCTCACCTTGAATAGGTAGTCGAAGGGTTCGGACGCCATGGAAAGAATGTTTTGTCGAAGCAGACGAAAAGGAAAAAGAACGGCGCAGCTCTGCCCTGTGTGTGGGTCCACCAGCCCACGCGCGCACGGGTGGTGAGTAGGGCGGAGAGTGTGTGTGGCGAGGTGGGCGACCGCGGGTGGAGTGTGAATCGAGAGAGAGAAGAGGAGGCGCGAGAGTGAGTGAGCAAAATTGACGACTCTCTTTTTCGTCGTCGCCAAAAAAGGAAACAACACACTCTCCCTCCCTCCGCCCCGGCCGCACCACCAACCACATGGCCACCACAGCGTCGCCGCCGCCTTCGCCTACTCCGCCTCCGCCCCGCACGGCGCCCTCGTCCCTGCTCCCCTCCGCCTCGGCAGAGGCCGCGCGCCTGCGCCGCGCGGTCGCGCGCGCCGACGCGGCCGCCGCGCGCCACGCGGTTGCTGCGACCGCCGCGGCCGCAGAGGCGGCCCAGGCGCGCGCCGCGCTGGCCAGCGTGACCCGCAGCGCTGTCGACCACAAAACAGCCGGCACCTGGCTGCCCGCTCCCACGCACCGCCCGCCGCCGTCGCGCGCGCTGCCGCCGCGACCTGCCACCGCGCCGCGCGCGTCCAGCGGGCGCCGCGCCTCCTTTGAAGCCCGCCTGGCGGCCAGCACGTCGGGACGGGTGGCCGTGGCTGCTGCCAAGGCGGCGGCAGCGGCTGCGAAAGCCAAGGCCACCGCTGCTGCTGCGGCTTCCTTCCTCGCCTCGGCCGTGTCGCCCTCCGACGCCGCCGCGGGCGAAGCCCTCACCCGCGTCGCGGCGCGCGCCGCCGTCGACCCGCCCGACGCCTGGTCCGCTGATGCGGCCGCCGCCCTGGACGCGGCGGCGTGGTGCCTGCCGGAGGCGTTGGCGCTGACGCCCGCCGCCCTTGCGGCCACCGACGACCCCGCCACGACGCCCGCCCCGTCCCGCCTCCTCGCCCTGGCCGACGCCTCCCGCACGGCTGCGTTTTTGACGCGTCTGGAGGCCGCCGAGAAGGCGCGCGCTGAGCGGGCGGCTGCTGCGGCCGACGCTGCCTCCCCAGGGGGGCCGCGGCGCGCGCGCGCGCGGCGCGAGTCCTCGCCACCGCCACCGCCACCCTCGCCTCCGACCTGGGCTGGCCCGCCCCCGTTGACGATTGGGATGGCGCGGGCGCGCGGTCGGCGTCCCTGCTGGCTCGTGCGAGCGCGGCGGCTGCCGCTGCGTCCGGCGCTGCCGCGGGTGGCCCAACCGACGACGACGGGCTGGCCGTGCTCGCCCCCACCCCCACCTCCCTCGACACCATGGTCGCCCGCCTGGCCCGCCTGCCGCGCGGCGAGCGCGACCGCCTGGCCCGCCTCCTGGCCCGGGGGCGCACCCTGGGGGTGGCAGCGGCACTGAAAGCGGCCGCTTTTCTCGACGCGCTCGCCAAGGAGGACGCGCGCCGCGCCGCGGCCGTCGCTGCCGCGCGCGAGGCGGCCGCCGCGGCCGCCGCCGCCCTGGTCAAGCCGGCCGCCCCCTCGGCGGCGGGCTTCCTGGCCCGCCTCAAGGACGACGCCGACAAGCGGGAAGTCAACCGGGCCCGCCTGGTGGCGGAAATGGAGGAGGCGGAGAAAAAAGCGACCGCTCCTGCTGCCGACGCGGCGCCGCGCGGCGCGCCCCGCCGCTCCGTCAAGCCCGACAAGGCGGATGCTGCGCCGGCGCCGACGGACACCAAACCGGAGGAGCCTGTGGCGGGGGAGGCCGGGGAGGCGGCGCCGCCGGCGGTGGAGGGAGGCACGTGAAAGCGGACGGGGGGGAAGAAGCGGTGGCGTCGGTTGGGAGGTGGGTGGGGGTGGTGGGGGAAGAGGGGTGGTTGGTCCCCTCTGTGCAAGAGTAAGATTTGCCACGCGTCAGGAGACCACACAGGCAAGGACTCCTGGCAAGGAAGCAGGAGGAAGGCAGTGGAAGAGAGGACCGGGGGGGACGAAAACGTGTATCACTCCTGCGCGCACACCTTGCTCAGTGTTTTGCACAAAAAACCTCCGCGCCCTGCTCCCTCCTCACAACCATACTTCATTCTCATCCCTTCAACCTCCTCCTCCAACCACCACACACTCGCACAACCATGCCTTGTCACCGCCGTACCGCCGCCGCCCTGGCCGCCTTGCTCGCCCTCGCAACCACACTCCCAGCCGCCACCGCGCAGCCCACACCCTCCCTCTTTGACGAAGACACCGCCCCCGCCTCCACCACCGACATTCTGCCCATCCACGAGTCCCGCCGCCAGTTGCGCGTGCTGGGGCTGGCCCTGGCGGGGGCCGCCATCGCCAAACTGCACGAAAACGGCGAGTGCCTGTTCCCCGGCGGCCCGCTCTGCCCCTTCCCCGACGGCGGCAAGGGCCCTGGTGGCTCCACCGCCACCGCGGTCGTCAACATCAACTCGGCGGGCGGGGTGGGCGAGGCTGACGGGCCGCCCGCGTTTGTGCCGCCGCCGCAGCAGGCGCTGCCGTCCGCAGGTGAAGCGTCCGCGTCCTCCTCCTCCGCCCCTGGCGACAGCTGGGGCCCTGCCCCTCTCAAGGGCAAGCTCAAGCACCACTTAAACCGGTTTGACGGCCCCCCGCCCCAGGACGCGCCCCCCCTGCCCCCGCCCGTGGTGGTGGCGCCCGGCGGTTCGTCCGCGTCGGCCGGCGCTGCCAACGGGGGCTCCTCCTCGTCCGCCGCGGGCGGCGCGTCCGCGTCCGCGGGCGCCGGGCCGCACGGGTCGGCCACTGCGTCCTCTGCCAACGGCAATGGCGACGGGCCGGGGTGGAACGGTGGCGGGGTGGCAATCAAAGCGGAGAGCAGCGGCAACGGCCACTCAACCGCGGTGGTTGGGTGATGTGAAGAGAGAGAGAGAGAGAGTCTGCCCTCCCAGCTTTTGTTTTGTGTGTTTTCCCGGGCCCTGCCTTGTGTGATCAGCGTAAAAAGAATTTGCAGCCGTCCGGCTGAAAGAAGATGAAAAAATTGAGTCGTTGTTCACAACCCCGCTCTCCCCACTCATCACTCTTCGTGCGCGTGCGCCCCCACCACAGGCGGCTCCGCGCCATTGGTTTTGACCGGCTCCAGCGCTGGCACGCCCCCGCCCGTCAGCCCAGCGGACGCTGCCGCCCCGATCGCCGCTGCGGCGGCAACAAACGCGCCAGCAGCCGTGCTGACGCCCGCCGCCCGCCCCGTCCACGCCATCGACGCCAGCGCGCCACTCAGCCAGGCAGCCAGCAGGGCGGCGACCAGGGTGAGGGTGGAGGATGGAGGGCGGGTGAGAACGCCAGCAGCAACCTCCTCTGACTCCGCGACCACATTCTTCGTAAACACGACCTGGTAGTTGCGCAGCTTGCGCGCGTCGAACCCGGCCTCGCAGTACGCAAAGTAGAAGCGGTACTTGCGCCAGAAGGCGTCGGGGTAGCCCAGGGCCAGGACGTCGGCCCGGCGCGCTTCCCACGCAGACCGCCACGCGCGGAGTGTGATTGCGTACTGAGGCCCCACATCCACACAGGCCGTCATGGCCAGGCCACTGCCCTTGGACGCGGCCACCATGGCGCCCGCGGACACGAGGTGCCCCCCCGGGAAGATGTGCTCCCGAATGAAGTCGGAGGAGTGGCGGTACGCCTCGTACGCGCCGTCGGGTTGTGAAATGGCTTGCAACGCCGCCTTGCCCCCGGGTTTGAGCACGCGCCCCAGCGACGCAAAGTAGGACGGCAGGTGGTCGTGCCCCACGGCCTCGATCATTTCGCACGAGATGATGGCGTCAAAGCCTTCCGGCAAGCCAGCTGGCGGCCCGACGTCTCTGTAGTCCAGCAGCAGCAGGGTGCACCTGTCTGCGACGCCGGCCGCCTTGACCCTCACCGCAGCCTCCTCCAGCTGCTGCTTGGACAGGGTGAGCCCCGTCCACGTGACGTTGGGCCACCGCGCCAGCGCGCGCAGTGCCATCGACCCCCACCCACACCCCACCTCCAGCACGGCGTCGCCGTCCGCGATGCCGGCCGCATCCAGCAGCGCGTCCAGTTTGCGAGTCTGGGCGGCCGCCAGCGTGTCGTCGGGGGACGGGGCGTGCAGGGCAGAGGAGTAGGTCATGGTTTCGTCCAGAAACAGTTTGTACATGTCATTCCCCGCGTCGTAATGAGCCTCGATGTTGGTGCGAGACCCTTCCCGCGTGTTAGAGCGGGCGGCGTGGGCGGTGGCGAGGAGTTTGTCCCCCACCCAGGAGGCCACGCCAAAGGCGCCGCGCGAGGCTTCGATCTTGCGCGCGTTGGCGACGGCGACCGCCATGAGGGACCCCAAGTCATCGGCCTCGATGTCGCCCCGCATGTAGGCTTCGCCCAGGCCGACATCATGGCGGGTGGCCAGGGCGCGGAAGAAGGAGGGGTCGAGGACGCGGAGGGTCGCGCGCGTGGCGGGCGCGCCGTGCCACTCCTCCCCCGGACGCGTGGTGGGGGCGGCGTCGGCCGGGTTGCCGTAGTCGAGTTGGCCGCCGTCAGGCAACACCACAGTAAGGGAGCCGCGGGTGATGGCGCGGCGGGCAAAGCGGTCAAACGCGGCGATGGTCAACGAATCGCGCCACCCGAGCTTGGGCGACGGGGCGCGCGTGAGGTGCGCCCACGGCGGGGGGGCGCCCAGGGCGGTGGCCACCTGCACTGCGGACCGCAGGCCGTCCTCGTGGAAGCCGTAGCCCAGCCAGGCGCCGGCAAAGAAGAGGCCGCCCCGGCCTTGGCCGGCCACAATCGTCGCCTGGGCGGCTGGCGTCCCCGGCCCAAACACGGGGTGGGCCAGCTTGAGCCGGCGGTGCGTCAGCTCGGCTGCGGGCGCCTGCGGCGGGTTGAGCGTGACAAAGGTGTCGGGGGCGCCGGGGGGCAGGCGTTGCAGCGAATTAACAAAGTATGAGACGCACACGGGGCCGCACCCGTCATCACTGCTGCCTGCAATGCAGTTCCAGGACGCCCACGCGGCCCGCCTGCGCGGCATGAGGGAGGCGTCGGTGTGGATGAACACATCATTCGCAGCGTAAGGGATGGCGTCAAGAGCGGCCTGAGTCTCCGCGCTCACGCCGCGCCCGCGCACCAACGCCGCCGCCGTGTCTGAATGCACCGCCAGCACGACGGCGTCATACTGGGTGGTGACACCGTCCACAGTGACAGATGGGCGGGTGGATCCGCCAGGGGAGGCGGCAGAGACAGCGCTGACTTTCGCCCCGGTGCGAACGTCAGGCAACTCCTGGGCCACCGCCGCCACGTATGCCGCCGACCGCCCCGTGACGACGCGCCACACGGGGCGCGCCGTCACGTCCAGCAGGTGGTGGTTGACCCAGAAGCGAACCAGCATGCGGGTGGGGAAGGTGAGGACGGTGGTGGACGGGACGGACCACACAGCGGCACACATCGGCAGCACATAATTTTTGATGAAGAAGTCAGAGTACTTTTCACGCGCCAAATAGTCCCCAAACGAGATGGTCTCGTCCGATGGGTTGGTGAGCACGGAGGGCGCGTGCTTGCCAAAGCGAAGCACGTCTCTCAGCATGCCCCAAAAGGATGGTGAGACGACGTTCGACGCTTGACAAAACAACGCCCCCAGCCCATGGCTCGCCCACTCCAGCTTGCCTCCATCCACAGACAGCGAGAACGACATGTCGGACCGCTCGGACGGCACGCGCAGCGCGTCCAGGAAGGCCACGAAGTGGGGGTAGGTCGTCAAGTTAAACACCTGGAACCCAACATCGATGGGAAACCCTGGAGAGTCGTCCGTCAGGGTGTGGCCGCCCAGGGTGGGCTCAGACTCGAGCAGGGTGACGGCGTGGCCGGCGCTGATGAGGGTGTGGAAGGGGGGAGAGGTGAGTGTGGGGGTCAGCGACAGCGAGCGGCCACGGCGGTGCTTCTTGCTTCTCGCTCGTCGAATGCAACGCCCTCTCCGCCCGCTTCTCGCACGATTCGCTGTCCTTTCCCCCCACTCTTCCTCTCTCACAGCATGCAGTGGACTCGTGCCCACCCGGCGCCGCGGTCCAGGCCCGAAACGCGGCGCCAACGCCGCCAGAAAATGCCGCACAACACGCGCTGGCCAAAACGAACGCGCCAGGGCGTCGTGTGACCTCCCCCGCCCCTCTCTCCCTCCTGACCTCTCTGCCACCACCCCCACTCCCACTCCAACGTACCGGTGCAGCATCCAGGCCGCCCCCAGGCCGCTGATGCCGGACCCCACCACCGCCACGGTGGGGCGGCGCGGCGCGTCGGCCTGTGCGGCGGGCTCGGCCTTGACCGACCGCCGCCGAGAGAACGCCATGGGTGGGGAGAGGTAGAATAAGGTGTGGATGAAGGTGTGGCTGCGACCAGCACGGACGCACACACACACACACACACACACACAACGTTTTTTGACGCGAAATGAAAGAAGACTGTCTGGGGAAGCACAAAACAGGCCGACACGAACGACTGAAAATAAGACTGGGGCACACAGCCTCTCTCCCACACGAGTTGCACACGGTGGAACGCCGACTCGAAACGCACCACGATAGGGAGAAACAAGAAAGAAGGAAGGAAAACAAAAGAACGAAACACCCTCTCCTGTCACGCCGCAGGGGCTCCTCCTCCCCACAGGCTGGCCAGCACGCTGTCCCGCGCCTCAGCGGCAGCCTCAGCGGCAGCCGCCGCCACCGCCGCCGCCGCCGCCAGCCAGGCGGACACGGCGCCACGGTGGTGTGTGCGCTTGCGCGCGGTGGCGGCCGCGGCGCGCACACGCGTGAGCGGCGACGGCGACGCGGAGAAAGACGGGCGGCGGGCGAGGGGGGTGGGGGGGCGGGGCGACTTGGTGGGGGCGCGCGGGCGGTGCGGGGTGGGGGGCTGTGGGGGGAGGTGGTGTGGGTCGGTTGAAGGGAGACGTAAGGCCGGTCGCGAGGGAAGCGCGCGCGCACATCCTTTCGCCTGCTCCCCTGCCGCGCGTGCTCTCAGCACCCCGACTCCTGCGCCTCCCGCGACGTTCCATGCACCATCAGGCTCGTCTCGGCATCACCACCCAGCGGTGTGGGCCCAGGCCGCGAGCCTCCCACGCGCCCCCCAAAACGCGCGTCTCCGTTTCCAATGCCGCGCACTTTGTCCGAACTCACACACTACGCACCTTGCTCCCCACCCCTCGCCGCACCGGGGGCGACCCTGCTTTTGCGGGCGTCAGGGATGCGGGTGCCGCCCGGTTGAGCACGGCGGCGGGGGACCGCAGGACGAGGGCGCGGCCAAAGGAGACGCGGCGCGCGGGCTTGCCGCCGCGCGCGCCTGAGGCCGGCGTGCGGGGCAGGCCCAGCGCGTCGGTGGCGCGGGGGCGGGTGGGGGTGCGGGATGGTGTGTGCTTGGTCATGGTGTGGTGTGTGTGCGGTCACACGGCGAGGGAAAGGGAGAGAGTGGGGAGAGAGTGCGTGTTTTTTGGTTTCAGTTGCAACGCCCGCGCCCGCGCCCCCGCCCCCGCCCCCGCCCACGCCCACCCCGCCCACGCCCACCATCACGCTCCCGCCCACCACCACCACGCCCCCTGTTCTGAGGCACAGGCCCCGTCACCCGCAGCACGCCCCCCCTGAAAGAAGCGAGCTCGCGCAGCCCTCCCCTCTCCTCTTCACCTTCCCTCTCCCTCGCCTCCCGCCTCCTCTTCTTGCCCAGCCCCTTGCGCGATACCAGGCCCGCATCGATAGCGGCCTCCAGTTCTATGGATGCGCGCGCTTTTTGGTATGCGGCTTGTTTCAGCCCAATGCTTGCGGGCGTGCGCGGCCGCGGCGTGGGGCGACACCCCAGCCCTTCCAAACGTTTGGACTCCAGCGCGGCGGCCGCCCGTTTGTCCAGGCCGGTGACGCCCAGGGCTTCGACCTCGCGGGCCAGGGCGCGGAGGTCGGGGGTTGGGGTGGGGTGAGCGGTCAATGCTTCTGCACGCGCGCTCTCGCTGCCGCGCACTCGCAGGTCGCGCTCCTCAAACCCGTCCCCCGCCTTGGCCGACATGAAGCGTTTGCGGTCGGGGGCAGACGTGGTGGCGGTGGTGGCGGTGGTGGCGCGGTCAGAACGGGCTCCAGCCGCCACGACAACCACGGGCGCACCCCGCCCCGGCGTCGCGGGCGCCTGCGTCGTGAGGCGGGGAGCGGTCGCCTTCTTGATCGGCCGACTGTCTCCCGCTGGCGGCGCAGTTTCAACAGGCGGCTGTGTCGTCGTCGGCGGCGTGTCAGAAGCACCAGTCCGCGCCGCGTCTCGCTTGGCCTTCTTGGCAGCGCGCCGTTCGCGGCGGCGCACGTCGGCGTCGGCGTCTGCATCGTCAAACTGGCGCATGAAGGCTTCGCCTGGTTGTGTGTGGAGGTGGGGAAGGGCAGGTTGGCAAAAGGGGGTCGAGAGCCGTCGCATGTGTCGGGCGTGCCCGGCGCCGACCGGCGCCCGCATTTGCCCGCAATTCCGCCTCAGTGCGCTCCCACATACACTCTCCCTGCCTGTCCCACGCACCGTGCGCCTGCAGCAGGGCCAGCGCCGCGTCTCCGCTGCGCGGCATTGTCGAGACGGGCGGGGCGCGAGTGTGTTTCTGTTTACTAAGGCAAGCTAGCGTGGTGTGCTAGGCAGGCTTGGTGCCTCACGCCGCGTAGGACGCGGGTCGGAGAGGACGGAGAGAGCCCAGGCGAGAGGGAAAAGAACTTCGTTTTCGTTTTCGTTTTCACAGCTCGCTCGCCGAACCGAATTTTGGCGCAGGCAACAGAGCAAGCGGCGCGCACCAGCCGTCCCACCCCGAGACTCCCACCCACCCTCGCACCACCACACGTGCCTCCACCGTCGCACTGCTGCGCGGTGGGGCGCAATTTAAACCACAGTCCCCTCCAATCCCCTTTTCCCCCCAAAAACTGTCCACCCTCCCTCCTCCAATGCCGTCCACCTCGAACGGCCGCCACTCCGTCAGTGACGGCAGTGAAGAGGAGGGCGCCCTGCCCCGCTCCGGTGGCCGGGCCGCCCCCCCCCGCCGGCGGACGCGCTCCCGCTCCCGCTCGCGCGACCGCCACCCGCCGCCGCACACGCTCCCGGTCCCGTGGCCGCCGCTCCGGGTCGCGGGACAGGGAGCGGGTGCGTCGGTGGTCGCCTGACCGGCGGGGGCGCAGCCGGTCGCCCATGCGGGGTGGCGGTGGGGGTGACTGGCCACCGCCACCGCCGCCACCCCCAGACGCGGGGTGGGCCCCACCGCCACCGCCTCCACCTGCCCACCACTATGGCGGCGGATACCCTGGCGGCGGCGCGCCCCCCCCCCTATGACAGCGGTGGCGGCGGCTACGGGTGGGCGCCCCCGCCGCCCCCCTCCGCCGCGCGCAGCACCCGCAACCATCCCACCAGAAGAGTTTGCCGCCGCCCAGAAGGCCGGCCTCTCCCGCCTCGTCGCGGAAGCAGGGCGCGACGGCACCGTGTGGTGGTTCCTGGACAGGCACGCGTCCCCGCACGGCCCGTACTCACTGTCCAAGCTGCGCGGCTGGGCGCGCGGGCTGCGGGCCGACCCGGCCACCCGGGACCGCGAGTACCGAGAATTTGTGGCGACGACCGCATGGCGGGATGGGGCGGCATACCGGGTGCACATGGGGACGCTGCTGGCGGTTCATCGTACGCGAAGCCCGTCGCCCGAGGGAGAGAGGTGAAAAATGGCGTATTTTGGAAACTGAACAAAACAAAACTTGTGGAGGGAGGTGTAGTCAAACATGGATCAAAACGCTTGGCCAGTTTTTTTTGGGGGAAGCGGGTCGGGCGGTGGTGTTATGGAGTGGGCCGAGGTTTTTGCAGCCGACACATTCGCAACGCTAGTTCTTCTTCTCTCGCGTGCGCCCTCTCCTCTCACGCTCTCTCCTCACTATGCGACCACCTTGTGTGACGCGGTGAGTCCCACGTCTCTCTGCCACACCGCTGGCTGGCGGCGTGGAGCCGCCGGGCCGAAAACAGACACATGCCAACCCACCGACCCTCTCTCTCCCTCCAGCGCCTCGGCCGCCCCACCACCGCCATCTCAGCCTGCGGCATCATCCAATCCACCCTCCTCTGCTGTGCCCGCCAAAAAAGGGTTTGGCAAGAAGGCGCCGCCACCGAAAACACCCCCGACGCTGTCTGCTCCCCGCGTAGACCGCGCGGCCGCCGCCCGCGGCCGCGTGGACGTGGCTACGGTGGCCTCCTGGGCGGGAGGCACCGCGGCCGACGTGGGCGACCTGCGGGTGACTGAGTTTCGGCCAGACCCTGGGCGGCCGCGGGGCGGGGGTGGGGGTGGCGCGGACGCTGGCGCAGCTGCTGCCACGCCAGGCGCCTCCGCCTCCTCCTCGTCCTCCTACTACGACACACTGGCTCGCACGCTGGGCACGCTGCACGCGTCTGGCGCCCTGGAGGCGGCCCGCGCGGCCGCCCCCGCCACGACCGCGCCGCCGCGGCGACTGCCCCCGTTCGAGGCGTGGGGCTGGGACGACGGCCGGTATGCATCCTACGTCGCTGATTTGGCGGCGGTGCATGGTGCGTTGGATGGCGCACTGGAGGCCGTGGCGCGTGCGGTGGAAGAGAGAGCGGAAGGTCAAGTGCCCCCGCTCGCCACCGCACTTCTCTCCCTGGGCCCCGCCTCTGGCCTGCTGCGGGGCGCTGCCGCCGCCGCAGATGCAACTGCATTAAATTCCCCTCCCCCCACCCCGGCCGCGGCGGCGGCGGCGAGGCTGCTGATCGACGTTGGGCGTGCCGCGGTCGCGGCAGTTGGAGAAAACGCGCCGCCCGCCACCACCACCCGCCCCCGCAAGCCTCCCCCGTTGGCCCGTCTCTACGCACACGCCTACGCCCTGCAAATCGCCCACCTCACCACCGGCGCACGCGTGGGGGCGGCTGCAGCGGAGGCGTTGGGCCTGTTTAACAAAAGGGCGGTCTCTCTGTACCGAGACTACCCGCCCTCCCTGCCCCTCACCATCGCGTCCACGCTCGCCGAAAGGCGCACCCTGGACCCGTTGCGCGCGTTCCGGGCAGCCGTGGATGCCGGGGGGGCAGGGCTGGGGGAGGGCGACAGGGCGGCGGTGGATGCAGCGCTGCCGGCCGCGGTGGCGGCGGCGGCTGATCTGATGGAGGGGCTGGCGGTGGAGTGATTTGGAGAGGAAGCAGCATAAGAGTTTGTGTGAGAGTGACGCTTGCAGCGGCACGCCTTTGAGGAAGGGAGGGAAACAACCGAGATACAAGCGTGGCCAAACACACTCGCGCTGCGCGTTTTTGCCGGGCAACGCCCTGCGCGTTTTTGCCGGGCAACGCCCTGCGCGTTTTTGCCGGGCAACGCCCTGCGCCCTCTCCCGCCACACCAGCCGCACCACCCAATTGCCGCCACCCAATTGCCGCCACCCATGGCCACAGCCGAGCTGCGCCACCGCGCCCCGGGCGCGTCCTTCGCGCCTCCCGTGGCCCCACCCGCCCCGCCCCTCCCCCCCCCCTTGGACAGTGACGAGGGCGGCGCCTATGACTGCAACATCTGCTACGACACCGCCCGCGAGCCCGTGGTGACACTCTGCGGCCACCTGTTCTGCTGGCCCTGCTTGTACCGGTGAGAAGGAGGGGGCGGGGGAGTGCGTGCGGAGAGGTGCGCGGCGCGGTGCGAATTTGGGGTCAGCGAGCGTGTGCGTGCCCGCGCGCCGTCTGCCGCCCCCACCCAGCGTGCGGCCGCCTCTGGGCCGGCATTGATGTGCGCACACTCACGCCCCGAGGCCGGGTGGCCGATTGCAGCGTTTCAGCGGGGGGAGGGCAGCGCGTTTCTAAACCAGTTTCCCCCCCAAACACCCACCCCACCCAAACCACCAGCTGGATGACTGTGCGCGCGGGCGCCGGCAAGTCCTGCCCCGTCTGCAAAGCGTCCGTGGATGAAGACAAAGTGGTCCCCATCTACGGCCGGGGCGGCGACGGAAACGACCCGCGCTCCGTGTCGGCCACGACCGACGCGGCGGCCGCAGCCGCCGACCTCGCCCCCGTCCCCCGCCGCCCTGCTGGACAGCAGCTGCCGCCCCCGCCACCTACCCTGCCCCCGGGCGCGGGGGGAGGGGCGGGCGGAGGGTTGGGGCTGCTGCCCGCTCTGTTTGGCGTGGCGCCCGCGGCGGGCGCAGGGGCCGCCTTCGAACCCCTCACGCCGGAGCAGGCGCACCAGGCCTTTCTGTCGCGCCTGCTGCTGATGCTGGGCAGCTTCGTCATCATGTGCTTGCTGCTGTTTTGACCAAGTGGGAGAGAGTGGGTGTTTTTTTGTCGTTCTCTGTGTCCTTTTTTTGTTGTGTCCATCATTGTTTGTAGAAGCTTTCTTTCCTTCCGAGATCGAAATCGTTGTCATTTTCATGGTGGGAGGAGCGCGCTGGGAGGTGCGGGCGCGCGCTCACTCTTGTGTCCGGGTTACAAGAAAAAAAGTGTCGTGGCGAACAAACAAAAAACACAAACGCGCGTGAAAATCAAAAGGGGGGGGGGCAGGAGCTCAAGTAAACGCGCACGCACACACACACACACCAGCACAGCGGGGAGGGGGGGGACAAAACGCAATCAGGGGGCGCCACGAAAGAATTTGGTGAGGGGGGGAGGGCAAACGCAACAACGAAAACGGGGTGACAAAAACAAAAGCCACACAGACCGGCGGTCTCACACTCCACAACCACAACCACGCAGGGAATGGGCGTGGGCGGGTGGGGTGCAGAGTGCGTCGGCGTGTTGAGAGGGGGGACGTGTAAGCAAAGGGGTCGAGGGGGAAAATTCGCAAAGGGCGGCGCCGGGTGGGCGCTCCGCCCTTTCTTTCTTTCCCAGCAATCGCGTGTGGTGTGTGGTGGTGCATCGGGGGCCGGGGTCGCATCGTGTTGCTCATCAGGGTGGTTGGTTTTTTGAGTCGGGGGGGGGGCAGCGTGTAAGGAAAAAGGGGATTGTGTGCAGTTTTTTCATTGCCTCTTTCTTTTCACGCCGCCGCCTCCACATACACGTTGAGCATGAGCGCACCGCCACCCGCGTTCGCGCTCTTCAGCGGAAGCACGCCGCGCGGGGGCGAGGCGGGGGCGTCCCCACCGCGCGGCGAGGGCGTACGCTCGGCCGCGTGCGCGTCGCCCCACTCTCCCCCCGGCAGCGCGCCCCGTCCGGTGGCAGCGGCCACCACTTCAAACGTGCAGTGGGGGGGCAGGGGGGCCAGGGCGCCATCCACGAACCGCAGTTTGAGGAGGGCGGAGCGGAGGGCGGCCTCCACGTCGGCCGGTTCGACGGAGGCCAGGATCTCCGGCCTCAGCGCGAGGGACGCCACAAAGCGCTCCACTGCGGCGCCGCCCGCATCCAGGATGAGGACGGCCACCTTGGAGACGTCGCCCTTGATGACGGGGTCCTGAAGAAGAGGAGGGCGGGGGGAAAAAGGTGAGGCGTGTGCCAAAAACGAGCGACAGCGCCGCCGTCGTCGCCGTCGGGCGCGTTTTTTTGCATTATGCCCTCCGACGCGCGGCGCCCTCACCGCGCAGCGCCACAGCGCCGCCCTTTCCCCCACCACCCCCCACTATGCACGCAGCTCGAGTCAGGGAGGCCGTAGCGCGGGAGCGGGGGGCGCGTGCCGGGCGGGACGACACACAGCCGCGGCACACAGGCGTGCGAGGCCACGATGCGACTGTGGGTACCGAGGCGACGAGGACCGCGGGCGGCTTGCCATGTAAGCGCTGTGGGCGCCCGTCGCGCGACTTGCAGCCCCTCTCTCCGCCCCACAGGCCGGCGTGAATCCCAGCCGACCGCATGAGGGGGGCAAGGCAGCAGGCGCGGCAGCGACGCGTGCGCAAACCGGGGCGGACAGGGGGCAGCCACACGACACGAGCGCGTGTGGCGCCCCATGACCCAGAGCCAAACACGCCCGCCCCGCCTCCGCCCCGCCTCCCTTTTCTCCCGCTCACACCCCAACACACTCTCCACACACACCGTCAACGCGGCCGCCGCTTTGTCGACGTAAGCGCACAACCCCGGGTGGCGGGCACGCCGCGCGCACGCGCCGAGGACGCGCGCGGGGGCAAACGCGGAGGGCGGGTACAGCCCGCGCGCGGCCAGGGTCTCGGACACGAAGGCGGACAGGAAGGCCTGCACTGCGGCTCGCACGTCGGCTTGGTCCATGGGTTGGAATGGTGGGTCGGGGCGAGAGAAAAACGGAAAAGAGTTGCGAGGGTTCGTGCTGTGTTCTCTTGTCACTGTGTTTGCATCTCTCAAAAACTCGCCCCCTCCTGATCCACCTCCATCACGCGTTGGACACGATGCTCAGGTACGTGTTCCACACCAGCGCCACCGCGTTGGCGAACAGGACCTGCAAGTGGGGCGGCACAAACCTGAAGTTGACGAAATTCGCTGGGACCCACAAAGCCCAGTTGGCGCGTAGAGCGGTGGGAAGATCAGCTTTGACCTTGGCCAGGGCGTCGTCGGGGCGGCCTTCCAGGATGAGCAAGGCAGAGAAAAAAGTTGCCACAAAGGCGGGGGCGAAGACGAGCTGGTCGGCGGCGAGGCGGGTGAGAGCGCCTGAAGAGAGGGGAGGAGGTGGAAAAAAGTGATGAGAGAATGAAATAAAACACGCCCTTTCCACGCCCCACGCACCCACACACAAACACACAACTCACCAGCCGTCCCGGTGGCAGTCACAGTCTTGGCCAGGGCGCCGTACCACACGTGGAGGGCGGGGCCCACAAGAATGCCGCCCAGCAGCGCAAACCGACCGCAGCGCGGCCTGTCAAAGGAGGGCAGGCGCTTGCCTTCAATGGCGAACTGGGCCAGGGCGTCGCCACCGCCGGAGAGGACGGCGGAGGTGGCGGCCTTGGTGAGGAGCTGTGGGAGGGGTAGGGAGGTGTGTGGGGTGGTTGGAAAAAGGAAAGAAAAAACGAGAGCTACCCTGCTCCCTGCCACACACACACACACACTCTTTCTTTCTACTCACCGGCTGAGTCGCCAACAGCCCCATGTACGCGGCCCACAGGTCGGCCAGGCCAAACCAGCCGCCGCCGCCCCCTGCGCCGCTGGAGCCACCGCCACCGCCGCCGCCACCGCCGCCGCCACCTTTGCCGCCATAGGAGGCGCCGCCGCCACCACCACCGCCGGTGGCGGGGGTGGCGACGTGGCGGCGGGCTGTGGGAGTGGGGAGGGAAGGAGAGGGGGGGTAAGGTTGGTTTCACGTCGATTTTACGTGTGGGACAGACCCGTTTTCCAGCCCCGCTGCACACACGCAAGCATTTTTCACACATCCATACCTCCGTTCCAACCAGCCAGATGGCGGTCAACACGCAGCGGCGACCCACGCACACCGCACAGTGGCAGCGTCGGCCGCGCGGCCGACGGCACGGCGCGCGCCGCGGCGCGGGCGAGGTGGAGGGCGGGACGCATGGTGTGTGAGGGTTAACGTGTGAGAGGGAGGAAAAGGGAAGAAGAAGGCGGGGCTCGCGCGCTGTCCGAAATTGAAATCGTCGTTTTGATGCGTCGGCAATTCAGTCAACGTTTTTTTTCTTCTTTTTTTTTCTTTTCTTTTCTTCTTCTCCGCTCCTGCACCATGAAGCGAGCCCGCCCCGACGCCGACACAGACGCTCTGGTGCGGTCCATGCTGGCGGAGGAGGCGGCCGTCAAAGCCGCCAAGAAGGGAGGCGCTGGCGACACGCCACCCGCCGACCGCGCGCCCCGACACGCCGATCCGGGCGGCCCTGTCAAAGAGGAGGAGGCAGGCATGGCCGCCCACAAGCGGGCGGCCGCCCGGAGAGCCGCCAAGGCGGCGGGCGGGGCGGCTGCGACCGAGCTGGGGAGGTGGCAGGACGCGGAGGAGGAGTTGGCGCCCGAGGCGGCAGCCGAAGCTGCGGCAGGCGACGTCGAAGCAGGCGCCGTCCCTCTGGAACCCTTCAACATGAAAGATGAGCGGGAGGCGGGCGCGGTGGATGGGGAGGGGAATCTGGTGCAGCGCCAACGGCGGCCGCGCGGCGCTGATGACGGCTCCGCCTCCGACGGCGGCGCCTCCGACGCGGGTGGCGACGCCTGGCTGGCGTCTGTGCCCAAGGCGCACTCGGCGGCTGCTGCGACCGCGGCCGCGCGGGCGGCGGCGGCGGCTGCCGCGGAGGACGCACCCATGATGACCCCGACCGACGTGGCCCGCCTCAAAGCCTCGCTCGCCACCTTCCTGGCCCCCGGGGAGACGGTGGCGGCCGCCCTGCGCAGGCTGGCGCCTGTCAAGGGGGCGCCGCCGTCGGAGAGGCTGGAGTTCGATCGCGCGACGGACGCGGCGGCCGCGCTCGCGGGCGCGCCGGGTGTGCGGGACGCGTTTGCCCTCACCAGGGACGAATGCGCGGCTGCAGCTGCTGCCTTTTGCGGTGGTGGAGGCGACGACGACGACATGTTTGCGGATGGCGCCGGCGCGGGCACGTTGGCGGGGGGTGCGGACGTGGCTACGCCTGAGCCTCCCGCTTTCACCTCCTTCGGCACCCCCAACCCGCCCCCACCCCCACCCCCGGGCACCACCACCGATTTCACCACGTGGCCCGTGGCCGAGCTGGCACGCTACGTGCGGGAGGCGGCGGGTGGTGGCCGCAGCAGCGCGCTGGAGAAGAGCGACCTCGTCGCCGCGGCAGTGGCAGCAGAAACCGCAGCCTCCACCCGCCGAGCCGAGACCGCAGAAGCGAGCCCACCCCCCTCCTACACCCGGGTGGCCCCCGGGTGGTGGTGGAGTGAGGCGAGCGGGCTGTGGTGGCATGCAGCGAGCGGCGCGTTCACCGCGGGCGGCGACGGCCGCGGGTGGTGAGTGTGGGACGCGGGGGCGGGCGCGTTTGTGGCGAGGTGAGAGGGGTAAAGAGAGTGGCTGGGGCTTGTTGCGCCCCTGTTAGATGAACAAAAATGATCAAACGCACAGACGACCAAAGGAGGGGAGGGCGACCGCTGCGCAGAGAAGAGAGAGCGCGACAGCGTCGTGCGCACACTCTCTTCTTCCTTCCCCGCGCCCCCGGGGCCGCGTCCCCTTGTGTGCGTGTCTCCACCTGCTGCACACGCACCCAACATGACCGCCCCTCCGCTGGGCGGCCCCCGCGGCGGCGCGTGGGCGGTGCCGCTGGGGCCGGCGCGCGCGGAGGCCGCATGCGGCAGCCTCTGCGCGTGGGCCGTGCGGACCGCGTCCCGCGTCGCCCCCGTCACGCCGTTGACACTGGTGCTGACCTGCGCAGCGCTGGTGGCGGTGGCAATGTTGGCGGTCGCGGCGGCGGTGCGGCGAGCGTGGCGGTGCGCGTGATTGGGGGATTGGTTGGAAAGCATCGGAAGGGGGGAGGGGGCGACGCCGTGCGCCTGGCCCAGGCACGGCCGCCCCCGCGGCCTGGGTGCAACAGACACTGTTCTGGGTCGTGTGTGTGCGACTGGAAAAAGCGGCGGTCGCGGGACGCGCCCAGGTCAAAAAACAGCAACGCCCTTTTCGCGCACCCACCCTCCTCCCCTTGCCTCCCACCACAGCTCTGCCCGCGCCGCCCGCCGCCTGGGCTCCGCCGCCTTTGAGGCCGCCTCGTCCTCAGCCGCCGCCTGGCGGGCCGCCCAACCAGCGGCCCACCCGCCCACCCTGCACTCCCTGTCGCGCGGCTCTGCGTCCCTCGCCGCGCCGTCGCTCTGCGCTGTGTGCGCCCTCCCCGTCGCCCGCCGCCGCGCCTCCTCCTTCTCCGCGTGCGACGCGTGCGGCGTCGTCGTGCACGACGGCTGCGCGAGGCGGCTGCCGCCCTCCTGCAAGCCGGTGGCCGGGGTGCCGCCGGGGGTGGGGGGAGGGCACCACTGGCGCGGCGCGGGCGGCGCGCCGCCGCCCGACGTCGACGGCGCCCCCCGCGACGCCGACGCCGACGCGTCCCACTCACTCTGCGTCTACTGCCGCTCCGCCGCGGTTGGGGGCGCCGCCGCGGAGTGGGAGTGCGCGTGGTGTGGGGCGAGGTGCCACGCCGCGTGTCATGGCGCCGCGCGCGGTGTGGCAGCAGCGTGCGGGGGCGCGGGCGCTGCGCCCGCCCCCGCCTCCCCCCCCCCCGCCCCGCCCGCCCGCCGCTGCAAGCGGGGTGGCGGCAGAGGGGCGGGCAGCGGGGGCACGACGCCCCGCCCGTCGGCGGCGCCGCGCGGGCTGCTGGCGTGGCTGGCAGCGGCCGTGCGCGCGCGCCCCGCCTCCCCCACCAAACCCGCCACCACCGACGTCGCCGCCCTGCTGGCCGCCCGCGCCGCTCCGTTGTCCCGGGCGGCAGTCGCGGCCGCCGACGCGTGCGATGGCGGTGCGGCGGGGGGGTTGCTGCTGCCCCCCACCGCGCTGCGCCCGGTGCCGGGGGGCGCCCCCCCCTCCTGGACGGGGAGGGCGCGGGCCGCGGTGGCGGCCGCCGTGGCTCGGCGTGCGGCGTCCATGGATGGTGGGGTCGGTGGCGGCGTCTCGGTGCGTGGCCAGTCGCCGCCGCCACCGCCGCCCCACACGCGCGCGGCGCCGCCACCGCCCGCCGCCACCGGCTGGTGGCGCGCCACGCCCGACCCCTACGCGAGCCTGGAACCCACGCCCGGTGGCCTGCCCCCCGACGCCACCCCCCTACTCGTCGTCATCAACACGACGTCGGGCCCCCGCGCGGGGGGGGGCGCTGCGGGCCGCGTTCATGCGTCGGTTGAACCCTCTTCAAGTCGTCACCGTGCCCGCCGCCTCCCCCGAACCCGCGTTGAGGGTGTTTGGCGGATTACCAGGAGCCCGTGTGCTGGTTGTCGGCGGCGACGGCACGGTGGGGTGGGTGCTGGCCGCGCTGGACAGGCTGGGAGCCGAAACCGACGCCGCGCGCTCGGCGGCCGACGCGGCCGGCACCCCCCCTCCCCCCGCCTTCACGCCCCCCCCCGTCGCCGTCCTCCCTCTGGGCACCGGCAACGACCTCGCCCGCGTCCTGGGCTGGGGCGGGGGGCTGGGCGCCCTGCGTGACGCAGCGGGCGGGGGCGGCCTGGACGGTTTGTTGGCCGACGTCGACGCGTCCGTGTTGACCCTTGTCGACCGCTGGCGCGTCACAGTGACTCCGCTTGATGGTGGCGGCGCTGGCGGCTTGCACGCCTCTGGTGGCGCCCGCCTGGCCCGCGTGGGCCAGGCCGCCCTGCGCCGGCGCACGGGCAAGGGCGGTGGCGGCGGGAGCGCGCCCCCCCAGCCCTCCCTCAACACGCTGGCCACCCCGCCGACGCCGCCCCCCACCGCCACCCCCACCCTCCGCGCCGCCACCAACTACGTCGGCTTCGGTGTCGACGCCAAAGTCGCCCTCGACTTTCACGCGGTGAGGGCGGCGTACCCCGCCTGGTTTTCGAGCCAGGCGGGCAACCGGCTGTGGTACACGGGGCTCGGCGCGGGAGACATCGTCGGTCGCGCCGCGCGCGGCCTGCCCGACGCCCTCGCCCTCTTCTGCGACGGGGCCAGGGTGGAGCTGCCCCCCGGCACCGAGGGCGTGCTGCTGCTCAACATCGCGAGCTATGCGGGGGGGGTGGACTTGTGGGCGACGGGGACGGGGTGTGATGGCGACGACGGCGGTGGCGACGACGACGCGGCCCCCCCCTCGACCTCCACCCCCCCTCCCGCCTCCTTTGGCGACGGCGCCCTGGAGGTCGTGGCTGTCTACGGCTCCTGGCACCTGGGCCAGCTGCAGGTGGGGCTGTCCCGCGCCCTGAGGCTGAGGCAGTGCCGCCGCGCGGTGGTTGTGACGTCCTCCTCCCTCGCCGTCCAAGTCGATGGCGAGCCCTGGCTCCAGCGCCCGCCCTCCGTGTTCGAAATTGAGGCGTCCCCCACCCCCGCCCGCATGCTGCGGCGGCTGGAGACGGGGCCGGCAGCGCGGCTGGCGGCCAGCGTGCGCGACGCGCTGGCGGCAGCAGAGCGCAAGGGTGTCGTCACACCCGCCCAGAGGGCAGCGCTGGAGACAGAGCTGGCGGCCACGATGCACAGGGTGTGAGCTGGATGGGTTTGAGCATTGCGTTGATTCTCTGTGTGTGTGTTAGTGGGGGGGGCGTGTGTCTGTGCTGTTTGATGAAAAAAACAAATGAAAAAAACTCCATTTTTTTTGCGTACAAAATGACACTGCGGGTTTGCGTCACTGCGTTTGTTTGCGTTGGGGCTTGATTGCATGCGATGTGTTGAAGGGCACAGAAAATGAAAAGAGAAAGAAGGGGGGTGACGATCAAAAAAGAAAAACAAGAGAGCGCACCGGCGCGCTTCTCCACCCTCTTTTTTTCCACACACACACGCCACCCTCATTCAGTGCGGCCGCCCCGGGTGCGCCCGCAGAGCGTTCTCCACGTCGCCGTGCTCCCAGTAGGAGGAGAAGCCGTGCTTGAGGTACCAGTCGACCGTCTTGCGCAGGCCGTCCGCCCACGCCGTCTTCTCGGTCCACCCCAGGGCCGCCAGCTTCTTGTCGCAGATGAAGTAGCGCTGATCGTTGAACGCGCGGTCGCGGACGTGGGTGATGCGGTCGGCGGGCGCGTTAAAGATGGAGGAGATGTCGGTGGCGACGTCGAGCACGGTGCGCTCTTTCTGGGTGCCAATGTTGTACGTCTCCCCGATCGCGCCCTTGGTCAGAATCACTTCAAACGCTTCCGCCACGTCCTCCACGTACAGGTAGGACCGAGTCGCCCGTCCGTCGCCGTGCACGGGCAGCGGCGCGCCGCGCGACGCGAGCAGCGTGAATTTGGGCACCAGCTTCTCGGGGAACTGGTGGGGGCCGTACACGTTGTTGCCGCGCGTGATGATGCAGGGCAGCTTGTAGGAGGTCATGTAGGCTTTCACCATCATTTCAGCGCCGGCCTGGAGGGTGGGATGGTGGTGGGGTGGGTGGAGTGGGGGTGAGGTTGTGTCTCTTTCTCTTTCTAATCTGTCTTCTCTCACCTCCCACCCACAAACAACCCACATACACACCTTGGCCGCGGAGTACGGGTTGGTCGGCTCCAGCGTGGACGCTTCATTGCACCCGTCCTCACGCCCAACGCTCGACTCGCCGTACACCTCATCCGTCGACACCGCCACAAACCGGCGGATGGCGCCATGCACGCGGGCCGCTTCCAGCAGGACGTGGGTCCCGTACGTGTTGTTCAGGGTGAAGGCGAGGGAGTTGCCGAACGAGTTGTCGACGTGGGTTTGCGCGGCAAAATGCATGATGGTGTCCACCGCTTCATCGGCCAGGACAAAGTTGAGCAGGTCGGCGGACTGGATGTCGCCCTTGATGAACTGTGTGGAGTGAGGGAGGGGAGGGGAGGGTGTGGTGTGAGCGTGGGTTGTGGGGGAACGTGTCGCCGCGCGCGCGCGCGGCCCGAATTTTGAGTTTGGGGTGCGGTGGCCGCCCCAATCTGCTGCCCACACACGCCGCCCCCGACCCCGCCGCCCCGTGGCAAAGCAAGATGGACGTATGCAAGTGCCTCTGTCGGCGTCGCTGCGTCCGAAACGGACACAAGCGCGCCGCCAGAACCCGCGCAAAACGATTAAGCACGTCGTCGCCCTCTCGCACACCCTCTCCCTCACCTTGAAGTTGGGCGCGTCCTTGACGGCGTCCAGGTTGTGGAGCGAGGCGCAGTAGTCAAGTTTGTCCAGGACGACGACCTGAGTGTGAGTGGGGGGGGGGAAGCGGTGAGAAACACCCAACCCTCCGAAACAACACGGCGCGATGCACCGCCCTCGGCGCCGCCAGCCGCCCTCCCCCACCCCCGCCGCCGCGTGGGAAAACTGGAGGGAGGCTGTCATGACCGCTTCCGCGTGCGACCGAGGCTGGATGAGGGGAGGAGGCGGCGGTGGTGGCCGAAAACTAAGGCACCTTGGAATGGAGGTCCACGCGGGGGAGCCTTCCTCTCTGCTCCCCTCCCCGCCTCCCTCCTCACCTTGACGTCGGGGTGGGCCTTGACGTAGCGAATGACAAAGTGGGACGCGATGAAGCCGGCGCCCCCCGTGACGAGCACGGCTTTGGGCACATACGGCTCATCGGACGCGGAGGACATGGCGACGTCGCCCAGGGCGCGGGACAGGCCATGGACGGCTTTGGCGTCCGTCATGGTCGGTGGGAGGGGTGCTGCGTGCGTTTGGGGCGGGGAAGGGGGGTGAAAACGGGGGGCGTTCTCTTCGCCGAGGTATGTGAGAAGACAAAATTCAAACGACCGACAAAAAACAGACCCCGCCGAAACAGCTCCCGATGCGTCATCCACCGCCAGACACCGCCGTCAGCACGCGCCGCGCCCTGGCCGGTGCTCTGGCGTCCCTCGACCCGGCCGCAGCCTCCGCGGTCGCCGCCGCACTGGATGCGCACGCCGGCGCGGTCGGCCTCGCCCCTGCTCTGCGCGACCTGCTGGCCGCCGCCGCCTCCGCCCCCCGCCCCTCCCGAGACGCGCTGTGGAAAGTGGCAGAAGCCGCGCTGGCGAGTGCAGCAATGCCCGACGACGGGGCGGCGGGGGCGGCGGTCGTCGTGGCCGCTGCGTGCGACGCCGCCACCCGAGGCGGCGACACGCCTGGCTCCTCGGGCGCGGCCCGCGTGGCCGGCCTGGCGGCGGCGGCCGCGAGCACAGTGGTGTTGGCTGACGCGGGAGCGTTGACAGACGCCGTGCTGGCGCCTCTGCTGCGCGTCGCGGCGCGCGTGCCTGCGCCCGACGCCGCCAGCGTCGCGTTTGGTGCGACCGCGGCCGCCCTCACCGCTGCTGCTGCCGCCGGGCCACACACCGCGCCCGTCTCAGCCGCTGCCGCCGACACGCTGCGTGAAGTCGTCGCCCTGGTCGCCGCCGCGGGGGGGGGCGGGCGCGTGCGCGCTGCCGACGCGTTTTCTTGTGTGCGAGCCGCGACGCAGGCCGCGTCCGCAGCCACCCTGCCGCCCGCAGCCGTCGCTGCCGCCGCTCAAGATTGTGTTGCAGCCTTTGACAACCCCGACTGGCGCGCCCGCCGGGGGGCGGCGGGCGCGCTGGCCGCCCTGGCGGCGGCAGCGTGTGGTGATGACAACGCGCGCGGCGCGCCACCCGCCGCGCTCGCGCTGGCGGCCGGCGCATCCACCGCTCGGTCGCGCGCCGCCGTCGCCGCCCGCCACGATCGCGTCGCGTCTGTGAGGGCGGCGGCTGCGGGCGCGGTGGATGGGTTGGACGCGTTTTTGGAGCGTGTGGGTGGGGTGGGCAGCGCGCCGCCGCCACAAACGACCACGAGCGTGCGGCGACGCGCGCTGGCCCCCCACCAACCACCACCACCTCCTCCAACCCTCACCCTTTTCGCCCTGCGCTCCCTCCCCGCCGCCCTGGCGGCTGGGGGGGGCGGCGCCGACCTGTCAGCCCACCAAGCCGCCCTGCTGGCGTCTGCGCGCGCGGCGTGGGAGGGCGCGGGCGCGGCGGCAGCACCACCGGCGGGGATCAAGGTGGACGCCCTGGTCGCCAGCGCGCGCGCCGAGTGGGCGAGGGCGAGGGCGGCGGCCAGTGTGCAGCATGCCAAGCCGGCTGGATGATGGGTGGGTGAGGAGAAGTGCGTGTGTGTCACAACGAGTGGTTGATCCCAAAACCATTTTTTTGTTGTTCAACCAACACCCCCGCCAATCCGCGCCTCCGCGCCATGCGCCTCCTCCCGTTTCGCGGTCTCTGGGGTGTGATGACCGCCGACGGAGGCCCCCTGACCCTGCAGGCTGCTGCCGCGGCGGCCGCAGCGTCGGGGGCGGTGGGCATAGAGTGCAGCGTGGCGCTCGCGTTTCGCCTCGACGCCGGCAGCGGCGCCTTCCAGCGCGCCCTCGTCGACCACGGCCTGCTGTGGTCGCCCTCGACCTTCACGTCGGGCCCCGTGTGGCGTGGGTGGGACCCGTTTCCGCGGGGCACGCCGAGAGCGGGGCACGGTGACGCCCCGCCCGCGCACGCGGCCGCGCTCGCGGGGCAGCTCGCGGCAGCCGCCGACCTCTGCCCCTCCGCCCTCTTCCGGGAGGCGGTGGTTCTGGCGGGACACGACTCCAAGCCGACGGCCGAGAATGCGGAGACCATTGGCCGCTGCCTGGACGCCGCGGCGGCCGCGGGGGTGGCCTGCGCGTTTGAGACGCACCGCGGCCGCGCGCTCGCCACGCCCTGGGCGTGGGCCGCCCTCACCCGCGAGCTGGGCGTCGCGTCCGCCCCGCCCGCCGTGGCCACCGCCGCCCTGCCGCTGTGCCTGGATGTGGCGCACTGGACGGTGGCGTGCGAGGTGGCGTGCGAGGGGGATGACGACGATTTTGATGCGACGCTGGCCGCCGCCGCCGTGACAGCTGTCCGCCTGCAAGCCCGCGTCGGCTCCGACCAAGCATCTCAAGTGGACGACCCCACCTCCTCTGACGCCGCCCCGGCCGTCGCGCTGGCGGTAGGCGCGTGGCGGCGCGCGGTCGAGGGTGCGCGCTGCGCGCGGCGCGGCGTCGTTCATCGCCACCCCCGAGTTTGGCCCAGCCCCCTACTTAAGAGAAGGAGGAAAAAGCGACTGGTCGGTGGCCAGGTTGAACGAGTGGGCGGCGGCCGAAGTGGCGCGCGTGGCGGGCAAGCGTCCGCGCGAGTGATGAGGGGGAGTAGAAAGGAAGGAAACACACTGAAATTTACACAGCCAAACCAAAATGAAAAAAAAAACTAGCGCTTGAGTCCTTTCTCGACTTCGCGGTCGTTGGGCAGGTAGCCCGTGAGGCGGCCTGGTGGTGGGGAGGGGGGGAGGAAAGAAAAACAGGGTCGATGAAAAAAGCTCTTCTCTCCGTCAAACGCCCCCACACACCTATCGCATACACAAACCACCAAACACCCTACTCACCCGCAGACCGCTGGTACGCCAGGCAGAAGCCCGCCCCCGCGCCCAGCAGAGCGGCGGCGCGCATCGCGGGGCGCGCCGTGTTGGTGGCCAGGCCGCACAGGTAGCCGACGGGGGCGGAGGCGGCGGTGGCGGCCAGGATGAGGGAGGCGTCCTTGGAGGAGAAGTTTGTGACTGGAGGAAGGAGGAGGAGGGGAGGAGGGCGGTGAGGAGGTGCGGAATGCGAGACGGGTGCCGTCGTTTTTTGTTTCCTTTCCACGCACCCGTCTCCCCAAAGTCGGGCGCTTTGGACACGACCGGGTACTGCGGCTCCACGAAGATGACGCCCATGGTGGTGCGGGACGGTGCGCGGGATAAGGCGTCGGGGAGAGAAAAACTCGGCGCGAGAGTGAGAAAGCAAGAACGTCGGCTCTCCCCCACTCTTCTCTCCTGCCACGCGCAAATTCCGAGGCGCCAGGGCTGTGCGCGCACATCTGCACCCCCAGCGCAGCGTGCAGAGCGCCAGCATAGACCACAGGCGCCCCCAGATCTCCTGCACGCCGGTCGCTGCCCGCACACTCTACGCGCCACCATGGACGCAGGCGGCGACGACCTGTACGACGAGTTCGGCAACTACATAGGGCCGGAGCTGTCTGGCAGCGAGGATGTGAGTGGGAGAGAGAGGAGGAGGAGGAGGAGGAGGAGGAGGAGGAGGAGGAGGAGGAGGGATGGGGCAGCGCGGCTGCCCCGACTCTCCGCCGTCTGCCACTCTCACCACGCTTTCCTCCCCCCACAGGACGACTACGGCGCTGCCGCCGACCACCCCGCCTCCCCTGGCCCCGACTCGCAGCCCCCCTCCCCCGCGCGCGACGGCGACGAAGCGGGTCCACCCCCCTCGACGGCTGTCGTGCTGCACGAAGACAAACAGTACTACCCCTCCGCCGAGGATGTGTACGGCCCGGGCACGGAGGCCCTGGTCATGGAGGAGGACGTCCAACCGATTGAGGTGCCGATCCTGGCTCCCACCAAAATCAAAAAAGTCGACGCGCCGCCCCCCCCCGGCCGCGTGCCGCGCGCGGACGCCTCCTTTGCGGCCGGCCTGGCCGCCCGCCCGGCCCTCGTGCGCAGTGTGGCTCTGGTGGGCGGCCTGCATGCCGGCAAGACGGCCCTGGGGGACGTGTTTTACGGGGCCGCGTTCACGCCCCCCCCCCTGCGCACCGCGCGGCGCGCCTGCCGCCCACACCGGCCCCCGCGACCAGGGGTCGTCCGGCGCCCCCCCCCCCCCCGCGCTTCATGGACGCCCGTCTGGACGAACAAGCGCGCGGCCTGTCGGTCAAGGCGACGGCGGCGGCGTTTGTGGTGCCCGACTCAAAGGGCAAGTCGCGCCTCCTCCAGGTGGTGGATGCGCCCGGCCACCCCGACTTTGACGATGAAGTGGCAGCCGCCGTCCGCCTCGCCGACGGTGGCCTGTTGTGCGTGGACGCGGCGGAGGGGGTGACCGCGTCGACGCGGGCGGCCGCGCGCGCGGCGCGCGCGCGCGGGGGTCCCCCTCTGCCTCGTCATCACCAAAGTGGACCGCCTGATTCTCGAACTCAAGCTCCCCCCCACCGACGCCTACCACAAGCTGAGGTACGTGCTGGATGAAGCCAATGCAGCGGTGGTGGGGGCGGGGGGAGGGCCGCCCGATGGGCGCGCCCCGTTTGACCCGCGCGCTGGAACAGTCGCGTTTGCGGCCCCCGCCTACGGGTGGGCCTTCACCCTGGTCTCCGTGGCGACCCTGCACGCCGACGTGTGGGGAGAGGACGCGCCGCTGGACACTGCCGCCTTTGCGGCCCGGCTGTGGGGCGACGTGTACTGTGACTCGACGAGCGGCGCGTTCTCCCGGTCCCCCCCCACCCCGGGCGCGCCCCGCACCTTTGTCCAGTTCGTGCTCGACCCCCTCTACAAGCTGCACTCCCACATCCTGGCGGACGAGGTGGGCGTGTTGGCCGACGCCCTGGCCGACGTCGGCGTGTCGCTGCCACCCTCGGCCGCGGTGGCGGACGTCAAACCCCTCCTCGCCGCCGCGGCGGGCGCTTTGCTCGGCGGCCCTGAATGCTTGGTCGACATGATCGTCGCCCACCTGCCGTCCCCGGCAGCCGGGGCGGGCGCCAAGCTGGCGCGCGTGTTTGCCGCGTCGCCGTCGTCGGAGCCGGCCCTCGCGGACGCCACCACCCTCGACCCCGCCGCCCCCCTGCTCGCCCTCGTCGTCAAGCTGGTGCCCAACCCGGGCGCCACCGGGTTTGACGCGCTCACCCGTGTCCTGGCCGGCACGCTGAGGCCGGGGGACAGGGTGCGCGTGCTGGGCCCCGGCTTTTCGCGCGACGACGACGAAGACTGCGCCCCGGCCACCGTGGCCCGCGTCTGGACGCCGGGCGCCAGGGTGAGGGTGCCCGCCGCGTCCGCCCCCCCCGGCGCGTGGGCGTTGGTGGAGGGGGTGGACGCCACCATCACCGGGGCGGGCGCCACGCTGGCCCCCGCCACCGGCGACCCACCGCCCGCCGCCCGCCCGCTGCCCGCGGGGTCCGCGTCCGTCGTCAAGCTGGCGTGCGAACCGTTGAACCCCGGGGAGTTGCCGGCCATGGTGGCGGGGCTGCGGGGCGTGGCCAAGAGCTACCCCTCGGCCCGCGTGCGTGTCGAGGAGTCGGGGGAGCACGTGCTGCTGGGTCCGGGCGAGTTGATGCTGGACTCAGCGATGAAGGTGAGGGAAGGAGTCGGGGGGTGGGAGGAGGGAGGGGGGTGGTGAGCCCCCGTCGCTCACACGTGCTTGGCACCCACCCACCCACCCACCCACCCACGCTCTCTCTCTCCCTCCCCACACAACAGGACCTGCGCGAACTCTTTGGCGACGTCGAGGTCAAGGTCGCCGACCCCTCCGTCTCGCTGTGCGAGACAGTCGTCGAAACGTCTGCGATCACGGCGACTGCCACGTCTGCCAACGGGCACAACACGCTGTCCATGGTGGCTGAACCTCTCCCCTCGTCCCTTGTGTCCGACATCGAGGCGGGGGCGATCAACCTGGCCGGCCCCCGCAAACGGGTGGCCGACTTTCTTGCCACCAAGCACGGGTGGGACGCGCTCGCTGCCCGGTCTGTGTGGGCGTTTGGGCCGGACGGCGGGACGGGGGCGAACGCGCTTCTCGACGACACGCTCCCCGACGACACCGACAAGGCCCTGCTCGCCGCCGTCCGCTCCTCCATTGTGCAGGGGTTCCAGTGGGGCGCGCGGGAGGGGCCGCTGTGTGACGAGCCTCTGCGCGGCGTCAAGCTGAGGCTGCTGCGCGCGTCGCTGGCCGACGCGCCGCTCGCGCGCGCGCGGGCGGCCAGATCATTCCCGCGTCCCGCCGCGCGGGGGCGGCCGCCGTGCTGACCGCCACGCCGAGGCTGATGGAACCCCTGTACTCAGTCGAAGTCACCGCCCCCGCGGACGCGGTGCCCGCAGTGTACGCGGTGCTGGTGCGGCGGCGCGGCGCGGTCGTCGCCGACGCGCCGCGCGCGGGCACTCCGCTCTTCCGCCTGGCCGCCACCCTCCCCGTCCTCGAGTCGTTCGGCTTTGAGACTGACGTCCGGGTCGCCACCCAGGGCCAAGCCTTCCCCCTGTCCACCTTCGACGGATGGGGCGTGGTTCCCGGTGATCCACTCGACCGCGCCATCGTGCTGAGGCCGCTCGAACCGTCGGCCCCCGCCGGCCTCGCGCGGGAGTTGATGGTGAAAACGCGCCGCCGCAAGGGGCTGGTGGACGATGTCTCGCTGGGCGCCTACTTCGATGCGGACGCGCTGGCGGCGCTGGCGGCGGCGGACGTCGGGTTGGCGGTGTTGTGACAGGGGGGAGAGGGTCGTGGAAAACAAAAACAAGAACAAAAAACAGAAAAACAAAACAAAAATCAGACCCTCCCCTCCCTCTCCTTGCCCACTGCCGCCAGCATCGCACGAGTCAGCGCCCGCGCGTCGGCCTCCACCTCCAGCAGGGAGGCGAGGCCTGGATCGTCGCCGGGGGCGACGCCTGCGGCGGTGGCCAGCGACGCGTGAACACCATCTAGCCTGAATTCCACTTCAGCCACGCCTGTGCTGCGCACGGGCTCGGACCAGGCTGCGCCGTCAGCATCCAGCAGGTCGGAGGACCGCACGGAGGCGGCCACGTGGGCGAGGACGGCGGGCGCCACGACGCTGCGGCGGCGGAGCACGGGGCCACGCGGGCCACGCGTTGGCTGACTCGAGTTTGCCGTCGCCGCAGAACGATGCCTCATCAAAATCTCCGCGCGGGCCGCCCAGGTGGGCGCGCAGGAAGAAGGAGGGAGGGGGGGTCAGCCATATGGCAGGGGTGGCGGTTGGCGCAAGAGGACGCGCGCGGCGGGGGGGCGGGCGCGCACACACACGCAGTGATCAACAGGACGGAGGCTGAAGGCGGGGCGAGACCTGGTCTGCGTGATCGACAGTCGCGTCCGCCTGCCGGGCGGAAAAGTGAGCAAGAGTCCAATCCAGGAAGGTGAAAGCAAAAAGACCAGTTTTGAGTTTTCTTTCCACAACCCCGAAAAAAAGCGGTCGCGACCCGTGCGCCCTCCCCCCACCGACGCTCCGCGCCCCCCCACCCCCCCCCCTCGGCACCCATGGCGCGTCTCGGCACCACCGCCCACGCCGGGCGCGGCGCCCGTGCGTGCCGCCCTGTCGCGTCGGCTGCCAATCCTGCTGCCTCCCCTAAACGGGCCGACAGGCCGGCCCCGCCCGCCGCCCTGGCGACGCGCCTGCCCGCCAGCCACGCTGTGTCCAGCCAGGCTGCGTTGGACGAGCTGCGGGCTTCGAAAGTCAACCGTGAGTTGGGAGAGGGGCGGGGCGGGGGGCGGAACTGAGTTGAGTTTTTGGCAAGGCAGAATTGCTCCAAGCCGCGCCTCCGCGACCGGTCGCGCATTGCGTGAGTGCCGCCTCCACGGCACGTTGCATCATGCATACCAGCCGTGGGGGGTGGCGGTTGGGGGCGGCGGCGGCTGCGTGGCGCGCGGTGGCTGCCCGTGCTCCGGCCGTGGTGGCGCGCCGAGCCCGCAATCCGCACCGCGCCACGCCCCACCGCCTGGCGCGCGGGCTGCCACCCCCTGACTGCCGCCCTGCGCAGGGTGTGACCTACTCGCCTTGCGCTGGCGGGTCCGAGGCGGGGAGGGAGGGTGTGCTGGCTGGTGGGAGGCAGGGCGGCTGACCAAAAGCCGCGCGTGGCCGCGCTCCTCTTCGCTTCGCCTCGCCTTTGCTGCTCTTATCCCGTCGCCCCGCGGCGTGTGGATAACCCTCCTGTTTGTTGCCGCCCCCGCACTCCCCCCCTCCTCCCCCACCTCCACCCTTTCCTTCTCCTCCAGGCTACGCCGCCGAGAGCAAGTCCTCCATCATCGCCATCGGTCTCACCGTCCGCTCCACCCCCGTCGACGTGCGCGAGCGGCTCGCGGTGCCGGAGGCCGAGTGGCCGCGCGCGATCACCGAGCTCACCTCCTTCCCCCACATCGAGGAAGCCGCCGTCCTGTCCACCTGCAACCGGCTCGAACTGTACGTCGTCGCCCTGTCCTGGCACCGGGGCGTGCGCGAAGTCGAGGAGTGGCTGTCTGCGTCGTCGGGCATCCCACTCGACGAACTGCGCCCCTACCTCTTCCTCCTGCGCGACCGGGACGCCACCTCCCACCTGCTGCGCGTGTCGGGAGGGTTGGACTCCCTCGTCATGGGCGAAGGCCAGATCCTGGCGCAAGTCAAACAAGTGCACCGCGCGGGGCAAGCGTGCGCGGGCTTTGGGCGCCACCTTAACGGCCTGTTCAAGCAGGCCATCACCGCCGGCAAACGCGTGCGTGCCGAGACGTCCATCTCGTCGGGCGCGGTGTCGGTGTCGTCCGCCGCGGCGGAGCTGGCCCAGCTCAAGCTGCCAAGCCGCGACTTTGCCGACGCCAGGGTGTGCATCGTGGGCGCGGGCAAAATGTCGCGCCTCCTCGTCAAACACCTCGCCTCCAAGGGCTGCACCTCCCTCGTCCTCCTCAACCGGTCCCTCCCCCGCGCCGAGGCCCTGGCCGAAGAGTTTCCCGATGTGGCCATGGACATCCGCCTGATGCCGGCCCTGCTGGACAGCGTGGCCGAGTGCGACACCGTGTTCGCGGCGTCGTCGTCGGAAGAGATCCTCGTGGCCGCCTCGGACATCGCGCACCTCCCCCCCGCCTCCCCCTCCGTCGGCGGCGTGCGCCGCTTCTTCGACATCTCGGTCCCCCGCAACGTGGCGGCCGACCTGAACACGCTGGAGGGGGCGGCGGTGTACAACGTGGACGACTTGAAGGAGGTCGTGGCGGCCAACAAAGACGCGCGCGCGGCGGCCGCGGCGGAAGCCGAAACCCTGCTGCGCGAGGAGCAGCTCGTCTTTGAAGCGTGGCGCGACTCGCTGGAGACGGTGCCCACCATCAAGGCGCTGCGCGCCAAGGCGGAGGCGGTGCGGTCTGCTGAACTGGACCGCGCGCTGAAGTCGCTGGGCGAAGGCTTGTCCAAGAAACAGGTCAAAGCCGTCGAAGAACTCTCCCGCGGCATCGTCAACAAGCTGCTGCACGGCCCCATGACCGCCCTGCGCTGCGATGGCGCCGACCCGGAGGCGGTGGGGGAGACGCTGGCCAACATGGAGGCGTTGGAGCGGATGTTTGGCCTGGCGCGCGGCGAGGAAGCGCCTCTCGTTTGATCGGAGCGTTTTTTGTGTGTTCTGCCGACCCTTTTTTTTCCTCCACCACACGCGTACGCGCACGCTCCCTGTTGTGCTTCCTCTGCTCTGAGCGCTGGCGATCGGGACAACGCTGCCCCGCCGCGCGAGACAGAAAAGAAAACGACGGGGGCTGTGTGTGTGCCTGGTTTGGAGAAAGGCAACACAAAGCACCGTTCTGCCGCGACCCCCCGTCCTCTTTGGTTTCCATTTATCATTTCTGCTGCGCGCTTTTTCGTTATACACACCATCCCGCAGGCCCGCCCCCCCCCCCTCGATTTTTGGTCCGGAGAGAAGAGGAAGAGAGAGAGAGGCGGGTGTTGAGAGTCTGGACTTTTCCGTGAGGGGGGCGGGGGGGGATTACCCCCTCCTGCCCCCCCTCACATCACCTGTAGCACCACAGATTCCAACAAACGGGAGGAAAGAGTGGAGGGAGGTGTGGAGACGAGGTGTGCAGAGGACAGCCAGGGCGAAAAACAAAACGACCACTCTTCTCAAGAAGCGCGCATCCCTCTCTCTCCCCCCCCTTCAAAGCCATGGCGTCCGACGACGACCCCGTCGCCTCCTTCTGCGCCATCACCGGCGCCGACGCCGACACGGCGGCCCACCTGCTGGACGCGCACGGCGGCGACCTGGGGACGGCAGTCTCGTTCTTTCTCGACACGGGCGGTGGGGGTGGCGGTGGCGGCGCCCCGCCCGCCCCGCCTCGGCGGGAGGCGTCGCCAGTGATGGAGGCTGCGGGTGTGTATGTGTGTGTGTGTGTGTGTGTGTGTGTGTGTGTGTGTGTGTGTGTGTGTGTGTGTGTGTGTGTGTGTGTGTGTGTGTGTGTGTGTGTGTGTGTGTGTGGTGTGCGGCGCGGGGGCGGGGGAGAGCACAAGCGGGGCCGCGCGTATTTGGTTGCCAATGCCTTTGCCCCGCCCACCCTCCCATCACCCAGCCCACCCAGCCCGCCAGCCGTCCTCTGACTACGTCATGGTCGAATCCGATGACGATGACGCCGCCCCCGCCCCCTCCGAGAGCGACGGCGCCATCAGACTGAGCGACAGCGACGACGACGGTCCGCGCCGCGTGACGAGAGCAGCTGCGGCGGCGGCTGGCGCCCCACCCGCCGACGCCGCCCCCGCCCTGCCTGACGATGTGGACGTCGAGGAAGCCCGCATGATCGAGGCCGCGATGCTGGGGGTGCCGTACGAGCCTCCTGCTTCCCGCGCATCACGCACCGGGGGCGTGCCACCGCCCCCCCCCTCCCCCCGCTCCATGGCGGCCCGCATGCTGCGCCAGGAGCAGGATGACGCGTACGCGGCCAGCCTGGCGGCCGACCGGGCCAAGGCGGCAGAAAGGGAGGCGGAGGCTGAGCGCGCGGCGGCGGCGGAAGCTGCCACGCGCGCCGAGGCTGCAGCGCAAGCTGCAGCCGAGACCGCAGCACTGGAGGCCGCCGCCAACGCGGAGCGGGACGCGGCAGCCGCTGCCGAGGCGGCGGCGGGGCGCCTGCCGCAGGAGCCACCGCCTGGCGACCCCTGCGTTTCCGTCGCTGTCCGCCTGCCCGACGGCACCCGCCTCACCCGCCGCTTGCCGCCCGCCTCCGCCGTCGCCTGTCTGTTTGACTTGGTGGATGCCGCCAGGCCGGACGGGCTGGCGGCGAGGTCGTACCGACTGGTGTCTCAGTACCCGCGAAAAATAATCGGAGCGGCCGACGCCGACGCCAGCCTGGCGGCCGCGGGGTTGGAGGGGTCGGTGGCGCTGCTGGTGGAGCCGCCGTGAGAGCGAGAGTGAAGTGGTGTGTGCGGAAGAGAGAGAGGGAGAGAGCCTGCGTGTGTTTAGAAGAAATAAAAAAAAGTGTTAAACACAACCCTTTTCGCTTTTTCGTTTGTTTCAACCCATCTTTCCCCCCCGTTTTCCACCCCACACCATGATGGCCGCCTCCGCCGCAAGCGTGCGCGCCCTGACCAAGGGCGACGCTAAGTCGTGGCTCATCTTCAAGTGCATCGTGGCTGTCATCTGTGCCCCGCTCGCCGTCTTCATGGAGCTGCACGCCTTTGACAAGGTGGCGCTGACGCTGTACGGCATCTCCACGCTGTTGTGGCTGTTTGGGTGGCTGCCGGGTGAGTGGTGTGTGCGGTGGTGGGGAGGGAAGGGGAAGGGAGGCACATGCGGTGGCCGGCGCGCACGTGTGTCGTCGCGCCGACGGCGGGCCGGATGCAAGCCTGCATTGGACGCAGCAACATCCCTTGGACGCGTTGTATGGGGAACTAGGCGCTGGAACTCTCTCGCCCGCCTCCCACACGGCTGCCGACACCGGCAGACTGGACGGCGTGTGCCGGCTGGGGCAGGAAAAGCGGCGGTTGGCGCGGCAGAGCGGCGACTGACGCTGCCAGACGAAACACTGGCATGTGCCATGCGTTGTGGGGGTGGCGGAGGAGGGAGATCGGGAGTAGATGCGGGCGCTGGGCAGCAGGAGGACAGCAGCCTGGCTTGCCAGAAATTCGGTTCGACCCCCTTCCCTCCCCTCTCTCCACAGGGGTCTTCTTTGCGCTCGCCATCATCCTGTCCTCCACCTTCAAGAGCACGGTGTTCGGCTGGTTCAAGAAGCCGGCCCCAGCGACCGCGCCCACCCCCACCTTTTGGCAAAAGTTGACGGGGGGCAGCGCCACGCCGGCCGCGCCGCCGGCCGTGGGGTCGGCGCCCGTCAAGCCGGCCGCCGCTGCGCCCGCGCCCGCCAAGCCGGCCGCCCCGACGCCCGCGGCCGCGGCGCCAGCCCCTGCCACCGCCGCCGCTCCCGTGCCCGCCAAGGCGGGGCCGCCCCCCAGCAACAACGCGGGCTGGTTTGGCGGCGGCGCGTCCAACGTGGAGACGGCGTGAGAGAGACACGTTGTCTCTGCTCTTGTTGCCTGTGTGCAATCAATCAAAACGCGAGTGCAGCGTTTCTCCGCTGGCGCAATACACACACTGTTTTTTTGTTTCTCAACACGCATTGGTTTTTTGTTGTTCACACGCGCGCAATGAAAAAAAAAAAAAAACGCGCTTCTCTCTCTTTTCACACACTCTCTCTCTCTCAAGCTCACGCCATCACCGTCTCCTTGGACGGCTCCTCCTCCCGCTCCAGCGCCTTGGAGTCGACCGCCAGCGCCATCGTGTTGAGGCCGTTGTCAACGTAGACGGTCGCCCCAGTCACAGCCGACGCCAGTGGCGACAGCAGGAACGCGGCGGCCGCCCCCACCTCCGCCGCCTGCAGCTCCTTCTGGATGGGCGCGTTGGCGTATGAGTACTTGATCATGTCGTCGATGAACCCAATGGCCTTGGCGGCGCGGGAGCCGAGGGGGCCGGCCGAGATGGTGTTGACGCGGACACCGTATTTGCGCCCCGCCTCAAACGCGAGCACGCGCGTGTCCGACTCCAGGGCCGCCTTGGCGGACGACATGCCGCCCCCGTAGCCGGGCACGATGCGCTCGGAGGCGAGGTAGGTGAGGGAGAGAGTCGCGCCGCCGCGGTTCATGATGGGGGCGAAGCGGGAGACCATGGAGACATTCGAATAAGCGGAGGCAGACACCGCCGCCAGGTACCCCGCGCGCGACGTCTCCAGCAGGGGCTTGGCAACTTCGGGCCCGTTGGCCAGGGAGTGGACCAGGATGTCGATTTTGCCGACCGCGGCCGCGACGTTGGCAGCGCATTCCGACACGGTGAACCCCTTGTCCCCCGCCGCCGCGTACCGCTTGTTGGCCGCCACGTCGGCGGGGACGTCGGCGGGGGTGTCGTACACCGCGTCCATGGGGAAGACGTGGGCGAACTGCATGAGGGAGCCGTCGGAGAGGGTGCGGTTGGCGTCAAACTTGCCGCGCTTGAGCGACGACTCGAAAATGTTGAGCGCGGGCACCCACACGCCCAGCGAAATTTCGGCCCCCGCCTCGGCCAGCGCTTTGGCGATGGCCCAGCCGAAGCCTTGGTCGTCGGCAACGCCGGCGATGAAGGCTTTTTTGCCTGGGGGATGTTGGGGAGGAAAGAGGGTTACAACGACGAAGCGAGGGCCTCGAGAGCGCTCTCGCGTCGGCCTCTCGTTTCGCAGAGGGGCTCCGCGCGCCCCATTGCCCGCGCCTGGGCAAACCCTCCCCCCCATTCCCACGCCACACACTCACCGCGCAGGTCGATCGCCAGCCCGCCGTTGGAGGCGGCCGCCGCCGCGACCGAGCGGCGCCCCGCGGCCGTGCCGGCGGGCGCGGGCGCGAGCGCGGCCCGGCGCGCGTCGGGCGCGGCCGACGGGGCGGCGGCCCGGCGGGGGGCTGCGCCGCGCGGCAGGGGGGCGGCGCTGGTGCGCAGGCTGCGAATGCGGGTGGCGAGGTGGGCCATTGGGAGGTGTGGAGAGCGGGGGACGAGGGGCGGAGGAGGGAGGGGTGACGAAAAAGGAGGTCGTTTTTTTTGCTTGTGCGGTCGCGAGAGCTTTTTTTTGTTGTTGTTCCTAGCTGCACACGGGCTCTGGATCGTTTTGACACACACCACAGAACGCCAAAAACACACAGACTCTCTCTCTCATTCTACCCTGCTCCTGCCGCCTCCTCCTCCGCCAGCAACGCTTTCAGTCTGGCCACCAAGTCCGCGCGCGCTTCTGCCGCGAGCACGGCGACCGCCTGCGCCTGCCCCACCCCCGCCGCAGCCGCCGCGGCTGCCGCCGTCGCCTCCGCAGCAGCCGCCTCCACCCTCGCCCGCCGCGCAGCAGCGGCTTCAGCGGCAGCAGCCGCGGCCGCCGCGTCGGCCGCGGTCCGGCGCTCTGGTTTTTCCGCGACTTTAGGGGGGAGGCGGCGTGCAGCGTCCTCTTGAGCGGCGGCAGCCTCCGCGGCAGCGCGCGCGGCAGCCGCTTCAGCCGGCTCCACGCCGGCCGCGGACGCGGCGGCAGCGGCGGCCAGCTCTTCGGCGACAGCGGCTTCCGCCGCGGCGCGCGCGGCGCGGACAGCCCGGAACTCGGCGGAGGCGAGACCACCCGGTGGAGGGTCGAACACGAGGGACGGTGGGCGGCGCGCCATGGAGAGGGGAGGAGGGGAGGAAAGCTCCGCCCGCGCTGCACACACCCGCTCGAAATTCGAGCGAAGGAGTGAGGGGGCACCGCTTTCACCCTTCTTCCTCACTCGCTCTGCCTCACCAGCCTCGCCGCCCGCCGCTCGCCCGCCGTCCTCCGCCCCGCCAGCACGTGCCTCAACTCTGCCACCGCCCGCTTGGACCGGCCCCGGGAGGCGAGGGCGTCCAGACCTGCTGCTGCTGCGAGCGCAGCAGCGTCGACACTCGACAGCAGTGGCCGCCCCCCCGCCGCCGCCGCGCGGGCGGCCGCCAGCCGGGCGGCAGCAGCACCGCATGCTAAAACAGCGTTTGCCAACGCCCTCGGCGGCGGGCGGGAGGGCGGGGGCAGGGCGCGCCAGTGCGCGTCGGCGCGCAGCGTCGCCGCGCGCACCGCCGCCCTCACACTCCGCGCGGCCCGCACCCTCGACGCGACCCGCGGGTCCAGAAGCAGGGATGGAGCTAGACGCGCTCGCGTGACAGCCACCGCGCGGGCCACCAGGCGGGCGGCCGGGGCGCCAGAGGGGGGCAGCGTGACGGCGTCGGCCGCGGCGGACCGAGCTGCGGCGATCCGGGGAGGCGCCGGCGCAGGCCCCACCTCCAGCGTCGCCGCATCCAGAGCCAGGCCGCACCAGGGCACGATGCCGGGGCCGGGGGCGGAGGCGTGGGGAGTGGGCGGGGGAACACCTGGCAGCGGGCCGCTGCCACCCCACCCACACGCTTTGCCCTGGTTGGAGGACACGCCCACGACGGCGCTTCCCGCCGCCATGGCGGCGGCCGCGTCTGCAGCGGCGGAGGGGCAGGGCGTGATGATCAGAAAATCGTCCACCAGGCGGACCAGGGTGGTGGGGAGACCAGCCGCCGACGGGCGCGTGCACGCACACCCACTCCCCACCCCACAGGGCTCCCTCACACCCGCAGGCGGCGGCAGCACAGGCACGAGGTGTTGCCTCTCAAATTCGGCCAGGGCGGCGCAGGCGAGCAGGGTGGAGGGGCGGCCGCCCTGGGGGACGCCGCGCGTGGCGGCGTACACGCGCCCGCGCCACGCGACGCTGGCTGACGTGGCAGCAGCGGTGACAGCGGCTGCAGCTGCAGCGGGAGCCACTGCGGAGCCGTAGCGACCCGCGGGAGGGGGCGCGTCCGCGAAGACACGGCCGCGCGGGCCGGCCGCCGCGGCGGCCGCCGCGCGCGCGGCGAGCGTCGCCGCGCGCACGCCGGCGGACGCCGCCACGCCGGCCGGCCGGGCGACGGTTTCTTCGATGCGTCGCACAACGGCGCGAAGAGCTCTCAGCGGTGGAATGGTGCCACCGCCGCCGCCTCTGCCCCCGCGCCGGGGCGGCAGCGGGGGGCGCGTCGGCGTCGCGACCTGAGTGACGACTGTCTCAGCGGCCGGCCGACCTGCCGCCGCCAGCACGGACGCCGCCGCCGCCGCCACGGCGGGCGGGCGCAGCCTGTCAAATGCGGCGGCTGCGTCCGCGGTGACGAGGCAGGGCAGTGGGGCGGCGGGGCAGGGAGACGAGGGGGAGCAGCGGTCGCACGCGCGCGCGTGAGCCCTGCGCGCTGTCCGCCACGCCGTCAGCGCGGGGGCCAAAGCCGCGCACGCAGCCCCCACGGACAACGAAGACGCGCCCAGAGCGTGTGGCGCGGCCCGCGCCGCCGCCGATAGGGCGCGCAGGGCGGGGGCGAGAGCCACGTTGGGCGGGCAGAAGCGGGTGGTGGTCGTGACAGTGCGCCGCTTGCTGCGCTTCCGCACGCCGCGCCGCTTGGCCACGCCGCCCGCCGGCGGCCGCACTGGCACACTGGGGGCGGTGTTATCAAGCTTCACGGTCGCAGAGCGCGCCATGTTGACGACGACGCGCGCGCCACCGCCCGGCTTTGGCACAACGCGCGGAGCTCCCGGCCCGACGCCGCGCGTGCCCAGACACACGACACTCCCATCCTCTGCTGTGCTGCCGACGCGCACGTAGCGATCCGCCAGCGCGGCCTCCACCACCGCGTCCGCGGCGGCCGCCCACGCGGGTTTGCGGTGGTAGGCGAGCGCGCCGCCGCGGCCGCCCGCTTCCGTGACGTAAAAGCACGCCCTCAGCAGCGGCACCACGACTCCGCCCAGCAGCCAGCGGCGCCAGGTGGCGGCCGCACGAGCTGCGGCTGCGGCGGCAGAGGCTGGAGAGCCGGGTGGGGGGCGAAAGGCGGAGGGGGGAGGGGCGCGCCAGCCCGCCACGACGACCGACGCGATTTTTTCGTGCCGCCGCGCGCCCACCACCCGGCCGACCGCGGCCCGCAGGGACGCCCGGGCGGGGCGGCCGGGGGAGGTCAGCAGAGGGGACGGAAAAATGGAGCGCAGCACGGCCCACGCAAAGGAGGCGACGGCCGCGTGAGGAATAGGAGGCGGCAGGGTGGGCGGCGGCGGAGGGCGAGGCGGCGGCGGAGCACCCGCCGCACGCGCTGCCTTCGCCGCGTGCCTCGCCCGCCTCGCCGCTTCCGCTTCAGGCGGCAGCGGGCAATGCGCATCCAGCAGGGCGCCATACTGGCACCTCTCCGCCTTGACGGCGGCGACAGCCAGCAACGGCGGCAGCGCGCGCGCGCGCGCGCAGGGATGCGCTGCTCGGGCGACGGCACCCGCCGCCGCGCGGTCGCAGCGGTGGCGGCCTCCCTCCACCGTCCAGACGAGGCATCAGCATCCGCTTTCATCGCTCGGCGGGCTGCCGTGCCAAAAATGAGGGAGTAGAGGCGGCGGCCGGTGTGCGTGGAGAACGCGGCGGAGCGCAGCGGGTGGCCGCGCGGAAGCCCGGGCACCCCCCCAAACGGGCGGCAGTGCAGCAAGCCTGGCCTGTCCATGTCGGTGGTCAGAGGGTCGTGGGACGCGGCGCGAGCTGCGGCACGGGCGCGGGCGGCGCGGCGCAGGGCGGCGCGCAAGGGGGACGGGGGGCGGGAGGGGGCGGGCGCGGGCGCCGCGTTTGGCGGCAGCGGGCTGCCCCCTCTGGACGGCGCTCCCACTGCCGCCGTGGAGAGTGGCGTGACCGGCGCCGCAGTCGCTCCAGCGCGCGCGGCAGCGGCTTTGCGGCGGCGCCAGGAGGAGGGGCGCGCGGTGGAGGGGGGGGGGGGGCGCGCCCACAGCAGGCGGCCAGCGCGCGCTGGAGGTTTCGGGACACGCAGCATCGCTCACATCCACATCCATGGCACCGCGTTCCACATCCACAGCACCACCCCCACGCTCCGGGCTGGCGGGTTGAGACACCGGCGCCGGCGGCACGGCCGCGCGCGCCGCCGTGCGCCCGGGCCCGCCGCGCCGCCCGCGCCGCGTGCGCCCGCCACCCGCCCCCACCTCTTTGACCAGGGCGCCGGGGGGAGGTCCCGCCACCTGGGCCCAGCACCCGCGCGGCAGGGGCGTGAAGATGGACGCCTGGGTCAGCAGGTGGAGGGTGAGGCCGTCGCCGACACGGGACGCGAGCGCCGCCCACGCAGGCGTCACCACGTCCACTCCCGCGGGGGCGCCGGCGGCCCGGGCGCGGCGGACAGAGTTGACGAGGACGTTGGTGCGGGTGGAGGGGCGGGAGGCGAGGATGTCGGCGGCGCGGTTGACGAGCTGTGGAAGGGGAAGGGAAGAAAAAAGAAAAAGGGTGAGAGACACGCCAGAGAGGGGCCTGTCGACCCGACGTCCGACCAACCACCCCTCCCAAAACGCGCCTCATCTAATGTAGACTCCTGCGTTAACGCCAGCGCGGCAGCGGGGGGCGGCGGCCCGCGCAGCGCACACAGCGTGCAGCGCAGCAGGTCCCTGTACGCCCCCGAGTCCCCCCTCCCGGGAGCCAGGGCGCGCGCCAGGCGGGCGGGCGCGTCGGGGGGGGCTCCCGGCGAGGTTGCCGCGGCGGCCAGCAGGGCGGAGCGCAGGGGGACGGCGTGGGGGGCGACGACAGGGGGGGGAGGGCGGGGTGGCATTGGGTAGAGAGTTTCAGGCTGTGTGCCGGCGCGGCCGTTCCTGCATCATGGTGGGGAGACAGAGGAGCACGAGAGAGATGCGGCGCGTGAGTCGGGCGCGCGACGCCGGTGTCGAGAGTAAAAAACAAAAAGTGTGTGTTTGCGATTGAACGGAAAAAACGTAACCTCCCAACCACCCTCCCTCGATCACTTGGTCACCGCGTCCACAAACGCTTGGTACCCCGCCGCCGCCACCTTGGCCAGCGCGAGCGCCGCGGAGCTGGGAGGGGTGGAGACGTCCCCGCCGCCCGCAGCCGCCGCCGCTTCGACTGCCGCCACCACGTGCGATGGCGCAGTCTCGTCCAGGGCGGCCCGCCAGTCCAGCGCCCACGTTCCCGCCGGCGGGGTGTCAGGCTTGCCGTGCAGCAGCACGGAGTGGGCTTGGTAGAGAGCGTAGCACTTGGCGTGGGCGGCGAGCAGGGGAGCGGCGCTGGGCGGGGCGCCCGGCCGCGCGACGGCGGGGACGACGCGGGCGCCACCGCCGCCTTCCAGCAGGGGGGCGTAGCCAGTGGCCGGCTCAGGCGAGGCCGACGGATCGGCGCGACCACACAAAAAGCAGACGGGGGGGTCGGTGAACATCGAGGAGAGGGAGGGAAGACGAAAGGTTTGCGATGAGCAAAAAAAACGTCGTGTTTTTTTTTCTCTTGGTTTGCAAGTGATCCACACCACCCAAAAACACACAGAACACAGGCAGCACATACACTCTCTCTCTCTTCACACCCGCTTCACAATCTGCACCACATCCTCGTCAGCCAGCACGTGGTCCTTCCCCACGCGCTGTGGCCGGTGTTTGACACTCGCTCCCCACACCAGCGCGTGCTTGAACTGTTTGGCCAGCGTGCGGTGGATGCGGTTGCAAAAGTCTTCCACCGTGGGGGCGGCCTTGGACAGGACGACGGGTTCCTCCCAGTCTGGCAGCTTGCCTTTGGGCTTGGTGTAGATGCGCGTCAGACCCAGATACTCCCACATCATCTCCACCAGGCCGTCCAGGTTCCACTCCAGGTACGCGCACACGGGGCAGTAGTGCGGAAGTTTGGCCATGACGGTGAGCTCCTCCAGCGTGATTTGGTCCACTTTGTTAATAACATAAATGGCGGGCACATAGACGCGGGACCCTTCAATCACGTCCACCAGGTCGTCCACGTCGCAGGGGCCGCGCGCGTAGACGTCCGCGTGTGGATGCGGTACCTGAAGGGAGAGAGGGTGGGGGTGTGGTGTGAGACAGAGAAGAAAAACAAAGATTAGACCCCTCCACCCCCCACCCACCCTCCCCGTCCAAACTCACTCTGAGCACACCGCCTTGACCGCCTCCAGGTCCAGCTTGGTGTCTGCCGTCGCGGTAAACGAGATGCCCCCCCTCTCTTTTTTGCGGAAGGTCAGGGGAGGGGGCTTCTTGTTGAGGCGGATGCCAAACCCTTCTAACTCGTGCTCGATCAACCGTTTGTGTGTGATCGGCTTCAAACAGTCCAGCACGATAAGGATCAGGTTGCACGTGCGCGCGGTGGAGATGACTTGGCGGCCCCGCCCTTTCCCGTCTTTGGCGCCTTCAATGATGCCGGGCAGGTCGAGCAACTGGACGCGCGCGCCCCGGGTTCGAATCACGCCCGGCACACACGTCAGCGTCGTGAACTCGTAGTTGGCCGCCTCCGAGAACGTGCCCGTCAGCTTGGTGAGGAGAGTCGATTTACCGACCGAGGGAAAGCCGACGAGGCCGACGCGCGCGTCGCCGACTTTGTTGACGTCAAACCCGTCGCCGCGGCCGCCGCCGCCGCCCGCGCCGGCGGAGGGTTCCAGCAGCTCGCGCCTCAGTTTGGCGAGCTTGGCTTTGAGCATGCCCAGGTGGCCGGCGGTGGCCTTGTTCTTTTGGGTGCGGGCCATCTGGGGGGGAGGTGTGGGTGGGGAAGGAGGGTGGGTGGGTGAGTGGGATCGAGCCGTCGAGTCGGATTGGGGCGGCGGGCGAAAAAAGAGCTCTCTCTCGCCCCCGCACCACACACACGCCCCCGGCGCAGTGCCCCAATCGCCTATCAGTCGGCTGTGTGGGCCCACGCGAGAGGGCGCAGCCGCGGGTGCCACCCACAGCGGTTGCGCCTCCCTCTCTCTCCACACCCACACACACCTCGTCCTCAATCTCCTTGATTTTCTGCATCGTGGTGGACATGGTGGGCAAACGGCAATGGATGAGCAGGGCCGGGTGCACGTGGGGGCGCGGATAGCGCGCGGGAGAAAGAAACGCGTCGGCGAGTGAGAGAATTTGGTCACACTCGAAAAAAAAAGAGGTGCGGCGTCTTTTTGCGCCCTCTCCTCCCCCGCGCGCCCCAGCAGGACAGGCGCGCGCACACACACACACACACACACACACACACACACTCGCCTGCGCGTGGGCCAAGGCAAGCGCGCGCGCGCCCACACTTTTTTCTTTTCGTCCGCACAAAACAAAAACTCGTGCCCACAATGTCGTTCATGGCGGCGCGCGAGCACGGGTCCAAGCCCGGGTCGGGCGGTGCCGCCAGCGCACAGCAGGAGGTAGGAGAGGCAGGGGCGTAGAGAGGGAGGAAGAGGGAGGGGGCAAGGCAAAGTGGGGATGCCCTTTTTTCGACCGCCCTCTCTCACACCCACCCACCCTCCTCCCCCTCCCCCCACAGTCCGTCGACCGCCGCGAACGCCTGTGCCGCCTCGCCCTCGAAACCATCGACCTGGCCAAAGACCCCTACTTCTTTCGCAATCACTTGGGCCAGTACGATTGCCGCCTGTGCCTGACCCTGCACACCAACGAAGGCAACTACCTGGCCCACACCCAGGGCCGCCGCCACCAGGAGAACCTGGCCAAGCGGGCGGCCCGGGAGGCGGAGGCGGCGCGGTCGAGCGCGGCCCCCGCGCCGCTGACGCGGACGGGGGTGAAGAAGCGGGGCGTCACCATTGGGCGGCCCGGGTATCGGGTGACAAAACAAGCCGACCCGGACACGGGGGCGCGGTCTTTGCTGTTCCAGGTGGAATTTCCAGAGGTGGAGGCGGGGGACGCGGCGAGGCCGAGGCACCGCTTCATGAGCGCGTTTGAACAAAAGCGCGAACCCGCTGACCCCGCCTGGCAGTACCTGCTGTTCGCGGCCGACCCCTACGACACGGTCGCATTTAAAATTCCCAACATGGAGGTGGACAGGCGGGGGGGCGGGTTTTTGGCGCACTGGGATGCTGACGCCAAGATTTACACGCTCCAACTCCCGTTCAAAGCGGGGGCGGTGCCCCGCGCGGCGGCGGTCGGGCTGCCGCCGCCACCACCACCGCCGCAGGGAGGGATGATGCCGCCGCCGCCGCCGCCACCGTTTGGGTATGGCGCGCCGCGGCCGCCGCCGGACTTCGTGCCGGCGGGTGGGTTTGCGCCGCGGCCGCCGCCCGGGTTTGTGCCGGCGCGACAGTTTTGATTTTTGGGGGGGGTCGTGTGTCTCTGTGTGTGTGTGTGTGTTTCTGATGCTGTGCGTAGAGCTCTGTATGCTGCCTGCCACCCTGTGGGTGGCGCCTCTCAGCGTGAAGGTGTGGTGGACAGTCTGGTCTGCCTGCTGCCGCTTTGGCCTCAAAAACACACACGCAAAACGACTCGTTTCTCGAGAAGGGGGGTTGCGAAAACACGCGCACACCCTCCCTCCACCCCACTCCCCGCCGCCCCTCCCCCCCGCGTTCCTTTCCACAGGCACGTGCAGGGGGGCGGGAGACACGGGTGACACACACACACAAGTGCGCGTGCGCCGCCTGGAGCAAACCGAAATGCTGCCCGCCACAGCCGGCGCGCCCCCGCTGCGCGTGCTGGTCGTGGCCCCCAGGGCTGACGAGCGTGACGAAAAGGCGGCCGTGCTTGCTGAATGCGGGTTTGAAGTGAGTGTGGGCGGTGGCCGGGGAGGGCGAGAGCGTTTCGAGGGGAGGAGCTGTGCTGTGTGTCCCCTTGCCCCGCCCCGCCGCCTGGACGACCCACGGTCGTTTGCCCCTCTGCCCGCCCACGCCACGCGTGGGTGGGCGTGGGTGGGAGCGTCCGGCGGCGAGACACTGGGGCGGCGTGTGGCGGGGAGGCGCGGCGGAGGGCGTGCGAGGCAGCGGTTTCCGCGCGGCCGCAGAGAGAAAACGCCCCGCTTGCGCCTATATCTCGCACCACGAGCGCCAAAGATATCAACGCACGCGCCCGCCTGCCGCCGTGACAAGACCGTGTATCTCGAACATCCCTAACATCACCACCCACACACGCTACAGTCGACCTGCGTCGCCACCACCGCCGCCGCGGTCGCTGAACTCCTCGCGTCCGCCAACCCGCCCTCCACCTCCGCCGCGGCACCCCCCACCGCCGCCGTGTCCACGTCCTACGACCTGGTGCTGAAGGAGCACGCTCCGCCGTCCGCGTCTGCGCCCCGCTTCCTGCGCGCCCTGCGGGCGGCGCGGCTGGCGCTGCCCGTGGTGGCCGTCACACTCGCCGCCTCCCCGTCAGACGTCGCAGCTTGCCTCGCCGCCGGTGCGGCCGACGTCCTGGCCGGCCCCCTGCGCGCCGCGGACTGCCGCACCCTGTGGGCCCGCGTGTTTTGGTGGAGGCGCGCGTTTGAGCTGCAGCAGGCGGCGTTGGTGGCGTCCGGCGCGGCGGGGTGTGCCCTGCCGCCCCCTCTGGGCGGCGGCGCGCTGACCACGTCCGACTGTGACGAGACCCAGGCCGATGGCGAGGACGCCCACGATGAACAGTCGCCGGGCGCCAGTGGGGAGGGGTCGGCCCCCGACAAGGTGGAGGGGTCGGGCGGCAGCGGCGCGGCTGCTGTTGCCGTTGCCACCACCGCGCCCCCTCCTCCCAAAGACGGGTCCGCCGCCCCCGACGGCCGCTCCGAACGCACCCACGCCGCCATGCCGGGCGGGTCCACATCCGACGTCCGGCCGGGTGCGCCGTCGCCGTCCGCGCCCCCCCCGCCGCGCGCCGGGTTTCGAGCCTATGTCGCCTCCCCCCCCGGCGGCCACCCCGCGGGCGCCGCCGCGGCCGACGCGTCCGCATCAGGGCGTGGCTCGGCAGCCGGCCCCTCCACCCTGGCCGCCAAGTCGGGGTCGGCGTCGGGGCGGGCCACGGGAGGCGGGACGGGGGGAGGCACGGGAGGCGGCACGGGGGCGGGCTCGCGCACGCGCGCCCCCCCCACGACCGCCGACGCGTCGACCGCGTGGCCGACGTCGCCCCAGCCCCAGCCCCAGCAACACCCGGCCGCGGTGGCCGCCATGGCGGCCCTGTTTCCGTGCGGGTATGGTGGGTGGAGCACGGCGGCCGCGCCCGCTGCCAGTGGTGGCGCGGGTGGTGCCTCTGCCGGCACACCCCCCACCCTCAACCCCGCCCTGGCCGCCATCATACACGCTCAGCAACAGGCTCAACACGCACTGCTGCTGCAGTCGCTGGCTGGTGGGTTTGGCGGCCGCGGTGTGGGGGGGTGGCCCCCCGCCGCGGCCGCGCGCGGCGCGCACTCTGCGCCGGGTGGCCCCGCCGCGTCCTCGTTCGGCGGCGTCGCCACCCACGCCGGTGGCGCCGTCACCTCGTACGGTGGTGGTGGGCTGGCGGGGGGTGCCTCCCCGTCCGTCGGCGGCGCGTGCGACGCGGCCGCCGTGCGGAGGGCTGACGCGCTGCGCCGCTTCCGCGACAAAAAGTCGTGCCTCTGCTTCTCCAAGCGCATTCGCTACGAGTCCAGGAAGCAGCTGGCGTGTGCGAGGCCCAGGATCAAGGGGCAGTTTGTCAAGCGGTCCACTGATGGCGGCGGCGGCGGTGGTCGTGGTGTGACGCCGCGCAGTGGTGCCACCACTGCCGCGGGCGCGCCCCCCGACGCCGACTCCGAGTCGGACGACGGCGTCACCGTCAAGCCTGACCCCGTGGCGCTGGCGTCGGCCGAAGACGATGACGACGTCAAGCCGCCGGTGGCTGCTGATGGCGGCGCGGGCGGCGCAGCGGCCGGCGCGCTGCCGCCGCGCGCCAAGCGTGCGCGCCGCGTCGGCTCCGGCTCGGGCTCCAACTCGCCAGTGTGAGGCTGTTTTTTTTTTGCTTCCATCTCTCCCACCTCCTCGCATCCTCGATGTGTTCGACGGATGTTTTTGTTTGGCTCTGTCGCAAGGGGGGCCCCCCTCCTGCTGTTTTTTGTGTGTGCACGCGCACGCGCTGCGCCCCGTCCCCCTCTCAAAACCATTCCTTTCAAAAAACGAAAAAACCACCCTCGTGCCCACAAGGCTTGACTGCTGGCGTCGTGTAGGCGGCTTGGGTGGCGTCACCACGTTCTGCGGATCCATGCTGGTGGAGGCCTGCTGGTGGAGGCCTGTCGTTTTTTTTGCTTTGCTTCTGGCGGCGCACGTGCCGTCTGATTCTGGCACCAGTGGCGATCCCCCCCCATTTTTTTCATTTTCTTTAACACACGCAGATTTTGGGCCTACCCCAAACCAGAGTGTCGTGTTTTGCCACACCTCCACAGCAGGGCTGCGCTGTTTTTTTACCCACCATTTTTCTCCACCCCCCCCCCCCTTCCCCCCGATCCACCATTCTTACTACACCCCGACCGCCGTCAAAGTGCCCCGACGTCGTTTAGTGCAGTTCCAAAGAGAGTGTTACACACAGAAGAAAGGGGCCCCTTTTCTTCGTTGAGCGTTTTGAGGCAGAGCAAACAAAAAACACTCTGGCTTTTCTCCATTCTCTCCGCGCCCGTCCACACACTCTCCAACCAAACATGCCCGCCCTCGCGACGGGTCTGCGCGCTCCCGCGCTCGCCCCTTCCCGCCGCCCGGCCGCCGTGCGCCGGGCGCCGCTCAACGGTGAGGAGGAGGAAGAGGGGAGTCGGGGTTGCGCAGCCTCCATTTGCCACGGCCTGTCTCCCTGAAGGCGGCAGCTCCCCGCGCACGGGCGCCAGCACTGCGCCAGCATTGCGCGGGCGCGGCGTTCGGGAGGCGTATGAGCGACGGGAGGGCGGGGGGTGAAATTCGGCGGAGCCGCACTACCGGTGGCTTGCCCCCGACCGCCCAAGCCACGACGCTTCCCCCACCATCGCACGCCCCAGAACGCGCATTGCGGCTGTGTGGTGCCGACAGCGGGGGGCGGTGAGAGGGAAGAGGGTGTGGAAGGACGGGCGGGCGCTGCAACACACCCGGCGTCCCCGGAACCCCCCGCTTCCGCCGCTGGCCAAACCCCCACTCGCACACCCTCTCCCACCCACACCCACAGTCCGCGCCGCCGCCGCCCTGACCGAGACCGACCTCGACGTCACCGCCATGGCCCCCCTGGGCGACCGCCTCCTCGTCCGCCCCCGCGAAGCCGAGACGGCGACCGCGGGCGGCGTGCTGCTGACGAGCGGCGCGACGTCGGAGCTGTCCGACGCGCGTGTCGGCACCGTCGTCGCCGTCGGCGACGACGTCGAGGACGCCGTCACCCCAGGCGACACCGTCCTGTTTGTCAAGTACTCCGCGTCCGACGTCAAGACGGCGGACGGGGACGTGTGCTTTGTCGCGGCGACATCGGTGCTGGCCAAGCTGGAAACGCGAGAGGGTTTTCTTTCATGATTTGTTGACTCACCAAAAAACAAGTGGGCCACACTCGCGCATTCGATTTGACTTGAAGTCTCGTGGGTGTGTGTGGCAAGACAGCAGAAAAAACGGGGGACGACAATAAAAAGAAAACACGACCAACCACCCACCCCACCCTCTCTCCTCTTTACGCCCCACTCACTCTCACCGCCTCCTCCGAGATGGCCCACCGGTACGCCGTCTCATTGTACACGCCCGCTGTGCCGGGCTTGCCGGCCGCGTGGTCCAGCCGCCAGCGCGCGTAGGTGGACGCAAACGGTTCGCCCACCCCCCACGACGTTTTCACAAACACGCTCTCAAACGGATGCATGGACACGCCGCCATGCGTGCCCACGCGGGACGCGTGGGCACCATCATTGCAGGCCCAGTGGGTGGGGGACGCCCAGTCGACGCGGGGGTCGTAGCGGGAGGACAGCACAGACAGACCGTGGCCGTGGGCGAGCATCGCTTTTGATAATCCGTATTCTCCACCCACCACGATGCCCGAGTCTCCGTCGGCGCACAGTTTGCAGGTGCGTGCAGCGTGGAAGGTGGACGCGGAGACGGCGGTGGTCAAGCCGACCGTGTCCAACGCAAACGCCCACGACTCGGCGCGGGGCCCAGGGCCGCCCGCGTCTGCCGGGGGGAGGCAGACGAGGGCGGAGGCCACCATGTGGATGCGGCCGGAGAAGCGGTGCAGGTAGGCGGCGGGCCAGGGGTAGGTGGGGGGGAGGGAGGGTGGGAGGAAGGGGCCGCGAGCAGACGAGTTCACCATGAAAAAAAAAACGTAAGTTTGAGCGAGCGCGGCCACGACGGCCGCGCCGGTTGCTTTCTTCCCACCTCCCGCAAACGCGACCGCAGCATACGTCAACGACACGTTGTGGGACGCCAGGTCCATGCCCGTGTTGGACGTGCGGTGGAGCAGGGCCAGAGTGCCACGATCACCCGGCGGGCCGTACCCGTCCCCCGACCACGCGCGCGCGACGCCCGGCACACCCGCCCCTCGGCCGTCCACGGCCAGCCTGGCCGCAAACGACGCGCACGGCGTGCACGCGTCCCCCGCGACAGTCACCACGAAATCCGTGTGTGGCGGGGGCGGCAGCGCGGACGCTGCGCCGCGCGGCGGGGGGGGGGCGCCCGGCATCCAGGGGGGCGCCCCCATGCCCACCGCCGCAAAGAAGGCCAGGTTGGAGGCTTGGCCGGCGCCTTTTTCGTAGTAGGCGTAGGAGACCAGCAGGCGGGAGGACGGAGACAGGGTGGGGGGGGCACCATTTCCAACACCCCCACCCTGGGGCCACGAGTCCCTCGGCAGCCACCCCAGCCCCTCCCGCGCGTGCGCAGGGTGTGCGTAGGCGCGTGGTGGGTCACGCACCCGGCTCCCGGCCGCCGAGGCGGCGGTGGCCAGCGCCACCAGCACAAGCGTCGAGCCCGTGGCGCCCGCCACCGCGCCCCGCCACCACGCGGCCCGTGTGGTGGGGGTTGGGGGCGCCTTGAACAGGGTGGCGCCGCCCACGGCTTCAGCGTCATTGTCGCCACTGGACAGGCGCGCGCGCAGCGCAGCGGCGGCAGGGGCGCGCATGAAAAATGTGAGTGGGACGCCGGAAGAAGAAAGTTGAAAAAAGAAGCAAGTTGTTGTGGGGTCGGGTTCGTCCGCACACAGGCTCTCGCACGAGGCGAAGGGCGGCGTGGGTGGTTGCGGTCCCCACGGCCGCGGTTCAGTTAAAGAAGCGGGCGTTCCTTGTGAGCAAAAACACAAAACAACAAAAAACAAACGACCTGGGGGCCGTGTGTGTGTGCCCGTCTCTGGCGGCGCGTTTTCACCCCCACTCTGATTCCACTGCCGCACACTCCTGTTCCTTGAGCCACCCGCACACACATGCAAAGCGGCTGGCCTCCGCCCGCGCCGCCCGGGCAATGGGGCGCGCCCACGCCCCCCCCGCCAGGCCCCCCAGCCCCCGCTGGCGCCCCTCCTGCCGGGTGGGGGAACCAGGCAGCTGTGCCTCCCCCACCGCAGCCGCAACCGGACGCTGGTCCTCTGCCCGGCGACCCAGTCGGTCCCGGCATGCCGCACGATGGCGCGACGCATGCGCCGCCCCCTCCCGCGTGGGGCGCGGCCGGCCCTGCGGCCGACCAGGGTGTGGGAGGTGGTGACGCCACTGTCCGCGCCCCCCCCGCCGCCCCGACCGACGGCTGGACGGGAGGCGACGGCGGCTTCTTCGACGACGGGCCTCCCCCCGCTGGCTGCTTCTTTGATGACGCACCGCCGCCGGCTGAGGCGGCGCCGCCGACCGACTATGGTGGCGAAGGCGATGGCTGGAGCGGCGGCGACGCTGGGTGGACGGAGGCACCGCCCGCGGGTGACGCCGAGGGCGGCGCGTGGGCGCCACCGCAGCAGCAGCAGCAGTGGAACGCTGCACCGCCGCCGCCTGCCGAGGCAGTGGGGGGTGCGTCCACCGCTGGCGGGTGGCAGGCGGACCAGCCAGCGGGCCTGTGGCCTGACGCTGCCGCACCGCCCCCTGCCGACGCCGAAGGTGGCACCTGGTCCGGCAGCGGGGGCTGGGGCGACGCCCCGCCCGCCCCGCCGCCACCGCCCGCGTGGCAGGCGGCGGTCGCGTCCACCGACCCGACGCCGCGCGCGTCGTTTGACGCGGGGGCGGCGGTGGCGCCGCCCGCGTGGCAAAGCGAGCCTGAGACTGCTGCGCCGCCTCCCCTGCCTCCCCCGCCGCCGCCGCCGCCCGCGTGGCAGGCAGGGCCGCAGGGCGAGCCTGAGGCCGGGCTGCCCCCTCCGTTGCCGCCGCCACCGCCCGCCGGGTGGAACGACGGCAGCGAAGCGTGGGGCGACGCGGCGCCCGTGCCGCCGTCGCCGTCGGCGGTGCCGCCGCCCCCCTCCGAGCCGGCGACGCCCGCCCCGCCGCCGCCGCCGGCCTACCCGCTTCCCTCCCCCGCGGCCGACGCACTCGCCGCCCTCCAGTCCGAGGTGGCCGCCCTAGCCGCACGCGAAGCCGCCGCGCGGGCCGCCCTGGCTGACCTGGCGGGCGCGGCGGCGGGGGATGCGGCTGCCGCCGCGGCGCGTGGCTCCCCGCCCCCGGGCCCCCCCCTGCCGACCGACGTCGATGGACTGGCCGCCGAACTAGCCGCCCTGCGCGGTGCCGCAGCATACGCATCCGCCCTGCAAGACTTGGCGGCTTTAGCCCGCCACCTGGAGAAGAGCGTGCGCGCGGTGGAGCGGGGCGCCGCCGCTGCGGGTGGCGCGGGCGCGCTGGCCGACGCTCCCGACGCGGTGGCTGCCGCCGCCGCGGCAGCCGCCGGTGCCGCCGCCCTCAAACGACTGCCCGCGGGCGGGGTGCCCGCCCCCCTGGCGGCGCACGCGGCGACCGCGCTGGCGAGGGCGGACGCGGCGCGTGGTCGTTTGGCGGCTGTACTCTCTTCGTGTCTCACAGACACGGCTGCTGCCGCGGGCTGGCCCCCCCCACTCGCCTCCTCCGCCCCCTGGACCGGGTGGTACGACCCCGACGCCGCGGATGGAGCCGCCAGGCTGGTGGCGGCCCTGGTGGCGCTGCAGCGTGCAGTTGAAGGGCCAGCCCTTGACACGGCGGCCGCGGGCGCGGCGGGTGACACCCCCGACGACGCGGCAGGCGAGGGCCCCCCCCTCTGGTTTGCGCGCGCCCTGGCCGACCCCGTCGCGGCCCGCCTGGCCGCCCACTTTGGCCCCGACGGCGGCGTGGACGTCGTGTCGTCGCCGCGGCTGTTGTTTGACGCTGCTCTCAAAGCCGGGGCGCGAGCGGCGCGCGCGGCCGCCCCTCTCCAGCCCGGCATCGACGCCCACGGCCTGGGGGGCGCGTACGCGGCGGGGGCAGAAGTGGCGCGCGCCCTGCGCGGCGCGCTGGCGGACGCGCTGCTGGTGCCCCACGTTCTTCCTGCCCTGGCGGCTGCGGCCGACGCTGGCGGCCCCGCTGGCGGCGCCCTCTGGCTCGCCTTTGCCGACGCGGCCGCCGACTTTGAGCGCTCCCTGGGCCCCGTGCGCGGCCTGCCCCCCTCCGCCACGGATGGGGGGGGGGGGTGCCGCCCGGGAGCCGTGGCCGAGGGGGTCGGTGCTGGAGGCTGCCGCCCGCACCACCGCGTGGCGCAGAGCGTGGTGGGGGGCAGAGAGGGATGCCGCTTTAACCGCCTTCAGGTCCGCTGCCACCGCCCCTGACGCGTGGACCCCCGCCGCCGGCGCCCGCGCGCGGGGGGGCGCTGACGATGACGCCCTCACCCTGGCCGCGGGCGGCGCGTCCGCGACCGGCGGCACGCGCCCCTCTGCCCACGAGTTTTGCCCCCCCCCCGCCGCCGACGCCGCCCTGGCCGAACTGACACGCTTGACGGCTCGCGTGGGATGGCTGCCGTCAAGGTCGACTGCCAGAGATGCCGTCACTCTCGCTGTCCGCCCTTTCCTGGCCGACGTGCGCGCCGCCGCCACCCGCTCCGTGGAAGCGGGGGCCGGCTTCGCCGACCCGGGCGCCCGACCCGACCTGGCCGCCCGGGTGGGGGGGGCTGTCTGCGCGGCTCGATCGCTGGAGCAGGCGCTGCGGGACGCCGCGTGGCCACTGCCGCTGCTCGACGTGCCGCCGTCACGCCGCGCGGGTGACGCGGAGACGCGACCCTCCACCCTGACCGCTGAAGCCGACGCCTTTGCCTCTCTGGCCCGGCGCTGGACGCTGGCCCTGGCCAAGTCGGCGGCCGACGCGTTTGGCAGGGCGGCGGGGGGGTATGTGGCCTCAGCCCGCGCTGGCGCCCTCGCGCGCGGCGCCCCCCCCGGCCCACCCACCCCACCCTCCCCCGACCTCGTCCCCGCCCTCGCCTCCCTGAACGCCTCCCTGGACGCCGTCTCCGGGTGCCTGGATGCAGTCGCCTTCCGCGCCGCCTGGCGGGGCGCGGTCGCGGGCGCCGTCCGCCTCCTCTTCAATGAGGTCGCCACCGAGGCGCCCTGTGATGCAGGCGGCGCCGCCCAACTGGCCGCCGACGCGGCCGCCCTGGCCGCCGTGCTGGGGCCCCACGCGCCGCGGCCGGGGGCGCACGTGCGCGAGTTGGCCGACGCGGCGGCGCTGTTGGCGGCGCCGGCGCGCGCCATCGCGCCCCTGGAGGCGGCGCTGGCGCGTGGAGACGCGCAGAGGGCGGCGGATGCGTTGCGTGGGTTGGGGGTGGCCAGGCTGGCGCCCGACCAGGCGGCCGCGGTGGTGGCGCGGCGGGTGGGGTAGCGAAGCGGGAGAGAACAGCGTGTTGTGTCGAGGACGAGTGTGTGTGTGTGTGTGTGTGTGTGTGTGTGTGTGTGTGTGTGTGTGTGTGTGTGTGTGTGTGTGTGTGTGTGTGTGTGTGTGTGTGTGTGTGTGTGTGTGTGGTGTGTGTGTGTGTGTGTGTGTGTGTGTGTGTGTGTGTGTGTGTGTGTGTGTGTGTGTGTGTGTGTGTGTGTGTGTGTGTGTGTGTGTGTGTGTGTGTGTGTGTGTGTGTGTGTGTGTGTGTGTGTGTGTGTGTGTGTGTGTGTGTGTGTGTGTGTGTGTGTGTGTGTGTGTGTGTGTGTGTGTGTGTGTGTGTGTGTGTGTGTGTGTGTGTGTGTGTGTGTGTGTGTGTGTGTGTGTGTGTGTGTGTGTGTGTGTGTGTGTGTGTGTGTGTGTGTGTGTGTGTGTGTGTGTGTGTGAACCAAAAAGCATGGTGCAAACCTGTCAGCACGCAGGCGGCAAAACACGCAGGCAGCAGAGGGGACGGCGGCACCACCCACGTTTCAAAAAAGGGCGAGGCGCGCCTTCACCCTCGACCAAAAAAACTTTTTTTCCTTTTTCGCCGCCAGGCGTGCACACCACCGACCCCACCACCACCACCACCATGAAAGTGCAGGCAATTGGGCTCGCCCTGACTGCCTTGACCGCTGGAGCGCAGGTGAGGGAAAGATGGTGGGGGCGGTGGTTGGGTGGGCCATGGCGCGTGCAGGCAGCGCGCGCGCGCGTGCCAATTTTGAGGGGGGGGCGCACCGAGCCAAACGCCGTGTGCGTGTCTCGCCTGTCCTCCTCCTGGCCTGGCGTGCGCGGGGGGGGGTATACTATGGTGCATGATTGGGGGGAAAGGAGGCGTGCAGCGTGCAGCGGCCGTCGTGGGGGTAAAAGCGACGGTTACCCAAATAAAAGCTCGGTAGTTTCGTCTCTACGCACAGGGTTTTTTTTCGCCCCCCACGTGGCGCCCTGCTACGCCACCGCACCGTCACCTCACCCCCGCGCTGTGTGAGACTGTGGGTGACCCTGGTGGCAGCAGGCGCTGCAGCGCCTGTGTTTTGGCTCCCCCCCTTATTCATGGACACTCACACACACTGTCCCCAAAAAACAACCCGCAGGCGTGCTGTGTTGACGGCCAACACGCGATCACCCCTCAGAACCGTGCGAGGCTTCCCATGATTCTCGGATCCGACTGCGGCCGTGACTGGAGACATAACAGTACCGGTCAGCCCGACCCCAATGTTTTTGGCCGCGCCGGTCTTCCCACCCCCACTACGTTGTTCAAGTGCATTGCTGAGTCTACAGAATGGCTGAATAGTGACAAATCTTGTACGGTGTTGTACGGTGTACGGTACACCCTCCCTCTCTCTCTCCCTCCACTCTCACCTGGAACGGCCCCCGCATCCGGGTACTTACGAAGGTCAGTGTGAATAAATTGTAATGGGGGGGGGGGGATGATGCTGATGACACCCGCAACCTGTTTTATCTTTTACCGCGGCCCACCGCCTTCCCAACCCCGACAAATAGGTGCATGCAATGTGTTCGCTTGTAATTGTGACCACTGCTATGGTAAGAAATCGATTGAGCGGTGGTGGAGGCAGTGGTGGAAAGTGATCGGCGTTGGCAGTGGTGGAAATCGATTGGCGATTCTTTGTGCCCCGCTCGACGATCCTCTTCCTCCCTTGCATCTTCACAGGTGAAGAAAACTGTGCCGGAACAAACGACACTGATGAATATCCGAACGCTGGTGAGTTTTAGGTTGGTGGTGTTTTGTGTGAGTGTTTTGTCCGTTCCCCAAGCACGACGCCTCACCTCCCCTCACCCCCAACCACTCCCACGCCCACGTTCAGCCTACGACAGAGCCAAAGTCAAATGGCAAAACATTACTACTTTCTTCCCAGTCCAGTGCCACGAGATGGACCCCTACATGAAGTGCTCCGGCGGGTCGGGCCGGCGCCTGATGTCCACCAGCGCGCGCCTGTGTGCGGACAAAGATCTGGTCATGAATGAACCTCTCAACACGACGATTGCGCGGCTGACCGGCACATTTTGCGACCCGGAAATCGGCGGCGACGTGGGCGCCTCGTTTGCCGGGCAAATCCTCGACTCCCTCGACGCCAACAACAATGGCGAGGTCGACTGCGCCGAGTGGGGGATTGCCAAAAAGTTTGCCACCCTCGAGACTCTGGGTGGAGGTTACTTTGGCCCAAAAAAGATTTGGCCGCCCGCCTGCAAACTGAGCAAGGAAGGCGCCCAGGAGCTGGCCGCTTACAACGCGTACCTTGCTGAACTCACGCTCTTGACGATCAAGGTCAACGCGACGGGCCTGGCGAAAACATCGGTGATCAATGCAGCCCACACAGTGGACGGCGTGGTGCGCAGCAACGCGCTGGTGGGCAAGGTGGAGGGCGCGGTGGCCCAGCTGAGCGCCAAGCTCAACGGGACGCTGAGCGGGTGACGAAGGAGCGTTGTTTGTCTTCACGAAATAAAAAAACAGGTCGCAAAACGCGACCGCCCCCCCCAATCTTGACACTGTTGGTGGATCAAGCACACCGAGCGATGCTCTCGGTGCTGCGTCGCCCGCCACTGCACTAAGAATCGTCTTCAAACACGGTTTTCTATGGGAAACGGAGTACGCCTTTGACTCCTTATTTCCTCCCAACTTCCTCTTTGATCTACTCCCTCCTCTTCCCCACCAACACCCCCCCCATATCTGTGCGCCACAAAATGATATGCGATGTTTGGTCACACCTACTTAAATGCAAGACTGCAAAAAATGAACGACACGACAAAAAAACGTTGGCTGTGTGATGTTTGATGATCGGCAGTCTATTTTATTCGTGTAAACCCTCCCCACCCACACCTATTTGCACCGTCACTCACAATGTTAGCGTTCGGGTCGGCAGGGAGGCAATCCATTCACACCGTAACCTGGCATCAAAGCTTTTTGAAACACACTTGAGCGCTGCTCTACGGCCAGGCACTCGGTCAGCGCAGGAGATGAGTCGAGAAACGAGGTGCGAAGCGACTGTGTGTGTGCAACAAACAAACACGGGGTGAAATCACAGAGCACAACAGGGAATGAAACACCAAATCAAACAAGGGAGAGAGAGAGGGACGCCCGGAGAGCGAAAAACACCAAGCACTCACGCCGCCGCCACCGCCTTCTTCAACTGGCGCGCCTTGTACTCTTTGCGCGCCCGCACCGACATGGCCAGGTTGCCGGGCGGTGAGTCGTCGTCGCCCTCGGCAGCGGACGCCCACCTCCTCCGCCGCGCGGGGGGCGGGTCGTCTGCAGCCGCCGGCGCGGCCGCCTCTGCGTCGGCAGCCCGCCGCCGGCGCCGCGCTTTGGCGGCCGCCGCCGGCGTGTCAGTCGCCCGATTTCGTGTCGTGGCAGTCGCCCTGGCGCGGCGCACACGCAGCTTGGCGTCGCCTCCCACCGCCTCCCCCTCTTCACCACCCCCCTTCTCCGCCCTCGCCTTGGCCCGCCTCCCTGCCGCCGCCGCCCGTGCCGACACCGCCTCCAGGTGGGCGTCCAACGCGGTCACCAGGGCGGCCGCCGTCGCCTCCGCCTCCGCGCGCGGACCAAACAGGCTACCCTCCTCAAACCTGTTCGCCAGCCACATCCACAGCGACACGCACGCGTGCTCCTCCTCCAGGGCGGCCATGGCGGTGGCAGACCCGAGGCGGGAGGGGGTGGGGTCGAGGGCGGCGGCGAGCGCGCGTGCGGAGGGCGCGTGCGCGCCGGAGGCCAGTGTCACGGGACCCCCCCTCGCAAACGCGCGCGCATACCCCAGCAATGCGGCACGCTGGCGGGACGACCTCAGGTTGGTTGGGGCCGTGGTAAACAGGTGGCGCTCGCGCAGGGAGAGGCCGGGCACACACTCCAACGCGCGCGCGGCGGCCGTCACGCCGTCTTGGGACGCAAAGAAGTAGCGCCCCGACAGGCGCGCATCCTCGGCCAGGCTGGCCAGCAGGCTGGCGTAGGAGGCACCCACGTGGCGGCCGGCGTAGGCTTCCAACTGCTCAAACTCGGGGGAGACGCCCGCGCGCGCGATCTCGTTGTCCGAGGTGCCGACAGCCAGCGCGGCCGCGAGGGCGGGCGCGTCGGCCGCGTGCAGGACGGCGGTCAGTCCCACAGCATAGGTGGAGGAGGCGCGCCCCGCGCGCCCCGCAATCTGTTGGACGGAGGGGACGGGGAGGGGGGCTTTGGCGCCCGAGGCGCCAGAGGGTTTGACGAGCGTCTCAAACACGACGCGCCGGATGTTGAGGTTGAGGCCCATGCCGACCGCGTCGGACGCGATGAGGACGTCCATGCCCGAGTTTGGGTCGTTGAAGAGGCGGGCCTAGGGGAGGGAGAGGGTGGGGGGTGGGTGAGTGTCGTTTGATTGCGTGGCTGGCCTCAACCCACCTCTCGCGCGCGCGCGCTCTCGCTCGCTCTCGCTCTCGCTCTCGCTCGCCCTCGCTCGCCCTCGCTCTCGCTCTCGCTCTCTCTCGCTCTCGCTCTCTCTCGCTCTCGCTCTCGCTCTCGCTCGCTCTCGCTCTCTCCCCCCATCATTCTCTACTCGCCTGCCTCCTCCTCGTTTCAGGAGGCAGCGCTCCATACACCACGCACGCGCGCAACCCCGTGGCCGCCTCCACCGCTGCCTTGGCGCGGTGGATGCCGGCGCGCGAAAACGCGACGACGGCATCCCCCTTCCTCACGCCCGCCAAACCGTCCACCACGGTGGGGGGGTCGTCCAAGGCCAGGGGGGAGAGGCGGTCGTAGCGCACGACGGAGAAGTCGTCGCCCGCGTCGGCGGCCAGCGCGCGGACGAGGTCGACCGCCGCGGCGGAGCCGCAGACGTGCACGTCGTCCGCGGCCAGGCCGTGCAGGGCGCGCGTCCAGGCCCAGCCACGAGCCTCATCCCCAAGCATCTGCACCTCATCGATGACGGCGACCGCGACGCGGGCGGAGGGGTCGACCATTTCCACCGTGCACGCGGCGTGGCGCGCGCGCGGCACGATGCTCCTCTCCTGCCCCGTCACCAGGGAGCACCAGAGGCCGCGCGCGTTGAGTTCGTCGTAGACCTCCATGGCCAGGAGGCGCAGGGGGCCGGCGTAGACGCCGGAGGGGGCGGCGGCGAGGGCGGCCAGGGCGGCGTGCGTCTTGCCCGAGTTGGTCGGCCCCGCGTGGTACGTGATCCTCCGCCGCAGGGCGCGGGCGGCGCGGTACCAGAGGTGAGGGTCGCGCATGTCGATGGAGCGCACCATGTCGCTGGCGGAGGAGGTGGGGGGTGGGGGTGGGGTGGGGAGCATGCTTCCCTCTGCAGCACGCGCACACACACACACACACGCTGTCTCCCTCTCTCTCTCTCCCACACACACACACACACACACACACACACACACTCACCGATACGTGGTCATCGTGTCCGCGTGCCGCGTCAAGCAGTGATCCGCGAACAAGGCAAACAAAGCGTCATCCCCAGCGTCTGTGCGCGGCAGCGCGGCCAGCGCGGCCGTCGCGGCGGCATCACTCCCCCGCACCAGCACCCGCTTGAACCCGGCCATCGCTTCATTGAACAGGGCGTCGTTGACGTACAGCGCCAGGGCGCGGGCTCGGGTGGTGGGAGCCTTTGTGAAGGCGAGCATGCGGTCGCGCGCGGCAAACATGGTGCCTCTGTCCACCCCCGTCATCACGTCCGGCGTCACGCCCTGGGTTTGCGGGCATGCCTCCGCTGCTGCCGACAGGGCGGCGTAGGAGGTGGGGAAGCCGGGGGGCAGGTCGGTGGCGCGCGGCGGCGGGCGTGCGAGCGTCACCGCGTCGGGAGGCGGCAGCGGGGGCAGGGGCGGCGCGGCCGAGGCGGCGCGGCCCGACCGGCTTGACCGTGAGCGCGATATGGTGCCGCCAGCGGCGGACGACGGCGTCTCGCTCTCGCTGTCGCGGCGGCGGCGGCCACGCTTGGGCGCGAGCGTGGAGGCAGAGCGCGGCCAGCCCAGAGGGTGGGGGGGGGCTCCCCCCGCTTGGAGTCTGCTCAACGTGTGTACAGTCGCCTGCCATCGTCGTGACGGCGTCAGCATCCAGGCGGACGGTGGTGGTGCGGCGGCGGCGGCAGCGCCGTCGGCTAGTGCGCTGTTGGCCGCCGCCGCCGCTCGCCGCCGCGCTGCGCCGGCCAGCAGGATGCTGGTGGTCGCAGAGAAGCGCCGCATCGGGGGAAATGTAGAGACCCCTGTCGCCCAGATGGCTCGCTTTCTTTTTCTTTTGGACGAAAAAGAAAGCGAGAAAGCAAGCAAGCGAAATTGCTAGCCGCTCTTCACAAACGCGCCGAGACATGGCCCCTCCCGTGCGGCTCCGCCGCCCCACGCCACTCCCACCGTCCGCCTGCGCACGCTGTCGACGGTCGCTGGCTGTCCCCCACCCTGCCCGCCTCGTGAACCTGCCCCCCGCGCTCGCCGCACCCCCCGACAGCGAAGCGTCCACACCCGACGACGACCCCGACGCCACCGCCCCCGACACACCCCTGCTGCGAGCTTCATTGAGCCTGTTGAAATTCTACAAAACCGCAATCTCACCAATCCTGCCCAAGTCGTGTCGTTTTTTGCCAACGTGCTCTGAATATGCGCAAACGGCTTACAAACGCTATGGCCCCGGCCGAGGCTTCCTGTTGACGGTGTGGCGGTTGGCGAGGTGCAACCCGTTGGGCGGGAGTGGGTATGATCCTGTGCAGTGGCCGCCGCCAGGGTGGGAGTGGGCGATGAGGGAAAAGTGATGAGAGAGTTTTTTGCACCACGCTTGCCCCCCTACCACCTCTGCAGTTTTGTCTCTTGTGTCTGTGCTTTTCACAACGTCTCACCTTCTTTCTCTCTCTCTCTTAGTCCCGGCCGCGCGCCCGCCGCTTCTTCCTCTCCCGGCTGCGCCGCCGCTTCCTGTCCTTGTGCCGCCGTTCTTTCTCCTTCCTCTTCCTGCGCTCCCGCGACCGCGACCGGCTCCTGTGCCTGTGCCGCCGCTTACTCTTGTCGTCACACTTGCGGCGGCGGCGGGCGCCGTCGCTGTCGGAGGATGAAGAAGAAGAAGAAGCACTCAGGCTCGACTCGGCCTCCGCCGCGGCCGCGGCAGCCGCCCTCGCTGCAGCGGCGGCCGCTGCCACACAATCAGTCGATGCACCAGACCCTCCAACCGGCGCGTCCTTGACGGCGACGGTGCCGTCGGGGGTCACGGTCAGAAGGTTTCTGCAATGCAGAGCGACGTGGCCAAAGTTGCCACACGTCTTGCAGCCGCCCCGCACGGCGGATACCTCCACGCCCAGCAGCGACACGCGGGTAGGGGGCTGCATGTGTGGGGGGGGAGGGGGAGGGAGGGGTGGGTGGCGCGGGGGTTGTCCGCTTTTCGGTCGAATTGAGAGAGCGCAGTGACGTTGCGTTTCTTTCATTGTCTGTGGTGTTGTTTGCACGGGCGGAAAAACGGGGGTGAAGAGTGATGCAAGGAAAAGGCACAGCAGAGCGGTTGCTTTGCAGAGAATGGTGTGTGGTGGGGCGGCAGGGGCAGATATAAAAAGCAGGGGGGTGGAAACCAAAAGTCAGCAAACAAGGACGCCGCGACTGAAAAGAAAAGGCACGCCAGGGGGACCGCCAGCGACACAACCGGGCGGATGGGTGAAATCAGACCGTCGGATAGTAAAAACACCTTGCGGGGAAACGACTAACTAAGAAACGCTCGCAAAACGCGGAGCACCGCGGGACAAAGGGGGTTGATCGCCCACAGAAACGCCTCTCTCTCTTCTCTCTCTCTCTCTCTCTCCCCACTCAACACACCAGTGTCACCTTCCCCACGTGGGCGCACCGTGCGCAAAAAAGGCGGCGTCCGCGTGCACCGCCCCCCGCCGCGCGGTCCACTCCCCCGCCGCCGCCTCCATGGCTGCATACGTGGCCTCCAGGGGGGCATCGTCCCAGGCGGGGCCGGCGACTCGGTACCGCACCAACCCCCACGCCGGCAGGGCGGCGGCTGCGGGGGGGGGCGGCACGCCGCATCCTGCGGCGGTCGCGGCGGCAGCGGCGGCAGCGGCCGCCGCCCGCCCCGTCAGCACCGAGTCGGCAGCCGAGCCCAGGGGTGGAGGCACAGGTTGGTGGGTGGGGGGTGGCGGGGGTGGCGGCAGCAGGGGGAGGCCCCCTCCAGGCGCGACCGCCGCGCCCGCGGGCGGCGCAAACGAGTGGTAGGTCAGGAACGCGGCCCTCAGGTCGCGCGCGCGCGCCGTGGCGCGGGGGGGGGGCACCGCGTACAGCGGGTACCAGGCCACCGCAAACCAGGAGGCGGGGTGCAGGTCGGCGGTGGTGGCGGTGGCGAGCAGGGATTCGCCCTTGCCTCCGGACGCCGCCAGGCCGCGCGCCCGCACCGAGGCGGGGGGGCGGGCGTGAGGGGGGGCTGTCTCGCACCACTCAAACGCGGGGGCGAGGGGCGGGTCGGCGGCCGTGGCAGCGGCAGCTGCGGCAGCCACCACACACTGCGCCGCCGACGCGGCGCTCGCGCCCCCGTCGTCCGACGCGCCGCTGTCGGAGGCGCAGGAGGAGGGGGGCGCGGAGGAGGGACGCCGGTTGGGGCGGGACGGGAGGTGGTGGGTGGTGGCGGCGTCGACGACGGCCGAGGGGGAGGGCGGGGTCGAGTGCCTGAGTGGTGAGGGAGGTGAGGCGCGGGGGCGGTGTGGTGAAATGCGGCCGCCCACGCGCACGTTTTAGCCTCGTTACGTGCGCCCACCCCCACACACGATGCAGACGAATCGTGCCACCACGTTGCGAGGGCGGAAACGTCAGGGTTTGGGGAGTGGGGGGGCGAGGCGTGGGGGTCGCAAAGGGTCAAACAAGGCGGCATTGCCGCCCCCACTCCCTCTCTCTCTCTGTCACCTGCAGCCGTCGCGAGTGAACAGTTGCACGGCGGACAGGTAGGGGACGTACGTCATGCAGACCTGGGGATGGGGAGGGAGGGAGGGTGAACGTTGAGCCAAAACGCGCCTCCTCCCGCGCGCGCGGCCGCGCACCCAGGGGTGGCGCTCTCTCGGACACGCTCCCCCCTCTCTCATCCCTCACCTCGCCGTCGGCCGGCCCCAGCGACAGCGGCACCTCTGCCCCAAATGCGGACCACGTGTCGTAGGACGACCTGTGTGGGAGGGGAGGGACGGCGGGTGAGAGAATCGCGTCTCCTCTCGCGCGCGGTGCGGTCCGGTCACGCAACCAGCCAGAGCACTGCCAAACCCTCTCCCACCCCACCACTCCCTCACCATAGGTCGGCCAGAGAGAACCATGAGCCGTCGCTGCCGTCGGTGGGCTGTGTGGGAGGGGAGGGAGGGAGGGAAACGTGAGCGCGTCGCGTCCCCAGCCTCGGGCACATGCGTGGGGTGGCCTCGGCAACGCCCGCGCACGCTGCCACCCACAACCCGTCACCGCCATTCACACAGCCACTCACCGCGTGCAGCGGCACAACGGGCGCGGTGGCCGCCAGCACGCGCCGCATGTTGGGGAAGAGCGCAGCCTTGGGGTCGGGGGCGGCGACGGGGGGGCGCATGGTGGTGGGTGGGGGTGGGGGTCCGTGCTTTCGAGTGTGTGGGGTTTGCTGTGTGTGCGGAGGGTTTGGGGAGAGGCAAACTGGAACGTGTGTGTCGCGGTCGGAGGCCAGCGGGCGCAGCCCAAAGAGAGTGTGCGAGTGCGGTCTCGCTGCAGACTCATTCGTTTTTTTTTGTTTTTCCACATTCGCGTCTCGCCCGCGGCGGGCCTCCCACAAACAGGTGCGTGCGCCCACACGCCTCTGCTTGTAGTCACTCACACGTGGACTTTCAGAGCCCAGGCCTCGCGCCCGCGCCGCCCGCGCCAGCCCGCCGACCACAAGTCGTCAACCACGGGCCGCCGCCCCCCTCCACGCGCCCAGTCCACCGCCCCTCCTCCCCACCCTCCCTCTGTGGCAGTGCACATACTACACAGTGTGAGCGTGCGTGCGGCCTGTGGAGCCGCGAGCCTAGCAGAGAGAGAAATGCTCCGTCGGCTCCTCCCGACGGCTCAACATTGAACTCACTCCCCACACCTCCCTCTCCACACAGACACCTTCCCACAACACACCACACACCACCATGCCCAAATCCAAGCGCGACCGCATCGTCGCCCTGACGGCCGCCAAAAAGAAGGACCGCGCGTGGAAGGAGCGCGTGATCTCCGACGCGCGGGCGGCAGCTGAAGAACACGCCGCCGCCTACGTCTTCCGCGTCACCAACATGCGCAACGACAAGTTCAAGGAGTTGAGGCAGGCGGCCCGCGATCCTGGTGGCCCGTTGGGGGGGGCGTCCGGGCGGTTTTGCCTGGGCGGCGCGCACAAGCTGAGGGTCGCGCTCGGCAAGACCCCCGCAGACGAGCCCCGCCCCGGCCTCGCCGCCCTAGGCGCCTGCTTGAGTGGCGACTGCGGCCTGTTCTTCACCAATGCGCCTCACGAGGCGGTGGCCGCCATGTTTGAGACGGCGGAGACGGAGGACTGGGCGCGCGCGGGCGCGCGCGCGACTGCCGACGTCTCCCTCCCCGCCGGCCCCCTGTCCGGCCCCACGGGCGCCCCCCTGGCCCACACCCTGGAACCCTCCCTGCGCAAGCACGGCCTGCCCACCAAGCTGGAGCGTGGCGTGGTGACGCTGGTGTCCGATACTGTTGTCTGCCGCGCTGGCGACACGCTCACCCCCGGCCAAGCCGCCCTGCTGCGCGTGTTTGGGGAGAGGCAGGCCGTGTTCCGTCTCACCCTGGTGGCGCGGTGGGATGAGGAGAGCGGGGAGGTGGCGAGCTGTGGAGAAGAGTGATTTTGATGGCTTTCTTTCTCTCCGCCTTCCCCCGTGCTTTGTAAACGTGTTTTTTTTCTTCACAGGTGATGTTAAATGACGGTGCAAAACACAAATCAAGCAAAATGGAAAACTCTAAAACGCCTACACCCTTTCTCGCGTCACCTGCTGCCAAACCCGCCTGCACCCGGCGGCAGCAGCAGGCTGGCCTCCAGATCCGCCCTCGCCTCCAGCGTGCGCAGCCAGAAGCCGACAGCGCCCGCGAACAGGAGCAGGCCTCCCAACTCGGAGTGCGCCCAGGCGCGGCGCCGGCCGGCGGTGCCGCCAACGTCGGCGCCGCTGCCAGCGACGAGCCTCTGCACAAACGCGTTGCCGGCTTCCAGCACGGCCGGCGTAGCGTCTGCTGTGAGAGCGGCCAGGGTGGCTGCATCCGCCGTCTTCAGGAAGCCGAGCACCGAGTTGGGGCGGCCCCCCGCGCCGGCGCGCGCGCGCGCGTCGTCGGCGGCGGCCGCGCCCGCAGAGCGCGCGGTTTCGAGCTCAGCCTCGAGTGCTGCCACATAGTGCCCCGCGTCGACACGGACAGGGGTCTCACTTTCCACGTGCCACTTGGTGACGACGCCGTCCACGCCGTCGACCTGTGCGCCGGGAGCAAAGTCACGCCCCGCCGCTGTGGCGGCCGCCACCGCGGCCGCGACGGCGGCAGGGGACGCGTGGGCGGGGGGCAGCGCGCCGACGGCGGACGTGGGGGCGAGGCGGGAGCGCAGTTGGAGGCGGGAGGCGACGTTCTTCATCATGTAGCCGGTGAGCAGGGTGGCTTGCAACAACTGGCCAACATCTTCGGAGGAACTCTCAACCTTTGGGAGGGTGGGCGAGGGGAAAGGAAGGGTGAGTGTTTTTTGTGTTCGCCACGCGCCCAAAAAGACAGCGCGGCAGCGCCCCGATTCCTCTGCCCCCCCCTGCGGCCAGCATTGGCCTCTGTCTCCCTCTGCTCCCCACACACACTCACCGTCACCCTGAACGCGGACGGCGGCAGCGTGCCCACGAGCCCGCCCACCGTCTGCTGCAGCGCGTCCACTACGTCCGGGGGGGCTGCCACCGCAAAGTGCTCCACATAGTTGGCCTCAATGGACTGCACAAAGGATAGGAGGGCGCGGCGTGTGTCGTCGTCAGCGTCGGGTGGGGGGAGGGGAGGCTCCCACGACGAGCGCGGCGGGGCGTGGGCGCGCGGGGCACGAGCGTGGCGGGGGCGGGGCAAGGGCGGGCGCAGGGACGGGCGGCAGGTGGCGACGCCCACCATGTTGGCTTCAGCAGCCTGTGCTTGTCCCGTGTGAGGAGGGACGCCTGGCGCGGCGGGCGGAGGGAGAGCGCGCGCCCCAGAGAGCGCACGGATGTTTTCAGAATGTGGAAGCGTTTTTTGACACTTCCACATTCTGAAAACATCCGTGCGCGACCCTCCCTTTTCTTCTCTCGCCAAACGCCCTTCTTGGTTTGGGGTTTTGGTATGTTTTCTCACACGTTTGTTGTCCTTGTCGAATGAATCCCGCCCCAGCCCTCTCTCTCGCTAAAGAAGAAGAAAGAAAGAAAAAGAAAACGCGGCCCAAAAAGATATAAAAAGCGAGGCGGGGAGAGCAAAACCATCAGCCTCTACCCCCTCTCACCCTCTCCTCTCTTCACTTGCCAAACGCCCAGAACTTCTTGGCGGGCGGCGGCGGCGGCGGCGGCGGCGGCGCGGGCTTGCCAAAGGAGAAGAGGCCCCCTTTTTTGGCGGGGACGGCCGGCGCGGCGGGCTTCTTCTCGCGCTGCTCGTTCAGCAGGTACGCGCCCGCCGCCACGGCGCCCGCCAGCAGGAGGGCGCCCACGGCATTGATGCCTTTCTTGCCTTCGTCGGACTGTGGGTTGTGGGGAGGGAGAGGCAGGGGCGTGAGTCGGTTTTGCGTGTGTGTGTGATCACTCGCCCTCACACTCCACCCCACACAAAACCCTCTCTCTCTTACGTTGATCGCCTTCTTGGCCTTGGCCCCCGCGTCCCGCGCCGCCGCGCCCGCCTTGTTGGCGGCGTCCTTGGTGGCAGCAGCCGCCTGGTTGGCCTTCTTCTGCACCGTCTCCTTGGCGGCCTTGGCGGCTGCCTTGGCCTCCGCCTTGACGTCACGCGGCGAGGAGGAAGAGGCACCAGCCTTGGGCGTGGCCGAGGCGGAGGGACCGGCGGGCGTGGACGCGCGGGAGGAGCCGGTGCGCGGGGTGAACGATTTCTTGAGCTGCTCAGAAAACTTCTTCAGGGACGGCTTCTTCTCGATGTCGATGGCCGGGATCTCGGGGGTGGGCGTGTTGGAAGCCATTGGAGTGGGTGGGGTGGGGTGGAAGGGAGCGGCGAGCTGTGGAGGGGGAAACGGGGGCGCATTTGAAAAACGAACAACCGACGGTTGGAGGCAAATTTTCCCTTGTCGCGCCCCCAAACTCCCTCCCTCGCCGCCAGCGGGTGACTAGGTCTGTGCAGCCAGCAGGCGCGCGGGGGTGGGTGCAGGTGTGGGCGCCCCCAGACCGTCGACCCCCGATCTCAAACAGCTCCCCACTGGACGCTCGCTGTCCGTCCACTTCGCCCCCACCCGCACGCCCAAACCCCGTGGTCCGGGCGCCTTTGGGAGAGGGACAGCCCCAGGCCACCATGGGGGGAAGCTAGAGAGGGCGGCACGCACCTGGTGGGGGTGGAATTGGCGGGAAAGAGGAAAGTTGGTGTGGGGCCGTTTTCGCCGTTTTCTTCTTTCGGACCAAAACGGCTCAACTGACGCACCCACTCACACCCACGCCCTCACCCCGCGCCTTCGTTGACACGGTTGTTGTCTGTGACGGGAAATCAACTGTTTTTTTCAGAACATTAACATCGCTCTCGTTCACCTCCGCCCCCACGCCGCCAGCGCGCCGCGCCGCGCGCTCGCCCCCCCCGCCGCCCCCCCCGCGCGCGGCCAGCGTGACCGTGGACGATGCCGCCTTCTCCACGCCGCGCGACACCATGCACAGGTGGGCGGCGTCGCACACGACCAGGACGGAGGCGGCGGCGGTGACGGCAGAGACAGCGTCCGCGATTTGTGCAGTCAACCTCTCCTGGACTTGCAGCCTGTGCGATGCAGCCGCCACGATGTCTTCAAGGGCGGCGCGCGACAGCGCACGCGTCGGCCCCGTCACCGCGATGCGGGCGGTGCCGTGGAAGGGCAGCATGTGGTGCTCGCACTGCGACGTGAAGCGGAGGGTGGCGTCCACATCGGGCGGGGGAGGGGCAGGGGGCGAGGCGCCGCCGCCGCTGTCTTGGCTGCCACCCCCACGCCTCCCTGTCGCCTCCTGCGGCAACGAGGTCGAGTAGCCGGCGGTGGAGGCTAGCAGGAAAGCGACATACCTTTCGGGCGCCCCCCTGAGCCCCGGCCGCCCCGGGTCCTCCCCCACTTCAGTCAACAATGCTCGCACCGCGTCCTCCATGGCGGCTCGCGTGGTGGGCGGCACAGCGCGCCCCGGGCGGGGGAGGTGGAGGAGGGCGGCCGCAGCGCGGTTGGCGGCGGCGATCTCGCCTCCATGCACGTGGGACGTGGCGCAGTCGTCGGCGTCGCCATCCATGGAGGCGCGTGGCGAGTAGGAGTGATGGTGGGTGGAGGGAGGGGCGTGAGGGCCGCCGCAGCACACGGCTGCCGCCGCGCGAACAGGCGACGGCGTCGCGGGCGCCGCCGCGGGGGACGGCGGCCGCGTCGATGCCGCGGACGCACCGCCTCCAGGCGTCGTTGGCGTCGGTGGCGGAGGCCACGACCGCCCCCGCCCGGCGGTGGCGTTCTCGTCGCCAGGGCCCCCGATCCGGAGCAGCGCCAAAAATTCGGCGCCATCAGACCCACCCCCTCCCCGCCCCGCAAACGAGCCGGTCGTGCCACTGGTGACGACGGTGCGGGCGGCGGGGCCCTGGGCCAGGTGGACGGCTTCAACCAGGATGGCGGCGCCGGTGGGGGCGACGGAGGAATCCAGCGCTGCCAACACGTCCGCTGTGAACGCGGCCTGCGTCGTCAACCGCCGCGAAAACAGTTTGGCCAGCCGCGCCACCTTGGACAAGCCTAACACGACGCCCGTGGGGCCGGGGGCATACGCAAGAGCCAGGCGGCCGTAGAAGGGGAGGAGGGAATCAGCCGAGGTGGCCGCAAACTCGACGTCACGGACGAGGACGATGCCCGGGGGGGAGGGGGACGCCAGGACGGGCTCTGTGAACAGGGCGCCGCCGACGGTGCTGTGTGGTGTGTTGTGTGGGGAGGGGAGGGGTGGTTAGAAGGAGGGACAGCGTCGGGGAGTCTGGCTGTGTGTTTTTCACCCCCACACACACACTCACGTCTTGACGTCCTGCCGCAAGCCGGTGGTGGCGTCAATCCAGGCTTTGGCCACGCGCTGTGGAGGGAGGAGGGAGGAAGGGAGGGAGGAGGGTGAGGGAACCGACGAAACAAAATTCTCCGCGGCGGCCTTTCGTTTGGCGCTGGTGCCCCTCTCTCTCCACCTGCTCCCGCCACCAATTGTGGCGCCCACACGCACGCACACACAACTCTCTCTCCTCTCTCTCTCTCTCACCTTGGGTGTGTCAAACAGCCCCTCCCGCGTCACGTCCTCGCCGAGTCCTGCCACCAGTGTCTCCACCGCGGCACACATGCGGGCCAGGGACGGTGCACTGACAGCCGCCGCGGGTGCACCAGCCACACGGCCATCACCGCCCGCCAGGTCGGAGGAGGAGGGCGTCTCGTCGGAGGAGGGGGGGGCGGGGGCACGCGGGGGCGGCAGCGGCTTGGACGCGCGGGCGCCCATTGTGTGGGGAGGGAGAGGGCAGGGGGGCTCTAGACTGGACGAGGGGGCGCGCGGGTGCCTGCCCCTGAGGCGCGCGCGCGGGGTGGGGGTGTGGGGGGCCCGCGGCGAGAGAGGGAAAAAGAGGGTTTTGAGGCGAGAGAGCGGCCTCTTCTCTCACACTTCGCAAACGAGTGCCTCCCCCTGAGGCGCGCGCGCGGGGTGGGGGTGTGGGGGGCCCGCGGCGAGAGAGGGAAAAAGAGGGTTTTGAGGCGAGAGAGCGGCCTCTTCTCTCACACTTCGCAAACGAGGTGCGTGTGCAATTTCGGGTGTGGGGTCGCGCGACGCCAATCCCGGGCCCGCCCGCCCTGCCCACCACCACTGCGGTGCAGTGATGGCCGCGCGGACGGGGCGCGGGCGGCCGGCCACACGGAGGCGGGCGGGCCCACGCGGGCAGGCGACCGCTGCCGCGGCGGCCGATCGCAACACGTGTTTTCACGCCTCCTTCCCTCTCCCCTCCACAGGCTCCACCCCCATCCACACTCTCTCCTCAACCCCCCTACTCAACTCACAAAATGTCGTCGCAGCTGGTCTGGGAGATTGTCAAGAAGAACAACGCGTTCTCCGCGCGCGGCGAGACGGGGTCGCGCCCCCGCTTCTCGCGGGAGCGGGGCAACCTGCGCGGCCTGCACTCGTACAAGTACTCGGGTGAGTTTGTGTGGTGTGAGTGTGTGTGGGAAGAAGGGATGGAAACGACGGCGCTCTTGCCTTTGACCTTGCACTCACCCCTTTCCACCCTTCCTCTCCTCCAGGCCTCTGCAACCCGTCCGTCGACGTCGCCGCCGCCCCGGGCGGCGGCATCGCCATCACGGTGTCCCGCCCCAAGAACGGGGCCAAGCCCGCCAAGGGGCGCCACACGACGGTGACCAAGACGCCGTCATCCGTGCGCGCGGCGCACGCGGCGGGTGCCGCCGCCGCCTCCCTCGGCCGTCCCGACCTCAAGCGCGCCGCCGCCGCGCGCGCGTCCGCCCTGTCCCGCGCCGCGCGGGCGGGCAAGGCGACCGCCAAGCCGGCCGCGGCGGCGGCGCCGGTGGCGATGGAGGTGGCGGAGGTCGCTTGAATGGTGGAAAAAAGATCAACTTTTCTCTGTTTTGTGGCGGGCTGCCTTGAGCGAGTGTGTGGATTGTTACTCAAAACACGCGCCAATCAACAAGGCTCGCTTTTTCCCATCCGTTTTTTTTACACGCAAAACAAAGAGGGGGGGGGGGCAAAAAAAGAAAGGCAAGGCGTTTTTGATCTATTCTCTCTCTCTTTCTCTCTCCCACTCATCTGCCTCTCGGCGAAGAGCTTCACATGTGCGGGTGGTACTGAGGGAGGGGAATGTGAGGGGGTGTGCAGGGTTGAGGGCAAGAGGCAAACAAAAACAGGCTGCGGGTGTGTGCGGGTGCGATTTTTCTCTCTCTCCCTCCCTCTCTCTCACGCCGCCTGGGCCGCGTTCCACCCCGAGCGCGGTGCGCTGGACGCGGCGTCAAAGGCGGCCTCCAGGTGGTCGGCCTGTTATGTGGGGAGGAGAGGAGAGTGAATAAAAAACGTGTGTTTTCGCGCGTCACAAACACACACACACACACTCTCCGCCTCTCTTCCCTCCCCCAAACCTACCGCCTCCGACAGGCGGGACATGACGGCTTTGCGGGAGGCCTGGTGACAGGATGAGAAGGGAATGGTGGCGCGAAACACGAAAGGGAGGTTTGTTTCCCGCGACCCTCCCGCCCCCACCCTCTTACTCTCACCTCTCACTCTCCCCAAAATTCCTACCTGGGCGCCCTTAAATTGGTCAGACATCGCCGAGCGGCCAGAGTGCGTGTTTTTTTCGTACTGTGTGGGGGGTGGGGAAGTTTTTCAGGGTGTGGGGAGTTATGTGAGGAGGGAGTGTTTGAGGATAAAGTGAATGTTGCCTTTCCCTCTTTCTTCCTTCAACTCTCTCACCTGCTGCTGCACCTCCGCCCGCCGCGCCTCCGCCGCGTGCTGCGCCTGGGTCAACGCCTCCATAGCCGCATCCCGCTGGGCGAGCAGAGCATCAGCAGAAGCGCCCGGGGCGGAGGCCACCGCGTCGGCGGCATCCTTCGCGGCCTTGGTCGCCGCGTCGGCCGCGCTCCCCGCCCACGACGTGAAGCTGCTGAACGCATCCGTCACCGCGCCCGTGGTGTGGGAGGCGGCCTCCTTGGCGGCGCCACTGGTGGCGCCCGCGGCGGCGGAGGCGGCTTCGCCAGCGGCACGCACCGCGTCGCCGCCCCGCCCAAACCCTCGTTTCAGGGCAGAGAAGACGAACGGCGGCGGCGGGGACGGCGCGAACGCGGACTTGAACGCGTCCAGGGCGGAGTCCAGGGTGGAGGGCGGGGACGGGGTGAGGTGGAGGGCGGCTTTCGCTTTCTCCCCCCACGACGCTGGGGGGGCAGGGGCAAAGGCACTCCCCACCGCGCGCGCGGCGTCGCCCGCGGCCCCCGTCAGTGTGGTGGCGGCGCCGTCGCCATCGCCACCCGCCATGTGGAGGCCACGCTTGACGGTCTCCCAGGCGCCGGTGCCGGCGGCGGACGCGGCGTCGCCAGTCGCGCCAGTCGCGGCGCCGCTGCCGACGTGCAGCGTTTTTTTTACGCCCTCCTTGACGCTCTCGTAAGCGCCGCCCGCGGCCAGGCGGGCGGCGGCGGCCGCGTTGGCGGCGGCGGAGGCGGCCTGGGTGGGTGTGGCGGTGAGAGGGGTGGGTGGTGGGAAGAGTCGCGCACACGCCCCCCCTCTCTCCATTTCCCCTCCCACCACCAACGCACCTTGGTCGACGCGGCCCCCGCCACAGGCCCCTGGGCCGCGATGTAGGCTTTGGCGGCATCCAGGATCTGCAGGGCTTGAGCGCGCAGCTCGTCGTCGGGGCTGGGTGGGGTGGGGTGGGAGGGTGAGTTTTTTTTTCGACGCAGCGCGGGCGACGACGCAGCGGCCAGGGTTCACCCGCCCCGCCGCCCGCCCGCCGCGCGCGAGGGCATCCAAAAAATCACACACACTGTGTCTCCCTCTCTCTCCCCACACAACCCATTGCACTCACACGTCTCCCGTCACGCCGAGGGTGCGCGTGAGCTTCGAGGCGTAAGACTCGTCGGCAGCGCCGAACGCGGCGCGGGCGGGGCGGGTGGACGCCGCCAGCAGGCATGCCAGGAGGGCGGCCAGCAGCGCTGTGGTGCGCATGGTGGTGGCGTGTGTGTGCGGGGGTGTGGGTGTGGCTCTGGGTCGAAGAAACACGAGAGAGGGTGAGCGAGCAGAGAGTGTTAAAACAGAGTTTCGCCGTTCCTTTTCAATCTGCGACCCCCCGCGCCTTTCCCTGCCCACTCACACCCTCGTCCCACCCCTCCCACACACACGCCCGCCCCTGCTTTCAGGGGCGTCCCATGGACCTCGCCGCCGCCGTCGACGCGCTGGACGCCGCCCTCTCCGACCTGCTGCGCCCGCTGCGGGCGGAGACGGCGCCCGGCCGCCCCGCCGACGCGGGTGAGTGTGAGAGAAGGAGTTGTGATCAGCGTTCGGCGGGAGGAGGGGAGGCGGCGAGACTAGAGAGAATGGCACCCGCCGTCGCATGCAGGCGTCGGGGGAGACCCCCACACGCCTCTCGCTTCCGCCTGCCTCTCTCACACAAAACCTGCCGTATCCCACTTTCATTCCACAGAAGACATCGAGCGCGCCGCCACCGCGTTCGCGGGCGGCGTCGCCGCGCTGCGCGCCGGCATCGCGGCCGCGCGCGCGGGGGCAGCGCCCGACCGAGTGGCTGCCTTGCAAGAGGTGAGAGAGAGAGAGAGAGAGAGAGAGAGAAATGCAGTCTCTGTAGTTGTTTGGGGAGGCGAGGATGACGGCAATTTTTTATCGACCGATCATGCCAACCCACTGACCCACTCCCCACCAATCCAGGAAGAAGCCGCCCTGCGCCGCGAACTGGACGCCAAGCGCGCCCTGGTGACCGAGGCGCGCGCCTCGGTGGCCGCCTGGCGGGCGAGAGCGACAGAGCTGGTGGCCGCGGCCGACGCGGCGGCGGCTCTGCCGTCCGAGTGACAGAAAAACATTTTTTTTTTTCGACTCAACACAACACACACACGACAATGACGTCCCTGCAGGATGACGATACCACCACCGTCGACGCTCCACCCGCCGCGGATGAGGCGGCTCCCGGCCACCCCCCTATCGAGCGCCTGCCCGCGGGCGCGGCAGCGGGGGGCGACACGATGAACCGCCGCCGCGCCGCGCGCGCGGCCACCCTGGACGACCTGCCGACGCCGGGGGAGTATGAGGCCGAGGTGGGGGCTGCGCTGGCGCGAGTGAGGGGTGGGGTTGACGGCGGCAACCGTGCTGAGCCTCTGCCACCTCTCGCTTCCTCCTCGGACGTTGCGGCCGTCCACGCCGCGCTCCACCTCGCCGGCCGCGTCGCGACGCTGGCCGCCGCCGCCCCCCTCGTCGGCGCGGTTTACCTGGTGGCCTCCCCCAAGCCCGACCCCGGGACCGACGGGCGGCCGCCGCCCCCGCCCCGGTTGCCGCCGGGGACGACACACGCGCTGCAGGCGGGCGCGGCCGCGCTCGCAGCAGCCGGCGGCGGCGTTCCGCCGGGTTGGGAGGTCATCCTTCCCGCCTCCACCTCTGGCAGCGCGGTCACCCCCGCCCGCCTGGCGGCTGCTGCAGCCGCGCTCGCCCCCTCAGGAGACGCGCCCTTCATCGTGCTGGCCCTGGCTGATCGAGACGGCACGGTCGGGTTTACTCGTGTGTATCCCGGCGTCCGCCCCCCCGATGGCGCTGCAGACCCGGTGGAGGGGGAGGGGGATGACGGCGAGGGGGCCGCCGCTGCGGCTGGTGGCGGCCGGGGCGGCAAGCGTGGCCGGGGCCGGGGGCGGGGCCGCGGGCGGCGGCCGTGAGAAGAGCTTATTGAAAGTGATTTCATTTTCAGTTTTTGCACACACAGACTCCTCTCCCCTCTCTCTCTCCCTTTCACTCGCTGTCGCTGTCGAACGCGGCCCGCACGGGGGCCGCCATGGCACCGATGCGCTTCAGGCGACGCTTCTTGGGGGCGGGCGCTGTGGTGGCGGCAGCCGCAGGCAACGGCACGTCGGCCGGCGGCGGCGCGTTTTCGTCGCCGACCATCGCCGCCGCCGCGCGCTTGGCGCGCAGCGCGTCCAGCGCCGCCCGCCTCGCCTCCTCGCGCGCGCCGGGAGAGTCTGCATCGGCGGCGGGCGGCGGCGGCGCGGCGGCAGGTGCGTCGTCGCAGTCGTCGCTGCTGGTCGCGCGGTCGTCGTCGTCCGAACCGGCCGCCGCGCGCCGCACCGCGCCGCCACCCCGCGGCCGGGTGGCCACCAGCCCCAGCCGCTTGAGCGCGCGCTTGACCTGGCCCAGGCGCCAGCCGCCAGCCAGCTGGACGGCCACCGTCTCCGCCGCGCCGCGCGGGGGCGGGCCGTCGCCCACCGCGCGCGCCCACACCGCGGCCACCTCTGCGTCGTGCGCTGCGGTCATGCGCCCCCTCCGCAGGCCGCGCGCCCGCAGCTCCTTGGCCGTCCGAGCGGGCGTCCACCCAGCCTCCTCCCCCCCAAGGGCGGCCGCCACCAGGTCCAGGCAGGCGCCTTTCCCCGCGTGGTCGTGAAACGCGGACGCCAGTGTCGCCTCCTCCCCCTCCGTCAGGGGGGGCGGCCCCTTGGGTGCGCGTGGCGGCTTGACGGCATGCCCCAGCCCCCGCACCCGCAGCTGGCGGCGGACGACGCCGGCGGACACGCCGAGTGACGCCGCCGCGCGGTCCAGGAACGCAGCATCTGTCGCGGGCGCGACGCCCGGCGTCGCCTGCGCCGCCGCTTCCGCGAGAGCGGCCAGCAGGCTGGCCCCCGCGTCGTCGATGTCGCCGTCGGCTTCGTCAGGCAGGTTGTCCGTGGGCGGAGCAGTTGCTGTTGCGGCCCTGGCTGCGGCGGCGGAACGCGCGTACGCGTCGCGCCACCCGTATTGCGACGCGACCGCGTCGGCCCCCGCCGCGCTCTTCCACCACAGCGCCTCCACCGCCAGCAGGGACGCGCACGCGCCATCCGCAGATGCAGCTTGGCGGGCGTCCACGGCGTCGTCGTCGTCTCCCGGGGAGGGGGGGAGGGTGGGGACGCCGCGCGGCGGGTCGAGGCGGGCCGCCCACGCACGCCACGCCGACCGCACAGCACTCCCCAACGCGGCACGAGCGGGGCAGGCCACGCCCGCCCCAAACGCGGGGTCAGCCAGCACGTCCCGCATGGCCACCAGGGCGCGCACCTGGAACAGGAGGGCGGGCAGGCCGATGCCGCGGGGCGCGGGGAGGGACACGCGGGAGATGAAGGAGGCGAGAGCGGCGTTGACGGGCGGAGGATTGGACGCCGCCCCCGCCAGCAGCCACACGTACCAGTGGACGACAGGGGCGGACGCCAGCTCGGCTTTGAAGGCGGAGGCCAGGCGGGCGACCGCGTCGGCGGCCGCGGCGGATGGTTGGGGAGCGGCGCGTGGTGGCGCAGCAGCGTCGTCGGCCACCGCTGCCGCCGCCGCCGCGGTCGCCCCCTTGGCCGGCGACGCGGCGGACGCGGCGGGCGAGGCCGGCGCCATGGACCGATCAGGCGCGGCCGACCGGTCGCGCGCGGGGGAGGACGGGTCGACGGGCGGCGGCGGCGACGGCGCGCCGCGCGCGGCGGGCGTCGCGGCCGCGAGCGGCGTGCTGGCCGCCAGTGGCGTCACGGTGGCGACACCAGCCGCCACCGCCACCGTCACCCCGCGAGGCGGGGCGGACGCGGGGGACGGCGCCGCCGACCGGGGGGGCGTGGCCGCGGGCGCGCCGGGGGTCGCGGCCGCGTCGGGTGGCGCTGGCGTCGCGCGCGCGTCGCCCGGCGACTGGGCTGCCCGCGGCGCGGGGGATGGTGCTGCCACGGCGGCCACCACAGGCGGCGACGCGCCCGTCACCGCCGCCGCCTGCGCGGCAGCAGCAGCCGCGTCGGCCTCCGCGCGCGCCGCGCGCGCCGCGTCGGCCGCGCCCGCGTCCGCCGCCGCGACGCGCGCAGCCAACCCCAGCGTGGCGTGGATGGCGATCGCCAGCGCGTGCGCATCATCCCGCGTCTGGTGACGCGCGTTGAAGCGGCGGACGCCGCCGGAGAGGAGGGCGAGGAGGGTGGCGCGAGCATCGCCGTCGGCGTGCAGCAGCCGCCGCGCCAGCCGCGCGGACGCGCCCGCGTCCGCCTCCGTCGTCAGGCCGCCCGCCGCCGCGTCCAGGGCGAGCAGGAGTTGAGTCAGGAAGCGGAGGGAGGCGGCCTGCATGTCCCACGCTTTGTCGGTGGCGTTTGACCCGACGTCGGTCTCGCCCGCCCACACCGACCGCGCGAGCGCCAACGCGTCCCACCCCAGCGTGGCGGCCGCCCCTCCGAATGAAGGGCGGGGAGGCAGGGCGGCACGCTCCACGCCCGCCGCTTTGGCGGCGGAGCGGGCGGACGCGGTGGCGGACGCGCGCTCACGTGCCAGTTCTGTGAGCGTGGCACCCACACGAAAAAAACGCGTAAAGTCAGACCGCGCCAGCGTCGACACCAGCACCCCGGGCGCCAGGTCGCGCCCCAGGCCGGCCGCCAGCCCCGCCCAGCCGCCCCCATCCAGCAGGGAGGCGGCAAACGAGGCGAGGGCGGTCAGGGTGCGGGTGTCGAGAGCAGCCGCGGCGGCCGCACCCGGCGGCGCGCCCGCGCCGACGGCCGCCGTCGGCGCGCTGGTCAGCCGAGCCCGCCCGCCCGCGCCAAAGGCGCGGGGCGGTCCCCGCCGAGCCACGGGGAGGGATGACATGACGGCGGGGGCGGCGCCCGGGGGGGCGCCCGGCGCAGGGGCGCGCACAAACACGCCGCCAAACCGCGGGCGGCGCGCGGGGCCTGACGCTAGCAGGTGGCGGCGGGCGGCGACGCGCTCCGCGTCCAGCATTTGTTTTTCGCGGCAGGAGGGTTGAGGTGGCGCCGTCTCGGCTGCAGCGCCGGGGGCCGCGTTTTCGGTGTCTTTTGCTTTTGCGGCCGCGGCCAGCGCGCACGCCAACTCACTCCCCCCCAGCCCCGCCAAGGCAGCATCCACCGCGTCCAGGATGAGGGGGGCGTCCACCTTGATGGGTTGGGTGCCCGCGTGGGCGGCCAGGGCGGAGAGGAGTTCTAGGGCGCCTGCGTCCGAGAGTGCACCCACCACCCGCGCCCGCAGCGCGGCGGCACGCGCGGCGGCGCCGCCGCCCCCGCCACCGCGCCCGATGGCGGCCGCCAGGGCGGCGGGGGCGGCCAGCAGGTTGCGCAGCAGGGTGAGGGCGAGCTGGAGAGCGAGGGCGTCGGCGTCTGTGAGGCGGGGGTGGCGGGCGATCGGGGCGGCCGCGAAGGCGACGACAGGCGCTAACGCTCCCGGCGCCACGAACGCGTCCGCCGACGCTGCGGCAGCCTCTGCTTGGGGCAGAGGAGCCGCCGAATCGTCAGCCGGGGGCAGAGTCAGGAAGGCGCCAACCTTGAGCGCAGCGGTCGTGATGTCGGCGTCTCCGTGTGCCGCCCGCAGCAGCGGCACCAGGTCGCTCTTGACGATGCCCGCCCGCACCAGCAGGGCGGCTGCCGGGCGGGCCGGGTCGTCAGCGTCGGCGCGCAGGGTGCGTTGGAGGTCGCGGAGGCAGTCTGGAGGGTGGGTGGGTCGGATGGTTTGAAAAAACAACATTGCGCGATGCCGGCTGCTCTCCGCACCTCCTCTGCCTCCCCTGTCTCTCTCTCACACACACACGCACTCACCCAAGCAATCCTCATCCTGCACATACGCCGCCCGCCCGCTGCCGCCGTCCGTCCAGCGGCCGAGGCCGGACGCGACTGAGACGAGGAGGTCCACGTCAAAGGGGGGGGGCGCCCCCACGGCGGCGTCCATCGTGTGGGGTGGTTTGTGTGTGTGTGTGTGGTGTGTGGGACGCGAGGGGTGCGCTCCCAATTACGGAGAGGGGCGCGGGACGCCGCGCCAGGGAGAGATGGGGGCGACACGAAAAAAAAAACGGCGCATGCGATTGTGTTCGCATCATTTTTCCCTTTTTTTTTTTCTCCCACCCCCAACCTCCCAACCCACCACGCGATGGACACCCTGCGCACAGCCAAAGAGGCTTTGGATGACGGCCTCATCTCCGACGCCGACTTCGCCGCCATCAAGGACGCCTTCGTCGAGGGCCAGCGCCGCAAAGCGCTCGCCGCGGGCGGCGGCGAGTCGGGCGACTATGGCGGCAGCTTCGCGCCCCCGTCTCGAGGCGCCAGCGGCGACGGCAACGGGTGGGCGGCGCCGGCGCCGGCGGCGGCGCCGGCGGCCGCTGCCGCGCCGCCCCCCGCGCCCGCGCCGCGCGCATTCCGCGGTCTGCTCGGCAAGAAGGCGGCCCCTCCGCCGCCCCCGCCGCCGCCGCCGCCCCAGGCCGCGGCTGCTGCGCCGACTGCGGCTGCGGCGCCGCCTCCCGCGCCGCCGCCGCCGTCGGCGCCGGCGGGGGCACTGCCGCCGGGGGTGTCTATTCCGACCAACGTGCCCGCGGTGGGCGGGGCGAGGCCCAAGGCGGCTGGTGGGGTGAGTGCTGTGTGTGCGTTTAGAGGAGGGTGGAGGGTGGTTTTTCGGATCGGGGCGGGTGTTCAGAGAGAGGTCAAAACCCACGACTTTTCCCCCTCCCCCCGCCCACCCACCACCACGCACACTCAGACCTCCATGTCCGGCATCGCCGTCTCCCCCGACGCCGTCAACCTGTACTACCTGATGAAGGCCAAGTCCGCCTACCGGTGGGCCCTGTGGCGCGTGGACGAGCGGGGGACGGCGGTCATCGTGGCGGCGGCGGGCGACAAGGCCGCCACGTACGCCGACCTGCTGGCCCTCCTCCCCCCCGACGACTGCAGGTACGCGGTTTACGACTACGAACACACCAACTCTGAGGGGCGCGTGTTTAACAAACTCGTTTTTCTGAATTGGGCTCCCGACGCGGCCCGCGTCAAGGCCAAGATGATGTATGCCTCCACCAAAGACTTTTTCAGGGGGCACCTGGACGGTGTGGCGGTGGAGCTGCAAGCGTCTGAGATCGGGGAGCTGGCAGAGGGGGAGGTGGCGGACGCGGTGCAGGCGACGATCACGCGCAAGTGATGAAAAAAAAGGTGTGTGTGTGTGTGTGTGGAAAGGTGTGTGTGTTGGCTTGAGCGGCGCACACGCCATCCCGCTAGAGAGAGAGGGCCATTTTTTTACTGTAGAGAGGGAGAGAGAAACGAGAAACGAGAGAGGAAAAAAGAAGAGGCGCCAATCACTCTGCGCGTCATATTCTTTTGCCGCCATGCAGCCTCCCCCACCCCCCACCACCCGGCTCAAGCGCCAGCGGTCGGGGTCGGCCGACTCGGACGAGCCGCGCGGCCTGGTGCGGCGGCGACGCGTGGACGCGGGCGCGTTGAATGGTGAGGCGCATTTGGATGGGTGTGCCTCTGTCTCCCGCCGCCCCCTGGGCGCCTCGGCCGCGCTGAGTGCAGCTTGTGTTGAGCCACACAACGCGTGGCTTGTGCGTCGTGTGGGTCGGGTCAGCCCCCAACGGGGCGAGCAAACCCTCTCACCCACCCTTTCCCCCGCCACACTCAGACCCCACCGTCGCCGCCGTCGCGTACTCCCTGCACACCCTGAAGAATCCGTTGCGCCTGCCTTTTGCCAAACCGGCGCCAGGGGCGGCCAAGCGGGCGGCTGCACGTGCCCGCGCCGCGCGCCGCGCGGCTTGGCTCGCCACCGTCGGCGCCCTCCCTGGCGGCCTGCCCGCCAGGGATGCCAGCACCCCCCCCCGCACCACGGGCGGAGGGTTCAGCCTGTTTGACGGGTGCGCCGAGGTGAGTGCGGCGCCGCCGACGCCGCCGCGCCCGCCCGCGCGGCCGCCGGCGGCGGTGGGTGAGCCCCTGGCGGTCGCGGGGGCGGGCGCCGGGTCGGCGCCTGGCGACCCAACGACGACGACGTCGGTCTCTGCTGAACCCGGGGGCGGCGGCGGCGCTCTGTTCACTTTCGGCGCGGCGCCAAAGAGCGACGCCCACGCGACGCCCGCGCCCGACGCGCCGCCGGGCGGTCTGTTCACGTGTGGGGCGGGCAGCGATGCCAATCCGCCCCCGTCCAAGCCGGCGGCCGACCAGCTGGCGGCGGGCGGACTGTTCACGTTTGGCGGGGGGGGCGCGCCCGCGAGCGCGCCACCGCCAGCCTCCGCCCCGCCGCCGCCCCCCGGCGGCCTCTTCACGTTTGGCGCCAAACCCGCTGCAGGCGCCAAGCCGCCCCTGTTTGGTGGTGGCGGCGGCGGCGCGCCGGCGCCGCCCACCACGTTTGGCGGCGGTAGGCCGCCCACGTCTGCTGTGCCAAACCCCTTTGCCCCGGGGGCACTCCCGCCCGCCGCCCCCGCCGCCGACGGGGGCGCCTTCACCATGGGCGCCGCTGCAGCGCCGCCCGCGGGGCGGCGCGTGCTGCGCGCTCGGCGGCCGGGGCGGCGGTAGGCAGAAGAGGGGGAGGGAGAGGGACACCCGTTTTTTGTGTGGGGTGGGGGGGGGGATGTTTTCAATCACGGCCGCGCACAATCCAGAAACCATGAGAACGCACGCCTCCTCACTCAAGACTGTGCCTCCTCCCCTGCCACCACCGCGGCCGCCGTCTCGGCCGACACCGCGTGCACGCCCCCCCCCCACCGCGCCGCCGCTGCCGCCGCCGTCGTGGTGGTAGGTCAGCGCCGCACCCCCACCCTCTCCCCCCTGCCCACCCAGCGCCAGCGACGCCGTGGCAGCAGCCAGCCCCCACTCCAGTTCCTCGTCGTCGGGCGGGGGGAGGGGGGGGGGGCGTGCAGGGGGGGCCGCGCGCGTCGAGGTGCGTGCTCCAGTCCACCCCCTCAAACCACGGGTGCTGTTTGATGTCGTCGCCACACACACTGCCCAGCCGGACTCCCGGGTCCAGCGTCAGGCACGCCCCCACAAAGGCGCGGGCGGCGGGGAAGGCGGGGGTGTGCGGCGGCCACGCGTACGCGCCCGCCGCCACAGACCGCAGGGTCGCGTACTCCGTCCCCCCCCGGAAGGGGGGGGCCCCCGTCAGCATGTGAAAGGTGACGCACCCCAACGCCCACACGTCGGCGGCGAAGGGGTGGGGGGGGGGGGGGGGGGGGGGCGGGGTGGCGGTGGCGCCGCCGCCGTCGTCGCCGCCGTCGCTGTCGCGCTCCCCGCCGCCACCACCCCCTCCCCCTCCCAACGCTTCGGGCGCGATGTAGTCGGCCGTGCCCGGCATGGGGGCCGGCCACCGGCTGGCCAGAGGGTGGGGTGGCCGCCCTCCGGCGGCGGCGGGCGCGGTGGCTGGCCCCGCGCGCGCGGCCGCGTCGGCGGCCGCGTCTGCAAACGCTGCGCTCCCAAAGTCCACCAACACGGCGTGCCCCCGGCCATCCAGCACCAGGTTCTCGGGCTTGACGTCGCGGTGCACGATGCCCGCGGCGCGCAGGCGGGAGAGGGTGAGCACAATGTCGGCCGCGTAACTGCGGGCGACGTGGTCGGGGAGCCCGGCGCCCCCCGCCTCTGTGGCCGCCTCGATCTGGGCCAGCAGCTCGCCCCCCGGCACCAGCTCCAGCCCAAAGACGAGGTCGCCTGGTGTTTGGTACGTGAACAACAGGTGGGCGACGCCTGGTGTGGCCCGCAGAGCGTCGAGCGTGGCGCGCTCCGCTCGCAGCGCGCCGACCGCGCCGCTGCGCAGCGCGTGCCGCTTGTCCACGATTTTCAAAGCCACCGCCGGACCATTGCCAGACGCGGGCACGGCTTCCACGACGTCGGCGTAGGCGCCGCCGCCGAGGCGGCGGACGGGGCGCCAGTCGGAGGGGGTGTGGGCGGCGCTGGGGAGGGGGGGTGGGGGGGAGCGGTGTGAGCAACGGGCGCGTGAGCCTGGTGTGGGCACACACACGCACCACGGCGCTGCTGCCACCCGCACCTGGGCGCCGGCGGCAGGGGGCGCATGTCGGCCGTTGCAGATGGGGGCACCGCCCCGGGGCGACCTTTAACTCGTCGGGTCTGGCGCCTGTTTTTTTTGCTCTCGAGCGAGAGGAAAATAAAGAGCTCGAGCTTCTCTTCACAACTCGACCCGCTTCCCTTTCAGGTACGTGCCTCGCACCACTCCCGCCCCCCTCGGCGCCTCGCTGCCCCCAGCTCGCTTGTGCGGCTGCGGAAGGGGTGGCGTGGGGCGCACCAGAGCGGGCGTTCCGGTTTGGAGGTCGCATTACTGCTCTTGCCTCTGCCGCCCCGGCCCCGCCCCGCCGCTTCCAACGCCGGCCCTCGACGCCCCCCCTGCACGCTGGTCGGCAAGCTCGCAAACCGAAAGGGGCAGCGTTGTGGCGCGCCAGGGGCGGCGGGCGGCGGTGTCCTGAGCAAAAGTGGCTCACCCTCTTTGGCTGCCAACGGGGTGAGGCACGCCCGACCCGTCCCCACCCTCCGCCTCGCCACGCTTCCCGTGGCTGGCGCGCTTGGTGGCGCATCGCAGGCCACCGTGCCGGCGTCGCCTGGGCGCGGTGGGCTGCAGCGAGGCGTGCACAGGCCGCCCCACGACGACGAACTGCCTCTTGCGAAATCTGTCTGCTCCCCCCTCCCCTCTGGCGGCCTCCCGCCGCCAGTGGCGGCGTAGGGGAAGCGGGGACTGCTGTGTTCATTGAGCACGCGCATGCACCCCAATTGGAACTCAGGCAAAGGCGTGCGACAGGCGAGAGAGGCACCACTTTATTTTCGCGTCCGACCCTCGACCCTCCCTCTCCTCACCCTCCCCTCACAGGCACCCCACCCGTCGCCTCCACTCCCCGCCTTCCTACCAAACCAACCATGCAGTCCCTCCGCGCCCCGGTCCGGGCCCCGCTGTCGCGCCCGGCGTCCTCCCGCCGCGTGCCGCGCGCGACCGCGCGCCGAGGGCAGCGCCGCGCCCCCCCCGCCGCCGCCCGCGCCCGTCAAGAAGGACCGCTCCAACGACACCCTGCTGTTCGCGTCCGAGCAGTCGCTGACGTACCTGGACGGCAGGTACGGCAGTGTGGGATGTGGGGTGGGCAAGGAAGAGAGGCAGCGCAAAAAACATCACACAGGCCCAGCGATATCCAACCCCCGACCCACCCTCTCTTCCCTTTTTCTCAGCCTGCCCGCCGACTACGGCTTCGACCCGCTCGGCCTCTCCGACCCGGAGGGCGCGGGCGGCTTCATCAACCCCAAGTGGCTGGCCTACAGTGAGGTCATCCACGGGCGGTGGGCGATGCTCGGGGCTGCGGGCATTCTCGCGCCCGAGGTCCTCGCCTCGGCGGGCGCCATCCCCCAGGCCCCGTCCGACGTCCTCTGGTTCAAGTCGGGCGTCATCCCCCCCGCCGGCACCTACGCCCAAGGCTACTGGCTGGACCCCTTCTCCCTGTTCTGGATCGAAGTCGTCATGATGCAGTTTGCTGAGCTCAAGCGGTGGCAAGACTACCGCCACCCGGGCTCGCAGGGCAAACAATACTTCCTGGGCCTGGAGTCCGCCTTCAACGGGTCCGGCGACCCCGCCTACCCGGGCGGCCCCTGGTTCAACATGTGCAACCTGGGCAAGACGGAGGCTGAAATGAAGACGCTCAAGACGAAAGAACTCAAAAACGGGCGCCTGGCGATGCTCGCCGTGTTTGGCTTTGGCGCGCAGGCCATTCTGACGGGCGAGGGCCCCTGGCAAAACCTGAAGGACCACCTGGCCAACCCGTCGGGCGCCAACCTGGTGTCCAACCTGGGCAAGGTGGGCGGCGTGACGCTGTGAGAGAAGGTGTGTGGACACACATTTTTGTGGCGTGTCGGCCGCGAAACGCACCCGCGCTCTGTTTTTTGTGGCGCACCCCTTTCCTTTTTCTTTTTTTTTTCCAGGGGTTCCCATTCCGGCCGCGGCCCCATGAAGGCGGCGTGTGTGGGGTGGGCGGCCTCCAGCGCGCGAGATACACCAAACAAGCCAGGCGCTGGTGTTGCCCCCCCCTCGACCCCCTTCCCCGCTTTTTTTGGGAAACTGCTGTGCCTTGTGTGACGCCCTGTTTGGCTGAGGTGTTAGAGACCAATCAAAAAAACTACACAAAACATTTTCTCTCTCTAGATGTCAAACGCGCGCCCGTCGTCGCCACCAGTGCGCCCCAGCCGCGCGGGCGGCGCCGCGTGCGCCACAAACGCGGCCACGTCGGCCGCGTCGACACCCGCGGCTGCCGCTGCAGCCTTAACCACCGCGCCCGCGTCGGCACCGGCGGCAGTGGTCGCGGTCAGCAGGGACGCGAGCGCCCGCGCGTCGAGGCCGGTCTGCGCCGCACGGGGGGGCAGCGTCGGCGGCGGGTCGCGCGACGGCGCCGGCTCGATGACACGCGCCCTGATCGTGCCAGCCAGCATGGACCCCAGTACAGCGCCCGCGGCGGCTTGAGCCGCGGCGTCCGCGTCGGCGGCATCAACGGTCGCGCGCCAGTCGGCGGGGGGTGGGGCGCGTGGCGCGCGGCGCGCTGCAGCGGCTGCCGCTTTTGAGGCGGATGAGCCCATGGGAGTTTGACAGGGCGCGAAGGGCAGCACGCCAGCCTGGGCAGGCGCGCGCAAGCCCCCGGATAAGTGCGAGACAATTGTGGACGGAAAAAAAAAGAAAAGTTTTCGCGGCCTTCTGGCCACAACCGCGCACACTCTCCAGCGCACAAAGCACACGCGCACACTAGGCCCAGTGGTGAAGTCAACCATCGTTGACTTTACCACCAATGCGCGCCCCCCGCCCCCTGCCGCCCTCCAGATCGCTGCGCGTTTCTGCGGGCCCCGCGCCGCCGCCTCCAATGCAGACCGCCGCTCCCGCCGCGCCCTCCTCCAGCGGCACCCGCATCACGCTGGCCCGCCCAGACGATTGGCACCTGCATGTGCGGGACGGCCCAGGCCTGGCGGCCGTCGTGCCTGCATCGGCGGCCGTGTTTGGACGGGTCGTCGTCATGCCCAACCTGGTGCCGCCCGTGGTGACGGTGGAGGATGTGAGTGTGTGATATAGGGAGAGAGAGAGAGAGAGAAGGGAGTGTGGCAAAGGTGTGATCGCCCGCGCCGACCCCCCCTAACCACCACCTTCCTTCCCACCAGGCCCGCGCCTACCGCGACCGCATCCTGGCCGCGGTGCCGCCCACCTCCGCGTCCACGTTCGAACCCCGCATGGCGCTCTACCTGACGCAGGCGACCACCCCCGCCGACGTGCGCGCCGCGGCGGCGGCGGGGTTTGTCCACGGCTACAAACTCTACCCTGCCGGCGCCACCACAAACTCCCAGGCCGGCGTCACCGACATCCCCGCCCTGGCCCCCACCCTGGCCGCCATGGCGGAGGCGGGGCTGCCGTTGATGGTGCACGGCGAAGTCACGGCGAGCGACGTCGACCCCTTTGACCGAGAAGCCGAGTTCGTGGCCCGCGTCCTGGCCCACCTGGTGGACGCCCATTCTCACCTCAAAGTCGTCATGGAGCACGTGACGACGGCGGAGGGTGTCGCCTTTGTGGCGGGGGCGAGGGAGGGGGTGGGGGCCACCATCACGCCGCAGCACATGACGCTGAATCGATCCGCCCTCTTTGCGGGCGGCCTGCGCCCGCACGCCTACTGCCTGCCCATCCTCAAGCGGGAACGCCACCGCGCCGCCGTGGCGGCCGCCGCCACGGGCGGGTCCGGCCGCTTCTTTTTGGGCACCGACTCGGCGCCCCACCCGCGCGGCGCAAAGGAGTGCGCCTGCGGCTGTGCCGGCCTGTACTCCACCCCCGTGGCGTTGCCCCTGTATGCGGCCGCGTTTGAGGCGGCGGGCGCGCTGGACGCGTTGGAAGGGTTTGCCAGCAAAAACGGGGCTGCCTTCTATGGGCTGCCGCCGCCGACCAGCACCATCACCCTGGCGCGCGACGAGTGGAGGGTGCCAGCTGAATTTGACTTTGGGGGCGGCACCACGGTGGTGCCCATGGCGGCGGGGGAGACGTTGAGGTGGCGGGTCGTGGATGGGTGAGTAAAAGAGTGTCTGCGATTTTTCACACGTTCTCCTTCCCCAACACGCGCGCACCCTTCCACGGCGCCTCCCGCCCGCACGTCAGCGCGGCCCAGCTCTCGGCCGTGCCCCACCTCAACTCGTGCAGCGCCACCTGGCGCGCCCGCCGCCGAGCGGCGTCTTCCTCGCGCAGCACGCGTCTCAGTTCACGATCAGCCGCGTCGCGCGCGCGCTCGCTCGCCGCGCGCGCGTCCTCCCCCTCCGCCACCTCGGCCACGGGGGGGGGAGCATCGCTGTAGTCTTTGTCATAGGCGTCCCACTCGACCGCGGTGGCGGCGGCGCCGTCGGGGCCGGCCAGGAGGGCGGGCCACCAGGTTGCTGCGCCGCCCTTTGCGGGATCCGCCCACGCCTCAAGATTCGCTTTGGCGATGTGGAGCACGCACCCGTCCTCGCCGGTGCCGCCACCGTGCGTCCAGGCGCACTCGGAGGGGACGATCATGCGGTGCAGGTCGCCGCGCCAGAGAAGGGTGCGTGGTGTGGTGGCGGCAGCCGCTGCGCCTCCTCCTTGTTTCTGCCACACCGCCACGCTGTGCGTCCCAAACTTCACCGCCAGCGATGCCGCAGGCACTCCCGCCCCCACCCCCACCACAATGATGGTCACCTCCCCCGCCGACTGGCGCCACCGCACCGCGCTGTCGGACGACTCCACCCACGCGCGCGTGTCGGCGTCGCGCGCGTGCCTCACGACACGCGACAGCCCCAGCGCAGACCTCGGCCCGCTGGGCATGATGGGGCGGCCATCCGCGGTGACGAGGCGGGGGCGGGGTGGAGGGGCGGGCGCCAGGGCGGTGGGCGTGGGGATGGTGAGTGCGAGCGGTGGCGGCGCGGCAGTCTTTTCATCGCCCTCCAGCCGTGTCACAACCGCGCTCACGCCGGCTTGCAGCGCTGTGAGCGTCGCGTCGGGATCACTGCACGTCAGCGTGGCATCGAGGGATGTGCCCCGCGCGGCGTCGATGGCGACGGCGGAGGGGGGCAGGTGAGCTGCGGTCGCGAGCACTGCACGCACGCGGGCGCGCGGCGGCGTGCCACCCTCGCTCCACGCCACGCGCACGTGCAGAGAGGTGCCTGTATTACCACTGCGCGTCGCTTCAACGATGGATGCACCAATAGGGCCAGGCAGGGCGGCCGTGGCGGCCGCGAGTGTGGCAACAAGGGCCGGCGCGCCGCCGCGCGGAGTGCGCGCAACGGCAGCCGCCAGAGCGGCCGCCGCGCCTGCTGCATCCCGGCATGACGAGTCGGGGGTGACCAGCAACGCAACCCCCAGCCGCAACGCTGCGTCGGCGGCGGTGGCAGCGTCGGCCGCAGCATCGACCGCTGTGCGCGCGTCGGCTGCTGCATCGGGCCACCTCTCAGCTGCAGCCCACACCCGGGTGCGAGCGCACAACAGAGTCGGCGCGGGCGGAGGCGTCACCGCCCACGCGCCCATCTGCAGAGCGCCGTCGGGCGGCGCGTCAGGGGCTGGGCGGGTGCCGCCGTCGGCGCAGCGGGAGCGAGCGACGCGCGCACGGCTGTGTCACCGCCCGCCAGCACGGACGCGGGCACGACACCATCCGCCTCAGCCGCCACCAACACATCCAGCAGCAACTGGCCTCGGTTTTGGGGCGAACCGGCGGCCGCTGCGCGCGTGGCGGCGGCGACGCACTCGCGTGGGTCTCCGCCACGGACTGCAGCCTGCGCAAACGCACGCACCGCCCCCACCGCGTCCCGTTCCACCTCCAGCCCCCGCCCTAGTCGCCACGCGGGCTTGTGCCAGGTTGGGGCCAGCGCGCCCGCTGCACGCGCGTCGGCCACCGCGTCCGCGCCGCGCCCGCACCGCGTCGCGGCGGCGGCGCGGTTGCACAGCACCACGGCCCGCGTGCGCGCGTCCAGGCACGCGTCGCTGTAGCGGTACATGGCGGTGCGGTGGTTGCCGGACGCCAGGGCGGCGTCGCCCAGGCGTTTGGCGTGGTGGGCTTTGAGGCGGCTGGAGAAGGGAGGGGAGGGGGTCGATCTGTGCTCTGGAGGCAACAAAACGAGCTGCGCACATGCACACGGCACGTTTTGGGCACGCACCTGACGTCGCTGTCCATGGTGGGGCTGGTGGGCAGGCGCGTCCGTTTTGTTGGGGGTCAGGGGAGAGTGAGGAGGTTAAAACTTGTTTTTTTTTTAAACCCTCACAAATCGCGCGCATTCGTCCTCTATGGGCCTCTACGACGACCTCCCCGCCGCCCGGGACGGCGACCGGGGCGCCCCCTCTACCTCGTGGGCGCGCCCTGGGCTGGCCCCCGCGCCACGGCGGCCGGCCGCGGCGGCGGCGCCGCCCCCGAAACGGGCGGCCGTGGCGGTGGCGCACGCAGCCGACCCGGCACCAGTTGATCCAGTGGCGGGTGCGTGTGTGTGGGCGGGTGCGTGACACAGCAACGGGTCTCTGTGCAAAACAAAACGACCCCCCCCCACTCTCCACCTCTCTGTTCAGCGCCCCCACCCTCCCTCGCGCCCGCCTGCGCCGCTGCCTTCGCTGTGGACGATGAGTACGACCCCGCCGCCCCCACCGACTACCTGGCCATCCTGGCGGCACGTAAAGCGACCGCCGACGCGGACGCGGCGCGCGTCACGGCCGCGCGCGCGGCAGCGGCTGCCGCGGTCGACGCGGCCGCGCGCGCCGCGGCCGCGGCGGCGGCCACCGAAGCGGCCGCCCTGGCCCGCGCCCGGGCTGAAGCTTTGACCAAGTGTGGTGGTGGAGGTGGAGGCGAGGCAGAGCAGCCGTCTCCCCCCCCCCCCGCCAAGGGGCTGGCCCTCGCCGAACGCATGATGAAGAAGATGGGGTGGCGCTCCGGCGGCGGCCTGGGGCGCGACCTGCAGGGCATGGCCACCCCGCTCGTCGCCCACCGCACCGGGAGGGCGAGCGGGGTGGTGGCCCCCGCGGCTCCACTGGCGGGTGGGGGTGGTGTGAGCGCGAGCGGCGCCTCATCCACCCACCCAACCACCCTTTCCCGCGTCGTCCTGCTCACAAACTTGGTCCTCCCCGGCGCCGTGGACGAAGCCCTGGAGGACGAAGTCGGCGCCGAAGCCACCCGCCACGGCACGGTGACAGGGCTGGTCGTGTTTGAAGTGATAGAACCCGGTTTCCCACCCTCTGAAGCTGTGCGCGTCTTTGTTCGCTTCGCAGACGCCCCCTCCGCCGCCGCCTTTGCGGCCGCCATGGCGGGGCGCTACTTTGGGGGGAGGCGGGTGGGGGCGACCATGTTCAGTGAGGCCACGTTTGATGCGGGGGCGCTGGCGCCCAGCGCATAGAGAGATGTTCTTTTAGCAGAAAGAAAAAAGTTTAAACGAAAACAGACAAACAAGCACACACACAATCATCATCCTTCCCTCCCAAAGTCGTACTGTTGGTGCAGGCCGGCGGGGAGGGGTGGGTTGCGCGCGTAGAGTGTCCCTCCCGGGCGGTAGGGCACGGTGTAGGGGTCGGGGTGGGAGCGGGAGGCGAGAGCGGCCTCGCCCGCGGCCAGGAGGCGGGCGGCGGCGGCGGAGTCGGCCTGAGGTGGGAGGAAAGGGTGGAGGGTGTTGGAAAGGGCGCGGGGCAACGTTTTTTTTTCCTGCGCCTCCTTTTTCCTCCTCCCTCTCACTCACGTTGCGGTTGCGCTCAAACTCGGACCTCAGCTTCTCGGCCTGTGTGTAAGTGTGTGGGAAATGGGAGCGGTGTGAGAGGAAGCCGCGGGAGCACAAAAGCAGCGGCACCTCTCGATCCCTTGAAACCGGGGCACACACGCGCACCCCGCGCCCTCCCCCTCCTCCCTCCCCTTCCACACCCCACACCAACTCTCACCTCCTCCCAGTACAGCTGCCGGTTGACCGCCCACGACAGCACGTTTTTCAGGGAGTGGCGGTACAGCCGCGCGACGCGCGCGGCGTGCTCGGCGGGCGCGGGAAGCGCCATGCGGGGCAGAGAGAGGAGGAGAGGGGGGACACACAGGTGGGCGTGTGGCACTGAGAGTGCGGGCGCCGCGCGCGGGAGGACGGCGGCGCGGCACACAGTGAAATACGAAAAAAACGTTGTGCCCATTCACAAAAAAAAAACGTCCTTTCCCCGTCGCTCCGAAAAAACGCCAGTCATGGACGACGCCCCAGACGAGCCCCTCCTGTCTCCCGCCCCTGATGACGCGGGGGCCACCGCTGTCGGGGGCGGCGGCCTGCCGCTGGCGCTGGTCGCGCCGCTCGCGGTCGCGCTGTTGGTGGCGCTGCTAGGTGTGCGTGAGGGGAAGGAGAGGCTCGTGTGGGTGTGTGTATTGGCTGTCTGTCTCTGCGTGGAACGCGGTGTGCCGACCGTTTTTGCCGCCCCTCCTCCCCACCTCATCACCATCAGTTGTGCGAATCGCGCGCACCCGCGTGCCCGCCTCCACCGCCCCCCGCGCCGCCCTGCTGGCCGGCCCCTCGGGCGGCGGCAAGACGACCCTATTCCACGTGCTGACGGCGGGAGGCGGAGCCCCCCCGCCCCACGGCACGGTGCCGTCGATGGCGGAGAACGTGGGGACGGCTGCAGTCGCGCCCAACGCCACCACCTCTGCCCGCACCATCACCCTCGTCGACGCCCCCGGCCACCCCCGCCTGCGCGCTTTGACTGCCTCCCGAGCCCCGGGCGCCAAGTGCGCCGTGTTCGTGGTGGATGCGGCCGACTTTCTGCCGCGCAAGACGGAAGCCGCCGACGCGCTGGCCGCCCTGCTCACCCCCGCCGCCACCCGCCGCCGCAGGCTGCCCGTCCTGCTGCTGGCCAACAAGGCTGACCTGGGGGCGCGCGCCCACTCCGCCGACTTTGTGAGGCGGCGGCTGGAGAGGGAGATCGAGGCTGCCCTCGCATCTGCTGATGACGGCGGCTCCCTGGACGCCGACGCCGAGGGCGGAGGCAGCATTGCCGCCTTGGCACGCGCCGGCCGCCCCTTCACCTTTGCCGGGCTGGCGGCGGCGGGAGGGCCGGTGGTGGAGGCGGTGGCGGGCGCGGCGGCGAGCGGGGACACGGACGTGGTGCGCGCGTTTCTGCACAAGCACGGTTAGGTTGGGTGGAGGGGGCCCGGTTGGTTTGGTGTCTGAGGCCTCTGTTCACACACATAAAAAACAAAAAAAAACTGTGGCAAAACACTGCTTCGCGTGCGTTTTTCAAAAACGCACGCGAAAAAAACTACACACACACACATTAACTAGAGCACAAACCCGCCCCCCACCGCCGCCCCCGCCCGCCCGCTGCGCCGGGGCCCCGCCGCCACCGCGGACGCGACCGCATCCCCCAACGCACCCGCATCCACCACGCCCCGCGTGGCGGCTGCGAGGAGAAGGGCGGCCAGCGCGGCACCCTCGCCCCCCCGCCCGTCCTCTCCACCCGGCACGGGCAGCCGGGCCAGCAGCCCCGCCGCCGCCCGGGCGCGGGCGTGGTCGAGAGGGGCGGCTGGGTTGGTGGCTGCAGCCGCGATGGAGGCGTGGAGGGAGTCGACTCGGGAGGCGAGGGCAGCGACAGCGCCGTGCAGCGCGCGATAATGAGCCACCAACGCGTTCCCACCCCCCGACCCGCCGTCCGCGCCACCCGCGGACGCGCGGGCGGCGTGCTGGACGGCGATGCGCTCCGCGTCGGACGCGTGAATGGTGAAGTCGGCGGGGCCGAAGCGGGGGGGCGCGCCAGGGGCGGCGCCGTCCGCGGGCTCGACCAGGGTGAGGGGCAGGGCGTCATTGCCCACCGCGCCAGACGCGAGGGGTGCGTCCGGGTCGAACAGCAGGCCGACGCACGCGGCCCCCGCGTCGCCGCCGCCCGCCGCGGCGGTCGCGGCGGTGTGCAGGACGGACGCGAGGGGGGCGCCGGGGGCCGTGGAGGCGGCGTACCAACCGACGACGTCGAGGTCGGGGAAGGTTTGTTTGTCTGGTGTGTGGGTGGGTGGGGGGGGGGGGGGGGAGGGCGACGAGTGAGGGGGGGGGGGGGGGGGGAGGGTTGGTGAACACAGGGGGCGCCCGCCCTCTCTCTCCCCACCCACCCCACTCCCTCCGCCCCCCACTCACACTGGTCCAGCCGCTTGGCCAGCAGACCGCCGTCCACCGCGCCGTCGGGGGCGACCGTGACGGCGACCGAGTTTGCAATGTCAACCCCGCCCCCCGCCCCCGGCTTGCCCAGCAGCACGCCGGCCACGGAGGGGGCGGAGGGGCCGATGACGCGGGCGCGGGTGACGTCGTCGGATACGTTGATGATGACGAGCTGTGGGGAGGGGAGGGACATGGGTGGGGTCTCGATCTTCCGTCGGGAAAAAAAAAACGCTCACTCCCCTGACCTGCACCCTGCCCCTGCGAACGCACCGGGTGCAGCGTGTGGACGGTCGCCATGGTGCTGGGGTTGTGAGCGGGGGTGGTGGGGGGGCCGCGACCCGTTTCGGCGTCCTGTTTTTTCCGCAAAGAGTGACCATTCACACCGTTGTCTGTTTCCTCTTCCCCGCGGGCTCGCTGCCAACGCCTTAGCTTGGCACACGCTCTGCATCCGTCTCTGCCGACGTGTGATCAGCCACCAGCAACCCCCCCCAGACCCGCATGCGCCTGGCCGCGCGCGTGCTCGCCGCCGCACGCGCCGTCGAGTTTGAACTGCTGGCCGCCCTGTTTGTGGGGGCGCTGGCGCTGACTGTGGCCAACATCATTGTGAGTGAGGCTGGGGTGTTGATGGAAACAAAAACGCGAGGTCGATCGAGACATGTTTTTTTCGTTGTGTTTTGGCCACCCTCCTAACCACCCCCCCACAGGCCGGCTTTGAAGCCACGTCCCGCGCCTAGACAACACATCATGCTCTGCCGCGCAGCTGCGAGCTCCACCCCCGCCCTGCCCCACCACCCACGCCGCGCGCCGCCGCTGCGGCTGCGGCGGTGTGACTTGCCGACTGGGCGCGACGGCCGCGTGGACCTTACCCTGGCCGCGCGGCTGGTGGATGTGGCGCTGTCATCATTGCTGGAGAGACTGGCGGTGGATGCTCCGCCGGCTGTGGTGGATGTGAGTCTGACTGTGACAGCGGCGACAGGCGGCGCGTTCTTTGCGTCCGGCCGCGCCCGCACGGGCGCCCTCACCCTCACCTGCGACGCGTGCGGTCGGTCGGTGGCGTTGGAGGCAGGTTTGGATGCACAACTGCAGTTCATGACGACGCCCGCTGCCGGTGCAGTCGCCGACGGCGCGGCCGCGGATGAGCTGCCGTGGCCGCGGTCGGCAGCGTCGCTCGACATCACGCCCACCGTGGCTGCGGCGCTCGGCGCCGGCCCCTCCACCACCTCGTGCGGGGATGCTGCGTGTGCTGCGGCTGCGTCGGAGGGGTGGGCGGCGGTCGGAACCACCGGCCGCGCGGGCGGGCTGGGCGGGGGCGCGGCGGGGGCGCGCCTGGCCGAGTTGAAGGCAAGGCTCAAGAAGTGATGGAAGCAGGGTCTTTTTCGCGACGTGTATGTGTTACAAACAAGGCAGGGAGCGGGGGGGGGGGGGGTAAAAACTTTTTTTTCATGCGATCAAAAAAATAAAACAACGTCTGTTTCGTTCCATTTCGTTTTCTCTATCACACCGTGCGCACCCGGCTCGCGGGCAGCCCCACCACGATCTTGGGGGGGCGCCCAGTCGGCACCTCCCCCCCGTCCAGCGAGGCCAGCGCGCGCAGCTGCGTCACGATGCCCGCGCCCTCCACGGCCGCCCCTGCCGCGACGCGCGCCCAGGCAGCAGCCCCCGCGCGCGCGCACCGCGCCAGCGCGGTGTCGGGCAGGGACGCCAAGGCGGCCGCCGCGTCGGACAGGGCGGTGGCGTCGGCCGCGCGCGCGGCAGCGGAGAACTGAGCGGCGGCAGCGACCGCCTGCATGTCGTCCCGCCTAACCAGCCTCGCCACCGCGGCAGTCGCGGCCTCCACGTCCTCGCCCGCGTGCGCTAGGACGACGGCTGCGGCGGGCGCGCCGACGGAGGGAGGCAGCGGCCGCCACGCGCGAAGGGAGGCGGTCGCGCCGGCAAGCACAGCGACTGCCGCCCCCACGGCGCGTGCAGCATCCGCATACTCGCCCGCCTCAAAGTCGCCGGGTTTGGCGGGGTCAAACGCCAGGCGGCGCAGGGCGCCGCGCAGGGTGGCACGTGCCGCGTGCGCGGCCGCGCGCGCCGCGGGGCCAGCGTGCGACGCGTCCTCCACCGCAGCGTCAGTTGCAGCATTCAAAAACGCCACAAAAGCATCCCGCCACACCGCAAACGCGGCCAGGCAGCGTGTGTCTGCAGGTTCGCGCGGGCGGGCGGCGACGAGCGCGCTCACTGTGGTTGTCACCGCGTCCCGCCCAGCGTGGCGAGGGGATGCCGACAGGGCGGCCGTGGCTGCTGCAGATATCAGTGCCGCAAACGCGTCATCCGCGTCGGATGGGGCCAGGAGGCGGGGGGGCAGGGGGACGCCCGCAGAGTGGAGGGCCCAGGCGGCGAGTGCAGCGGCTGCAGCGCGGGGGAGAGGAGCGACGGCAAGTGGGGGTGGCGGTGGAAGAGTCATGTGTGTGGGGGGGTGGGTCAACACGGCTCCTTGTGTCGTGGGTCAAACGGCTGCTTCTGTGGTGGGTCGTGGCCGCGGGAGGCACACGGAAAGTCGATTGATTGGGTGATTGCCGCCAATAATTAACGTCGGTCACTCTCGTTTCTTCGTTTTCGTTTACTGCCCATCCAAGCCTTTTTATCTTTTGGCCGCCCTTTAACCCGGTGGCCCGCGGCACCACCTTCTAAACAACCACCATGTCTAATGCCTTCGAATTGCTGGGCGACGGCGACGCCGGGGTCGAAGAACTGAGCAAGCGCATCGCGTCGGCCGGCGTCACCAAGCCAGCTGCTCCTGCGGCTCCCAAGCCTGCCGCCCCCAAGACCGGTGCTGGCGCTGCCGTGGCGGACCGCTTGGCTGGTGGCGGCGGCCGTGGTCGCGGCGGCGGCGGCGGTGGCGGCCGCGGGGAGGACCTGGCTGCCCCCGCCCGCGGCGACGGCCCGCGCTCCGGCCGCGGCCGTGGCGGCCGCGGCGGGCGGGGCCGTGGCGAGACGCGGCGCCGTGAGTTTGACCGGCGCGACGCGAGTGGACGCGGGTGAGTGGGACCGGAGGGGGAGAGAGACGGGGGAGGGGGGCGCGGACGACCACGCATTTGGGTCGGGCACACGCTGCCGCGTCAAGCCGACTGCTGCTGCGCTGGCGCACGCCCCCGAGACGCCGCGCACCCCCTGGCCGCACGTTGATCAGCCTCCGCTGTCAAGGGGGGGACAATCGACCGCACCGAGCGTGTGGATGGGTGGGTGATAGGCTTTTATTCGTGCGCGAGCGAGCCGCCATCTGCCCTCTCTCGACCAGTCACCCCTGGCTCTCGACCTCCCTTTTGTGCTTCCTGGCTCACCCCTTCTCCTCCACCCACACACACACAGCACCGTAACCGAGAAGCGCCACGGGGCCGGGCGCGGCAACTGGGGCACCAACGAAGACGGCAAAGAGTGAGTATTTGGGTTTGGGAGGGGGTGTGTGTGAGTGGAACGAAAGAGGGAACCACAGAAAAACGCGCGCTCACACACACACCCCACCACCCCACCACCCACAGCGCCGCCCCCGGCGACAAGCCCGCCGAGGGAGACGCCAACGCCCCCGCCACCGAGGAGGAGGAGGATGAGGAGGCCCCCACCAAGACGCTGGAGGACTATGAGAAGGAAGTCGCCGCCAAGCGCGCCGCCCTCAACAAAGCCGCCGCCGCCCCCGCCAAGGTGGACGGCGCCGCCCTGGAGGGGCTGACCACCTTCAAGCGCGTCAACGTCGAGGAGACGGTGGACCTGGTCAAGCTGGAGAAGGGGATTAAAAAGAAGGCGGCGGCCGCGGCCGCAGCCGCGGCCGCGCCCGCTGCCAAAGTGCAAGTCGAGACTGGGTTCCGCGTGTCCGACGGCTCCGCGCCTCGCGGCGATGGTGGCGGCCGCGGCCGCGGTGGCGGCCGCGGTGGCCGTGGCGGCCGCGGTGAGGGCCGCGGCCGCGGCGAAGGCCGCGGCCGCGGCGGCGGCGGCCGCGGCGAAGGCCGCTCGTTCGACCGCGCGCCGTCGGCCGCGCGCGTGGCCAGCGGACCCGCCCCCCCGATCGACGACGCGTCCGCATTCCCCACACTGGGCGGCAAGTGAAGAAGGATGCTGCAAAGGTGCTGACGCGCCGAACAAACCACCCCAAAACCAATCCTGGGCCGAAAAACCTCCCCTACCCTTTTTTTTCCTTGGGACCCCGTACCCCCCATTACTCCACACAATCCCCCTTTTTCCTGTGCTTTGGGGCCCCATTTTTCCATCAATCCCACGCGTGCTTTTCCCTCCACTTTTGCGCGCTGAAACCCCCTTTTTTTCCGTGTGCTCTCTCATCTGGGACGTTTTCAAAAAAACAAGGACACCAACCCCCGTTTTTTTCTCTATCCTTCCCCTCCGGCGCGTTTCTTTGGCGGGCGCGAGACGGGTGGTCGAGGGGGTGGGGGGTGGCGATTTTGTGTGCGAGACTTGAGAGCAAAAACCCGCGCGCGCGTGTGAGAGTGAGAGAGTGTTTTTTTCCTTTTCGTTTTGCCTCCGCACAAACAAAAAAACCACAGTGGTGGCGGGGCCCCGCGCCCTCGCACAGCACGTGAAATCCAAAAAAAAGGTCCACACAGAAGAGGCGCGAAAAATCCGCGCCTCGTGTTTTTTTTTTTGCGCGCGCTCTCTCTTTCTCTTCACACACAACTCTCTCCCTCCCTAGAGTGAAAGAAAAGAAAAAGAAACCACACACGCACACTCTCACTTGCCCTCCTCCTTGACGTCGGCGTCGTACGTGTTGCCGTCGCCACCCGCCGCGCCGCCCGCGGCGCCACCACCGCCGCTCGCGCCCTTGTTCAGCGCCTCCCCAATCTTCATGGTCGCCACGTTCAGCGCTTTCACCGCCTCCCGAATCTTGTCGCCATCGCCGGACTCCAGCAGCCCCCGCACGTTGGCGATTTCAGAGTTGATTGCGTCCACCACGTCGGCCGGCAGTTTGTCCTTGTACTCGCCCACACTCTTCTCCGCCGAGTAAATCGCCGCCTCCCCCTCATTCTTGGCTTCAATCGCCGCCTTGCGAGACTTGTCGGCCGCCGCGTGCGCGTCCGCGTCGCGCACCATCTGGTTGATTTGGTCCTCGGACAGACCGCCCGACGACTCGATGCGAATGTTTTGTTCGCGCCCGGTCGCCTTGTCCTTGGCGGCCACGTGCACAATGCCGTTGGCGTCGATGTCGAACGTGACCTCGATCTGGGGCGAGCCGCGGGGGGCGGGGGGGATGCCCTCCAGCTCAAACTGGCCGAGCAGCTTGTTGTCGGCCGCCATCTCGCGCTCCCCCTGCAGCACCTTGATGCCGACCTGGGTCTGGTTGTCGGCCGCGGTGGAGAAGACTTGGGCTTTCTTGGTGGGGATGGTGGTGTTGCTGAGGTGGGTGGGTGGGGGGTGGGTGGGTGGGTGAGGAATCGATGAAACAAAAACAAACACACCACCACACATCCTCTCTCTCTCTCTCTCTCTCCCTCATCTCATCCCATCCCACTCACCGGGTGATCAGCCGCGTGAACACGCCCCCCAGCGTCTCAATGCCCAGGGACAGGGGGGTGACGTCGAGCAGGAGCAGGTCTCGCACATCGCCGCGCAGCACGCCGCCCTGGATCGCGGCGCCGCACGCCACCACTTCGTCCGGGTTGACGCCGCGGGAGGCGTCCTTCTTGAAGATGGACTTGACGATCTCCTGCACCTTGGGCATGCGGGTCATGCCGCCGACTAAGAGAACCTCTTTGACTTCTGAGGGTGAGATCCCTGCATCCTTCATGCAGTCCAGGCACGGCTGCCGCGTGCGGTCCAGCAACGGCGCCGTCAACGCTTCCAGCTTGGCGCGGGTGAGGGTGACGGCCAAGTGTTTGGCGCCGGACGCGTCCGCCGTGATGAAGGGCAGGTTGATGTCCGTCGTCGCAGCAGACGACAGCTCACACTTGGCCTTCTCCGCCGCCTCACGCAGGCGTTGAATGGCCAGCTTGTCGGCAGCGAGATCAATCCCCGTGTCCGCCTTGAAGGTGGTCAGCAGGTGGGTGAGGAGCGTGTTGTCAAAATCTTCGCCTCCGAGGAAGGTGTCGCCGTTGGTGGCTTTGACCTCGAAGACGCCACCCGACATCTCCAGGATGGACACGTCGAAAGTGCCACCGCCTGGAGGGAGGGAGGAGGGGAGGGTGTGTGTGTGAGGCGGTGAGAAAAAAAACAAGATGAAAAAAAAGCAACCCCCACCATCCACCCCCCACAACCCGCTTTTCCCTCCCCACCAACCCATCGACACTCACCCAAATCATACACCGCAAACACGCCCTCCTTCTTGTCCGCGCCATACGACAGGGCGGCGGCGGTGGGTTCGTTGATGATGCGCTTGACGTCGAGCCCCGCGATGCGCCCCGCGTCTTTGGTGGCCTGGCGTTGAGCGTCATTGAAATACGCGGGCACCGTCACCACGGCTTCACTCACGCCGCGCCCCAGGTAGGCTTCCGCCGTCTCCTTCATCTTCATCAGCACAAAGGCACCCACTTGGGACGGAGAGTAGCGCTGGCCGCCCGCCTCCACCCACGCGTCCCCGTTGTCGGCGCGCACAATCTTGTAGGGCACCATCTTGGCCTCCTTCTGGGTTTGGGGGTCGTCAAAGCCACGCCCGATCAAGCGCTTGGTGGCGTAGACGGTGTTTGTGGGGTTGGTCACGGCTTGGCGCTTGGCGGGCAGGCCCACCAGCCGCTCCCCCTTGTCCGTGAACGCGACTACGGAGGGGGTGGTGCGGGCGCCTTCCGCGTTCTCGATGACTTTGGGGGTCTGTGTGTGAGTGGGGTGGAGGTGGCGGGTTGTGGTGTGTGTGCAGTGACGCATGGTTTCTCGCACGCTGGCCAGCCGCCCCCCCTCCCTCCAAACTCTCACCTTGCCCTCCATGACGGCGACACACGAGTTGGTGGTGCCCAGGTCGATGCCGATGATCTCGTTGCCCGCGGCGCGCAGGGCAGACGCACTGTGTGAGAAGAGTGGGGGAGTCGTGTGAGAGCCGGCGTCACCGTTGCCTCCCCGCCCGCCCCACCCACCCACGCGCAGCCCTCCAACCCTGCCCCAGCAGGCAAGCCAAGGTTGGCATCGCGCCATCCAGGCGGTCGAATGCGGGCGCCGACGCGGGCCAGCCTCCCCCCCCTCCGTCTGCTGTGCCAGCACGGCGTGTGGGTGCGTTACGGCGCGGCCTGCGAGTTGCAGGCGGCGCGTGCCCACGCATCGTATTTCGGGTCATCTAACAGCTGCTGCACACTCACCTGAACCTGGAGCCGGGCGCCCGGTCGGCAGCGGCGAGCTGGGAGTGTGGAGGAGGAGGGGGAGAGGGGTGAGCGTCGGACCACAATGCAGCAGTCGGCTGCCGCGAGCGGCCAGTGGTCGTGGCGTTTCTTTCACCCGCGCCACCCTCACACAAGCCACGCACCAGGCCGCCCGCAACGCGGCGGGCTGCGTGCCGCAGCATGGGGAATGCGAAGCGTGAGAGAAGAAGGGGAGAAGTTTTTCTTCTGCGAGGAAAAACGCCCGGAAGCAGGAGTGCAGGAGTGTCGGCGGCAAGAAAACGGCTCCTCTCCTTTTGCCCTCCCTCCGCCGTGTGTTTTTGACGCAGGAGAAGCCCCCGAAAAGGCGCCCCAGTTTTCTCACTTCACACAGAAGTGTTGAACAAAAACACACCAAACTAACACCACCACACCACCCTCTCCCTCACTCGCGCCCCGACGCCGGCGGCGTCCACGCTTCCACCTTGCGCCAGTTCCGGCGCGCCGGGTTATGCCACGCCCCTTTAGGCTGGTACCGCCCTGCCGTGCCCGACACATACCCCTTGTGCGGCAGCACGTAGGGAGGGGCGGCAAAGGTGGCGGGATTCGCGACCGGATTATCGTCCGTGATGTTGTGCAGCCAGCCGTGCCACTCGGCCGGGACGGAGGCGGCGTCCTGGCCGTCGCGCCAGTCGAGGTCGCCGAACACGACCCAGCGGTGGCGGCCTGGTGGTGAGTGGAGGGGAGGGGGTGAGCGAGGGTGGAAGAAGAACGTGGTTTTGATGTTTCCGTCCCTCTCTCTCCCTCTCTCTCTCACTCACCGTACTGCTCCGTCATGCGCTCGTAGTACTTGTTGCCGGCGGCGTCGGTGCCGACGTGCACGGCGCCCGGGCCGTGGATGATGGTGGCTTGACTGTGAGGGTGGGGAAGCGAGGAAACAGGGTTGGACATGAGAGGGGGATGGGGGCCGCCGGTTTTTTGTTTTCGCGCGCGCCGGCCTGCGTCGCCGCTCACCCGCCCCGGGCCTGCCAGCACCAGCTGTTGCGCACTGCACACGTGCATGGCGGCGCAGGATGGGGGGAGGGGGAGGCGGGGCGTGCGCGCACGGCGCGGCGCCGCGGACCGCGCGCCCCGCCAAACATAAGTGGCTGCGTCTGCGCACGCCCGCCTCCCAGCGCCACACTGGCCACCCCCATTCGGCAAGGCAGCGCCCCTGGCCCAGCTCTGGTGGGAAGCCAGAGGCCAACAGCGACGTGCCGCCAATGAAACGCGCCCCCGCACAACCCCTAATCGCCACACCAACTCACGCGAGCGACCCGTCAAACAGCGACCTCCAGCCGCCTGCCTTGACCGCTTCCAGCAGGGTGGCCTTGCCGTACGTTTCCCGCAGGAACTTGACGACGGCGTTGGCCATGACGGCGGCTCTTTTTGGGAAGAGTGACCACGTTCTCTTTTTTCGTTTCACTCCTTCTCTGCCCATCGCTGTGGCCTCCCGCAGCGCGCCTCTGGCACCATGCGCCGCCTAGCCCAAGCCCTAATGCGCCTCCCCTCGGCTCGCTGGGTGGCTGCCGACGCCGCCCCGACCGCCCACCGCTGGCTGGCCCCCCGCGCGTTCTCGACACCTCCCCCTTCCGCCGCGCCGCCCTGCTGGTCGTGTGGCTCGTCAGACACCGCCAACGCGCCGTCCCTGTTTTGTGGCAGCTGCCGGGCGGTGCGGGCGCCCCCCACACGGGCGGGGGTGGACTTGTTCAAGTTGTTGGGCGTGTGAGTAGTGTTGTTGTGGGGTGGGAAAAAGGGGGACAATGGTGTCCACACACCCGCATACCACGCGTGCGAGTGTGAGTTTACATGCTGGGAAACGCGTGAACACTGGGAGGGAAAATGGTGGCGGAAATGCTTCGCAAACAATAAAAAACAAAACGCGGCACTCACACTGTCTGCACCTCCCCCCCCCACACACACACACATAGTCCTCGCACCTATGACATTGACACCGCCGAACTGGAGCGCCACTACAAATCCCTGCAAGCGGTGCTGCACCCGGACAAGCACGCCACCGCGGGCGACGCTGCGACCGCGGCCGCGGACGCCGCGTCGGCCGCCGTCAACACGGCGTACGCGACGCTGCGGTGTCCGTTGACGCGGGCGGCGTACATGGTAAGAGAGTGTTGGTGGGTGGGGTGAGCAGTCTTGGAAAATGAACAAGACGCGCGAGAAACAAAAACAAAAACCAACCCACCTTCCCCACACACCACCACAGCTCGACGGCCTCACCGACCCGTCCGAAGCCGAGGCCGACACACTGACTGATGTCGCCCTGCTGGCCGAAGTCATGGAAGCCCGGGAAGAGGTGGACGCTGCGGAGAGGGGCGCCCCCGAGCTCGAGGGACTGCGCGCGACGGCCGCCGCGCGCGCCGACGCGGTCGCAACCCAAGTCGGCGCCGCCCTGGCGGCGGGGGATGAGGCCGCCGCCCGGGCGGCCGTCACCCGGCTGCGGTACGCGACGCGCCTGCTGCAGGCGGTGGTGGACAAGATGTAGATTTTTGGGGGTGGGGGGGGAGAAATAGAAAAGACACCGTTTTTTGTTTTGTTTTGTTAGTAGCAACACCCCCACTTTAACCTCTCCTCTCTCCTCATCCCTTCTTGCCCGCGTTGGCCAGGTGCGCCTCCCTCCCCCTCGCCACCGCCTCCTGGAACGCGGCCCCCGCGGCCCCGTTGGCCGGGTCGACGCGGTAGGCTTCAAAAAACGCGTGCGCCGCGTCCTCCCACAAACTCAGCTCCCGCGCGGCCACCCCCTCCCGCCACCACGCCCGCCCGGAGCGTGGGTCCAAGGAGCGGGCGATGCGAGCGTCCGCCAGGGCGGGGGCGGGGTCGCCCAGGCGCAGGTGGGCGGCCGCGCGGTCGGCCCACACGCGCGCGACGTCCGTGGCATGCCGCAGCGACGTCGTGTAGTGGGCGGCAGCAGCTGCGTGGTCACCAGCAACGAAGGCTTCATCGCCCGCACGGGCGGCGGCGGCGGCGGCGGCGGCGTCGGGGGAGGAGGGGGAGGGGATGGAGACCGGGGCGGAAGGTGACGTGTCGGCGCCACCGTCACCACCCTCCCTCTCACCACTCTGCCCCCCACTCGCGGCCAGCACGCCGTCCACCGTCCACTCGCCATCAAACCCGGGCGCCCGGGGCGTCACCGGCAGCAGCAGGGCGACAACATCGCGAAACCCGGCCGCCGCGGCGGCTTCGAGCGCGCGCGCGCCCTCGCCGTCGGCGGCGGCGGGATCAGCCCCCGCATCGAGCAACGCTTGCACGATGGACGCTGCCCCCACCTCGGCAGCCGCGTGCAGAGGGGTGACGCCTCCCTCCGCGGCAGCAGCGACGTCCGCCCCCGCCTCGATCAGTGCTCCGACCGACGCTTCGTTTTCCGTCGCGGCCGCGATCAGCACGGCAGACACGCCGTCCGGCCCGCGCGCGTCGGGCGGGGCGCCCGCCGCCAACAACGCTTTGACGGCGGCCGAGTCGCCGGAGCCGGCGGCCCAGATGAGGGGGGGGCCCGCTTCGGAGGGCGCGGCGACATCAGCACCCGCCTCCAACAGTGCAGCCACCGCGTCCGCCCGGCCCGATCCAGCCGCCCGGCACAACGGAGGCGCCCCCCCCGGCCCCGTCAACGATGGATCAGCGCCACGCTCCAGCAGGGCACGCGCGGCGGCGGCTTCCCCGCCCGCCGCCGCGACCGCGAGCGGCGTTTCGCCTTCTTCATCCAGGGCGTTGACGTCCACTCCTGCCTCATCCACCAGCCACGCAATCGCACCCGGGTGTCCCGTCGCCGCAAAGTGCAGGGCGGTGCGGCCGCGCCCGTCTTTGACCGCGCCGACGCCGCCGCCGTAGCGCTGTGCGCGTTTCTGCAGCTCCCCCACGTCTCCATCCCGCGCCGCCGTCAACAGCGCTTCCACTGCCGCCCGTTCCTCCAGGGCGGCGGCGGGGCCCGAGGGCGCGGGCGGGGGCGGGGCGGCGGCGCCGACGTCGGACGCCAGGGTCGGCCATTGCTCGTCCTGGGCCAGTTTGGGCAACGTCACGGTCACGATGCCGGCGTCAACGGTGTGGGTGACGCGCGGCACATCCACCGTGGCGTAGGGTTCGAAGCGCAGCAGGTGTGTGGCGCCCGCGTCGACCGCCACGCCCGCGCTCGCATCGACGCGGACGGTGGTGGGGGGGGTGTCCGGGGGCAGGGGGACACGCACAGTGATTTGTGGTCCTTCATCACTCCAGGTGACGCCGGGTGGAAGGGAGGGAGGCATGGTGTGTGGTTGGTGGCCGGACAATAGTGCGAGGTGTGGTCCGTTTTTTTTTTTCGTTGTGCGACGTCCACTGCACCAGCCCCACACGATGAAGCGAAGCAACGCCGTCCATCAAGCCAGTGCAATCATCCACACGCACTCAGGGATCGGTGGTAAAAGTGCACAGACCCCAACAGCCCACCAAAACACAGCTGCCCGTGTGGAGCCGACACAGCCCGACACGCACGCCTTCGATCAACGCCAGAACTAAACCACGCAAAACGCTTGGTGTTTATCGCCTATTAAACGCAGCCACAGGGGGCTGGATGGAGCGAGGCACCCAGCTGTGGGTCTGGGTCGCTCCACAGGCGCCGTCTGCCCTGGCACACGCCGCGGAGGCAGTACATCGACACGCGAAACGAAAGACTTGGCCGTGAGACGTCGTCACATTTCTTTGGTTTCTTCAGGTCGGCGCCCCGGGGCCCCCGTGTTTCCCGCCCTCAACACGCGCAGGACGCGCACGCGTTCCCCCCCCTCCCGCCCACGGGACTGAGCGCGGGCGAGGGCGGCCGACACCTGGTAATCCGGGCGCGCCATCGAGCGAACGCACGGCAGCCTCCGAAAAGCGCCGCGGTCTCTGCACACGCGCTCCCCCCCCTCCTCTCGCGACCGCGCCGCCGCACGGGGCCGGCTCAAGCACACTCTTTCACGCGTGCCGTTGCTGGCGAGGCGGCCAGGCTCAAGTCGGCCGCACGGCGCGCCCGTTTTTTTGCGCCCCCTCCTTCCGGTGCGAGCGCCACCGCCTGTTTTTTTTTTCGTTCCCTCCATACTCACGCCCTCCAGCCGACCAGCTGGGGGACTGCGTCTCCCACACCCACACGCCGTCTTTGAAATCCGCCCCTTTCCCTCACTGCACGCGCCTGGGAGGTGCGCCGGCCGACGGGCCAACCAGAGGGTCACGCGCCCCACACACCCTGCGCTCTCCAACGATGGATTCTTTTCTGCTGGGCGGCCTCTTCCCGCTCGACGGTGGCGGCGGCTCCGGCGGGGAGCGCCGCAGGCCCAGGGGCAAGGGCTTCCGTGGCAACGCTGAGAACGCCAAGACCAATATTTGTTTGCGGTGAGTGGTGGGGGGGGGGGGGGGGGGGGGCGAATTTGGGGGCCCCGAACGAATAAAAGAAAACCAGGGCGCCGATCGGGTGCGCCCTTTCCCTCCCTGCCACCCCCCCTCACCTTGATTCCCTTCCCTTTCACTCACCACCCAGCTGGAGAAACGGGTCATGCCGCTCTGGCGACCGCTGCAACTTTGCGCACGGTGAAACCGAGCTGCGCAAGCTGCCCCCCCGCTCGCGCACGGGGTCGCTCTCGCTCGACACGGCGCGCGCGTTTTCGGGCGACGCTGCCTATGACTACGGCGCGCCCCGCCCACCCCCCCCGTTGGCGTAGGAGGGTGCGGGCGGCGGGGCAGCGCCGTAGCCTCCGCCGCGGCGGACGGGGGCGGCGCGTGGGCGGCGGCCGGGTTCCCGGTGCCGGGTCCCGCCGGCTGGACGCAGTACCTGGAGCCCGACACGTCGGAACCCTACTACCACAACGCGCTGACCGGGGAGACGCGGTGGTCGAGGCCGCTGGAGTGGAACGCAGCCGCCGCGGCGGCAGCCGCGGCGGGCCTGGCCGACCGCCTCGCTGCGACCCGCGCGCCGGCGCCCGGCTCGTCCCCGCTGGACGTCGCCCTCAGCGCCCAGAACAGAGGCAGTTTGGACGCCGGCCTGGCGGGCGCCCCCCTGTCCCCGCTGCGGGCGCCACCCGGCGGCGGCGGCGACGCGCTGTCGCCGCTGCGCGCCGCGCGCGGCGCCATCAGCGCCGGCACGCTGGGCGCGCTCGTCGCGTCGGGCCCCTCCATCGAGTCGTACAGCGACCTGGACGCCCGCCTGGCCAGCCTGACGGCCAGCCTGTCGCTGACGAGCGGGCTGGGCGCGCACGACGGCAGCAGCGGCGTCAACGGCGCGCCGCTGTCCAACCCGACTGGCAGCGGCGATAGTGGCACCAGCGGCTCCGGCCAGCTGCCGCCTCCCTCGGCCGATGGGTCGCTGTTTTGAATCCACCCACCCCCGCGCACGTGCGTGCGCCGTCTTCTAAACTGTTGCCCCCCCACAGACGCACGTCTTTTGCCTTTTATAAAAACCACACCGCACACACACACCTCCTTTATGGTCTCTCCCCCGCGTTCCGTCGTGCCCCCTTCCCTGGCCACCGTCGCCCGTAGGCGTGTGCCCCTGTGTCGACGCTGGCCAAGGCAGCGGGTGGGAGGCGCTGGGGATGCGAGGCAGAATTTTTTTCTTTAAAAAAAAAGGGGAGGCAGTCGGCGTTGACACCCCCGCTGCCCCGCCACCACACACACTGCGGGCGTCCCCTGTGCCTTGTTTTTTGTTTCCGGCTGGCCGGCCACTATACAGTTTTTCTGAAACCTTTTTGACAAGCAGGTTACTCCCCCCCCTTTCGCCCAGCGCCATGGGGCGTGTTTTTCGTGCCTCGGCGCCGGGCGCGTGGGGGCTTACCCCCTCCCTCGGCTGCCGCACAAGGCACGACCACCCCCGTCGACCGCCGCGCCTTCGCGGGTTATTTGCCCCCCTTCCCCTCCAAGTCCCTCTCTTTCCCTGTGGAAGTATGGTCCCCTTTTTTTGGTCCCCTTGTTGCCGCGCTGTGAGCCAACGGAGCTGCCTCCCCCCCCACAGCCACAGCCGGCCATCCCCCCCCACCCCACCCCCACCCCCACCCCCCGGGTTTGGGGGCGTTTTCTGACTCCCGCTTTTTGTTCAGCATGGGTTGATGCTTGTTTCATGGGCCCCCCCATCCCCCCCTGAATCCGTTTGGGCGTCTATTTTGGTGGCTTTCTCCACCTTTTTTACTCTTGAAGAAGCGTTGCGGTTGGGTCGGGGCGCGTGGCATAGCACGCGCGCGTTTTGTGCGCTTTTTATCCGTTTTTCGTGTGCGCCGGGCGAGGTGACTCTGAGCCGTCCCTCACCACAGCCCGAGAAAAAGGACGTGCCGCGACTGTTTGCCCCCCCCCCCCCTACCCGACAAAAAATACACCACCTTGTCTCCTCTCCCCGACTCAACATCTGACCCTCGACAACGCAGACTATTGGCACATCGCGTGCGCAAGAGGGAGAAAGAGCGAGAATGAGTTCCCACCCCCTTTTTCCCCCCTACTTCCTATCGAACCGCACCAACGCTTGCCAGGCAGAAAAAAATCGTGACGGGGCGCACGCCCGTCTCTTTATCCTCTTGCCCTTTGTTTGCGCCCCCCCTTTTTTTCGTAAGCGTTTTGTGAGGTGTAAGCACCCGCTTTTGACAGGCCCACACCCGGCGCGCCCCAGTGTTAATTGCGTGTTCGAAGGTTTTTTCCTTTCCAAAACATCCAGCCCAGGGGGCACAACACAAGCTGTTGGGCGCGCGTGTTTCTGTTTTACAACAAAGGAAAGGCTCTCTCTCCTCTGCGCGCGCACTCCGTCTCAAACCGTCACACGCACACACACAAAAATCTACGCAAACGGGTTGCCCGTCTTCGGCTTGGGCCCCGCCGACCCCGCGTCCGCCGCCCCCCACGCCGGCGCCACCGGCACGCCCGCCGGCGATGGCGCCCCACTCCATGGCAACGACCCTCCGGGAGACGGCAGGGCCGACCCCAGGCCGGGGGCCAGCGTGGAGAACGGGTCAGGCGGCGCGGACGACGCGTCGCCGCTGGCGCGGTCGTCGACGGCGGGGGAGGCGGCAGCAGGCGGTGCCGGTGGAGCGGGTGGCGGCGGCGGCGGGGCAGGCGTCACCATGAACAGGTCGGGCGGCAGCTCAGCGCGCGGCGGGGCGGCGGCGGGGGAGGGTGTCGCAGCGCTCGCGTGCGCCGACGACGACGGCGTTGGTGCTGCACCGCCGCCGTCAAAGGACGCCCAGCCGGTGGTGGGCGGGGGGGCGCCGTCGCCCACGGAGCCGGTGGACGCGGGGGCGGGGGGCGCGTCAAAGGACGCCCACCCTGTGGCAGCAGCAGGTGCGGCAGGAGGGGGTGGTGCTGCTGCTGCAGGCGGCGCCGCCGCCGACGCGGCCGGCGCATCAAAGGTGGCCCACCCACCACCACTGCTGGCGGGCGCTGTGGGCGCTGCCGGCTCGTCAAACGCGGCCCACGCAGCCGGCGCGGAGGGCGCGGCAGCCGGCGCGCCGCGCTGCGGGCTCCCGTCGCCACCCCAGTCCAGAATCAGGCCCGCCGCGTCCGACGGCGCCCGTGACACGGACGGCGCGGTCAAGTGGCCCGGCACGCCCGTCTCGGTGGCCGCGTGCGCCGGCGGCGGCGGCGGCGAGGGGCGGCGCGCGCCAAACTCGGGCTCCGCATAAAACTGTTTGCGCACAAACACGGTCTCCACCCAGTCCCTCACCTTGGCGGGGGACCGGTCGGCGGGGCGGGGCAGGTCGGCGGGGGTCCAGCGCGCCAGGTAGGTACCCATGGCGACCTGTGTGGTTTTGGGGGTGTGGGTGGGTGAGGGCGGGGAGTTTTCGTGCGAAGAGCGTCGTGTTTTTCGACGCCGTTTGTCTCTCCAACTCACCGCGTTGCCTCCGTTCTCGATGGCCTCAATCTCTTCGGGCTTGAATGTGGCCATGGACACGCCCTTGACGCGGTGATTGAATTGGCGGCTGTGTGTTTGGAGGTGAAAAAGGGGTGGGTCAATAGGTGCAGGCGTTTCCAGTTGCGCGACCCTCCTTGCCAACAAACAAATCAACAACTCACTGCACGCCGCTGCACACGGTGCACACAAACACGTTGAAGTCGGTGACCACATATTGCGGGCCCTGTGTGTAAAGGGAACGGGGGTTGAGACTCACGCCCCCGCGTCAAAAACGTCCAATCAGTCGGCAAAGAGACACGCCCCCCCCCCGCGTGCTCCGTGTGCCCCCACCAGCACGCTGCACGCAATTCACGCGCCCATTCACACCCACAGCTGCGCGTCCCGCGCAAAAGGGGGGCGTGCGAGCGGGGTGGCTTGCGCCAGCGCCCCTGTTTGCCCCCATCGCTCCATCGCCCGCCGCGCACCAACGTGTCGCAGTCGGCGCAGCGCTTGTTGTCGGGCAGCTTGAGCAGGGCGCGCAGGATGCGCTCGTGCTTGACGTCCTGCCGAGACGTCATGGTGTGCGGGGCGGTGGAGAGACCACCGCGCGCGTGTAAAGGATGTGTTGCCCACGCGGGCGAGTGAGAGAGAGTTGTGTGTGCGAGTGCCTGCCCGCCCAGTTTTGGCCAGAGGGTCCGCTTTTTTTCGGGTCGGCTCCACGCACTGCCCGCCCCCCACAAATGATCCAGAGCATGTGCGCAGCATGTTGAAGGGGGTGAAAGCCTCAGGAGAGGGAGTGTGGTGGTCGCGCTGGGAGGGGGGCAGAGGGTCAGCCCGTGCCGTGCCTGCTCCCGCGGCGCGGCTCAACCCCCACTTTTTTGATTTCGAGGCACGCCGTTTCACGCGCTGCTAAGTGGTGCAGCGGACTGTGCGAGTGGCATGGATACGCGTGGCGGGGTCTGTGAGAGCTGAATGCGTGGTTAACGGTGGAGGACGTGGGTGCTGGGCAGAGGGGCTGGTGGGGCACGAGCAACGACGGTGTGGGGTGGGGCGACATCGTCGCAGTGACGCAGCTGAGTGCGTGTTTCCTCTGTTCCGCACACAGTGGCTTGCCTATGTCTCTGTCCGCACACTGCAGCGAGTGCGCAGCAAACACACCTGTGTGCACAGCAGAAGGCGAGTGTAACGGGTGCTAGTGTAAAAGACCCAGTTTTCGACTTGTGCGGGAATGCGGTTCCCCTGTGCTTGCAGTTCTGCGCGCCTCCGAAGCACTTACATAGGTTCTGCGCGCCGCAACTCAATTCCAAGCTTGCAATGCGGAGAAACAGAGGGTCCAAAAAAGACCAACTTTTACAATGCGTCGCAGTTCCTCTGTCACAGCGCTGTTTTCTTCTTTAAAATCATGCGGCACACATTTCATATGTGCTAGCACGATGCCGTAGTGTGGAACCAAACGCCGCATTGAAGACGGGACAAAAAGACCCTCACACCAACCACCAACTTCAACCCCCGACTTGGTTGTGCGCCGCACTATGTGTTGCCCCGAGACTGCGCCGCACGCACCAAGAGCAGTGCGGTGTATCTATTGTGGTGCGCAGCTGGCATTGAGAACAGCCACAACACAAGTCGCGGCGCACGGGAGACATCACCTTCCCCCCCCAACTCCGCACAGCACCCTCTGTCACGCTGTCTTTCTCCATATCAACCACGCAAACGTCCTAGATCCTAAGTTACACACGCTGCGCCGCGACTCTCGGAAGGAAACGCCGCTAGGAAGAGTTCCTTGCGCTAGGAAAATGCGCAAGGAGACATCTCGATCATGCTCCGCACCCAAAATTGTGGTCCGCACACACTCTCCGCGCCCCCGTGCGTCGCTTGCACCCTGCATGCGGCGCACAAGGCATGCCCCAACTCGGCCGCACCAAAATTCAGTGCCAACCCCGCCTCACACCACCGCGTCCACGGACAGCAGGTTTTGGGGACCCGCCACAGGGGCCGCGTTGGTGAGCGGGTCGACGTCTGACCCGCGTTCAAACACGGCGGCAGCCCCCATGCCCGACCCAATGCACATGGACACGACGCCGAAGCGAGCAGCGTTGCCGCGGCGCGCCATCTCGTGCAGCAGGGTCGCTGTGCAACGCGCGCCGGTCGCGCCGAGCGGGTGGCCCAGCGCGATGGCGCCGCCGTTGGGGTTGACTTTGGTGTCGTCCAGGCCCAGCTTCTGGGCGCAGTAGGTGGCTTGAGACGCAAACGCTTCGTTGAGTTCGAAGAGGTCGATGTCGTCAACGGAGAGCCCCGCCGCACGCACGGCCGCCGGAATCGCGACCGCGGGGCCAACCCCCATGATCGCGGGGTCGACGCCCACCGCGGCAAACGAGCGGAAGATGCCCATAATGGGCAGGCCCCGGCGCATGGCCTCCGCGCGCGTCATCAGTAGGACAGCGGCCGCCCCGTCGGACACTTGGGACGAGTTGCCGGCGGTCGTCGTGCCGTCCGACTTGAACACGGTGCGCAGCTTGCCCAGCGACGCGGCGGTGACGCCTTCGCGAATGCCGTCATCCTGGGACACGACGATGCGCTTCTCGTCGCCGGACTTGGGGTCGACGATGGTGGTTTCCACGGGCACGATTTCGGAGACAAAGCGCCCCGCTTTCTGGGCGGCCGCCGCACGGGCGTGCGAGCGGGCGGCCATGCTGTCCTGGGTGGCACGCGTGATGCCGAAGCGTTCGGCCACATTTTCGGAGGTGACGCCTGAGTGGAAAGGGGAGAAAGGGGAGAGGGTGGTGGGTGAGAGACAGGGAACGGGTTTTGCGCACACACACTCAGGCTCCCCCACCGCCACACAACCACCGCTTCACGCCCCGTCGCCCCCCGCCCTGGCATCAGGCAGTGGTGCGTGTGCCGCGGGGGGGGGTGGGAGGCCGAAAAGCCGATTCGATTTTTGGGGGGTTGGGGGAGGGCGCGGGCGCGGGGCCCAGAGAGAGGCAAGAGGGGGTGCCACTGCCCCCCCCACACACACACATCATCCACCACCATCCTGCGCCCGCCACCCCCTCCCACCGCCTCATACCGGCCCCTGCAAACACACACACAACACTCACCCATGGGAATCAGGCAGCTCTGGGCAGCCTCATTGTCGGCGACGCGCGGGTTGATGCCGCCCTCCCACGCCATCGGGTTGGTCGACATCGATTCCACGCCGCCCGCCAGTCCCACCGTGTAGTAGCCCGATTTAATGGCAGCCGCCACGGAGGCGACCGCTTGGAGGCCGGACGAGCACTGGCGGTTGACGGTGTGCAGGGGGACGGTGTCGGGCACGCCCGCGAGCAGAGCGGCGATGCGGCACTGGATGGCGCGCTGGGACGAGTCGCCCAGCACGGAGCCGATGACGATGTCGCCCAGAGCCTGGTTGAGGGGGGAAAGGGGAGGGTGAGAGCAGGAGGGCGTTTTGTGGGGCACAACATCACACACACACACAACCTCCTCTCACTCTCACCTCGGGCTCCACGCCCGTGCGCTGCAGCGTCGCCGTGACGACGGCGGCCAGCATGTCGTCCGGCAGAGTGTCTTTGAAGCCGCCGCGTTTGGCCTGGGATGGAGAGGAAGGGGGGAAGGTGTGAGCTTTTGCTTTTTTTTCACCACCGCGCCTTTCTTTCCACTCTCTCTCTCACACACACACCTTGGTGATCGGCGTGCGCAGCGCAGACACGATGACGGCATCGTCCAGCGACGGCGCGCGACGCGTGTAGGGGGCCGAGTCGCCGACGGCGGTGGGGGCGGCCTGTGTGAGTGGGTGAAGGTGTGAGCGAACGAACGTGCCGACGCAGCAGCACGCTTCTGGTGTGTCATTGCTCTCCCGCCGCGCCGCCTCCCCGCCGCGTATCGACACACGCAGTGCACGTGTGCGTGACACAGCGTGTCCCCCAGCTGCTCAGCCAGCACGCAGGTGCGAGGCGCGGGGGCGCGCGCGTGTGCGACTCGGCACGCCCGCGCCATCGCGCCAGCGCAGCGTCATTTTTGAGTCGCGAAACAGCACCAGCCGCCGTCCGACACGCCAAAGTGTGTGCTGCACCGCGTGCACCAGACATGAACGAGTGCGCGGTGCCGTCGGTCCAGCGGAAAAGGGGACAAACAAGGGTGGCGGCGTCCCCCCACCACGCAGCCGCCGACCACCCATCGCCATGCACCCCCCGACACGCCCTCGTTGCGCGGTCTCGGCTTCCTTCCTCCTGCGCACCTGCACACCGCCCGCGCCCGCGGGACGCAGGTGCTGCAGCAGCACGCGCTGCCGTTCGGCGGCACCAGACATTTTGAGAAGGGGAGGAAGGTTGACGAGGGCGGAAAGAAAAAAAGGGCGAGCGCGTTGTGCGAGAACAACGCGAGCGTCAAACAAAAACGTTTTCTCTGCGACGGCCGATTTCGCTTTTGCTGCGCGGGGGGCTGGCTGCCGCGAGCCCCACCAACCATGCCGCCTCCAGGCGACAGGTGAGACGTCAGGCTGTGTGCTACCAGCCCTCAGCCCTTGATGGCGGGGCGAGCAGCAAGGCGCACGGCTGCCTTTTCTTTACTAGACATGTGCTGCTCGCTGTTCCCCCCTCCCCTTGTCAACGCCAACACACTCACACACAACACACACTCAACAACACACAGGCCGCACCCACACAAAAAGCGCAAGCGACACAGCGGGCCTCCGCCCTCCACCCCACCTGCCTCCGCGCCCACTCCTTCCGCCCGTCTCCCAGTCTCCGCCGTGCGCGACGCCCTGCTGGTCCAGCTGCGAGCACACGACACCATCATCCTGGTGGGGGAGACGGGGTCCGGCAAGTCCACCCTGGTCCCGGGCTTCGTGCTCGACGCCGGCCTCGCGGCCGGCCGCCGCGTCGCCGTCACCCAGCCCCGCCGCGTGGCGGCCGTCACCATCGCCACCCGGGTTGCGGGCGAGCGCGGGGGGCGCGTGGGCGAGGAAGTGGGATACCGGGTGCGCTTTGATGATGCTACACGGTCGGGCGTGACGAAACTAGTCTACTGCACCGACGGCATGCTTCTGCGCGACGCGTTGGTCGACCCCCACCTGTCCCGCTACGGCGCCATCCTGCTGGATGAAGCTCACGAACGCACGGTGGCGACGGACGTGTTGCTGGGCTTGGTGAAGACGGCACAAGCCGCGCGCCGAGTGAAAAACGGTGTGAAGCCATCCGTCCCCCCACTCCGCGTCATCGTCATGTCGGCCACCCTGGACGCCGCCAAGTTTGCGTCCTACTTTGGTGGAGCCCGCGTGGTGCATGTGGAGGGGAGGGCGTTTCCGGTCGATGTGTTTTACACCGCCACGCCGCAACCGTCGTACGTCGACGCGGCCGTGTCGGCCGCGGTGCAGGCGCACGCGGATGAAGCGCCAGGCGACATCCTGGTGTTTTTAACAGGAGCTGACGAAATCGAGGCCGTGGCCAGGCTGCTGCGCGACCGAATCGCCCGCGTCGCGGGGCCGCCGGGTGCCGCGCGCACGGCCGTCGTGCCGCTGTACGCGGCGCTCGCGCCGTCCGCCCAAGCAGCCGCCTTTGACCGCCCCCCCCCCAACACGCGCAAGATTGTGTTGGCCACAAACGTGGCCGAAACCTCGGTCACCCTGCCCGGGGTGCGCTACGTCATCGACGCGGGGCTCGTCAAAGAGCGCACGTACGCGCCCGCCGCGGGCGCCGACGCGCTGGCCGTTGTCCCCGTGTCCCAAGCTCAAGCCGCCCAGCGCGCTGGGCGGGCCGGGCGTGAAGCCCCGGGCAAGTGTTTCCGGCTGTACACGGAGGCGTCGTTTCGAGAGCTCGCGCGGTCCGCGCCCCCCCAACTGCAGCGCGCCAACCTGGCGGCCATCGTCCTGCAACTCGCCGCCGTCGGCGTCACTGACGTCCTGGGCTTTGACTTTGTGGACCCACCACCCCGCGCCTCCCTGCTGCGCGCGGTGGAGCTGCTGCTGGCGCTGGGCGCGCTGGACGCCGCGACCGGCGGCCTCACGCCGCGCGGCGCCGCACTGGCCCGCCTACCCGTCGACCCGCCCCAAGCCCGCGTCCTTCTGGCTGCCGCTGAGACGGGGTGTGGCGACGACGCGGCCGCCGTGGTGGCCATGGCGTCATCGGACGCGGTGTTTGTGGACAGCCCGTCTGCGCGCGACGCGGCGGCCGAGCGGAGGCGCCGGTTTGCGTCGCCGCTGGGGGATGCGGTGACCCTGTTGCGCGTGTTTCGTGGGTTTCAGGAGGTGAGTAGTTGGTTCGTGGTGGGGGCAGATCAGCGACTTTGGGGGTGGGAGAGTGGGAGCACGGCGAGTGTTGGGAGGTGAGGGCAACCATGCTCATATAGTTTGAGCACTTCTTATCTTTCTCTCCACCTCTCAAACCCCCACACCAGACCCCGCCCGCCGCCCGCAAAGCCTGGTGCTCCGACTTTTACCTGTCCCACCGCGCCCTTCGCAAAGCAGTCGACATCCACGCCCAGCTGATGGAGCACGTGAAAGCGTTGACCCTGCACACCGCCGCCACCAACACGCCGTCCCCGTCCGACGCGGCCGACCTGGTCCCCCTGCGCCGCGCCCTGGCGGCCGGCCTGTTTGCGCACGCCGCCCTGTGCGGCGTGGATGGACGCTACACCGTGGTCGCCACCGGGCGCCGCGTCGCGCTGCACCCGTCGAGCGTGCTGGTGAGTGGGGGCCTGCCGCGCGGTCCGCGCGGCGCGCCGGCCGCGCCCGCCTGCATCGTGTTTGACGAGTGTCTGCGCACCGCGCGCGATTATGCGCGCGGCGTGACGGTGATTGAAGCGTCCTGGCTGCCCGAGCTGGCGCCCGGCTTTTTTGAGGCGCACAGGGGGACGAAGGCTGGGGACGGCGGCGAGGCGAGGTGAGAGAGAAGAAGGGAGAAGAGAGAAGAGAGAAGAACGCGACGCCTTTAATTTCCGGACCCAACACTGTTTGTAATGCTTTTCCCGCACACGCAGTCTTCACAGGGTGGCGTTTCACATGCAGAGTTTGGGGGGTGGGGGGCCAAGGAGTGAAAGGCAGAGCGACGAAACAATGAAAAAAAGCGTGGGCAGCGATGGCGACCAACAGACAGCAATGCGCTGCTGGGCCGCCCCGCCAGCCGCGCGCGTCGTGGGGGAGTGCGTGTAGGTCAAAAATCAAAAAAAGGGCGGTGGTGGGGAAAAGGAGTGCGCGAACGGGGTGGCTAGGAAAAATGGTGCGGGTCTCGGGGTGAACAAAACAAAAAACCTCTTCTCTCTTCTCACTTCCTGCTGGCCGCCTCCCGCAGCGCCTCCCGCCGCGCCGCCTCGGCGTCCGCCTCGGCGCACAGGCGGTCCAGTTCGGCCGCCGCGCCCGGCATCGACTCCAGCTCCTGGGGGCCCAGAAACATGCCAAACGGCGGCCCTCCATACTTTTCGGTGTGGTGCAGCTTGTGGGCGACCGCGATGCGGCGCAGGGCGGGCACGTCAGCCACGGGGCCGACCGGGAAGCGGCGGTGGACGAGGCCGTCGTGCACAAACATGTACGCGATGCCGAAGAGAGTGATGCCCAGGCCCGCGCCAAAGGCCAGGCCACCCACCAGTGTCGGCGTGAAGAAGCCATACGCACACAGCGCGGTGGCGGGCAGCGCGTTGGCGACGGCGTACAGGTCGTTGGCCTCAAACGCGCCGGTGCGGGGTTCGTGGTGCGACTTGTGGATGAGCCAGCCGGTGGGGTTGTCGTGCCAGAGGACGCGGTGGACCCAGCGAGCGTACATCTCCATGCCAACCTGGGTGAGAGTGGGGGAGGGAGGGATGAGGATGGGGGTGAGTGGGGATGTGCTGATCGACGTTAACTCCCCCCCAGAACTGACCCCCACACCTTCCACTACTCACCACTCCGCCCAGCGCCAGCAGCAGCGTGGCCGCCGCCTCCACGGTGGGCACCTCCCCGTCGGGCCTGTGCCACGAGAAGCGCGCGTGCACGGCGGCCGCCGCGACGGCCAGGAAACCGACGGTGGCCGCGATTGCGGCGGCTCGGTAGGTGGCTTGCTCGCTGGAATGAGGAAGAGGAAGGGAAGGGGGAAAAGAGGGGGGAGTTGTGTGAGGTCACGCGCAGAGAGGACGCGGCTGCCGCGACGGCGCGCACGCGCGGCGCGCTCGTGGCGAACGACGACGGCGCAATCGGGGCACGCGCACGCCTGCGGCCCAGTTCTCTCTCGCTCGTCCTCAGTCCTCCCTGCCACACACACACACTCACCGCTTGCGTTCGGCTGCACGCTGGCGAACAGCGTCTGCGGCGGCTGAGCGAGCCGGCAGGGACGGCAGCGCGGACGGCGGGGACGAAACATCCTGCGCCTGTTGAAAAGGGGGAGGGGAAAAGGTGGGCGCCCAATGCCGCGCTCAAGGGCAGGCGTTCTCAGACACAGTCAGAGGCGGGCGGCAGGTTGCGGGGAGTGGCCGCAGACGCACGCGAGCCGGGAAAGAGGGACCGCGGTTCGCGAAACTGCGTTTGCGGTCGCGGCGCAGCGCGGGCGCTGCCCAGGCCGTGTGTCTGCGTGGCTCCCCGCGTGGCTGCCCGCCTCCCCCATTGGCAGTGCCGGCCGCAATGCGCATGTTGGCCACTGAAAAACTGGGCGTCGCGCCACACCACGCCCCCCAAAACGACTCACCGACAGAACCAAACACGCGACGCGCCGCGGCGTCGGCGCGGCCGCCAGCCGAGCCGGCAGCACGGGCCGGGCCAGCGGCCGTTGGGCCGTGGTGACAAATGGGGCCATTCGCGAAACAAGGGGGAGTGGGAGATCGGCGAGCCGCAGCCCCCTTGCGAAACAAAGATAGAGAAGTGAGGCGAACAAACGAAAACAAAACGCCTCACTCTTCGCAGCGGGGCGCTTCGTGTGTTGTTTTTCGCCTCCCCCTCGCTCCCTCCTCCCGCCTCCTCCCGCCCGATGCGTGCCACACGCACGCGAGTTGGTGGCCTGGCACCGGCGTCGCGGGCGCGCGCGGTGAGAATGGGGGAGAGAGAGAGAGACCAGGGCGCGGCACAGTGGGGACCGACCGCAGTCGGTCGAACGGTCCGAAACAAACGTCTTGTTTCCCTCCCTCTTTCACCCTCCCCAACGCCCGCGCCTCGCGGCGTCCCTGTCCCTGGACGTCGAGGATTCTTGACGTCTCACGTTTGACGTTTTTAAACTCACTGATCAACCCTCCCCTTCCACAGGCCCGCCGCCCTGCCACCGCCGCCTCTCCCCAAACCACGCGCACTGCGCCGTCGAAAGCTGCCGCCACCCCTGCCGCCGCCTCCAAAAAGGCCAAGACCGGCGCCACGCGCGCGCCCCCACCCCCGCCGCCGCCTCCCGCCGACCGGCGCGACATTTTTTGGATCTCCGCCGAAGTCTACCCCTTCTCCTCCTCCGGCGGCCTCGGCTTCGTCTCGGGCGCCCTCCCCGTCACCCTGGCCGAGCGCGGCCACACCGTTACCGTCATCGCCCCCAAGTATGGGGGCGACGCGTACGACGGCGTCACCTTTTCGGGCGTCACGGTCGACGTCCTTGACACGACCGTCGGCTTCCACACCCTGTTCAAGGACGGCGTCAACTATGTGTTTGGTGAGAGAGCTGTTGGTGGTGGAGAAGAGTAGAGAGAGGGGGGCGTTTGGTCGCTGGACGCCTTGTTTCCTCCTTTGCTCACTCCTCACCCACCCACCCACCCACTATCAGTCGACCACCCCTCCTTCCCCCGCCCGGGCGGCTTCTACGCCGACGCACACGGCGCGTACGGCGACAACCACTTTCGCTTCGCCCTGCTGGCGCGCGCCGCGCTGGAGGTGCCGCTGCTGGTGTCGCTGCCGAACCGGCCGGCCGGCGACGCGGCCGTCATCGGCGGCGTCCCCCAAACCGACGACACCGCCCCCGGCCCCGTCTTCGTGGCCAACGACTGGCACGCCGCCCTGCTGCCCGTGTACCTGGCATCCCTCATGCGGCGCCACGGCACGTTGACGCACGCGCGCGCGGTCGTTGCGATCCACAACGCGCGCCACCAGGGCGTCTTCTCGCCCCGCGTCTTCCGCGAGCTGGCCATTCCGTCCGACTGGTACGGCGCCCTGGAGTGGCAGTACCCCCCCCACCGCCGGGCGGGCGCGTACGAGGAGGAAGGGCGCGCTGTCAACTTTCTCAAGGCGGGCATCGCGGTCGCCGACCGCGTCGTCACTGTTTCTCCCAGGCACGCGCACGAGATCACGACGCCGGAAGGCGGGTGGGACTTGGACGGTCTCATCGCGTCCCGCCGCCCCGTGCTAAATGGCGTGCTGAATGGCATTGGGCCCGAGTGGGCGCCCGCGGACGACCCTTTCCTTTCGGCCGCCCCCGGCTACTCCACCTTTGACGCCACCACCGTCGCCACCGGCAAAGCCGCCTGCAAGGCCGCCCTGCAGGCGGAGGCGGGGCTGCCGATCAAGCCCGACGCGCCGCTGTGCGTGTTCATCGGGCGGCTCGACTACCAAAAGCGCGCCGACATGGTGCTGACGGCGGCCGGCCTCATCGCAGCCCGCGGCGGCCAGCTCATCATGCTGGGGTCGGGCGACCCCAGCCTGGAGATGGGGTTGAGGTCCCTGGAACGCCTGTTCCCCGATGCCGCGCGCGGCATCGTCGGCTTTGACGTCGCCCTCTCCCACCGCATCAACGCGGGGGGCGACATCTTCCTCATGCCCAGCGTGTTTGAGCCGTGCGGCACCGCCCAGATGGGGGCCCTGGGGGCGGGCACCGTGCCCGTCGTGCACGAGACGGGGGGGCTGGCCGACACGGTGACCACGTTTGACCCCGCGTCGCCGGAAGGCACCAACGGGTGGACGTTCTCGCCATGCGACCAACCCTCCTTTGAACGGGCGCTGGGATACGCGCTGGACACGTACGCCGACAAGGAGACGTGGGGCGCGCTGGTGCAGAGGTGCATGGCGTGCGACTTTTCGTGGGACAAGTCGGCGGCCGAGTGGGAGCAAACGTTTGGGTGGGCGCTGATTGATCCGCCGTACGCCAACTGAGAGAGAAGAGAGAGAGAGTTTAGAGTTTTGCAATCATTTGCGAGAGAGAGTGCACAACCCAACCAGGCCTTTTGTTTGTTTCGTATTCGTCGTTTGTAGAGCCGAGAGAAAAGTGAAAAGAGCGTGCAAAAAAACGACGAGCGAGAAGAAGAGACGCGTCGGCTAGCTCACACCGTGTTCCTCTCTTTCTCTCTCCGCTATGCGCGCCGCGTCCTCTGCGTCGCGCCTGCTGGCACGCCACCTGCACCGCTGTCTAGCCACCCCAGCGCGTGCGACCGCCGACGCGCCACGCAGAGACGGCCGTGTCGTGCGCATCTGCCCCGCATGCGGCACCCGTATCACGCGCCCATCCGTGTTCACGCGCCACACGCGCACGTGCTGTCCTGATGTGATACCGCCCGCATCGTGGCGGGATGCGGAGGCGGCGGGGGTGGGTGCGCAGGACGAGTTGTTGTGCGCAGCGACTGCAGCAGAGGCTGACCTGCGCCGGAAAGTGTTGACCCTGACGTTTGGCGGGGGAAGCGACACCCCCGCCGCCGCCAGGCGACCTGCCAACGACGTCGCAGCCGAGCTGGGGCTGCCTCCCAGCCGGGTGGAGGCCGTGCTGGCGGCCGCCATCCGCGCGACGCCGCTGACCGCCGACACACACCCCGTCACCATCCTGCATGAAGATGACCACGTCGTGGCCTTGGCCAAGCCCGCCGGCATCATCACCGCCCCCAAACACAGGCACGAGGGCGGGTCCCTGCACGCGCGCGCGTACGGCGCTCTGGGGTTTCCGCCGTTGCCAGTGCACCGCCTGGACCAGGACACGTCGGGCGTGGTGTTGATGGCCAAGACGAGTGCTGCTGCGGCGTCGCTACAGGCCTCGTTTGCGGGGCGGCAGGTCAGCAAGCGGTATGTGGCGTTGGTGGTGGGTGTGCCGACCGACGAGAGGTGGAGCGTCGACCTCCCGATTTCGCGGCACGCTGCCATCAAAGTGGCCCGCGTCGCCGGCCCGCCTGACGGCCAGGACGCGTTGACCCGATTTGCGGTCGTGTCGTCCACGCGGGAAGCGGCGGCGGCGGGCGGGGACGTGGGCATCGCCGCCGACGCTGCTTCTGCGTCTGCCGCCGCACACCACGGCGCCTCCCTCCTAGCCTGCGCCCCCGTCACCGGCCGCACCCACCAGATCAGGGTGCACGCCGCCGCTTCGGGTCACCCACTCATCGGGGACGCACTCTACGGCGTGTCCCCGCCCTGGGCGCCGCGCCTGCTGCTGCACGCGGCCACGATGGAGGTGCCCCACCCAGACGGCACCGGCCGCCTGCTGCGCGTGGCGGCGCCCCTGCCCCCCGAGTACGAGGCAGCGGTGGCGGCGGCTGGTCTGGCGTGTCCGGGCGACTTGTTTGATTTGCCGGTGCTGCAACAATGAAGGGAGAGAGCGCCAGAAATGAAAAAAAAATCTACACAGCTGCCACCGCCGCCCTCTCCTCCACCCCCCCCTCCAAAAACAGTTCCCTCAGCGCGCGCGCCACGACGCGGGACGTTAGTTCGCCCAACAGGCTGGGCACCACCTCACGCGCGACCGCGGGCAGCAGGGGGGCCAGGTCCAGGGCCAGCGCGGCGCCGCCCGCGTTCCTGCCTCCAGCCAAAAAGTCAAACACGACTTTTCGGCGGCTTGGTGTCGACGGCGGCTTGGTCGGTGGGGGTCAGGGTGGGGGCCAGCGGGATCCAGCGCACGCTGCGCCCGATGAGGGCGGGCAAGGCCGCGTTGTGCAGGCCGAGGCGGGTGACAAGGGCAGCCAGCTGAAGCCTTGAGAGCCCGTCGATCGATTTGGCGACTTCGTCGAGCATGAACTCTCGGAAGAACTCGCCCTCGGGGGCCAGCAGAAACTTGAGGGCGTCGCGCGCGCCTCCGGGGCGTGGCTGCTGCGCCAGCGTCAGCGACCCATCCGCGACGCCAGCAGCCTGGGTTGCACGTGCGGCCGCCGCCGTCGTTGCGGCCGCTTTCTCAAACGTTTCCAACAACTCCAGCAGCGCGCGTGCGTCAAACACGCCTGTCTCGCCGTACAGCATGTAGCGCAGGGCGGCCCGGGTGCGGGGCTCGGGGTCGGTCAATAGCATGCGGGCCACGAAAGGGAACGAACTCTGGATGATGGCGAATGAAGGGTCGGCCATCAGCGCGATGCCTTCGAGCACGGAGATGGCGCGGATGGTCAGCGCAAAAACGGGGGGATCTTAAAGGGCAACTGGAAAGTCAGCTCTGACAAATCTTTTGCCAACGAGTCAAAGTTGATCGATTTGGCGCCGCCACCGCCCAGCGCCGCGTCAAAAACACGGCTGAGCGCGGGCAGGAAGCGTTCCAGGTCGCCCTCGTTTTCGTCGATGAATTCAAGCTCGACAAACGTGGCCAGAATTGCGCGGTAGTCGCGTTTGATCAACTGCACGATTGCGTCCAGCACACCGTGCCTCTGCCGAGGGCCCAAACGCGCCAGCATGCCGTAGTCTATGATGGCGAGGCGGCCGTCGGGCGTGCGAATCATATTGCCTGCGTGGGGGTCGGCGTGGAACAGGCCAATGACTAACAGTTGCGCAAGGTAACTGACGACACCCAGATCAACAAGGTCTTTCACGTCGGCCGCACCCGATTCAGCCAGCTTCTCGCCATCCACCCACTCGCACGTGAGCACCCGCCGCGACGTCAACTCCGGGTAGGCTTGCGGCACGATGACGTCCGGCAGAATGGGGTGCAGCCTCGCCTTGAACTCGGCCGCGTTGGCGGCTTCCCCGTTGTAGTTGAGCTCGCCCAGAATGGAGCCGCCCCACTCATCCAGCAGGGCGACGACGTCCGTGCGCAGGGCCGGGAAGCGGCGCAGAAACACGCCGACGCGGCGCGCGATGAACAGGTCGCACGTGATCGTCTGCAGCACGCCCGGGCGCTGCACCTTGACCGCGACAACAGACCCGTCAGCCAGCGTCGCTTTGTAGACTTGGCCCAGGGTGGCGGCCGCGATTGGCGTCGGCGTCATCGTGGCAAACAGGCGCGACGGCGGCACGCCGAGCTCACTCTCGATCACGCGCATCGCCAGCGCGTCGTCAAACTCGGGCACCTTGTCGCACAGCGTCTGCAGCTCGCGCATGGCTTCTGGTTTCAGGATGTCGGGGCGGAGGGACAGGGCTTGGCCGGCTTTGACGTAGGCGGGGCCGAGTTCGACGAGCAGGCGTTTAAGCTCGGCCGCGCGCGCGCGGGCCGCGCCGGGGGCTGAGAATCGGCCGGTGGCGCCTTCAAACGCGACTCTGGCCGCGTACCCGCCAGCGGTTGACACCACTTGAATCACCCGCTTCAACACGGACACAGGACGGGCGCTTCAATAGCTGGAAATGGCGGAAACGTCGTACGTCAGGGGCAGCCCCGCTCCCGCGTCCTCGGCGTCGGCATCCACAAACGCCATCGTCGCCCCCGCCTCGGCAAAGGCGCGATCGGGGGCGCCTCCCGAGCGCAGAGCATCAATGTAGGCGGCGGCGCGTGGGTCGACGGTGGAGAGGGAGGTGGAGAGGGAGGGCGTGCGCAGGTTGAGAGCGCGTGGTGGGGGGGCGCGGCGTTGCGGCAGTTGGCGCGCCGTTCGTGGCCGCATTGGGGGTGGGCGACGTGCTGAGGTTGTTGGTGGGTCCATTTGTGGCTAGGACGCGGATTGCAGTGAGGTGCACGCGGCCAGCGCTTGGCAGAAACAAGAAAGGCGCCGTGGTTATGTGGCGTGACGAGAAGAGCTCGCTGAGCGGTCAAAACGTGTGCGCGGTTTTGACCGCTCACCTCGTGTGTCTGAAAAAGAGAGGAAACAACACAGGCAAGCCCATGATTTTTTACACGTCGAAGGGGGGCCGGGAGGCATCACACTCTCACCTCTCAACGCAGGCCACGGCACACAAAAATCAAACCAAGCTAGACCCCGTCGCCAGGCACGGGAGTGCGGTGGGAGAGGGCGATAGTCAGTGGTCCAGTGTGCGCGTGCCGTGGCTACTCATGCACGAGGGAAGAGGGGGGGGCGCAGGGCAAGTTTCTTTCACCATTCGAAACGCGTTTTGGTGGGGGGAAGACAAAAAAAGGGGCCGAGATCGAATACGTAAGTGTGTGTGTGGGGGGGGGGGGGGGGGGGGGGGGGCGCAGCAAGTGGGGGCGAAGGGGAGAGTCATAGAATGTTACGTGGTGTTTGATGCCGGCCCATGGGGAGTTGCGCTCCATGCAGAAACATGGAGGGCCGGGGGTGTGTTGCTTTCGGGGTGTCGAAACAAACGCGGAGAGGCGGCCGACGGAAACGCTACGCTCGCGCCCGCGGCTCTGCCCTTCAATTCAAAAACGGCGGTGGTCCGCGATGCGCACGCAAACGCGAGTCCCACACGAGTGGCGCAATGTAAAAAAAGAACACGGTGCGAGGTGGACCTTGCACGTGAGTCTCTGCAGCTGATGGTTTTCACAGCAACACTCTCTTCTTCACACCTTTTCCACAGGCAGGCCGGCGCCGCCCTGCTTGGCGTCCGACTGGGCGGCGCGGGGGGAGCGCACGCCGCCCGCCGGAATCTCTTCGTCGGTGTCCATGTCCTGTTGGTGTGGGGAGAGAGAGAGGGGAGGCGGGGGTTGGTTAAAAGTGAGTGCAAAACCACCTCTCGACCAAAAACACACAAACCGCTCCGCTCTGCCCTCTTTTCTTCGCCTCACCTTCAGCAGCTCGATCACATTCTCATCCTCGCGCCCAGGCGTCGCCAGGCGGGCGGGGGGCGACCCCGTCATTCACATGCGCACCGCCTCCGCGTGCGACAGGCCCAGCTTCTTTTTGGAGGTGAGCGGGTGCAGGGGGCCCAGGCCCGACACAAATGCAAAGATAAAGCAGGAGATGCAGGATGCCAGGATTTGGCCCAGAATGGACAGCCCGGTGAGGCGGGAGCCGCAGTTGAAGACGGCAACGGGGCCGAGCACGCGGGCGGGGTTGAGGAAGGCGCCCGAGTACTTGCCGCCCGATATAGCACACTGGAGGAGAGAGGGAAAGAAGAAGATGAGTCTGAAGGGGTGAAAACGGCGCGCTCGGAAAAACAAAAACAAAAAAATCACTCACCGCCCACAGGGTCAGCCCCACAACCAGCGGCGTGAACGAGCCGTGGCCGGGTTTGGCCACACCGCACGCGTAGACGACGGAGATGAGCATGAAGGTCATGAGCGTCTCCCAGCCAAACACGATTTTCGGGGAGGAGCTGTGAGTGTGGGGAGGGGTGGGGTGTGGGTATTGGCTTGGTGCGCCGTCTGTTTTTTCATCAAGTCACCCCCCACACCCCTCCATCCCACTCACTCAGGCACCATGTCGCCCAGCGTGAAGCAGCCCGGCCCCTTGTCCCCCATGCCGACGCTGACCCCGGGAATCAGCGCCGCCGCAAACAAAGACCCAAAGATGGAGCCCACAATCTGCAGGATGATGTACAGCACGGAGTGGAACAGGGGGTAGAAGCCGCACAGCAGGGTGGAGAAGGTGACGGCAGGGTTGAGGTGGCCGCCCGAGATGTTGGCGGCGGTGTAGATCATGGTGGCAAGGGCCAGGCCGTTGGCGGCGGGGGCGAACTCTTTCGACGCGGTCGTGCCAATGAAGGCAAACAGCATGGTGCCCAGGAACTCGACCAGCAGGGAGACAACAAACGTCTTGGAGTAGACGGACTGGTAGTTGGCAAAAACACTGTGGTGGTGGGGGTTGGCGGTGGGTTGAAGGGTTCGTTTTTTTTGCATTGCTTTTTTGCCGACTCAGCCCGACGCGCTCGAGCGCTGCCCCAATGCGCCAACGCCGCGGGCCCGACCGCCGCCTCCAGATCGCTGGCACCAAGGAATGACAATGTGAGTGCCTCGTGGTGGATGCACTGGGGGCGCAATGGGTCGCACAAGCCAGCGAGCGCGTGAGGTTGCGGGGGGATCAGAGACGGCGCCTTGCGGGGGGTTTGGTGTCGCGCTCTCTGTTTCCCTACGGCAGTGCGCCCGGCAGTCCTGCCTCCCCGCCTCAACAGCACGCTTCCACTCACCTGTCTTTGTCAACGGCTCTGTGGGAGGAGGGGAGGAAGGCGGAGAGAGGGAGAAAGTTGGTTGCTAAATTTGCGCGAGCTGGCCGACCATTGCTCTCGCGGCCGCCCCCGCGCCCCGGCGGTTGGCGCGCGCAGCGTGCTGCCGATGCCACGAATGGGGACTTAGGACTCACTTGTCGCCTTTGGCCATGGTGGCGGAGTGGGAGGA